>CM033800.1:35090530-36290530 GCA_019656835.1 Rhododendron ovatum | reverse complement strand
GACATGCAGCGTTTTGATGACAGTCCCACAGAATAGTACTCATGACCTCCGAAATGGGAGTCACGAGTCAGACCACCAGCTGTAATCCAGTTTCCTCAATACCAAACATTTCGGCAAAGTACATGGACAAGGTGTGTAATCCAAATATTTTAAGCAAATAAAAAATCAATCTGACAAATACTTCTGAAGCAGATTAGGAAAAAAAAATACAAATTGCTTCCAGGAAATGCAACAATGGCGTATCTATCCATGCATATTGAAATCTGATGCTACATACTCCGTACAAAAGTTCAGCCTCAGGAGCAAAATTTTATAATGACAATACAAATACTATGATTACAGATTGTAAGCGAGGTATATCTTGTTATTTTCCAAATAAACTTCAAACGGATTCGACAAGAATTTTAGGATGACACAACAGCAGCTCTGTCATACTAGAAAATGCCGCGCGAAAAACATCTAGACGAGCTTGGATACCCAATAATGTCCCGCTGCTTCCACAGATGGTCACAACGCCAGGAGCAGCATTAATTTGCACAAATATGTACATTGTATAGGGGTAATGATATGGCCCATCTGGTATTCTGAAGTTTTTCCAAAAAACAGCATACTCACCCTCTTCGTCATTAGCCCAGCATAGTCGGCACCAGTTGAGCAAACTGCACAATGATTAGTACTTTGAATCATTGGTGCGGCCGTATTTCTAATTTGTAAGCCTGTATTTCCATGGGAGAGATTAGCACGTGTCCTTCTTGGGCAACATCTCCTTGCTCAGTATACCCAAGCATCTCTGTGTCTTCATGCTGAAGATTCAAAGAGGTAGCTCTTGCATTCAAGACTGCAAGCCCCTTAAACATGTCGAACAAGCTTATTGGCTCATCGCCCACGCTCGAACACTGAGCCCTACCTTTCCGACAATACGAAGAATCCCAATGCCACCTCTGCAAAATTAGAAGAAACCTTGGGTCTTCAGTGGGCTGCAGAGAATACTTAGCCGGACGAGGAACCTTAAAACTCACAATATGTAAGTCACAAGGCAATGAGAAAGCCAAAGGAGAGAATGATCTAGGAGGCGGCTGCACGGATACTTCTTGGGGTTTCTTGGCGATGAAAACGTGCAACGGATAGTTCAACCGGGCACCCACACGATTAGATAGGAGAGAGGGGCTTAGAGGGAGAGGGTTTGAAACAGGATTTGAAGTGGAGGAAATGTTGGATTCCACAAGGATGTGGAAAATTACGTTCATTGGTCGGTTATCCATCACTCCTTGCCCAAGACCACGTCCATCGTCTCTTACCAATCGACGGTCAAGCATGATCTCTAGCCATCCATTTTTAAGGCTTGCCACGCCAAGTGACTGCCTGCTATGGACAGAAAAACGATGACCATCAGGTCCTTGCATATAAGCGAGTGAAGGCATCGGATAGTAATTTCCCTGTAGAGGAATCTTGTCATAGGTTTCCCTCCGGCTCATTTGAAATCCATTCAAATCAGAATAGAATACCCTTTTGTTATCAAAGTCTGTCTTGTACCTGACTATTAGTTCTCTGTCATTGAAAGCACTACCAAGTAGCTCAACATGGTATTCTTTCTCGATAAGAAATTCTTGTACCGAGCTATCGCCATGATAAATACGAGTACTATGTGAGATTGGGCTTTTCTCCCATGCAGTCTTAGGATAAGAGTAAACTTCCTGCATCAAAGGACCCTCGGATACCAACAGCTGCCCACCAGGTTGGGCAATAGGATCAGCATCACCGTTGGGTTTGAATAGATATGCTCCGCTTTCTGAACTAGAATACATACCTATTTCTTCACCAACATCATTTTGCGAACCATCATCGCGGCTTATTTTCTGCAGCAAGCCTAGATTGACATTGAAAGTGAGAGTTTGATGCCTGTTACGGATTACCATGGTGTCACCCTCTAATTTTGAACATGAATATGGAGTGGGGCAAGAAAAATTGGTTCCCTCCGTGAAATAGCTGAGTTTCACAGGCTTGGCCTTCTCACATCCAACAAATCCATTAGCAATGTAATACACTTGCAACCCTAGGGGTGGGACCGAAGCCTTCCAATGGACTCGGTGCCTCCCAGTAAAAATCTTGCTTTTATCATGCTGCAATTCAGGAGATACTTGGCTTTTTACGCAAGTCCAGTTTGAGTCCAAAACAGTCACATCCGGCCTATCAACAGTAACCATCACGACTTCATCACTTGTTTGCTCCAAAGGATTAAATAAAACAACTGATTGTGCAGTTCCTTCATTCGCACTGATTGCATTATGCACTGGTTGGGCATCGTATTTAGATCTCACCTGAGCTGGCTCGAACTGAGCTGGGATATGATCGGATTTGTCGTGGCGGATTCCGAGAAGTACTTCAATAGCCTTAGACATGAAAATTTGCAAATCCTGTAAAGCGGTATGCATCCGTGTTCCGTAGTCCTCAACCACATGATCCTTAGCAGTACCAGTTACTCCATCATGATGTTGAAAAAGAGCCAAGTTTCTTCTTGCAGCTGTCAACTTGTAGGAAAAACCAATGGGCAATTTTTCACAGGATCCTCTCTGGCAGTATCCCAATAAGAATGCCATCATCATTTCCGAGGCACGAAGTGTATGTTCCAAAACACGATCCACAGCCTTGAAGAATGGCCTAGATACATAGTAGCCACTCCAGTAGTCCTGTTGTCTATCAGCATAAGTAAAGAAGTCACCTGATAAAGAAGGAAATCCTCCAATTTGACCAGAGCCAACCTCACCGGGCCGTGAATAATTAATTCTGTCAGACTCTTCCCTAAGTGTTCGGAAATAGTCGTCCAAAGTTCCAAACTTTGCTTCGGCATTCAAGCTGGGATTAGAATTGATGTAATCGAATAACAATTGGTAGTTTCTGAATTGTGCTTCCGCTTCATCTATACTGATGTAACGAAAATCATCACCAAGGGGAACAAGAAGGGTGTTTGTTCGGTAAAGTGTTGATTTCTTCTTGTACTGGTCTAGCAGTTTGAGGGCTCTTTCTGCCACATTCTCCTGATTGGTCTCCACGGGATGTTCTCCCCAAGGGCAGAGTTCATAAACAAAGCCACGCATTCTTGCAAAATCAAACTGGCAACAAACTGCAGGCTCTGGCCCACAAGTATGTGGAACATCATAAGAATAAAAGGGCATCATGTGGACGAAAATATCAGTTGTTTCCTCCGCGTCCCAGCTTTGCCGCCACACGTATTCCAAATTTGCATTCAGAGCCAGTTCCTTTTTCAGCTCATAGTGGGTCCTCTGTATAAGCATGTTTTCAAAGCCCATGCGACGTAGTAGATACGCCATGGTAGGTGAGTAACCAAAAGGATCTATTGCCCAAGAATTTTTGGGAACAACCCCAATGGTGTCATTCAACCACATGTTCCCCTCCATCATCTAAGGCATCAACGACACAGAAATCAAAGAGATAGCGAGTAAGATGAGGAATTCTTACTTGATTATCATCAGCACTGAAGTGAAAGAGTAAGATGAGGAATTACACCCAACAATAAAAAGAAGGAAAAGATATATGATTGCGCATGCTGATTTGAGTCATCAAATTTCTATAGAGCTAAACAAAATGCCAGAAACAAGTAAAAACAAAAACTAAAAGCCAATAGAGTTAAAAACAGACAAACATACTAGAAGTACATACTCTTACACTGCTTAAAACAACATAGATAACCATACTAAAGCAATAGCACAATCGTAGAGAACTATAATTAAGTATAGCTAATACAAAGTCCAACTATTAATGGATATTTACGTTTACTACTTCAGGATCTTGTTCAAAATCAGCCTTTTAAGCTTGATATCAATAACATTATCAACATGTAAACAGCATCAAAAAGATAAACTGACACAACCATTTGCAATCATCTGATAAGGGTCGATGGACGATGGTAAATAATAATACCGTCAACAAAAGCTATGTACATTGTTGTTTTTCTTCTTTTTGTGTGTGCCAGTAAATGCAAAAGAAAAACGGCCTAGACCATATGGAGAATGCTCGTTCAAAATTCAATCTTGACACTAGAAACTGTAGGTTAATGTAAGCTTATGATGATGAGGACCATACCTGTTCAATTATAGCGAAGTAATGTGAATTAGCCTGCAACAATGAACATCAAAGAAAATTGGTTAGTCTTTCCACATCAATAGACCTTCACATAACCATTATAAGAGAAATAGTGAAAGCTCATTCCTTCATCCCTTGCCATATGAAAATTAAACTGATTTCACTTTGGTATTATGACTTTTTCAGACATGCCAATTTGTTCTGCCATTTACTTTAATGGCCTAAAAACTATTGACTAGAACCCAAGTTAAGACAAAGGCAAAGAAAGTGAGGAGAAATTCTATAATAGAAGTTACAGGGGGTCCACTGCTAAGACCTAGCACAAATCATTAGAATGGAAATTTCTGAAACCTCGAACATCAAGAGCACCTCCAGCGAATCCATGTGCTTCCCCATTCATGCGCTAACTACTTTTCCATGTCATCATACAGCAAGACTGCAAGAGCCACTATCCACTTCGACAGCTGGTTAATGAAGGAAATACATGATGTCTAATATAGAGAGCTGATGGTTTATTTCTTAGATGTTACTGGACATCAAGAGCCATTATCACTTGATGGCTGGTTAACAAAGCAACATGTCTGTGTATCTCCACGTAGTCAATGGGTTGCGTAACGAGACCAGTCAAATGAATCGAACAAAAGTAAAAAACACAGACAGACCCAATCTACTTTAGATCTCCACATTTGTTCAAAAGCCTTTCCCATATCCTGAATTAGGGACTAGCAACTTTTGTAATTTTTCCTACGAGTACCAAAACTTCTTTGATTCATCAAATGGATAAAAATCAGATCCTGGTGATCGAATCCAGTTGAAGTATAATTTAATCTACACTCCAGTACTCCACACATTTGCCTCAAAACTTCACTTTCTATGAGGATCAACACAACTGCCTTTATTATTGCCAACGACTTCCCTTCTCTATAACAAGACCCGTACACAAGGAAAATCCACAGAACAAGAAAACGTATGAAAGGTCAGCTCTTCAGTTCAAAAGAGCTATGGTGCCCATAGAGCGTAGAACCATCACAAAATGATTACAGGCAAACAATAACAAAAGCAATCGGACTAAATTCTTGAGACGAATTAATGAACTGGGGTTCGATCAGCTATCAATGTTCAAGAAACGTTTAGCCTTTTTATCCAATAACTCAAAAATACCGTTATGAAACGAACATAAGAATTCATCGCCAGTTATCAACAATGAGTTGACTTTATAATACAAAATATGCTTAGACCCTACTGCTGTCTAGACCCTAAATCCTCCAGTTAAGCTCATTAACCAACCCTATAACTTTCAGTAGTTGGGACCTAAAATTAGTTAAGGTGGAAATACAGATGCTAGTATGCTTACCTTTTTTGTGGGAAAGTTATGATTACACTTAGACCACTTCTCCCTTTTTGGGAGCTATATACATTACCCTCATTTTTCCCTTTTTGTGCATTATAATGACCTATTGGGCTGTCACACAATGCATTGATCCCTGACCAAAAGTTTATTTCTTACCAATGTGGACTCAAAACAGTGAATAGATTGACTTGGATCACCAATTCTAGCCAAGGCTCAATATAGAAGTTCAACATGAGATGTAACCATAAACTTGTTAGAGTCCACTATCCAATAAGCATGGCAATGGGAATTCTTTGATCAATTACAATATGATGACACACAAGCTTGCATAAGACAATAGATACCAGTACAACCAAACTTCAATAAAATCACGTCAAATACATGCCCCAAAAGAAGTTACAAGGAGTGCAAGTGAAGAAAGGAAACGCTACTAAAAATACGCATGTTCCCGTATCTTACCTCATCATTCATCACCCAGCCACCTCCGACAATTTCTAACTGTCCATTCTTCACTAAATTAATGAAAGATTCTCTTTTAGTTCCTGAGGCATCCCTCCACCATCTCTCCAAATAGGACATCTCTTCCCATATAAACTTACGGCGGGCATCCTACAAAACAAAAGTTGAAAGAAGCCTAATCATTATATATTGTAAGTGGGAGTCCTAGAAAATGCAACATTCAACATTAAAAGCAGTCGTAGACCTGAAAAAGATAATATTGATAATCTCAAATCCACTAAAAAAGTTTAACTTACCCCCAAAAAAAGGTCAATGAAATTCACCCATAAAAATAGGAAGCAATCAGGTAACTACTATTCAACGCAAACTAAACTCAGATCAATCAACTACAATTCAACCCAAACTAAACCCAGATCAATCAACTACAATTCAAAACAGTAGGCAACAAAAAATAAGAATTTTCTATTCTAAATGAAATTCGAAAACTTCAAACTTTCCGACCCAAGATTATTACAAATTTTGATTACTTAATTGTTTCTCGCACAAAAAAAAAAAACTTTTCAGATCAATCAACTACTGCAATTCAACCCAAACAAAAACCAGATCATCTAAACCACTGGTCTAGCTCAATAGCAAGAACACATCACTTCCTTTCAATAACTCCCACTAGGGAACAAAATCTACAATTCTCAGAACCAAAAACCTCAAATACCGCATCACTTCCTTTCTGAGTCAAGTCGATTCAGATTATTACAACTTTTGATTACGTATTCAATTATGCACAAAAAATAACTTTTCAGACCAATCAACTACTACAATTCAACCCAAACAAAACCCAAATCATCTAAACCACCAATCTATCTCAATTGCAAGAACCCATCACTTCCTTTCAATAACTCAGACTAGGGAACAAACCCACACAAGGATCAGTCAAGAAAAAACAATCAGATCAGATTATATTACCTTAGAAAGCGTGTCAACAATGGTATCAAGAATATGCCTCGACTGCCTAGTATAGTACTCCTCCACCGTGAGCTTCCACCCTGGATCATTATGCGAGTGAGGAACCACGAAAACCTTGAGCTTTTCCTCATCCCACTCGTTCCCTTTATACCCCACCCTCCACCCCTGCTTCCACGGCCCACCATCCACATCCCTAAACTCAATCCTATCATACAAGTCTTTCGTCGTTATATCCACGACTGCGCCCGAAAGGACGTCGCGGTCGGCTAGAGCCGGGGGTTTCCGGTAGACGGGTTTTCTAGGGCTTCGGTGGGGTTTGGGGCGGGAAGAGTGGGAGGAGGGGTGGGGGAGGAGGAGGATGAGGAGAGACAGGATGGAGAGGAGAGAGAGCGTGATGGTGATGGTGAGGAAGTGGGAGAAGAGGAAGGTTTTGAGGGAGGACGGGTGTTTTCGGGATTTGATGCGGAGGGGTTTGGATTTGGGGTTAGGGTTTGGGGAGGAGGGGGGTGGGGGAGAGGTTGTGGGGAGGAGGTTGTGGGCCCCCCAGCCTCCTCCGCGGCGGGTAGAGGAGAGCATTCCGGTGGCGGAGAACGGCAGCCGGCGAGGTGGTGTTCGTCTAGGGAGAGTGAAGAGAAGATCGCTAGATGCCTGGGATCAAATTGACTGAGGACTGATGTACGTAGGAAGTTGGTGGGCTAAATTGCACTTTTGTCCTACTCAACTATCTGATTTCTTATTTCGACCACAGGATTTTTTAAGTTTGCGGCCATGTGTCAAAGATTGCGTCCATGCGTCAAAGTTTGCGCTTGTGGTTAACAGTTTGCGGCAGTAAAGTTTTTTGCTGCTATTGTTCAAAGTTTGCGTCTTGAGTCAAGGTTCTAAATACCGTACCGACTAGAGTACCGATTTTCTTATTACTACGGTATGTACCGATATCGATAAGATACCGAATACCGTTTCAGATTGATCGCTATTAGTGTTATTTTCCTATCTAAAAGAATTTATAGTATAATATACACTTTTTAAAACAAAAAAAATAAAAAAATATTTTGGTATCTGTCGGGTACCGTCTAGTATTGACCTGTATTGTCCGGTATTTGAAGAAAAAAATAAATTTAAAAGTAGTCCGGTACTATCCGGTATTGGCCGGTATCTCCGGTACCGACCGGTATTTGAGCCGGAACGGAATTAGAGGTGTAGGGTACCAGATATGGACAATACCAATACGTACCAGTCCGTACCGGCCGATACGGTACAGGATTCATAACCTTGTCTTGAGTGTCGAAATTTGCAGTCAGTGCTCCAAAGTTTGCGGCCATGTGACAAAAGTTTGTGAACATTGTATTAAAGTTTGCATCCATTGTTCAAAAGTTTGCGGCCAATGTATCATAGTTTGCAACCATATTTTTTAAGCTTGCGGCCAGTGTTTAAAAGTACACGGCCATGTTTTAAAGTTTGCGGCCATATGGTTTTCATGTTTGCAGCCATGGTTTCATAGTTTGCGGTTACGGGTTTAAAGTTCATGGCCACATGGTTCCATGATTAGGGCCATAGGATCATAGTTTGCTTTGCGGTCAAGAAGTTCGACATTGCGATCGCATGCTTTGCTATCGTGACAGTGACTTCTTCGTTATTACTTATTAGGATTAACATTGAGGACAATTTTTTGGACCTAGCGGTTATTGGGAAAAATATTTCACCAGCTATGAGATGTATATATATAAACATGCATGTAACGATCCAACCCAGTGAGTGTTATTTTATACTATTTCATTTTCATTTTTTCCAATTTCCCGATGTGGGACTTGGGGCATGGGTTCAGATCTCACAATCTCCCCACCTTGGGGGCAACGTGGCTGTTGCATTAGCCCAGCAACTTTCCCCTTGTGGTCAATGATGCGACACTTAGCTCTGTACAACACAATCAATGTGCTCACAATCAGTGTGCTTGTATCAGATTTTAGATAGACTACGGTTGTGCTTTGATACCAACTGTAACAATCCGACTCAGCTGATCTGCTAACCATTAATCTAATTACGTGGCTCAAAAAGTTAATCTCAAATTATACAGTAGCCAATGGATGTTATCTTATATTCCATTTCCTTTTTCCCAACTTCCCCACGTGGGACTTTGGCATGGGTTGGGATCTCACAGTGTACATGTAAACACAATGTCAGGTGAAAATTTACTCTTTCCTCTTTTTATGACACGGAATATTGTTCCTTAATTTAGTAAATGTGGCTAAAAAGAACATGGTCCGAAAAGAAAATTATGAAATTCTTGTTGGTAATTATTTATAATAGAGAAGAAACATTTCTTTATATTGTGAAAAAAAAAAATAGTACTAGCTGCCATCCAGTAAATAGATGAAGATTCAGAATTGTAGGAAGTACTTATAATTTAGAAAATTTAAGGACTCGATTATGTATGTCTAATCGATAATACTAACTAAAATTGCTCAGTATCATAAGACAAAGATGCAATAATGGAGGTAGATTCAAGCTCAGTTTGAATGATTTGCAGTATCGAAAATTATATATTTCTTCTAACTATATATCCAAAAACGAAAAGATGCACAAGCTCTATCCATTATCAAATCCCCTTACTTGAACCTCAAGTGTTTGCCCTCTCACGTCTTAAACAAAACAATCTGTATAGTTAGAATTCACGTTCGAATCCGGGATAAGGACAAAAAAATGGGAGAGAATCTTTGGCTTATATCGAAAGTGACATGATGCCTAACTAGAAATCCTATTCTACTCTAAGATGTCTTACATCCAAATATATACGAGTAATTAAGGTGAGAGGAATCAGAGGATGACGATTTTTCTATGAGAAGCAAAGATGCCCAATTGTCTTGGAACCCAAGGCGAAAATGATAAATATACTCTAGTGTGTGAGTCATTTTTTACATGACTCACCCGAGGCAAAAATGACTCTCACTCAATTAATCCTCCATCGGTCCAAAAAGGATGTCTAATGCGACCTGCAAACTATTATCCCTCTATGCTCCATAGTATATGGGTGTTAAAAAGCTCGATCTGGCCTGACCCATCATCGTTGTGCTCTCTCGATCATGCTTATCAACTCCAATAACTTAGGCTCTGTTCAACTAAAATTCTTATTTTTTAAGTACTTATTTTCCGTTTTACAAGACATGTCATTTTCACCATATGTCGCTTTTAATTCAAAAATAAATACTTGTTTTAGTTAGTAGAGCACACCATCAAGGCTAGCGATACATTCACAGAGTCAATGGTCTCCACTCTCCGGGCCTCAGCTATTTGGGGTAGGCCCGCTCGAATCGAAACTCAAGGCCCCTTTTCCGAAGGAAAAAATTGGGTTCACACTTTTTTCGGAAAAAAGTATCGGGCTTCGGTCCAGTTTGGGAGTCCAGAACAAATGCACTAGGCCCAATCCATTGGGTGGGCCTGGGACCAACCCAATGTTGGATTGGGCCTTCTAGCCTTTCAAGTTACTTCAGTTACAAACTGCCCGCCGTGGAAGAGTTGTATTAGACGAGCGACAGAACTCAGAGCTGGTTTTTATCAGGAAATCTCCGATCCGATCCACCAACAGCCGAGTCTCCCACCCCAGTTTCCCAGGTTTTTTTTTTCAAAGATTTAAACAATCTGTTCTTATAAATCTTTGTGATATGTTGATTAATATTCTCTTTTCTGTTTTTATTTCTTTGTTTGGAGAATTTTAGATCTGTCATGAACCCTGATGTAGATTTTGATTTGGGATTTGAGGAGCCAAGATTTTTCGCTGTTGTCTTGGAAGTATGTTTGCTTTTGTGATATGGGTTGGAAACGGAATGATTTCGTTTAAATCTTCAATTTTTGCTAGGTGAAGGGGTAAAAGAATAATCGGAAAACTCAATTCTTTGCATATCCGAGATGGGTTTTGGGTTTTTGGTTCAAGGAATTTATGGCGTGATTGTTGCATTTGGATTTGAATTTTGGTTGTTTGGAAAGTTAATATGTTGGCAGGCAATTTGTATATTTGAGTTTGTGCACTCTGTAGGATGTAAGCGGACTAGATTTTAGTTTAGCATTAGCGCAAGTAGTGATGCAACACTTTTCCCTAAACTCGAATCTCAAACCTCTCCTTGAAAGCTTGGGATACAGACACTTGAACTTATCTTAAGTTCAAGACAGGCAATTTGCATGGAATGTTGCAAAAAATTGCGTGTTTAAGGAGCGCTCAATGGCAGTGTTCGGTTTGAATGATTGTTTGATGATTTAGATTAGCATTAGTTGTGGAACACTGAAAAATGATGATGCTAGCAGAGTAGGTTTTGAGTCAAATGGAACTCATGTTTGGAGGTTTTCCACAGTTGTCTTGGAAGTATGTTTGCTTTTGATATGAGTTGGAAATGCAATGATTTCATTTAAATCATTAATTTGCTGTGTAAAGCTGTAACAGAATTCTTGAAACACTCTATTCTTTGTAAATCCAGGCTGGGTTTCGGGTTTGTGGTTCAAGGAATTTAGGACATGATTGTTGGATTTGAATTTGGATTTTGGTTTTTGTGTTATTTGGATAGTTATTATGTTGGCAGACGATTTGTATATTTTGGGTAGAAAGAATGTTAGTGATTAGTATTTTAGGTTAGCACAACTAGTGGTTCGATACTTTTCCATAAGCTAGAATCCCAAATCTCCCCTACAAATCCCGAGATTTGAACTTATCTCAAGTTCAAGGCATGCAATTTGTATGGAATGTTGCAACAAATTTGGGCACACTGACAAATGATGAGGCCAGCAGAGTAAGTTTTGGGTCAACTGTAACTCTGTAAGTGACGTTTGGAGGTTTTTCCCCCCTTCATTTTTTTAGCTGTTGTTTTAGGATTGATTGAAATGCTTTTATGGAAATTTATCTTATTTTCTGGTATTTCCCACACGCGATGCTTATGTTAGAAGGTCATGCGTTCAACACTAGACAACAATATGTCTTTGTAGAATCCGTAGTGATGCCTTAGACTTCATTTGCTTTGGAACATCTCGAGAAGAATCTGACGAACCATCCCAGGGACTGATCGAGTTTGAACCTTCTTGTATGTAGCTGGGATCGTCAAAGGTCACCCACTCTCAAATTTTTTCGACGTCGTCATATTTTCAAGGGAAGGCGGGAAGACTTGTCCTACTTCTTTGTTGTTTAACAATAAGCTAGAGGATAAATGTTAGACTGGCATCCAATATTAGGAGGTGATATGTGGAAGTAATGCCTCACAGGATGGTGTTTTTTCATTCTTACTGGCTGATTCTTGAGTGACAGAATAAGATAGTGTTGATTCTCAATATGCTAGCCGCTCACATTGTATAACATGCGTACACGTCTTATTTAGGATATCTTGAGAAAAATGAATTTTCTTTGGAAAGTAACAGTGCCATTTTGTTGTA
Organism: Rhododendron ovatum; assembly: GCA_019656835.1. NCBI lineage: Eukaryota > Viridiplantae > Streptophyta > Magnoliopsida > Ericales > Ericaceae > Rhododendron > Rhododendron ovatum. Next base: position 36,278,250 of record CM033800.1, on the reverse strand, counting down.
TGTAGTTCAGATTTTTTTTTCCCTGGTTGGATTTGATAGTGCTTTTGAAGGATAAGTCACCAAATTAATGCCTCGTTAGCAAGTAATATGGACTTGATACAAGAGTTTTATTACGGCAGGGATTATATATTGAAACTACTACAGGATATCGGAGATTGAAATGGATACAGGAAAAGCTCAGAAGATCGAATCAGGTCACAATGACTCAGTTCAAGATGTATCCATGGATTACTATGGAAAGCGTGTGGCAACTGCTTCATCTGATACCACTATCAAAATAACTGCTGTAAGCAATAACTTGCCTTCGCAACACCTTTCAACTTTGAGCGGTCATCGAGGCCCTGTTTGGCAGGTTGCTTGGGCTCACCCCAAGTTTGGTTCAATCCTTGCTTCTTGTTCTTATGATGGCACAGTGATGATTTGGAAGGAAGGTAAACAAAATGAATGGACACAGGCTCATATTTTCGCAGACCATAGATCATCTGTCAATTCTATTTCTTGGGCACCTCACGAAATTGGTCTATGCTTGGCTTGTGGATCCTCGGATGGCAACATCTCAATTTTCACAGCAAGATCCGACGGTGGTTGGGACACAGCCACGATTGACCAAGCCCATCCAGTTGGAGTGTCCTCCGTTTCGTGGGCCTCTTCCACAGCTACTGGACCTCTAGTTGGATCCGGAATGCTGGATTCCGTTCAAAAGCTGGTTTCTGGTGGTTTCGATAGTACTGTGAAGGTTTGGAAGCTAGTTGATGGGAATTGGAAGATGGATTTCCCTGCACTGCTTATGCACACTGATATGGTGAGGGATGTGGCTTGGGCCCCCAACTTGGGCCTTTCAAAGTCTACTATTGCAAGCGCTTCACAGGATGGGACTGTAGTCATATGGACTGAGGCAAAAGAAGGCGATCAATGGGAAGGTAAAGTGTTGAAAGACTTCAAGACCCCTGTTTGGAGGGTATCATGGTCTTTGACTGGAAACTTGTTGGCTGTGGCTGCTGGAGACAATGACGTTACGTTGTGGAAAGAATCAGTAGATGGGGAGTGGCAGCAGGTGACCGCTGTTGAGCATTAGATTTCGACTGTCCAAGTTTGTTTCCGTATTGCCGTTCGTGTATTTGGCACTGTTAAGAACCAGTTTTCTATCTTTAGTACCTTCATTATACCGTTGCTTTTATATGCGTTATTCTGTATGGGTTATTGTGATTATCAATTTACTGAATTAGTCATGGAGGAAGGAGGTTTCACGAGTCCTTTTTGTTTCTCATTTTTCATGCCATGTACTATCATTTGATTCCTGTAAAATGATTGCTTGGGTACCCAGGTTTCTTGCTTTCTTCATATCCCACGTCTGGTCTGTGAAGCTAGTGGTTGCATTCTCGTGTAATTTTTGACTTTATTTTCCATTTATTACACCTCATGTTTGGCAGTTATGGAAAGCATGAAGAATATCGAGTATTTGCTACTTTTGTTTGAGTTTGCATGCGCCCTGTTTTATCTGCAAATCCCTCCTGTATGATAAGATGTAGACTTGCTAAAAGCATGGAGTTTATGATCTGAAATGTGTATTTCTTGACCAAAGAGTTGCAAGAATGGTTGAACTGAAAAGTTCGTCCAGGGGGTTTGATCGGATTTGAAAGCTTATTGTTTGGTTCCTTCGACTGGAACGAAGTTCATGTAGTTAATTCGTGCTAGTACATGATTCAAGGTTAAGACATGTTTATGAACCCCTTTCTATCTCTGGACCTCAGGTGTTGAGATGACAACCAAGATATGGCTCCAGAAATCATGTTGGGAAGTTCTGTGTGAACTTAAGCTTCTCCTGTTCTCTGTCTGTTCATACTGTATAAGAATGTCTAATCCAATGCAACGCCAAACCAGTTCTCATGCTTCCTCGATTTTTGACTGAAAAATGCTACTATACATTGTCGACTTTCGACACGATTTTGTTCAACTGTCTATTTAGATTGTTTGGAACTAATGAAAAATTCCCCAGCCTAAAAGGAGATGATACCACTTGGCAACAAAGAAGATGGTGGTATCACAGCTGATTAAGCTACAGGTAATCTGCAGCTTTGTGTTCAATTCCAAATATTCTGAATCAGTAGAATTTTTTTGACTTGTTGAAGTTGGCCAATAGTTAACCATGCCAGGAAAAAATAACCCTCTCGAATTTTGTTAGGGTCTGTTTAACGTAGCTTTTGGGTAGCAAATTTTGGATTCAAATTCTTAAAAGACTTGTCAGTGTGTTTGCCAAAGTTTTCTAACGTTATTTGTGAATCAAAAGTTTTGAGTCTTCTGACACCATGAGTTATACAATGCATGCCATCGAATCTCTTCTTCGCCCAAGAAGGAAGAGGTTATGCGACCGAAAAAGAATTCCATCGATTAGCTCATTACATACTTCCTACGAGAAAATTCCTTTGTTGAGAAATTCGTAAAAATTATCTTTTCCTACTTAAAAAACTGGAAAGCCTATTCTAAAAAGCGGGATGAACCTTACCCAAAAAAACAAAAGAAAAAGCGGGATGAATATTGAAGAGTCGTCTTTTTGCTCCGGCATTTGGTAATGGCACTGCAACCGTGAGTGTATGGGTTAGCCTGGCCCCCGAGTACAAAGTTGTAATAGGACGTACCCTTAATCGAGCACGGCACGAAATCCATCTCCAGCACACCGTAGTTGATGTACTTGGTAGTCGTTAATATGCGCCTGTTGCTCTCCAAGTCCATGTCGAACTCTCCTTGATCGCCGGCTGCGCCCATGCGCTCCCCAATCGTGCCTCTGCATTCCCCCTGTCCCGCGGGAATATTCCACTTCCACTCGTGGTGGTTCCCGGTGGCTTCAACGATGATCGACAAGACGATTGGAGACAGCACAATGAAAGAAGATATGATCAACACGCGGCGGATGGCGGAGGAGTGCCATGGTTAATTGGTTTCTTCTTCAGCCTCTCTTCTCAATATTCTTTACTGCTATGATGAAAATCCAACTACACACCATCTTTCTAACAAGGCCGGCAGGCTATTCTTAAGCTGGTTTTTTTTAATAGTTCAAAGAAAATGACATTGATTTGATGGTATATATCAAACATATTGCCTCTCCCCTTGCATCTAGCTGTCTAAGTACGTACGTAGGAAATTTTTATTTTGACTAGGTTGTATTCCGCCCGATTTAGATGCTCTGTTGGCCAGAGATTTGCCTTCTTGAGTTATCGCGTTTCTTGTGAACATGTCAATTAAAAAAAACAGGAAAAAAAATCAACCAAGGATGACATTTTATTCGCTTGATGTATCAGTTGAGATGAAACAGCTTAAGCAGTAAACTAATAATAATCAAATGGGTAACAAAGAGATAAAGAATTTCCTTTATCAATTGGTTATTTACAGGCCTTTTGATTCCGTGCATTATCAATCGCGGGATTGCACAATAATCTTTTGTACAATTACGTGGCTGACATTGCACGGGAACAGAGGTACTGACACTTTTATGTACATGTAACATGATGTGGAGCTTGTGTCGGTTAAAATTCCAAAAAAAAAAAACAAGCGCGCGGCTGTTGCGAATAAAAAATGGTATGCAAGCATTCTGGAGTTGTTATTTTACACTACGCATAATCTGGAATTAGCTGAACCGGGTTACATCCAAGTGTATGAAAGCATGACCAGGTACTTTTGTAATTAAGTGAAAAACGATGTCTACATGGGGTCAGTTTCAATGGTTTATTTAAAGAAAATAAAATATAAAGCGAGGGCCACCCAAGGGCCCGCCAACCACACTCAAAGTGGGGTGGGCTGTAGCCCAGGTGAACTTTAAAAAATTAAAAAATGTATATGTACTGTATAAGTTTAGCCCATTACATTGTAGCCCACTTCATTCTATGATTATTTACATACTTCAAAAAAAATCTATATGAATAATTTTAGCCCCCTCCATTCTATGATTATCTACGTTGAAAGATCATAACTGATATTGACTGAAAATTTTAGATTCGATAGTAAATGATGTCTACTATCTGAAACAACATAGGACACAACTTCAGTAGGGTACGACTTCAACAGTGCACGATTTTCGTACTTTTGTTTTGTTTAATTTTGAGCATTTATGTATTTATGTACAAATTTGCAGGATATTAATTATAAAATTCTTTTTGGTTCAACTATATATTTGAAAAAAAAGAGCAACTATAATGGAAACAATATAGTCATGATTTAAGATGAAAAACGTTTGGGAGAAAACATGAATTCCCTATTGGATATTCCCTATTTTACTTCTCCAAGTAAACATCTACTCCGTACTATTTTATTTTACTTTACATAAGTAACTACTCCATTAAGTAGCATTGATTAAAGATAAAAAGACAAGTAACATGCTATAATGTACTTTGTGAGAATAACAGATGAGGAGGTGCATAATGTTCATCCACTTTTTAGATAATCGGTAGTATTATTTTGCACATGCAAGACCGCATACATTGACTTTTAATGCTTGACCATTTCTCAAATAGAAAAAATTGATTTCTTATTTCTTAAGTCAAATTTTACACAAGAAATGGCAGTCATTAATTGTCACATCAACTTCGTGTGTGTTGTAACGCCCCGATTTTTCAAGAAATTTCGGAAGCATTAACCCTAAAAAATACTGAATTTTATAAACTATTAGGCCCCTATTTGTCGTTATACAAATTGTACATTAAAAAAAATACAAAAAAAGAATCCAACATTTTATTTAAATATCTTCAGAGCAACTCTAGTCTTGATTCAGATCTCAAGCATACTCGGTCTCCCCTCTTGGTATTCTTTCTGTGTCAAACAGCTCCACCATTAAACCCTGCACCCTTTGGCAAATTGATCGCTGAAGCAAACGATTTACCAGGATATAAACGTATCCATGAGTGATAATTCACCTAGTAGAATAATCTCAATCCTACCAACCCCTTACTCTACATTTAGCAGATCAACAATATATCAATTCATAGGAGGTACAGAATAATAACACATCGCCCTTCCCTTTACTATCCATTATCTTACATGAAATTTAAGGATCCTCTCCACAAGGTCATTTCCTCCCATATCCACCAACTTTGACCATCCCATGAAATAACTCTCACTTTATTTGTCTTACACCAGGGTTCTAAGCGAATACTACTAAATTATGCATCAAGTCTGAATTCGCTTGCAATCATAATAAAGGAACAGCTCACCATGACAACTCAGCATTAGAGGTCGCACTATCTCATTGTCAGGATCCTTTACCGTCTCCCAACTCTACACACTGGATACTTTACCATATCCCTAATCTACACACTGGGTACTATACTGTATTCAAGGATCCTTTACCGTTTTCGAAAATACTGTACCTAGAGTCCTTTACCGTCATCCACACACACATTGGGTACTGTACCATATTTAGGATCCTTTACCGTATCCCAAATACTGTACCCGGAGTCCTTTACCGTCCTCCACACACACACTGGGTACTGTACCGTATTTAGGATCCTTTATCGTTTCCCAAATACTGTACCCGGAGTCCTTTACCGTCCTCCACACACACACTGGATAGTGTACCGTATTTAGGATCCTTTACCGTATTTCAAATACTGTACCTGGAGTCCTTTACCGTCCTCCACACACTCTGAGTACTTTACCGTACTCGGGGTCTTTTACCGTTCCCCAATTCAACTAAAGGTACTTTACCGTACTAGGGTCCTTTACTGGCACCCAACATCCTCAATCAACTTTACTATTTTATCCTTTACTTAACCACGTTTACGTGTTCACTACTCAAAACCACCCATGAACACAAGCCCATTCCAACACGAATAACATGATACAATCAATAACAACTCGATTCATAACATAATACATTTCAATGAGATAAAAAGTACATATCAAATAATATTATGCGAGTAAGTAAATACATAATATTTTTATGATTGGACCTATGCCCTTAAAATTCATTGAACAAGTAAATTAATTAATTATAGCATGCGCTTATTCTACTAAAAATAAATCAACCACATAGTTTAGGTTCAAATTGAGAACTAAAGTATATTCAGGGGCCAAACTGCAATTTCATAATATCTCACTTTAAAAGAAAAACGTGCATGCTACAGTAGCCTTCGATTTTCAATTTTTTAGGAAATAGAGTACTTCTGGTTTGATTCGCGGGTATGATAAATCTCATTATAATTTTTTAAATTCATCATATAGAAATTATTTAATACGTAGGAGAAAATAGGGAAGCAATTATTCTACCTTAAATCCGGCCGAAAGAGTGGGTACTAGTTTGCGAACGATTTCGGTAAAATGAAAAAGACGGCGGCGGCAACAAGGGACTCCGGGCTAATTGGAAGGTGGTTTGTGGATACTTGGTAATGTAGTGGTTGATTGAGAACCTGAATATGATGTACAGAGGAATTTTATGTAGAAATTTGTCTCTCTCTATTCTAGACTCAATAATAGAATTGGGAGTGAAATAATATACTGGTGTTCAATTTTCGGATTTATGTGGGTATATATAATGGGAGAGAATAAGGTAGCGAGAATGTGGGAGGATAAGTGTGAAAGTGGTAGAATGGGGAAGGAGAGTGAATGAGAGAGATACTGATAATGATAAGAGTAGGACAAGTGCCACATTTGGTGGGGTTTTCTTTAATCTAATGTATGTGGACGCGTATATGTATAATATGAGAATGTATGTGGACGTGTTTACATATAAGGTGAGAATGTATGTAAACTCATATATGTATAGGATGAGAGAGAGAGAAGTAGAGAGTTAATTTGAATAGAGTTCTAGTTAGGATTTAGATAGTAAAGATAAGAGATGAATATAAATCCCTAATTTTCTGTATATCTAAAGTTTAAATATATATCTTAAACAATAGCGCAAATAATATCAATTGTACATGTAATAATATATTTTAATTATTTAATCTAATTAATTATTGAATTAGAAATTTAACAATATAAATTTGTATTAAGAAAAAATTAGGTCAAAAATTCGGATCGTTACATGTGTAGTTGTTGTTCAAAAGGAGAAAATTTTCAATGCCGAGCGAGTACCACGTTGTGCCTGCTCGGTGCATACAGGCCGTCCATTTCAATTTTGGATGGCTCGAATTTAGAGAGAAAAAAAGAGGAGGAAAGAGGATGGGTGAGAAGAGAGAGAATATATGTTTTAATTTGAGTTGTCTAAAAGTGCATCGAACGGCTCGGGAGTGCCGAGCGAGCACCACGTGGGATATACCCGGTTGGCACTTGTTAGGATCGAAACACACACTCACGTGATTCATGAGTATTAAACAGTAAAGTAATCGACACAACAATATATGTGATTTCCTAAAATCGAATACGTTCACAGAAGCGAGAGAGTAGTCTTTCTTATTGATGATCACTGTACATAGGGTTTTACAATAGAGACACATAGGGTTTTACAATAGAGAATATTTATACCTCCTCTTTTCCTACCCTTATAACACCATACCACGTTCCATTCCGCTTCGTTATGCTTCGCTCCACTCTACTACACTCGCAACTGGCCCTCATTGTAGATCGAATTTCTCGGTACCTCTCATGTATGAGCCACAAGTCCTAACAGCACTAAAAAATTTATCGTTCAAAAGATCTTTATGAAACTATTCAAATGATCTAACAACCGTGGTGGGTTCAGGTTAAAAATTACTTCGATATCATTGGAGTTACTTTGTCAATTAAATTTTTTTTTTGTTGTAAACATACTATTGTAATCAAATAAGGTTAAACTGAACCAAATAAAGTATTAATATTGGAACAAGTTAAAAAATATATAACTTCCGCTGGAAAAAATAAAGCTCAAACTATTGTAGATTCTATTATATACTCTAGACTATAGTTGCAAGGAGATTAATTAGGAAACCCTAGCCACACGAAGACGATGTCAAATATTGTAACGACCCATTCCCTCACTGAAAATATCCTTTATTTCTCCTAGAAATATTTGTCCTTGTCGACCCGAGTATTTTCCTTTCCAATTAATTACCTTTTGAAAATGGGAGTGGATCCTCTCCGATTGTCCCGGACAGTTGCTCGAATTGTCTCACAACTACAGGTCTTACTGACATATCTTCACGTGAAGATAGGTGTGTGTATATATATAACACACACCTGCGTTGTTATAAAATACCAGCATCCACGTGCCTCATCTCCATTTATCTCCAAATGTAGTCCAAAATTTATTTTAACTTATTCTCTTGCTACTTACCGTCATAGAAAACCAGTACTCCTTGACCCTAGCTTGTCTGGATAGTAGACAACTAAAATTACATTAATTATTTTTCCCCCTTTTCTATCACACGCAATATAAAATAAAATATACTATATATATATATATATATATATATATATATATATCGGGGCGGTTCCGGGGACACCTAAAAAAACACCTAAAAAAACACCACATAGCTCCCGATCAAATTTTGATGATCCGAGCCGCTCAATGTGATCATAACGTGATTTTAAGGGTACCCGCAAGAAATCAGCAAAAAAAATGACCGGGAAGGGCTTGATCTGAACAGTTTCGAACGATTTTTTATTGAACGGTTCAAATAAAAACTGCTTAAATCAAACCTGTCCTGGTCATTTTTTTTGCTAATTTCTCGCAGACACCCTTAAAATCACATTCTGCACACATTGAACGGTTCGGATCATAAAAATTTGATCGGGAACTATGAGAATGAGATTATGGGTGTTTTTTTGGGTGTTTTTTTAGGGTGTCCATTGAACCATTCCGTATATATATATATATACTGTACTCTTTGCAGAAATTAGTGCGAAGGATATGGGCCGGGTTTTACAAATTATTATGGTGTGGAATCCTCAATGAAGCTTTGTATAAATTTGATCTATTGGACCGGGGTTAATTATTATTAATCTAATAAAATTAATAATAATCCTTTCTTGCCCCGTAGCAAAAAGGCTTATTTGGACTTCCATTTCGACCACTCTTGTCAAAAAAATAAAAAATAAAAAAAGCCAATATATTACAGAGTAACACCCTTCAAATTAATTAAGCTAATTTTGGATGCACTATACATGCATTTCGCAAAGGACTGCAAAATAATGCACAACTTCCTAATATATTTTTTGGCCGATTGATACTATATAATCTCAACTGAAATATAATTTTATAATGTCCTGTCCATATGTACTTTCTTGAAGCTTATTTCTCATCTACAATGAATTGCCTAACGCAAAGACAATTGGCATGCATCAAAGAAGCTGCAGGTCGAACTTCTATACTAACGGACTCAGACACCTAAGTTATCAAAAACTTGTATATTAGCTCGGGATATGTTATGTCAATGTGTAATATAAGTAGAAATTTTTTCCTGGTAAATTCACCTCCGAATCAACAATTCGTAAGAACAAAAGGATATCATCAACAGTTATATTCTCGTATTATTGGAGTACAAATAATAACAGAACAGGAAATTAAGGAAACAAATAACGAGAAATTAATCGATTTTAACTAACTCCGGCATTGAGTAATGGCACTGCAGCCGCGAGAGTAAGGGTTAGCCTGGGCCCCTGTTTGGCAATTGTAGTAGGACGCGCCCCTAACCGAGCACGGCACCGTATTGCTCTGCAGCGCGCCGTAGCTGATGTAATTGTCGGTCGCTAGTATCCGCCTGTTGCTCTCCGAGTCCATCTCGAGCTCTCCTCCACCGGCTCCTGCGCCCATGCACTCGCCTATCGAGCCTCTGCAGGCCGCGGCCTGCTTGGCGGGAATCCATCCGCTCCAGTACTCGTGGTGGTTCCCGGTGGCTTTGACCGCGGTTGACGAGACGACTAGTAGAGACAGTGCTATTATTATGAGGAAAGAAAATACGGTCCGCAGGCCGCGGAAGGCGGAGGAGGAGTTTTCCATCGTCGTCTCTCCCTCCGTAGGTAGCTTAGCTTGTTTTGTTAACAAGATTAAAATGTGTTTCTTGTTAACAAGGCTGAGCTGAGCCGAGCAGGGCCGCCTATTTTAAGCGCGCATTTGTCGTGTGAAGAAAATGACATTGATGTTGATGGCATCAACCGTTTTGCCACTCTGTTTTGGACATTAATTCTCTCTAATTTCAACGTGGAAATGTATAAAGAATATTTGAATTTATATTTAAATCATCCACGACGGTGATATATCAACCGACAATATTGACATTTTAATCTTTTAATACGTAGTAATTATTATAGTTGGCATATATGATTCGTATGAAGAAGTCTGGGGCAAAATAAAATATTAGCAAATGGGCAAATTACGGAGAAATTAAGACGTTATCTATTAGTAGTTAATTAATATAAGCTGATTATATTTCAATGGAGAACATGCATGTGTCGTTCGTCGGTAACTTTCAATTAATGCATACGAAAACATTCTCGAATTATGTCAGTCGGAATTCAAAATTAAAAGGGTGTACATAAAATTCAAACTTTAGGGTAATGGAGGTCGGGTTTGTCTAGTTGTTAGCTTCAGAATTTTCAAAATTAGTCGAGTTACGCGCAAGCTAGTCCGGAAATATCTTGAATTAGCTGAAAAGGTGACATGACCGGGGTACGTAGTTTGTAATTTAAGTGGATGATGAAGGGTATGTTGGTAAAAGATGAGGCCAAATACAAGGATCGATCGATTTGCTCAACAGCTTTCAGCAGTTAGCTAGGTTGTCCTAATATTCGACCAAATTAATATTGTAAATTATGTATATACTAGTATAAATTAATTAAGTTGCAGGAGAATCCAGTCCAGAACCTAACCCACCAGTAGACAGCCAAAAAAGCCATGGAATCCTCGACGAAACAACTTCTTATAATCCTCGGCGCTAATTTATTGATATAACGAAAATCTTATTATTAGCAAAAAAAAACTTATTATTTGAACAATTATTTAGTAGTTCAAATGCAGCTAGCCTCATTGGTGTTGCGAAAATATAGATACATGCATGAGTACTATATATATATATATATATATATATATATAAAATCAAAATAATTTATAGAACTTCTAATTTGTACTACTCAGTTAGCTCATACTTAATTGCCTTCTTTTATCGAATTTTATTTTTCAAATTAATACTCCACGAGGACCACGACTGTCCTCAGAAGGGATCTTTTTTTTTTTTTATCCGGATAACATTTCATTAAAGCCAAAAAATGGGTGATTACAGCGAATCCATCCGAAAACAAAGAATGGGCCAAACGAGCAACAAGCCATCACAAAAGAAAAACTAAGAAAATAGGTGACAAAGTGGCACCGGCAAAACTGACCAAACACTAGAGGACAGGCCTTGGCACGCCTCACAGCCTCAAAGGGTCGGGTCACGAGGGGCCCTCAGCGTATCCCCTAGCTGCCCCGGCCTGGAGCACGCACCCAATCAGAGACACACAAACTGAACCAATGGAAACAGGAGTAAACAACAAACAAGGAAAAAAACACAACCACCATGGAAACTACCACTGATGCACGCCGGCCAAACCCCGGCTGAGGAAAAAACCACCCGCCGCCGAAGATGGAGGCACCGACTGGATCCTGAGCTGGAGCAGTGGAGAGAAACTTTCCGGCAAGCCCCTCAGAGGGGATCTAATTTCTTTCTTTTATTGTCAAATCATGATGTTCCTTTTTAAGAAAGAGTTTGTTTGGTAATTGACATGGATGGATAAAGAAATCAAATTACAATTAGTTGCCATCATAAAATAACTAATAATAGAATTTGGTTTGATTTTGTTTTCGAGCTGCAATTATAATTCCAATGGAAACTTCTTAATGAACTTAATAGTTTTTAATGACTTGTCTACAAGGTCAAATGCATCTCCTCACTGGCATCGAGATCCACGAGTCATTGACCCATAGAAAAACCATCAATTCTAAACCTACCGTACCCAATCAAAAGAATGAACGATATCGTTCCTGTTCATATATATATATATATATATATAGGTGGAAGATTGACTAGTTCAACTTCAAGGTGATATCATAAAGTTCAACTTAAATGGTTCACGTGTTTATCATATCAAACACAACAAAAGCAAAGAATTAGGTAGGTAGGTAGGTAGGGAGAGTTGGAATTGGAGAAGAAGAAATTAAGAAATTAGGAGAATTAGTAGAAGGGGCAAAGTCAAACACAGAAAGAAACCACACTTAATTATCACAAGTTGCAGGGACAAAACTGATAATAACCAAACTATTCTTCCCTGTCGGTCAATCTCTGTCTGCTTTTGGGTTCTCTCCATTTTCCTACACTTTTATTGACTTCTCTGATCTTAACCAATTCCAAACAAGAGGCTATAATAAGTGATGTTAATGCATTATGGTGTTCCTGACTTCCAATTACGTACCGAAATAAAAAAAAATTTAAAATAGAGATATGGTAATTAAGCAAACTAAACTAAAATAAACCTAGCTTTGAGTCCTAACCAATTAGGATCGACTAAAATTAAAAAAAAAAATGGAGCTAGGGTAACCAAATATATTCTAAACCATAGGACAGTGGTTCTGCCCTCTAGAACCTCGCAAACACTACATAAAATAAAATTATTGCATTGACTTTTTTCTACTGTTGTGGTCGATTTGAAAGTGATCAAGTGAAGGCACCAATTGGGACCAAATTAAGGGCATGTCATATTTTCGAAATAATTTTGAGAAATATTAAGTATAAGAATAGAGAGGTTGAGGGTTCACGAAATAATAGTTGAGACTTGAGATCACAGTAATTATACTATTGAGAGCCCCACGCATGCTCCTAGGTTCTGTCTTTTGGCCTATGATTTCTTGTTAGATATTGGCGTTGATCAATCCTTTTTCGATACCAACCTTAGCTTCATGGAGTGCGTTCATTTTCATCAAAATCTGTCTTTTAGTTTTGGAGTGCTATCATATAAAGGTGAAGTGTCAAAATTATTTCCTTTAACTCTAATTATGTTCCTCTCTTGTTGGATCTCCTTTATTTCTGTTGCAATAATTACTCATGATTTTGTAGGGGTTAAATACTCCGTGACTCTAAGTTTAAAACTATAAAAGTTTAGCTACAATTTCATCTGTTATACCAAAAAAAAAAGGAAAGAGACGGCACTGCTCAATGCTTTCTGCCTACGAAAACATTCTGGAGTACAATTAAGGGCTGCTTGAATACGTGGAAGTGTTGCATTATTCTCCGACTCTAGTGTTGCTTGCTTGTAATTTACATCCTGATCCTGTGCCATATTGGTTCTTTAATAGAAAGTCATAGCCCATTAAGTAGATTGTGGTTTTTGAGTTAAGATGGTTACCAAACCGAGTTTTGTGTCTCAATCAATTGGGATCAGCTACATGAATTCTATTTTTTTCCATTGAGCTCTATATAGGGCTACCTATTCACTTAGATTTAGTATGCCCAAATCTTTTTGTGTCAGCATCCAAAGTCTGTTTAGGTATTCCTCTCCCCCTAGCCCTATTATCACTACTATCATGTTACTCTTCTTGACTACTGCGTCTTCAGGTCTACGATAAATATGTCCAAACTACCTTAATCTATTTTCTCTCAACTTATCTAGTGGAGCTCAAATTTTCAAACCCTTAATAGTTGATCTGCAAAAGAGTAATGCTATGGTGACCACATTTGTGCAACACATATGTTCGTAATATGTGATGCTATACATTGCGCTAACCACGACGCTTAAGAGGTCCAACACATCACATGTGATTGGGTCATGTTATGGGCCAGATCATATGCTATCCAAATACGGTGTGTAAACGTGACCACTATTGTCTCCAATCAAAGCTTTTAAAGAATGTTGTTTCATTTTGTGAGAGGATGGAGGGATGTTTTTAGTTTGACCGAAATCACTTTACTACTTCTTGTTTGTTTGACCCATCTGTACACTTGGGTCAAACCATAACACCGAAGGATGAAGTTGTCCCTTTTAACTTACTCTCACATGGTTGCACCCTTCCAACACTAGTATGGGATTATTTCTGTTGTTGAGTATTCCTATGGAATATATGAGATGGACTTAAGTATGTGCTGATTTTGTTGGACAAGTTTTTGGATCTTTGATAGGGATTTTAAACCAACAGCCAAGATGCAAAATGAAGAGGGACAAAACATGGACCTTTACATCCCTAGGAAATGGTATGTGAAGTGATCTCTTTTTTGTGACAGTTCGTACAATTTAACTACTTGGGTCAATCATTATGAATTTGTTGTTTGAATTGTTGATGCTAATAGCTGTTTTGCATGCTATGGCAGTTCTGCCACAAATAGATTAATTACAGCAAAGGACCATGCATCTGTACAAATCAATGTTGGGCATTTGGATGCAAATGGCATGTGCACCGGTCAATTTACCACCTTTGCACTATGTGGTTTCATTCGCGCCCAGGTTCTTCATTTTGCTTGTTTTAGTTTTGATTTGTTTTTTCCTTCTTGGCTTTGCCAAAAAAAAGAAAAACTGCAAAGGCTATATTGGTAGCATAGACTTCAGATCTAAGTTGTTATTTTCTTCACTTTGCAAAAAGATGTAGACTTGTACAGTGATACTAAATTTTGCTCAAGGCATTGAATTTTGTGAAATCGAAGTAATCATATAATGCTTTGTTCTTATGGCCACTTTTTTCAAAATGAAAAGAGACTGACCCACAACTACAAAGGGATTTGTGGCTAGATTTCAATAGTGGACATAGTCACAGGTCCACAGTGGATCGTCCGTTGCAACAAGATTGACATTGGTGGTGCACACAATTGACCGGGTTGAGGATTGATATTGGAGATGAACATAAATAAGAGAGCAAGAGACTCGTACCAAGGACATCCAGTGGAAAGAATATTATTAAAATGTGGAGAAAAAGATATCCTATCCAAACCTAACCAAACGAAATCCCAATCTATTGGAGTCGGCTCAATGAATCTACTTTGTCCATTGAAATCTGTTCAAGGCATCATGTTCTGTGAGATCCAAGAAACCTACTACCTCTAAAGTCAATTTTGGTGTGCTCCTAAAATGAGAAAACATATGGCTGAATGAAAAGCAACTATTGCAAGTACTAGTACCATACTGTAGGAAATAAGGGTGAAACCCTCTTTGTTCAGGACTCCAGGCAACCCTTCCCTTTTGCCTTTCTAGCTGAGTAACAAAAGAGCTCAGAAGACACCTGCATCGTGTTGATTTATATTCATATTTTTTATACAGCAGTGATTCTTAAGGTGCTTTCTCGATTTTTCATGTGGCTTTTCCTCGATTGTGTAGTTTTTGCTGATGCAGCTCTGATGAGATAATGGTAATTGTCATCAATGAGAAAACAGTACCCATCTCAGTTTGCTCCCTTCAACACAGAAAAAGAAAAGAATAGGAAACACAGTGAACTATGTCCATGAACGCCTGAAATAAAATAACAGATTTTTTTTCCCTCCAAAATGTGATTAGGCTTTCACCAGTTACTTACTAATATCCGGTTGTGTTGGGAACAGCTTTTCACCTTAGATCAGGGTTTTATAACTTCTTACCTTGGATTCTCCAACTCTCTTTCAACATTGTGTTGTACGATACGTGAACTGATGACGACAAACATAAATAATGTTTAAATGCATTGTCATTCTGTTTAAAGTACCATAAGTCCCCCATGTTGTTTTGTTGGACCTGCTGTAGATGTGTGGCAAGTTGATGCTTGACATGTTGGTTTGTTGTACTGCAGGGTGATGCTGACAGTGGGCTCGATCGTCTGTGGCAGAAGAAGAAAGCTGAACTGCGACAACAATAGATGAGGGGTAAATGATGACTTTGGTTTGACCTTTGCCATTTTAGAAGCTTTCTTGCTTAGTCAGCAGAATTTTTTTGTGTTGTCCTAGTGTGATGGTGCACGCTTGTTGCCTTTATTAAGCGATCTTTGATTTGGTGCGTACTTTTTTTTTAATGTCTGGTGTCTTCTCAATATCTGATATCATAAGTATTGAAAGATGATCGATTCTCCTTTTGTTGTTGAAAAGAATGCATCCAGTGTAGGATTGCATTGATTTAGTTAAAAGTGTTGAAATGTTAGTGGATTCTATCTGATCATTTGAAGCCCAAAAGCATATGTACCTGAACTAACTTGGAAAACTCATTCGGGTGATGTTAGTGTCGCTTATTAGGTTCCTTTAGCGTGTGAGTGATGCCACTAGATTCTTAGAGAATCCCTAGCAACAAAGACATTTACTATTTGTCAATTTGAGCAAGGGTTGGGGTTACAGCCCTGTTGGTCCTGGCTGTGTTACTCGCATCTTGCTGCAAGGGTTTCAATCCCATATGCATGTTAGGTCTAAGTTTGTCAAATGGCATATCAACCTCGAATTCAGTCTAGTCTGAGTTCGACGATCTATCTGAAAGATCCATCTCCATACTGGAGGATTCTATCTGTCAAACACGGTCAAAAAGTTTACATCGTGTGGCTTAAACTAACATGGGATGAGAAACATTGGGCTTTTTGAAGAGATGACTATGCCCATCCTAACGGAGGACAAGTCAAGGGGTTCAATATACGTTGGGAAGTGCCAAGAAAGCTAAGAGGGAAGTAGTACAGAAACAGAGCATGTTGCAACTCCATTGCGAAAGAGGGAGAAAGATGTGTTAGCAATTGCTTAGTACATTGATCTGTTGCCTGTTGAAGAAATATCCACGTCTTCAACACGGCCACACTTTCTAAAAGATCAAAAGCAATCCCCACTTACCACGAAGTTAAAGTTGGTTATACATACTTCTTCTCATCATGTGATACATTTCCTCTTCACCTCTCCTCCATTATGCTGCCTCCCATGAACAGTAACGTCACACCGATACATTCTTCATTAATGGAAAAATGTGTATCCCCCTTTTACCTTTTGACTTGTACTTTCTCACATGGGCTGGTTTTGTATGGTTATCGTCACCACAGATATCAGTGACTTTAGAATTGCTTCTGGTATTACATATTCAACGTCAGTTTGTTCTCCACAATACGTGTTGGTTATCGTTTCCTTTCTACTTTGTTTTCATTTTCTGCAGCGTAGAAAAACACTAGGTTTATTATGTCTTAACTTTTGCAAATTATTTTTTAGCAAATTTGGTCAAAGTGTGATGTGGTGAATTTGTGTATACTAACTTCCAGTATGTTGGTTTCAGGATACAGTGCTTCCGAAGAGGTCAACAAAAATTTATTCATACCAAACGAAAACATCTCCACCCGACGTACATCATTTTTTCACGCCACGAATGATCCTAGAAGAAAAGACAATTTTTATGCATAATGTCAAATAGTTACAAACTCACGTCTTATCGAATTACTTTTGGCCGCATCGAATTGCATTTGGCCGCATAAAATTACTCTTAACCGCATCGAATTGCACTTGGCTGCATTGATGTTGTACTTGGCCGCGAAGAATTACTCTTGGCCGCGAAGAATTGCACTTGGCCGCATCGAATTCCTCTTGACAGTATCGAATTGCTCTTGGCCGCGTCCAATTGTACTTAGCCGCGTTTAATTGCACTTGGCCGTATCGAATTACTTTATGGTCTCGCAATTCTTTGCGGCCAAGTGCAATTTGATGTGGCTAAGAGCAATTTTTTGCGGCTAGGAGTAATTCTTCACGGCCAAGAGTAATTCGATGCAGCCAGGAGTAATATTTTGTGGCCATGAGTAATTCTTCTCAGGAAGGAGTAATTTTTTTGCAGCTAATAGTAATTCTTTGCGTTAGATTCTTTTTCTTTTTAACTTATAGGTAAGAGAACAAAATTGCTATTCAATACAACTGAATAATACAACTTGAGCTATTGATTTAGATGATTTGGAGTTTTATGATTTGTCTGGGATTGAAGATTGCAGGTTTTTTGTTGGAACCTTTTGGGTAGACAGAGTTTTAAACTCTATTCCTTACTTGGTTATTTGTAATCTTGGAACTATTTTGCTTTTCTATTTTTCTAGGTCAGTTAAGAAAAAAAGTGCAAGAGGGATGTCACTTTTGAGTGAGTGAACATTCAAAAAATTGAATTCAAGTTGGAATCTGGTATGATAATACAGCTAACGGAATTAAATAGATTTGGTAACATTTGTAGTGTTAAACTATTTTATGAACTTGGTTAGATAGACCATGTTTGAAGCTTATTCTTAAAATGAAAATTTCCGAGAAGTAGATTTTGTTGGGAGAAGGGAATTTTTTTTTAATTCACAATTTTGTAATGGTCCTCTCGCATGAGGTGAGACCATACGTATATCCGATACTCACCTCATGTGAGATGGCATTAAAAAGAACTGTTGTATCTACAATTTTTTGTTTCGAAAAAATGGGATTTGATACTTCATTTAGACTATGTTTAGAAAGCATTTAAGAGCACGGGCAATTACTAGTCTCTAATAGAGAAGAATGCTTTTTATCCTCCTTTCACAAATCCATTCCACATATTCAAGATTTGTGTTTGAGGTTAGAAATAAATTACTACTAATACCAATTATGCTCGAGATCTATGCATGCACTTATCCTAGGTTTTGATGGAAACCATTCAACAAACCTTGAGCCACAAGAGACAACCCAGGGCCCAAAACATAAATTTACGTCAATAACAGCTGTTGCCAAAAGGATTCAAAGGTATGAAAGCAAAATGTTTGTACAACGAATCACAAACGCACCGTAATTATAGGGTTTTTCTGCAAATGATGACACCCACAAAAACCAATATAGAAGCCACAAATGCTCCCTGTCTAGAGAGCGCAAATTCAGACCACGTCAAGGGCTTTGAGACATGGGTTAGTACCCTCTGAAAACGTTTGTTCAGCTCCTCACGCGATCCGGTGTTGTCAATCACAATGTCTGCTTTGGTTTTTTTCAAATCCAAAGGCATCTGAGCTTGTATCCTGTTTTTGGCTTCTTCAACGGACGTTCTGTCTCTTTCCATGAGACGCTGAAGTTGTGTTTCAGGATCAACCCATACAACAATAATGGGCTTTGTCCACTTGTCCATCTTGGCCTCAAACAAAAGAGGAATATCAAGAACAATAACCTTGTAGCCCTTCATCCATAGCTTCAAAATTTCCCAGAAAATTCCAGATGAAATATATGGTGCCAATAACCTGCACGGATATATTATGCAGAGTCAAAGGACAACGATAGCTCATAATAGAGCTTCAAGCATAAAAGTAGCGGGGTACGAAAGGATAGCATAATGTCACTAAAGTGAGGCAACAATACGTTCAGAATCATAATATGATCATTTTCCTTTTGATAATGTCCAAGGCTACAAAGGAAAACTCAAGGCAATGCCAAAGCCTGCACTACGATAGCTCATAATAGAGCTTCAAGCCTAGCAGTAGTAGGGCTTCAAAAGGATAACATAAGGTAGCTAAAGTTAGGCAACAATCAGCTGATCAGAATTATACATCAAGCCTAGCAGTAGTAGGGCTACAAAAGGATAACATAAGGTAGCTAAAGTTAGGCAACCATCAGCTGATCAGAATTATACAATCATACAGTTTGATAGAGAGCTCAATGGAGGAAAATGATTCATGTAGCCAACCCCAAGTGATTGGAACTTAAGGCTTGGTTTGGTTTGATTTGATTTGGTACAGTTTGATAGATATCAAAAGTGGAGGTGAGTCCTTGAAAGACGCTAATACTAGGTGCAATACTTCAGAAGGTTGGTCAATCACAAGTACGAATCCAAGCACTAATCTTTCTCTCCGTGGATGGTGGATCAATCAAGATCAGAGGTGGGTCAGGTCACCTATTTATGCCGAACTCCGCACTTTTAAAGATGGACGAATCGACAAACTACGACGTTATCCCTGTTTCATACAACCACCAGTTTTTATATGTCCAAACCCCAAAGATAGAGAGGTTTGTACTCCGGAACTCAACAAGAAATGATTAATCTACCATAAGCATCATCCATAATGTGAAATGAAAAAGGAATTGACAATTGAATATTTCTGGAGCGGAAGATACACGAAAACAATATATATTGTACAAGTAGACGAGATAATTACTCGAATCCATGAGTAGCCCTTGAAATCCACAAGGAAAAGAGATAGAAACTCTTGAATTAATATTGATTCAAAAAGTTTCTTTGACCTTAAGCTCACAATCTTATTTATACTAGCTCAAGGATAAAGATAGACCCAACCTTTGACCTTCCCAACACAAGACTCTTAGACTTTCCCACAAAGACCCTTAGACTCCCAAGACTCAATACAAAGAACTTAACTAATTGACCCTTCAATACTTAATACTACAAAGTACTACCAACCTTGGAACTATTAAAGACACATTGAATAACTTATTACTTATTCTTCTACTTCCAGACATATATGGGATGCATGCAGTATAGAAAACAGCACTGGTATTTTTCCTGCCTCGAAATATACTGCTGAAATAAATCACTATTTGTTGGACATCCAAATGCTCCGCGCCAAAAGTATCTGTACCTGTTAAGAAGTTGGCGCTTGTCAGGATCAGAAAACACAATGTGACCGAGTTTCGCCCGATCAACTTCTCCATTATCTAGTAAGATGTCCTCACCAAATGCCGCCACAACCTTTTTCCAACCGCCAGTGCCTTTCTTTAGAACATCCTGAGATTAACCTAGCGTCGATTAACTGACCAAACAATAGGAACTACGCATAAAGATTGTTACTTTGCGGTTGAATTTAGGCAAATAGATTAACTAACCAAAGTAAAGGCTCAATTTTTTGAATTTGGGCTTTAGCTGTGTATTTTAGGGTTTTGTAAACAAGAAGATGAATTGAGGGGGGAGGGCTTACGCGGGCGACGAGGTCGGCGTCGACGACGGGGACGCCGTGAAGCTTGAAAAGATTGGAGACAGTGCTCTTCCCCGATGCGATCCCGCCGGTCAGTCCTACTATCGTCATCTCACCCCGCTCTCTCTCCTCTTTCTTCCGTTATAGCCATACAGGTGATGAATTAGAGATGAAGACCTGAATGTTAGTAGAATTTTATATAATCGATAAATTAAGCTGTCGTTTCCTCTTTCTTTTTAAACTTTCCATTTTTAAAAAGAAGATAATTTTAAATTTAAATATAATAAAAATAAAAAATAAATTTTCAAATTTTTTGTACCGTTTAAAAAATTTCAATGAAATCTATCAAATAATATTCATATTGATTGCGTAAACACGTGATTTTTTAATTTGAAATTGCTTTCCTTTTCTAAAAAACCGTAACGGAGTCTCAAGCTCTTGGACAAAACCCGCGCATCTAGTGTAGGGGTATCATAGTACCCTCCCACGGTACTAACCCGGGTTCGATTCCCCGGATGTGCAACTCTGGATTGCCAACAGTTTTTTTCCCTCTTTCTTTTCTCCTTATGACTAAAGATGGGTTTAGATTAAAAAGTACTATGTATTTTTTGTTGTTTTTATTCAATATTTTTTTGCATTTGTTTACCCTCCCACGGTACTGACCGGGGTTCGATTCCCGAATGCGCAACCCTTGATTGCCAACTGATAGAAAACAGAGAAACAGAGACGGAAAATACCGATATTATTTCTGAATGAATTACAATGAGGTGAGTACACCTTTAAATAGAGTAAAGCTATGCCTAAGAAAGGAAGATTACAAGATTTGATTACTATATGATTACCCTATGATTACGCTATGATATGATTACGATATGATTACCCTATGATTATGCTATGATTTGATTACGATACATGTCCTAAAATAGCATATTACAAGAAGATACAGAATATATATTCAAGATACAGAATATATATTCACACCCCCCCCCCCCCTCCCCTCAAATTCAAGGTGCGAGGGCAGAGAGCATCGAGAGTTTGTCAAGGAGAAAGCGGAAACGAGCAGCGGTATGGGTCTTCGTGAAGAAATCAGCCAGCTGCAATGTGGAGGAGACGAAGGATAAAGCAATGGTGTCAGACTGAAGATGCTGACGTATGAAATGACAATCAATCTCAATGTGCTTCGTGCGCTCATGGAAGACCGAGTTGTGGGCAAGCTGAATAGCACTCTTATTGTCGCAGTAAAGAGGCGTAGGAGTAGTAACAGAGACCCCCATATCGAAAATAAGCCAGCGAAGCCAGACGATTTCAGAGGTAGCATGGGCCATGGCACGATATTCAGCTTCCGCGGTGGAGCGAGCAACAACAGATTGCTTTTTGCTTTTCCAAGAGATAAGAGAATCACTTAGAAAAATACAGAGGCCAGAGGTAGATTTGCGGTCATTGACATCACCTGCCCAGTCAGCATCAGCATAAGCATGGAAGGTTAAGCTTGATGTAGAAGAAATCAGAAGGCACTGATGACGGGTACCACAAAGATAACGGAGAATACGTAAGAGGGCAGCCCAATGCGTAGTCCGGGGAGCAGAGACAAACTGACTAATAATGTGAACTGCATAAGAAATATCTGGCCGAGTAACAGTAAGATAAACTAAGCAGCCCACCAATTCGCGATATTCCGTAGGATCCTCAAGGGGGACATCATCAGAGGCAGAGAACTTGGCATGGAGTTCAAGGGGAGTATCAACAGTCTTCGTATCCGTGAGACGAACACGGTGAAGAATATCAATAACATACTTGGATTGTCCCAAAAGATACCCCTGAGGAGAGAAAGCAACTTCAATACCAAGGAAATAACGTAGCGGGCCCAAGTCTTTCATTTCGAACTCACGGAAGAGATGACTTTTGACTTCAGCAATAGCAGTAGAATCAGAACCAGTGATGATCATGTCGTCAACATAAAGTAAGAGAAGTACCAGGCCATGAGAGGTGCGACGGAGAAATACAGCAGAGTCATGCATGCTGGGCGTGAAGCCAATCTAAAGAACAACATCCTGGAAGCGCGGATACCAAGCGCGAGGGGACAGTTTCAAGCCATAGAGAGCACGACGCAAGCGACAAACCATACCGGAAGGATGAGAGAAGCCAGGAGGAGGCCGCATATAAACCTGTTCAGAGAGATTGCCATTGAGAAAAGCATTCTTTACATCCAACTAAGAAAGAGGCCACTGGTGCACTGCGGCCACTGAGATCAAGGTGCGAACAGTGGTCATTTTGGCAATGGGGGCAAAAGTTTCCTCATAATCAATCCCATACTCCTGAGAAAACCCTTTAGTAACTAAGCGAGCTTTATACCGTTCTAAAGAACCATCAGAATGAGTCTTAACCTTGTAGACCCATTTGCAACCGATTAGATTCTTACCATCCGGAAGTGAAACCAACTCCCAAGTCTGATTGTGAGCAAGAGCAGTAAGTTCAGCTTGCATGGCATCCATCCAATTGGGATCATTGCAAGCTTCTTTATAGGACCTAGGCTCAAAATAAGTGTGAATGCGGGAAAGGAATGATTGATAAGAGGATGAGAAACAAGTATTAGTAAAGCCATATTTTACCGGTGGTTGACGATTGTCGCGGACGGGATACCGGCGGGCAGGCGGATCAGGATCCGTAGAGGCAGATTGGGGAGCAGCTGTAGAAGTTGGACGACGGGTGTAGACCTGGGTGATCGGAGCACGACGAGGTGATGCTGAGGGGGCTGTAGAAATATCAGATACCTGAAGAGTGGAGGTGTACTCTTCGGGAGGCACATCCAGATCCATAGGAAATGGGTCAATATGGATCAAGTCTTCTTTGGCTACTGGAGCAGTGCGAGGTGGAAGAGTAAAATAGGGAAGACGCTATAAGAAGACAACGTGCCTTGAAACATAAAGCTTTTTGGTCACAGGATCATAACACCGATACCCTTTTTGATTAATGCCATACCCTAAAAAAACACCTAAGACACAGCGGGTGCTGAGTTTAGTGCGGTCTTTCTTAGGGAGGAGAACAAAACAGGTCGAACCAAACACTCGAAGAAGAGAGTAATTAGGAACCTGACCATAAAGCCGCTCATAAGGAGAGCTACCAGAAAGAAGAGGGGTGGGCATCCGATTCAGGAGATAGGCTGCAGTGAGAACAGCTTCTCCCCAGTAACAGGACGGGACGGAGGAAGATAGGAGTAGAGACCGAGCAGTATTAAGAAGGTGACGATATTTTCTTTCAGCTCTACCATTTTGGGCAGGAGTGTCAGTGTAAGACGATTGATGGATAGTCCCAAGCGAATCTAGAAATTTATGAAACTCTGAGAGTGAATATTCCCCACCCAAGTCAGACCGAAGAATTTTAACCGATGTAGAAAACTGATTTTGAACCATGGCATGGAAATTCTTATAAATCGTAAAGAACTCAGATTTGTGTGTCATTAAGTAAACCCAAGTATACCGACTAAAATCATCCACAAAAGAGACATAATAGACAAAACCACCTTTAGTAGCAACCGGAGAAGGGCCCCATAAATCAGTGTGAACAAGCTGAAAAGGCGAAGTAGAAATAGAGGTACTTTTATTAAAAGGTAAAACTGACATTTTTGCAAACTTACAACCACTGCATGCTGAAATATTACTGACTGAAATATGACCCAAATGACCTGACTTAACTAAAAGTTTTAGACGTTCACTAGACAGATGTCCTAATCTAGAATGCCAAAGATAAAATGGAGATGACTTATGATCTAAACAAAAAGATGACGCAGCAGTGGAAGAAGGTTTTATTGGGAGATGCAAGTGCTCCAAAAGATAGAGATCACCAACTCTACGGCCTGCCCCAATCTGCTTCTTGGAATCCCGATCATGCACAACACAACCAGAGGAAGAGAAAACAACATCAAAACCAGAGTCGGATAATTGGCTGATTGAAAGTAGGCTCAAAGACAACTGAGGAACATAAAAGACACTAGGAATAGATAGTGAAGGTGCAGTAGAAGATAGAATGGAGCCAATAGAAGCAACATGCATGGGAGAACCATTGGCTGTGGCAATACTAATAAGAAAAGCAGGTGGCACACAATTACTAAGAAGAGACATATCAGGAGTCATATGATGAGAAGAGCCAGAATCAAAGATCCAAGTGGTGGGATGGATACCTGAGGTGGAAGAACCATGCAAACCTGAGTAAGTAGTAGTCATGGCAGAAGCTTGGGGGGAACCCCCTCGAATGGCTTCCATGTAAGCCTGAAACTGTTGAAATTGCTCATAATCAAACTCTGGAGGTGCACTACTGGAGGCCGGTGTTGCCAAGGCTACAGGAGGGCGAGAATGCTGTTGTGGTGCCCGAGACTGCTGCGGGGCATGAGGACCAGTTGACTGAGTAACATTTCGTCCCTTTGGCTTGGGACGGTTAGGGCATTGATGCTTCCAATGACCCTTCTGATGGCAATAGTTACACTCATCTTCAGGAATTTGAGGCCTTGGCTTGGCCACAAATTGGACAGGATGAGATGCTGGAGTGGGCGAGTGATGTGTCGGATATTGGCCAGATGGAGCAAATGGAGCAGCAAAGACAGACTGTGAGGGAGGTGCAAGATTAGCCACTTTGAACCGCGTTTCCTCAGCGATAAGCTCATGAACAGCACCATCTACTAAGGGCAATGGAGACCGATGCAAGATAGCCCCACGAAAAGGCTCAAACTGAGGCCGAAGGGCCATGAGAAACTGAACAAGTCGTAGTTCCTCACGAAATCTGACATAACTATCAAGTAGCTGCAAATCTGAAGGTTCCATGAGAGCTAACTGATCCCAATAAGTAGTCATTTCGTTATAAAATTCTTGAATCGATTTATTGTTTTGGGTGGTATTTCGGATGGACATTTCAAGCTCATATCGTTTAGCAAAATTTGATTCAAGATACAGAGCTTGTAGATAATCTCAAACTTTCTTTGCTGTGTTATATTTCGAAAAATTCATGCCAATTCTTGGTTCTACGGAGTTGTGAAACCAAGTCAAAATCTGTGCATTCCATGTGTTTCATTTTCCCAAGGCAGTGGCATACCCTGGGTCTTTTGGATCAGAAGGAGGTAGCGTAGAACCGTCTACATATCCCCACATTTCTTTACCAACAACAAAATTTTTCATCACATGAGCCCAATAGGAGTAGTTGTTACCGGTTAAACGAACACTAATAGCCTGATTTTTATCGCCAGACATGATGCTAACAGAGAAACGCAGTCAAAAAAGAAAACAGAATACCAGAGTACCAATCTGCCTTAGACTGGTTCGTCGGAGTTGTAACAGAGGTTGCCGGAGCTACTGCAGTGCCTGCAAGTGCTGCTGGAGGTTGTCGGGGTGTGGGTAGGTCACCGGCGGTTGGAGAGGGATGGGTGTCGACTGCTGTGGGTATTTCTTGTGATTTGAGTTGCTGAAAAACAGAGAGAGAGGGAACGATAGTAGCTGACAGAAGGAAAGAGATTTGAGGATAGAAGACTGATTGGAAAACAGGTTAGGGTTTCGGAATCGGCTCTGATACCATGATAGAAAACAGAGAAACAGAGATGGAAAATACTGATATTATTTCTGAATAAATTACAATGAGGTGAGTACACCTTTAAATAGAGTAAAACTATGCCTAAGAAAGGAAGATTACAAGATTTGATTACGATATGATTATCCTATGATTACGCTATGATATGATTACGATATGATTACCCTATGATTATGCTATGATTTAATTACAATACATGTCCTAAAATAGCATATTACAAGAAGATACAGAATATATATTCAAGATACAGAATAGATATTCACACCAACAACTTTTTTCCCTCTTCTTTTCTCCTTATGACTAAGAGTGGTTCTGGATTAAAAAGTTTAAGTTTATTTTTTTGTCCTTATTCAACATTTTTTTGCATCTATTTGTTTTGTGTCAAATTTTTGTGACTTATTGATTCGTTTCGACGAAAGGAATAGAAAAAATAAAAAATTTTGATCGAAATTCATAATTTTTTGAATAAAAACAAAATAAGTCAATAAGACGGTTATTTTATTTATTTTTGCCTTTTTGACATGGAATACTGCGGTTCTTGGTCCGGTTACATTGGAGGGTCACAATGAGAGGACAAGAGACTTAACAAATCAAATGTCGTCCTACAAGGTTTGTTTTTGCTTTTCATGATATTTTTCTGCTCCACCTTTCTTTTGCTAGACTGCATAAGCAATTATGAAACTTACAAAACCTCTTATGTCTTTCTGGATCTTGGATTTGTGGAATGATTTGTGACGGGAAAAGAAGGCAATGGACTCTACTTCATTTTCTTTTCCCTGTACAATGAAGACAACCCCCAGTTTTTGCTTTCCCTCCATGAATTCCTCGACAAATCTGACACTCAAACCCAACCTCAAGGTAGATTGGCAAAGCCAACAATAGTGCATGAGATATCATAAAGCCTAATATGGAGAAATAAGCACGCGTATTTCATAAATAAGTAGTTAATAATCCTCACATGGTACAAGCTAACAACCCTCCAAATAGCTCAATAATGCCTTGGTGGCCTTCTACTGATGGAATTCAAATCAATTCCATTGGCCTCAATACATAGCGCATGATAACTGTGGCTGCTGTAGCTTTACGAGAACTTTTAACAAGAAGAAAGGCCTAACTAATTGTGGAGAAGCCTCCGACAGATGGTAAAGAATATTCTAGATTATAAGGAACATGATCAACAAATAAAACTTCTATACAAAAATCCATTAAGGATGATGCAGCTATGATATATTGTCGCTATAAAGGCCAATGGTGATGGTTTTTGTTCATTGCAGGTACCATGTTCCACGCTCGTGGCTGAAACCAAGTGGGAATTTCTTAGTTGTGCTGTAAGAATGGGGTGGTGATCCAACTGTGCTTTGGCTGCTTTTTGCAAATCACAGAACTCATTTTTGCTTCCTGATAGGACACCAGACTTGGGCTTTACCAAGGGAAGGTGATCATTTCGAGCACAATAGCATTCTGCTATTACTACATTAATTGGGGTTGCGTGTCAATGGTTTTATCTACATCGCAGCTCTTAGACCTGACGAGATTTGGATGCTTGTTTTTGATGCGAATGGATTTGGTGCGTCTAGTGTTTCGCTATTTGGGTTGTTTTGTTTGTGTGTTTTGGGTAATTCTGTTTGGTTTATTTTGCTATGAACATTGAACAAAGTGGTTATGAGTTGATTTGGTTGCTGAGTTTACGAAAGTTGTCTACTTAAGCAAGCTTGCATTTTTCTTGGGCACTTTCAATAATGGGATGACTCCACAGAGCTCAACAGATTCATGTAGCCATTTCCAAGTGATTGGAACTTGAGGCGATTTGGTTTGGTTTATTTTACTTGTAAGAACGAAGAACAACCTGTAAGGCGATACTTCATATAATGAAGTTTTTGTTCGCGGGGAGCGGGGAAGAGTTTGATCCAGTATGATGTTGTTTTCCACCTGAGTAAGCGTAATTTAGGTATTCTCGTCTCGTGAACATCAGATTTGACAAGTCATATTTTGGGGGTACTTGTTGGCTGTAATTAGGATCTTTTCAGCCCTTTTTATCATTTTCAGAAGGGAGCCTTGTTGATAAGGACACACTACAGGTTTCAACGTGCAATTAGTCCACCTAAACTTTTCATAGTGGTTCCAGTCCTTATATGGACACGCGTTCCAAAAATACCCAGTTTGTGAGAAACCAACACTATTTAACTTTTCATAGTGGTTCCAGTCCTTATCCTTTGTTGTAAAATACAACCATAAAATATTTTCGATGAGATAACATTATCTCTTTATTCAGTTTGTGAGATACCAACACTATTTAGCTAAGATACTGTTATCTCTTGTTTTATTTTTGTCGATACATTATATTTTTGGCAAATAAAGTTATCTCTTACTTTATTTGTGAATTGAATTGGCTGAGATATTATTATCTCATCTGTTTTAACAAGAAAAAATAACAGATAACATGTTAAAAATTGTGTAATGAAGTATTTGCATGTATTTACATTGTGATATTACTATCTCTTGCTTTATCCCTTGTTGTAAAATACAATCAGAAAATATTTTTGATAAGATAACATTATTTCTCTATTAAGTTTATGAGATACCAACACTATTTATCTGAGATACTATTATCTCTTGCTTCATTTTTGCTGATACACTATATTTCTGGCAGATAGAGTTATCTCTTAATTTATTTGTGAATTGAATTGGCTAAGATACTATTATCTCATCTGTTTTAACAAGAAAAATGACAGAAAACATGTTAAATATTGTGAAATGGAGTTTTCGCATGTGTTTACATTGTGATATTACTATCTTTTGCTTTATCCCCAAGTTTATTTGTGAATTGAATTGGTTGAGATACTATTATCTCATCCATTTTAACAGTATCTCAACCAATACATTTCAGCCAGTAAATTTCACAAAAATTAAAAGAGATAACGCTATCTCAAGAGGAATAACAACCGGAAGAGGAAGAAGAAGAAGAAGAAGAAGAAGAAAATGAGGAGGAAGAAGACGTAAAAGAGGTGAAAGAAAAGGATGTTAAACCAAAACATTTGCAGTACAGGTAACTACTTGGTGTGCCATTATACAAATTGTAGCACCACATTTGTGTTCTTTTTCAAGCTCCTTAATGCAAAAAAATTGATTTGATTTGTCTAGAATTGCATGAACAAACCATTTACACCCATCCTTAACACCACCTCTAAATTATTGACCAACATGACTAATCAAATACGTCCAATCAGCAGAAAGTCTTTTTGTATCATGATGAAGACAAAACTTTTCAAGAGGATCCTCAACAATTTCAGAATGTGAACTACTAGTTACTCTACCATTTCCATTGCTATGACTGCTTTCACCGATTTCAAAACGGCTACTAACTCTACAATTACCGTCTTCAACAGATATCTCAACACAACGAGCACCATATGCAACAGCTAAATCCATCATATTACGAAAATCATCATCATTCTCAAGGAGTATATTACGATGATCACAAACAGAATACAATAACCTCATTGATACCAAACCATTTCACTTGGTAGAAATACTTCCAATAAGATATTCAAATTGATAACCTTCTGTCACCTTAACAACAAGACTATAGGATCCATATTTGCACAATAGAAGAATAGAAGAATTCATTTCAACTTCAAAAATCAGTACAGTCTGCAAACAGATAACATTATATCAGAATAAACAAATCAGATACACATATCTCAAAAAAGTAGTCTATTTATGAGAACAAAGTAATAGATAATGTTATCTCAACAAAAACAGTCTCAGTATCTACTAGAACAAAGAAATAGATATAATGCTATCTCAGCAAATAAACAAAAATAGAAAGAGATAACAGTATCTCAGAAAATACAGTTCACTGTGATATACATATCTCAGCAACTATAATTTCTGTATCTACCAAAATAAATCAATAGATAATGTTATTTCAACAAAAAAACAATCTCAGTATCTACTAGAATAGAGCAATAGATAACGCTATCTCAGCAAATAAACTCTATAAACACAAAATAGAAGAACACAACAAAAATCAAAACAAATACTGAGATAGAGAAGAACACAAAGACATAAATATCAGCACAGAGATCACGAACAGAAAACACTCCGAAGACAAAAGATCGTGATCCTGATCTGGAGAGATCGTCACAAAGGGAAATGAGATCGTGATCGCAATACATAATCGAAATCGTGAAAGTGATTGTGATCCAGAACTGAGCTGTGATCGCAGGAAGAGAGAGAGAGAACTAAGCTCTGATTGCAGGAAGAGAGATAAATAGAGAGAGAGAGAGAGAGAGAGAGAGAGAGGCGCACCAGAAACGAGCTCGAGCTCGTAATTGTGCTGCTCGAGATCCAGATATGGTGCCCTATCCAGTAATAGCGCGTTGGGTTGAAAGCAGCAGGGAACAAAATTTAAAAATACTAACACATTATATATACACACCAGTCAGGGCATTTTGGTCTAAAAACGGACTGTAGACCTAATAAATGTTACAGTAATGGACCTTCACCACTATTACACATTGGGCTGGACTAAACACCCAAAAATACCTTCAAAACGGACTCTAGCCCAATTTACCGTTTTCAGAAACAAAGTTTTCAGCCTGCAATTGTGGCTTCCCGATTGGAACCCCAGTATGTAAATTGAGAGGAAAGATATTAAGATAGGATACTTGCCTCTTAGTTTTGGAGAAGAATGACTTGTGTCATTTTGCTGAATAATTGGGAAACGGTTAAGCAATTCTGGTTGTTCATCTTTTACAGCATTCCTGCACTATCAACAATTGTGCACTTTTTATGCTACTTAATTTGTTATTTTTCTTAATATAGTAATGTAATGGGTTTAGCATTGGTAAGTCATCGCCGGCTACAACTTGGGGCCAGTACAAAAATAAAATTCAGAATAAAAATCCCAACTTTAATGGTTGGCTTGCATTATCCTGCGTATATTATACGTGCTC
This sequence comes from Rhododendron ovatum, assembly GCA_019656835.1. Taxonomy (NCBI): domain Eukaryota; kingdom Viridiplantae; phylum Streptophyta; class Magnoliopsida; order Ericales; family Ericaceae; genus Rhododendron; species Rhododendron ovatum. The sequence goes on along the minus strand of CM033800.1, from coordinate 36,246,972 downwards.
CCCGTTTATAAGTAAAAATTCCAGTTCTTAGGTTCTCAAACTGCTGTTTTTCCCTACCCTAACTGCTTTAACTCTGCACCCACATTCTGAACCAAACAATTTAGAACACGTCCATTTAAACTCTAAAACCAAAAAGCCCTCTTCAACGGGCATGATTCTCGTGCCTTGCATGAGGCCGGACCTAGTCCTATGAGAAAATTCCTTGGTCGAGAAATTCGTAAAAATTAGGGGAAATTATATTAAGCCCCCTCCAACTATACCTCGGTAACGAGTTGCCCCCTTCATCGTTTAACTCGGACACTTAACCCCCTTCATCTTTTATCTCGCGCAAAATGGAAGATGTCGTTAACGGAATTGCTGAAATTACCAATTTACCCTCTTTCAGCCCTAAATAAGATGAGGGGAAATTACATTAAGCCCCCTCCAACTATACCTCAGTAACAAGTTGCCCCATTCATCGTTTAACTCGGACACTTAACCCCCTTCATCTTTTATCTCGCGCAAAATGGAAGATGCCATTAACGGAATTGCTGAAATTATCAATTTACCCTCTTTCAACCCTGAATAAGATGATGCCCTGATGATAAATCGGTCGTCCACTCGGTCGACCACCAGGTCGTCCACCCGGTCGACCACTCATTCAACCGGCCAGTGTAAAATGACCTCCAACGGCTGGTTCCCACTGTAGTTCCTACCAGCAAATTCCATACTAGCGTTCAACCCATTCTATACACGGACAAAACTAACCCGTTCTAGCGTTATACCCGTTCGATGCATGGGCCAATTAAAAAAAGTAGGTTGTCTTTTACCATTTCCAGTACTTTGTTTCTAGGTTGTAATCTTTATTGGAATGCACTACATTAATCAACCAATACTCATTCATATTGTACCTAAACCAAAGCAGGGTATTTTTCAGTCACCATTTTCTTGTACATGTGGGATAAAAAAAAAGAGAACAATCAAAAGAAAACCTATTTTCTTCCGCCACGATTTCTTCTTCAAACATAGGACTTCCTTCTGCATTTGTTGAACTTCTTTATGCATTTGTTTTTTCATTGCTTCCAACACTTCCACTCTACTTTCCGATTCATCAACCTTTCTCTGCAACTCTAACTTGCGGATCTGTAAATTCTGGGTGCTCTCTATGTTGGACTGGATGCTCTCAGATTTTGGTGGGTCAACCCAGATGAAAAAATCCACAACCAAATTTTGTCTGCAACCACAAATACAGTGAGACCCAGTGCTACATTCCATCACAGAGAGAGAGAGAGAGAGAGAGAGAGAGAGAGAGAGATTTCAAAGAAAAAGAGAGAGGGAGAGAGTATCGTTGGCAGGAGCAGAGAGAGAGAGATTTCATAGAAAAAGAGAGAGAGAGAGAGTACCGTTGGGAGGGGCAGAGAGAGAGAGAGAGAGAGTGTGTGTGTGTGTGTGTGTGTGTGTGTGTACCGTTATATGTATTCTTGACTAACGGCTCACTAACGAATGGTGGTTAAGTATCACACGATAAAAGATGAAGCGGGTTAAGTGTCCGAGTTAAACGATAAGGGGGGCAACTCGTTACCGAGGTATAGTTAGAGGGGGCTTACTGTAATTTCTCCTAAAAATTATCTTTCCTACTTAAAAAACTGAAAAGTCAATTCTAAGCTTATTTTTTATTTTTCCCAAAAGATTTTCCAAAGCAAATTGCTATTCCCCCCCTGACACACCCCCCCTCCCCGGCCCCACCTCCCTTTCCCATGTTACCCCTCTCTCTCTCTCTCTCTCTCTCTCTCTCTCTCTCTCCCTCCCTTTTCTTTCTTTCTTTCTTTCTCGGTTTTTTTCTTTTTTTTTTTTCTTTTTTTCTTTTATTACCGGTTTGGTTTTTTTTTTTTCATTTTATTTCTTTTTCTTTCTTTCTGGTTTAAATTTTTTTTCTCTTTAATAATAGGTTCAAGTCTAATTCTAGACTTTGTAAAGTAATTGAGAGAAAAAAAAGTATTTAAATTGATTATGTTTATCCGACTGTTTTATTTTTCTTTTTTTGTCCTTTATAGATTAAAAAATATAGTTACGAAAATAAGTGTTTCAATTTTCAATCCGTTTGAACCAGTGTAAAGATGTTATTTTTCTCATCATTTCATCCTAAATGGTCGTTATAAATTTTTGGCTTCAAGGCCTTTCAGTGGACACCCTAAGAGAGTTTTGAAACTAAATAATGAACCTTAGGGTGTTTGTTGAAATGCCTTAAACCAAAAAATTCATTATAACCATTTAAAATAAAATAATAAAAAAACGACGTTTCAATGAACATTAAATAATGAACCAGTCCAAGGCCTTTCAATGAACACCCTAAGAGAGTCCTTAAACTAAATAATGAGTCTTAGGGTGCTCGTTGAAAGGCCGTAAAACAAAAAATTCATTAAGATTACAATTAGTGTTCGGGAACGTTTTAGGGGTTTCGTATGGGTTACTGTGCCAATGGGGACAGCAGAGCCCTCGGGCCCCCCTACTTTTTAATTTTTAATTTATTTAATAACTTATATCTTATTTATTTAATTTCTATAAATATACCATTTGTATATTTAAAAATATAATTCAAGAATTAAGTGCTTTAATTTTCAATTCAGTTAAATCAGAGCAAAGATCATTTTTTTTATTATTTTATTTTAAATGGTTATAATGAATTTTTTGGTTTAAGGCCTTTCAATAAACACCCTAAAGCTCATTATTTAGTTTCAAGACTCTCTTAGGGTGTCCGCTGAAAGGCCTTGAAGCCAAAAATTTATTACAACCATTTAGGATGAAATGATCAGAAAAATAACATCTTTGCAATGGTTCAAACGGATTGAAAATTGAAACACTTATTTTCGTAACTATATTTTTTAATCTATAAAGGACAAAAAAAGAAAAATAAAACAGTCGGATAAACATAATCAATTTAAACACTTTTTTTTTCTCTCAATTATTTTACAAAGTCTAGAATTAGACTTGAACCTATTATTAAAGAGAAAAAAAATTCAAACCGGAAAGAAATAAAATGAAAAAAAAAAACCAAACCGGTAATAAAAGGAAAAAAGAAAAAAAAAGAAGAAAACCGAGAAAGAAAGAAAGAAAGAAAAGGGAGAGAGAGAGAGAGAGAGAGAGAGAGAGGGGTAACCGGTAATAAAAGGAAAAAATAAAAGAAAAGAACAAAACTGGGAAAGAAAGAAAGAAAGAAAGAGAAGGGAGAGAGAGAGGGGGGTAATATGGGAAAGGGAGGTGGGGCCGGGGAGGGGGGGTGTGTCAGGGGGGTGGGAAAAGCAGGTCTCTTTTCCAAATTTTTGTGTGTGCTTTGCGTAAACTACCAAGACTGCCCTTGTGTGACGCGATATATCGGAGGACAGATGCAGTGATTTCCCAAACCCCATTTTTTGAACTTCTTGGCCCGCCATCTCTGTCTCTCTCTCTCCGAAGATCGATTCGTCAACAACCTGGTTTGACAAGATGTCGTCCCTGGTTCCCCCTGGAGACCATTGCTTTTACAGCCGTAAAGAAAAATCTCTCGGCGTCTTGTGCTCCAAGTACTCTCTCTCTCTCTCTCTCTCTCTCTCTCTCTCTCTCTCTCTCTCTCTCTCTCTCTCCCCGTGAAGTTTTCCTGGTGGATCTTTGTTTTGTTTCTTAGGTTTTTTGGGGTTTTACCAAGACTGATAAACGATGATTAGTATTGCATAAGCAGGGGTTGCTTATAAATGCTAGATTTTACGTTAACGATTGTATATGTAAAAAGAAAGAGTACTGCTATATACACCGACCATTTTGGACCGAAACCGTACCGACGGCCGCGCGCGGCCGTCTCCGGCCACCGGACGGCCGATCCGAGCCGTCCAAAAATTTTAAAAAAAAAAACCGAGGGGCCCCACGCGAGAATCAACGTCATCCGATGTGTGTAGGGTGCTTGATCTAAACACCCTATTTTTCGTGTATATATGTATACACGAAAAATAGGGTGTTTAGATCAAGCACCCTACACACATCGGATGACGTTGATTCCCGCGTGGGGCCCCTCGGTTTTTTTTTTTAAAATTTTTGGACGGCTCGGATCGGCCGTCCGGTGGCCGGAGACGGCCGCGCGCGGCCGTCGGTACGGTTTCGGTCCAAAAATGGTCGGTCCCCATAGGATTTTCGAAAAAGAAATTCCATTTTTTGAAAATTAGTTTTAGTGGACATAGACATTCTTGTCAAACTATGTATATCATGCTTTTTTTTATGGTGAGTGATACTCCTATTTATCAAGGAAGTGCGGGGAAGGTCCACCAGAGCCGGCTCAAACTTATTGGGGCTAGAAGCAAACTCCCAATATTGGGCCCCCTACATTTTAAAATTTTTATTTCAAAATCACAATAAAACTACTAAAAGTTACATAAAATTAACCTAAAAGTATACAGTTGTAAGAGAGAAAAGTTACATATGGCATCTTTCAAATACTTATAGATAACTTATATCAAAGTGGGAAGCGCTTGGTAACTCCGCTTCCCCTCTGAGCTGGCTCTAAGGTCCACATACACGATGTTTGATCAGAGTTGATTGTTTGACAGCCCAATCCAAAAGTGACGTGTGGAACCAGTACAAAAGCAACATGTGGCAGTTTCGCAAGGGAAGTGGCCCCACGCCACCTCTGTGGACACGTGGTACTTGTGAGGGGTGATGACTCAACGTCAACCCCGCGAGACCATCTGGCATAACGTCCCTTGATTTTTTCTCACTTTTCAGAGGTATAGAGGCCTTTATTTAAGAGGTAAAACTTTTTGAGAGTAGTCATTATGTGCATATAATGCCAAAGGTTAGGTCTATCTCTAGTCGTTCCCGGCTTAGACTCACATTGGTTTGGAATTACATGGGTAGTGTTATTGCAGACTATTTTGTGTTTAGACAAGGTTGATTTGTTTTTGCTTTGGAATTACATGGATAGTGTTATTGTAGACTATTTTGTGCGTTTAGTTTGTGGCCGAACAAGGTTGATTCGTTTTTGGTTTTGGTCAGTTTTCTGAAGTTGTATAATCGAGATGGCGTGGACTCGATTGGATTGGATGATGCTGCAAACCGATTAGGTCTGTATCTATGTCTATTCTTGTGGTTCTCTTTTTCATTTTTTGGGTGGGGGAGGAGGTGGTTTCCCCGAATTTTTCCTTATATTTTTTGTTTATTGAATCGGATTAATGCTGCAGGTGTTGAAAGGCGGCGAATTTATGACATTGTGAACATTTTAGAAAGTGTTGGTGTATGTTCTTTTTCTCTTCTTCCTTTGCTGACAAGGGTTCTTCTTTAATGGAGATGAAATTTCCGTACATATTTATTGGATTACTCAATTTCCTCAGGTTTTGTCCAAAAAAGCAAAGAACCAGTATTTTTGGAGAGGTTTTGGTGGAATCCCTAAGACTTTAGATATGCTTAAGGTACTTGAAATTTTGGTCATTATGTATCAAAAAGGTCTAGAAATTGGGAGTGAAAGTTTCTGAACATTACCTTATTTTGATTTGTTTAGGAGGAAGCATTGAATGAGAACTTGTCTACCTCCAGTTCCTGCCTTTCAGATTATAATGTATGTTATCTAGGATCTAGTTTTTTGTGATTCTCTCTTTCCTTTTAACCTGTGTTTGGCTGCTGAGTAAAGATGAGGCAACTAAAAGAAAATTACATGTTTTCATTAGTTGGTGGTCTATTTTGTTCTCCTGGATTATGAAGAATTAGTGTTAACTTAGACTATAGAACTAGTAATGGGTTTGAGTTTATGGGGTGCAGAAAGTATTTTGCGAAAACATGATGTGAAGTTCCAGGTCGGCCATGTGGTACTGGTTTGATGATCCACTTTGTGCTTGGCTTGAGATGTTGAGTGGTCGTAACTTTGAACTACTGCCCCACTTTTTACCACGTGGCCAACCAACCATGAACAACGTTTTCTTGAAATACTTACCTGTGAGGTACCCAACCGACCAACTCAACCTGGATGTTGTGGACAATGTGCGATTTTTCAGCTGTGTGTGTGTGGTCCTATCCGCACGAATTGGGTTTTATGCTTCTCATGTTCTTCTCAATATCAATGTGATCTTCTTTCCATAGGTTTCACATGACTATCTTTATGAAGGGCTTCCAACTTCCGGGAAAGACAAGCCCTCGGCATCATGTAAAGTTGGTAAATTCTTGCCACCCTTTTCAGTGATATGTTTCCACATCCTCTACAAAATTCTGAGGGAACAGAGTTTCTGAAGAGCTATAAAATCTAATTTTCATTAACTAAGGTCTTTAGTTTCTTTTATCTTTTAAATAGACAGCAGAAAGGAGAAATCTCTCGGGCTTCTCACCCAGAATTTTATCAAGCTGTTCATTAGTTCCAAGGCAAGCCAGATAAACAGTGTTTTTCTAACAACTACATAAAAGATTATCTATTTGTTTGATCTGCTTCCTCTTTTTTGTTTAGGCGGATTTGATGACTCTTGATTACATTGCAAAAGCTTTGCTGGGCGACATCCATGATCCAACAGCTATGAGAAGTAATCGACCTCTAATTCTTGTTTACTCTCTAGTATTTTTTCAGTTAAGGTGGGGGAAGCAATTCTATTAGTAATTTGACTGACATAGTCTACCTAAGATAATTCTGCAGCAAAAGTCAGGCGCCTCTATGATATTGCAAATGTCTTCTCATCCATAAATCTCATTGAAAAGGTAAAATCCAAAACCAAAGAAGATTGATTAGAAATGCAAATAACATAACACAAGTATATATATTATTCATATTTTCTCATTAGATCAATCTGATCTGCAGACTCATCACCCGGAAAGCAGGAAACCAGCATTCAGATGGTTGGGGTTGGAAGGAAGTCCAAAGGATGGACCTGTTACTGCTCTGAAATTCAACGAGATTAAAAAAAGAGTTTTTGGAACTGAGATCACGAACAGTCTTCCAAAGAAGTACAAGAAAGAATCTTCACTGGATTGGAATTCAAACAAGAAGGCAGATACACCAGTGCTTATGAGATGCAACAATTTGATAGATGAACATGACAGGAACTCATTGTTGCAGCCACGGAATCATACCTCCAATGGTTTTGTGTTTGGCCCCTTCACTCCAGCCAGTGTGGCCGACCTAGGACATTCAGAAAACAAAAATGTAAGGCAAGTTCAAGACTTAGAGGACCTGGCTTCTCCTTATGGTCCTCGGTATCGCAACCAAGGTACATTTCAGTAAAAGTCATTCTGACCTGCTTTTGGGTTGTATCTTGGTCCTAGAATATACTCTAGTGGTGCATATTGTAGCCACATTTCATCATATTATTATGAAAATGTCATAGATCTCTTATTCAGTTTCTCTATTGGGTTATGAAACCACTTCACGTAGTGACAAAATTATGAACTCTCTTCCGCGACATTCTTTTTGGCTATCGTCTTGTGTGATGTGTTACTTATCACTCACAAGCTTTAGTGCTGATACAAATTATCCTTGGCGTCCAACTATGCTGTGGTTGAATAAGAAACGTCACTCATCTAAATGTTGTTTACTGTTCTGTTTGAAAACAAAATCTATATTCCTCTGCCTATAGCAAAGTTACAATAGTCAGTTGGCCGCACTCTGCCCTTATGGCCTGTTGCTCTACACTAATTTCGTTATAATTTCCCCGATTGTGTATTATTGTGCGGTTTCAACTTTTAGACCATTTTGATGATTTTGGATTTTGAGGTTGTGTCATGTATATTGTACACTGGATCCCACTGATGCGACAACTAATATGGGTTCGGTTGATTGTGTGCCAGCTCTTACTGACCTTTTTGGTCATTATCGCGCAGCATGGAAATCATGGTATGTTGAAGCTGCTGAGAAGAAACATATACAAGAAGGAAGTATCCTGAATTCCTGATGCGAGTTTCGGTCTTCGCGATTCCTGTGACTCAAATGCCCAGGACACATTCAACATAGCAATCCTACACTCCACTCTTTCTTGATGCTTAGCTTGTGGCTACATGTTGGATGCATTTTCTTGATGCATCAACCGGAGTAGCCAGAATTCATTTTCTGTCATCTAAGATTCCGATATCATGGCATTGATGATGCTTCTTGATTTCTATGGTTGTATATTCTACTTTCTTAGCTTGATTGGATGAACATGAAAGTTATGCCTCGATGAGGAGTACGATCAAGTTATCTTGTTTCTAGAAGAAATTTCAATTACATTCTCTACAGTCGGTTCAATATTGAGGAGTTTGAATTAGCTGGCATGCACCCCAACTAACTCTCTTCCCCATCCTCTTAAAGGTATCCTTTGATTAGAAATTCTCAATAAAAACTCTTCTAGCCGGAACAAAAGATTGTGCCTTAGGGTGGGAGTCGAACTTGAGACTTGTGCATGCAAGACACTAATCTTATCTATCACTTAAGCTAATCCTAAGTTTTATAGTCGCTTTTGATGCTTGAGAAACTTATCCATGTAAATGAGATAGACCAAGTGATGCTTAAGAAACTTGCACTTTCATTGGGTGAGCATAAACAGAAATTTTCAATTGTTGTAACTTGCCAAGCACATTTTAAAACTGTAAAAAAACCTCTTTATTTTGCCAAGTGAAAAGATGCCCATGTTTAAATTGCAATTTTTACAAGTTCTACTGTCAACTAAAGTTCCAGGTGCAAATCATATTTTGATGATTGTTCTTACTGGTTATGATCAATCAGGTGCTCTCAGCCACAAACTGTTTGTTACATAAGCAAATATATACAAGGAAAATGATGACAAAAAATGCAATTCAGTTCTTTATTAAACTTGTTCAAGTTTGTACCACTGGCCAACCAGTTTAAATATAGTCAACGGTCTCATTTCCAGACCATCATAAACATTCCAAAACTAGCAATGTAAGAATACCAAGAAACCTCAACAATCAAGGAACAGACTGTTTGATGTAAGAATGAAACTTTAGTTTGGGTCAGTGAAGAATTTGTTGATGTTTGGCATGATCTCTGGAGCCTTGTTGCGGACAAACTTCCGGAGGGCATGCTGAGAATACTTCTCTCCTTCTGCAAAGTTATCCAGAACTCCTGCTGTCCTATTTTCCTTGGTCACCCTACAATTTCCCGAGAAATGAACGCAGTCAGTTGATCCATGAAATCATCATTTCATCTACCAAAAAAACATTCAGTGCTCTAGCTTTTCTCATTGTAAGGAGTAACGAGGACAAAGATAGAAAACTACTGGAGTACTTTTTTGTGTATGTGTGTGCGTGTGGTTGTGCGCATTCCATAATCTGACTCTGAAGATTGACATCTTTCTAGTGACAAGACGCATCCAAAACGTGCTTCAGATTCTTTAACAAACAAAAGCTTGAACAAACACTATGTTGGAGACAGATGAAGTGCACAGATGAGGAGGAAATCAAATACCCCTGCCTAGTGCAAGGCTAAACTAATGTCGTTTAAGAAAACAAGTTCTGTAAGTGGGAAAACAAACCATTGTTCTACTTACAAATATGCAGATCCAAAGGGCAACGAAATGACTAAAACAAAAGCAAAAGAGAGGAAAGACCAAACTCCCACAAAGCCCAGCATTTCAGACAAGGATCCAAACCACATGTATCTTCTAAGGATCCAAGCCACATGTATCTTCTATATTGTATGTGTGTTATGGTAAAAAGTGTGGGAGAAAAATAAGAGAGAGGAGAACCCCCGTGGGGGTTTTCCCCACCCCCGTGTAATGTATGTGTGAATGAGAGAAGAGTGTTTGTAATTTTGTAAGAAATATTACTCTACAAAACCAATTCTTACAAATCTATGAAACCAAACAAACCCAACCAACCCGAGCATTGTGTCCCAATCAATTGGGGTCCGTTATATGAATCCTATATTTCCATTGAGCTTTGTCCAGGGCTACCTATTCACTTAGATTTAGTACGCCCAAATCCTTCCATATCATGTCATCCAATCAATTGGGGTCCGCTATATGAATCCTATATTTCCATTGAGCTTTGTCCAGGGCTACTTGTTCACTTAGATTTAGTACGCCCAAATCCTTCCATATCATGTCATCCAAAGTCAGCTTAGGTCTTCCTCTTCCCATAGCCCTACTATCCACAACTATCATATCGATCTATTGTGCGTATGTTTTTGTCATTTTGTGTGAAGCCTCCCTATTTTCCCATCATTGGTATCAGACCACGGGGTGTGAGATTGTTTCTGCTGTGTAAAAGACGAACACTGGTCCAGATATGAATGACAAGATGCAAGCCAAATGAGACAAGTTTTTGGCTACTATGTGTTCCCAAGGCACACACAAACGAGAGATTGACGAGAAGGAACCCACTAAGCTCGAGAAGACAAGATGCGATGTGGGACGTGACAACAAGATGAGAATTGACCCCCCACAAGCGGTTCAAGCCATGTTCGGACGGAGTAACTTCCATATTACTAGGGCATACCAATAGGAAATGATGATGTTGATCCAAGAACCATTAAGAGCATTGACTTCCCTTAAAGGTAGAGTTTACCCGTCACGGAACTTTGTTTCAGAAGACCATAAAACTAAAGACAAGGAGAACATGAAAGTGGAAGAAGTAGCCCAACCATAATCCCACCAAAAATAATACAAATAACCCAACAAATAAGGGGGAAAAAGAAGAGGAAAGTAATATACTAATATGAGAATTAGTTATTGCCATTTTTGAAAACAACAAATAGTTATTAAGGGTAGGAGCCAGGGTAGCGAATAAGGAGTACATATTAAAAGGCTGCTATAATTACCAGACCCATATAAGTTTCAGCACCATTCACCTACTCAATAACAGTGCTACTATCACCATGTCTACTACATCTGCTATGTCTAGTTTCGACGCTTGTCAATTATCACCATATCTCTTATGTCTAGATTCGACGCCTTGTCAACTCCATCACTGAAGATGTTGTCACAATGATCACCATTCACTACTACAACACAGAATATCATGATGGTCACCATTCACTAATACAACTCAGAATATATAGAAAATTTGTTAGTTCTTTCCACCAAAAATTCTATCCTCCCACACCACCTTTCCAAAAAAACTCACAATTGCCTATCACAGCGCCACCCCCATGAGAACAACAAACACATTAATCTTATCGGAAGAGATGAAGCTATCTGAAAACCATTCGTCTAAGCCTCTGACCTACAACAAATATGAGCACCAGTAAACATAAAGCTAAAGTTAACACACCAAAAAAGAAATTCAGTACAATCTGGCTTAGTAGGAATAATTCTCATCACAGGAAATTATAATTGTGCTACAGCTGACTGTTGAACACGTAGAACATCAAAAGCATAAGATCATAATTGCATACAAATGCAAAAAAAAAATAAAAAATTATAATTTAATAACTCAGTTGTCCAGGCCAGCTTAGGCGCACCTCGACTATTCCAAGGGGACGAGTCCCGCCACCCACTTGCGGGTGACCCAATTAAAGCTTAGCAAAGCTCTATATAGACTGGCCCCAAAGGAGTTGAAAGCACCTGAGAGGTTTTGAACTTGAGACCTTTGGAGGGAGAAAACCCCCAAATCCCAGGCCTTGACCACTAGGCTGACCCATTGGGGTTCAAATGCATAATTCAATGTACTTGTTCATATGAATCGGACATTGGTCGGGATATTCCATTAGATCAAGTCAACTCGAGGGAAGCAATTGTCAAAATGGAGCATTTAGGATTTAGTTTCCTTATCTCATTTAACGATGTCAATAGCGACAAAATCCTTGAATGTATGCATAGTTATTTTTAGATGGTAAAACCCATCGAATCGCAGAGGACACAAACCACGATACATATAGAGAGAGATATACATATATACGTATGTATATATAACCACCTGACTTCAGGATTGGTGGAAATGTTGCGCACCAACTGCATCACGCAGATGCCAACAGCAACCCCTGTGGCCGCAAACAGAGGATAAACCTACACGTACACACATCTAACCCCATCAGAATCTTCTCAATTAAACTAAACAATGCCCAAAACATAGCTCAAACCGTTATTTATCAAGCCAGATCTCAACGTACATACATATATCTACACATACATGGAGAGAGAGAGAGAGAGAGAGAGAACCTCGGGCCTGATCCATCGGTTGGGGGCCATCTGCGGAGAACGAAGAAGGGAGATTTTAAGGGGAGAGAGGAAATCGAGAGAACAATACCTAATTTTGACTGTCTCTCTCTCTATATTCGCTCTCAGGGTCAGGGGAGAGAATTTGCCGTAATTCGTAAACGTCCCCCTAATCTATATGAGACTATTCTTTGGGTACCAATACTTCTCAAAATTGCAATTTCAGTTATTTCATGAATACTGGGAGCGGGGGTGGAGTTGGTGGACATCTTTTGGATTTGAGAAAGGATGGGAAGGTATTGAGGTTGCTCCAACATTTATAGAAAAAAAATTGAGGTAGAAAACCTTTTGATGCCGTTGGATTGGATTGGGTTGTTAATGGACGGATGAGATGGCGATCCGCGTGAAAGCCATAGGAGGTGTCATTGGATTCATTTGATTGGTAATGGATGGGTTGATAATGGACGAATGAGATGGTAATCCGCGTGAACGCCGTGGGAGCCATAGGATTCATTTGGTTGGTAATGGATGGATGAGAGGGTAATCCGCGTGAATGCCATGGGAGCCGTTAGATTCATTTAGTAGGTGATGGATGGGTTGATAAAGAACGGATAAGATGGTGATCTGCGTGACCACCAAGGATGGGATCAGGGGAGGTCTAGTGGCGGCGACCGCCACGACAAGAATTTTAGAAAATACAATTATTATATGTTAAAAAAAATTATGCACAATTTATATAGTCTCACCACCACTAGATGTTTTTAATATATATTTCACCATTGCTAGGGTAAAATCCTGGTTCTGTCCTTGGTGACCACCATGGGAGGGCCATTGGATTCATTTGGTTGGTAATGGACCGATGAGATAGTGATCCGCGTGAACCAATAGAAACTAATAAAAAAGGACGGTAGACAAATCGATCTGGAAGGGAGTGGAATTTTAGGGTTACACAGTTGATTTAATTACGTCTCCACCCTCCAAAAAGTCACAACCTTCACAAATGCCCATAACCCTTCCAGTTTACAACTCTAACATAACCCTCTACTCTTTTCTCTTAAACAATTTAATTGTCTTTGTTTTAAATGAAGTCATTTTTTTGAGTCTGTTTTTGTTTTTGGATCATGTTTGAAGTCTGTTAGTAAATGAAGTCTGTTATCCTTTGTTATCTTTTTATGAGTCTATTTTTTGTGGATCTTGTCGAGTCTGTTTCACAAACCTTAATAGTAAATAAAGTCCTCTTTTAGCACCTTCCTTGCAATCTATGTGCCTTGCAAGTCGCATTGAGTTATGCTCGAAATGTTCTTATCAACAATTTTTGTAATTTTCGACTATAGTTAAGAGTTTATTAAACCATGTACAACTTGATCAAAACAACATTCACTCCTTATTTGTAGGAAAATCCATAGTATGACAGTAAACATGCTTTAAAATTGATTCATTGGATACAAATTTCTTTGAGCCAACAACAACTTAATTAGTGGTGTCAACCACATGTAAGTGGGTGGGGCCACTAGAATCACAAGGTTGGAGTGCAGGGCTACAAGGTTTTAGAGCCCTAAGTTCCAAAAAGAACCTCAACAAACTAGCAAAAGACAGGGCCAATTTCAGCAACGGTATGTCGTAGGGATTGAAATATACCAAAATAAAGGTTCTCTGTATGTATACTTTCATCATTCGTAAGTCGCGATCTAGTCATACTCGTAGCCTAAGCATCAATGACTGAATGTCCACAATTATGATTTGTCATATAATCTCTTATATCAATGCCCATGCAACATAGACATTAACATGCATCTTTAGTCATTTATTGGCTTGTGTAACTTGAACACCATACACCAACTAGAAACTTTATATATGGAGATAGCTAGGGATTTTTACAAAACTAGGAATGCACATGCCATGCACGTGGAATGCACATGTTATTTCACTTTTAGCGGCAATTTATTTCTGACAAGTTCATCAAGTGTGTCACTGATCTTGGGTAAGATTTTTCCAAAACCTCGGTGTTGGAGTTCTATATCCCAATGACACTTTCATACAATTGGAAGGTGGTGTGAACTGGACTAACTTGGGATGGAGAGAGAGTCTGCAGGGAAAAATGGATGGGGTCTTTTGGGTGGTATGTGGCATGAGAAATGAGACAGTCTACAGGGTTGCAGATTTCTCCCAATTTTGCTAGGGGCTACGAAATAGAGACTTATGATATAGAATTGGGAATCATTCTACAACACACCCCATTCATTTGACCCTCCCATCTCTTTCTCTCTCAGCTTGAGTCGGTGACTGGGTAAGACTTGTGTTGGTCCCCACCAGTAATAAATTCCCCTCCACCACTTCCCTTCTCTCTCCCCCTCAAGCTAGCGTCTCTATCATACGTCATCTTTGGGTTTTGACCATTCTCCTCCTCTTCTTCTCCTCTATCTCTCTCTCATCTTTCACCAGAAATGCATAATATCTTCTAAACTACGAAACTAAATGCCTCCTACAAATTCAGTCGGTCCCTTTTCCCATGTACTAATGAAAGGTGTTGATCACACAAACAAGGGGGAAGATGGCCAATCATTGGCGTGTTTAGCAAGCCCCAACTAATTCCATCACTACTACAAAGACTCTACTACTACTGTCTTCTCTGAACTGAAGCTACTTCCCTTGACAAATTTTAGAACCCAGTTCAGTAAGTACTTCACCCTTCCTATCTCAATCTCTTGTCTTTAGCCCCATGGGTTAGTCCGGTTGGTTGGTGAGTTTTCTCCCCACAATTGATCAAGTTCAATTTTCGAGTTAGGCCGTGAAAAATAAATTTCTTGTGAATCCCATAACCGGCTTGAATGTATTGTTTTGACCAAACTAGGGAGGGAACTAACAAGGGTGCGCATAAGCTGGTGATCGTCGGGAAAAAAAAAAACTCTCATCTTTGGTTTACCTGTTTGAATGTCTTGTATTTCTCATGCTTATACTCCATCCATCTCATTTTCTTTGTCTTTTTTTGATTTTCATGTCAGTTTTCACTAGTTTATATTTTTCAATATGAATATTAAAAAATATGCAATATGGATCTTATTTGATAGTTTTTGATTAGTGCTATAATACTAAGTTCTTAAAATTATGAAAAACATTATATATTGAGAGATATAAGCGTTTAAAGAATAACACAAAAAATGAAAAAGGACAAACAAAATGGGCTAGAGGGAGTATTAGTCTATGACTCCATAGTGTGACACACAAAGATCGAAAAACTTATTTTGTTCCTTCACTACCCGATTTTTCTCTGAAAGCAAAAGAGGGGTTTTGTTGCTACTGGGTGTTCCTTTGCTCACCAAAAGAGAAAAGCAAAATACAGAGTCTGCAAGGTTGCAGGAGAAATGAATAGTAAGTCTGTTTACACAGATTTTTACCACACAGATCGCGCACAGATCCGTATGTGGAGGTCACTACGGGTCTCACACAAACAATCTGAACCGTTCATTAAATGTAAAATATTTTTTCAAAGGCTCCCACAAAAAATCAGCTCAATCCGATACCTATAGATCCTCAATTCAATCATCTAACTTTTCATTATCCTAAAATCCGAATGAAAAGTTAGATGATTAAATCGAGCACCTATAAGTATCGGATTGAATTTATTTTTTGCGGGGGCTCTTGAAAAAATATTTGACATTTAATAAACGACTCGGATCGTTTGTGTGGGACCTTTAGTAGACCCCACAATAAATCTATGCGTGTTTGCTGTGTGTGTAGCATTACTGAGAGATGAATGGGTTGTTCTGGGTGGCATGTGGCGTGAGATATCTATGGATAGAGAAAGATGAGTTTTGACTTTGGGGTTTATTTTTTTGTTACGTTTGGAATATCTATACATAGAGAAAAATGAAAATGAGAGTGAGAGAAGGAGAGATATCTATACATAGAGAAAAATGAAAATGAGAGAGAGAGAGAGAGAGAGAGAGAGAGAGAGAGAGAGAGAGAGGCAAATTTGGTATTTTGAGAATTATTTTGTTGAAAATGTGGGTCCAAAGTTTAGCACAATTTCACAAAAATAAGTAGATGCAGTGTGATTTTGGAGAAGTGAGAGGCATATAATATGATTGGGCAAATTTCACTGACCTCCCCTGAGGTTTCTGACACGAACAGAAACCTCCCCTGAGGTTTCTGAAATGACACTGCCCTCCCCTCCTTTACCCGACAATATCAAGGGACCCCCCTGCCGTTACCTTTCCGTTAGAAAATGGATGGAAAAGGTGATGTTGTACTATACTTTTTACAATACCTATACTACTCTCACCAGACTCTTTCCCCTCTCATTTATAAAATATAAAATACAAACATCTCTACACTTTGTGCTCATTTCACTTTGAGATTTTGTCCTTATTTAAAAGGATTCATATTTGTTAATTTTCTGTCAAACTCTTGTGAATTATTGGTTCGTCTTGATAAGAGGAATTGAAAAAAGTAAAAAATTAAGACTTTTACCAAATATTTTGAGAAATTCAATATTTTGGGTAAAAGTAATAAATTTATACTCTTTTGATTCCTCTCGTTGAGACAAACCAATAATCTACAAAAATTTAAAGCAAAACTAGCAAATACGAAAAAAATTCAAATATGAACAAAAATCAAAAAGCCTAAAAATCCCACAAACAAGCCTTCATGAAAAAATTGAATATGAACAAAAATCAAAAAGCCTAAAAGCCTAAAAGCTTTTAGTTTTTGGGATTTTTAGGCTTTTTAGTTTTTGTTCATATTCAATTTTTTCATGCAGGCTTGTTTGTGGGATTTTTAGGCTTTTTGATTTTTGTTCATATTTGAATTTTTTTCGTATTTGCTAGTTTTGCGTTAAATTTTTGTGGATTATTGGTTTATCTCAACGAGAGGAATCAAAAGAGTATAAATTTATTATTTTTACCCAAAATATTGAATTTCTCAAAATATTTGGTAAAAGTCTTAATTTTTTACTTTTTTCAATTCCTCTTATCAAGACGAACCAATAATTCACAAGAGTTTGACAGAAAATTAACAAATATGAATCCTTTTAAATAAGGACAAAATCTCAAAGTGAAATGAGCACAAAGTGTAGAGATGTTTGTATTTTATATTTTATAAATGAGAGGGGTAAAGAGTCTGGTGAGAGTAGTATAGGTATTGTAAAAAGTATAGTACAACATCACCTTTTCCATCCATTTTCTAACGGAAAGGTAACGGCAGGGGGGTCCCTTGATATTGTCGGGTAAAGGAGGGGAGGGCAGTGTCATTTCAGAAACCTCAGGGGAGATTTCTGTTCGTGTCAGAAACCTCAGGGGAGGTCAGTGAAATTTGCCCAATATGATTTGACTGAAATCTAGGGGTGCTGGTCAAGTTTTATACCCTCACAATTGCCGTCCCGTGTTGAACCCACAACTCAGGACTTTTGTTAGATTTGATTCAATGAAGCCAAACCCATAATTATAATTATAAACGCAAGAACTTTATTTTACATCTCCATGAGATATCTATTCCTATTCGATTGGTATGAATTTTACTAGGGTTCGGGTTCTTGATGATTTCTACAATATGGATGATTTCGATCTGTGAAATAAGCCTAATACAATTCCATAATTTATTATTAAGGGGAATTTTCAGGCCGGCCACGAAAATTAGGTTCGGACTTAATTTAGTCCAGCACAATTATTTGTATTTTTTATTCCAATCGTGCCCCTTCACGCGCATCAGCGCACGGAACTAGAGAGCATGTAGTATAGAAAAATTATCCAATGCTCCATGAGCATTGGTGCACCATTAAAATATTGTTTAAATTTCAAAAAATCATATCTTTTGTTGTAAATATTCATTTTTTTAAAAAAAATATATTCTTGGAACCTACTCTACGATATCTACTAAACAAGATCCATATTGAATATGAAATTATGTAAGATTAAAAAAATACCCTTTGCTATGAGAACTCTCTATGAGAACTATTTCTATGAGAATTATTTCTATGCGAACTGTCTCTCCATGAAAATCTTCTTTATGAAAACTGTTCCTATGAGAACTGTCTTTATGGTAACTATTTTGGACAAAAATACCCTTGGCTATGTGAATTGGCTATAAGAACTGTCAATTCTCATAGTCAATTCTATGAGAACTATGTGAAATGGCTATGTGAACTGAAAAATATACAGTTCAAATAGCCTCAACACAACTAAAATACACAGTTCTCATAGAAAATACGTAATTATTATATAAAATACACAATTCTCATGGACAATACTCAATTCTCATAGAAAATACACAGTTCTCCTAGAAAAATATACAGTTCTTATAGAAAAATACAATATTTCTGTAGAAAATACGCAATTCTCATAGATAGTTCTCATGCATAATACACAGTTCTCATAGAAAAATGCAACGTTCTCATATAAAATATACAGTTCTCATAGACAGTTTTCACAGAAAATACACAATTCTCATAGAAAATATACAGTTCTCATAGAAAAAACACAATTCTCATAAAAAAAACCACACATGAACAAAAATTGAACAATTTTTTGAAGTACCAAAATACACGGTTTTGCATAGCCTCACCACACTCTAAAACACACAGTTCTCATAACCTTATCAAAAAATTGAGCTATGAGAACTGTCTATAAGAATTGTCTCTATGAGACTGTCTACGAGAACTATTTCCATGAGAACTGGTTTTAAGAACTAGCTATGTGAACTGGCTATATATGATAACTATCTCTATGAGAACTGGACTATATCAACTAAAAAATACACACAATTCACATAGCCTCACCACACACTAAAATACACAATTCTCATAACCTTATTAAGAACTAAGCTATGAGATCGGATTTTGAGAACTAGCTGTGAGTTCACAAATGGTTATGCAATTCACATAACCTCACTACACACACTTCACATAGCCCAACCACATAATTCACATAGCCCACTGCACACTTAAAATACACAGTTTACATATCCTTAACATTCAGAGTTCAAATAGGAATATGCAATTCACATAGCTCTACCATATATTAAAATGCATAAAGTTCAAACAATTCACATAGCCTTACCACACGTAATTCACATATACAATTTGCATAGTTTTTTTTTTTCCCTTGCCGTTCGTTCTGAGTTCACCGACACAGTTCATAGATATAGCCAAAAATTTATGGATTCTTACCACTCAATTTGGTGGAAGAACAAAAGATAATCACATGTAATTTTTTAAACATGATGACCAAATGAAGAATTTGATGACCAAATGAATCAATTCTACCATATTACTTTTCCAAATACACCGCCTTCTCCGTTGCCGTTACTGTACTGGTGCCGATCATGAGGATGGAGTTTTAAATACATCGCTGACGTCGGGAAATTGGAGCCATAGGAGTGAAGAAATGATCGAGTGCCCACTGGCCACGCAATCGTCGTTATCGGGAACCTTCGCCGCCGACTCATCGTCTTCTTGCAATACTCGATAACCTTCGACAGGACGCCGTTGGTGATGTTGGGTAGCGGTATACTGGTGTCAGCGCAGTCATCCTCATAAAATGACAAGGAGGGAGAGCCGGAGAGGAGGATGGGGGAGGAGACGGTGGTCTGGGTCGCCATTGAAGAGAGAGAGAAGGAAAATAGCAGCGGAAATGTCGGGAGCAGTTGATTTGGGGTATAAAAGTCATTATGTACCATAACCAAGCCTATTTAGGTTTGGGAAATAATATTCAGGTTGGGTTGAAAATGAACCTGGCCAGCTTTTAATTTTCTATATTATTAATGGAGCAGGCGCTATTTAAACACACTTCGCAGTTGACTAAAACTCGGGCTTTAGAAACGCGACTATCCTTTGGCATATACTATAAAAGCTCCTCCTTCGTCAAGCTTCGAATCGGAAGGATTAATGGCGGAGAAGAAATCCACTCATAAATCTCTCTCTCTCTCTCTCTCTCTCTCTCTCTCTCTGTTCTTCAATTTGCGCGTTTCAGGATTTAAATTTGGTGAATTTCCCAGCTATATGGTCATTTTGTTGGAATCTCAGATACAATAGTTCGATTTCCAAGCAATTCAAATCTCCATTGTTCATTGGGTATTCATTTTCCCTTGCATCTTTTTGAACTGGTTTTTTGTCCCTTACATTGAAAATGTAGTTTTTCATTGCAGCAGATGAAATGCCAGCGCGCGTTGGTTTTTTAGGTCTTGGAATTATGGGTTCACCGTTGGCTCAAAATCTCATTAAGAGCTCCTTTTGGCTACTTGGGTGAGAAATGAAAAGAGAGGAGTGTGATTTCTTTTAATGATAAGAAAAGAAAATAAAGTAGTAATATGTTTTTCCGCCATCTCATTTGGATTGACCTTCTACTTTCTCTTCTCACCAACTCTCACCGCTTTTGGTGAGAAACAAAATTGGCTCCACAAGGAGTTCCTGATTTCACCCTCTCTCACCACCTTAACCATCCAAACAAGGGAGAGAAAGCTCTTCCCCTACGTTTCTTTTCTTTTCTCTTAAAAAGAACTTAGAATTATCTGTCAGTATCTTAGTTATTTCATGATTGAGCTGAGAATTGAAATGTATGGTATTTGTACAAGTATTTACCAATAATTATGCTTTGACTAGGGTTGTGTTAGATTTCTTAGAGGGTTCCAACCTAAAATCAATTGGCAATAGGTGGAGTAGTCTCTAGATTTTATTAACCAAGCTTGGGTGGCTTAAATGAGCAGTGTGGGACAAGTTTTAACACTCTCCCTCACGTGCAGCCCGGATGCACGTGGAGGTACAAATTGAGAAAACTAGGAGATTTTTACTCGGGCGACCCCTCACATGCAACCCAGATGCACGTGGAGGTATTAATTGATTAGGTGAGATGATTGACTCGGGCGATTGAGACTTGGCCACACGATGTGAGGCTACCCAAGACCTAGCTTTGATACCATGTTAGATTTCTTGGAGAGTTTCAACCTAAAACCAATTAGCAATAGGTGGAGTAGCCTCTAGATTTTATTAACCAAGCTTGGGTGACTTAAATGAGCAATGTGGGACAAGTTTTAACAGGTTGGGAATGATATGTTCTTATTGCAAAGCACTTTTGACATTTCCTGAAAAATTGAAAGACATGCCTGCCTGAGTTTCTATCTATACGATGAAACATGTTTGGGCAACTACATTTTCTTCAGCAGGCCGCTACATTTTCTTGTATTAAAATCAGTATGATACTGGAGGTTTATTGGTGATTGGGATGTTTGTAGGTGCGACGTAACTGTTTGGTATAGGACGGAGAGCAAATGTATCCCCCACATTTTCTTGTATTGAAAGACATTCTTGTCTGAAGGAGTTTACAAGTTGATTCTAGCTGCCCGGAGTGTGGGAATGCTTCAGAAACTATAGAGCATATGTTTGTTTTTCTTTATATTGCGAGGTGGCTCAAAAGCTGTAGAGAGCGTCAAATCTGGGTTGGATTTCTCCACAAGGAGTCCTGTGTCTTTTTTTGATTGCTTTCTAACTGGATTAGAGAAGCTCCGCATATTTGAACTATTTGGGAGGCCACATGCATTTTGTGGGTTATTTGTTTCAGGCAGAATAGAGTTTTTCTTTCAAGGGATTCATGGTACTATCCAAGAGGGTTTGCAGGAGATTTGTAGGCTTTTAAGGCTCCTAAAGGAGGTTCAGAGCAGAATTCCCAAGGGTTTTCCAGGAGTTAAATGTTGCTGCGAAGTGTAACCGAGCTGTGTTCTCAAGTATTGGTGAGGAGTTCAGTGTTGTAACTCCTATGATTCTTGTGGATGGGGCTTGTTGTCCAAATACGTGGAAAAGGGCAACCTCTTGGTGCACATTCTCTCACAATGGTGTCGCTGGTGGCTTTGCTTCTTCAGCTGCTATGGTCGAAGCAAAGGCGATCTTGAGGCTTTGGAATTGGGCTGAAAGGATGGGCTTATACAGAGTGAAAATTCTCACTGATTGTTTGACTGTGGTACACGGCCTGGCTGGATTGTCTAAGGCGAATGCTTTTGTTAAGCCTATTTTATTCTACGGTACAGGTTTAGGTCTTGATTTCCAATATGTTGCTGTCATGAAAGTTCCTATGCAAGTTGTAAAGGCATCGCCTAATTTGGCTAAATCTGTAATGACTTAGTTATGGTAATATGTAGTTATGTTTTCGTTCCTCAAACAAAGAAAGGAGAAGGAAAACATTTGTTCTGAACCTTCCATTCATGTGTGATCTCTCAAATGTGATGGACTGCTTGGATCGTGCCATACAGGTCCCTGGATCTCCCATTTTTTGGCTGCGTCAATGAGGTGGCAGTTTGGAGTTTAATTTGCTCATACCAAGTTTAATTGAATCAATCATGTACAATACTACTCAACCACAGAGAACACTCGAGACAAGAACAAATAAATAAATTTCATATTTGTATGCTCAACAAACATCATTACACAAAAACCGTTCTCCCGAGGCCACAATGCAGCCACATTACCCTTGTATCTAATCTGTACATACCTCTATATAAACAGAACAAACAAAAGAATTGAAATAATAGGAAACTGTATTGGACTAGATGATTGATCTCCGATGATCATCGCTACCGCTGTTCCAGGTGTTGCGAAAAGGGTCTATATAGATCATAAGGTGCCCAAAGCCGATCAACCGGGCACGGATTGCCTTCGTCGAGCCTCCTCCACGGCTTCCCTTTCCCACTCCAATGCAGCAAACTAACCGGGCCCGGATGCAAAGACCTGCAACTGCTCAGCACGTTGTGTCCGCCGAGCCCGTGCTGGTTCCACCTATGATGGATCGGCTCGACATCTCCGCCAAACACCAGCAGAAAAGGCGGCAGCGAACCCAGCTCGTATATTTTCCTCTCCTTCTGCACCTCCATCCACTGCTCGATTTTCGCCCCGTAGCGCCCCTCCCTCCATTTCCTCAAATCCATCACCATCACGCCCGTGTTAAAGTAACACGGCCTCTTCCCATCGAACACCTTTGACAATTCGGGATCGGACCAGAACCCGTCCGAAAAGTATTTCGTGAGATTCGCGTGGCAGTACTCGGGAGCACCGATGACTCTCGACCCGGTTAGCGAAACAGACCATAGCTTCCGGATGTCGTCCACGACCACGACGTCGGAATCCAAGTAGATCACGCGGTGGACGCATTCGTCGATGATGTCGGACAAGTAAGATCTCGCGTAGTTCAACGGGTTGTCCAGAGCTTTTCTGATCGACGACGAGATCAACTTTTTGACTAGCTTTTCGTCGAACGGGTAAACCTTGAAAGCCAAAGACGGGAATGTGGATTCGACAATCCGGGTTAACTCGTTGGCAGTTGGTGAGCCGGAATCGGAAGCGATGAAATGGAAGTAGACGTTTCCGGGGCACGACGTGTGCTTGAGAACGGAGTGAACGGCTGCTATCGAACCTCTCAGGTACTCGCCGTCGAGGGTCATGGCCACATGCACGAGAAACCTGTCATCGCAGGTTTCTCGTGCACTGGCAGATGACACCGCGTCGTTTTTCGCCGAGACGGGGCATTCGTGTCCGTTTTCGTACACCGGGGCTTCCATGAAATTGTTGCTGGAAACCATAATTGATTCATCACCGACGACGTCCGCGATCATTTTATCCGGAAACGATCGGATCGCGGACGAGGGACAGAGCAGGGACAGAAACAGAGGAATTATCAAAAGCAGGGGAGGCATGCTCAAAAGTGGTAAATTTGGTAGCTGTTTGTTTTTTTTTTTTTTGCTTTTTCTGGGTTTTGTTTAATTTGTATTGGGTTTTGGAAAGAATGTGGAAGGGATGAATGGGGGGAGGTTTTAATTGGGGAAAATGGAATGAGAAAGATTCAAATATAGATAAAAAAAAAA
Organism: Rhododendron ovatum; assembly: GCA_019656835.1. Lineage (NCBI taxonomy): Eukaryota > Viridiplantae > Streptophyta > Magnoliopsida > Ericales > Ericaceae > Rhododendron > Rhododendron ovatum. The sequence goes on along the minus strand of CM033800.1, from coordinate 36,223,066 downwards.
AAAAAGAAGAGGTTTTGATTGGGGAAATGGAATGAGAGATAGAGATTCAAACAGAAGATGAAGATTTTGTTGAATTTTTTTCTTGAAATGTTCCAATGTGTGTGAAACAGAAGGACGCGGTTTCTGGTTGAATGAATTGAGGAGAGGGAAGGTCAATTCAAATCATGGTTTCTTGGAATTTTATTTTATATAAGTATATACTAGTAGTATATAATGAATGGAACAGTTTCCAGGAAGGAGTAATAGTTTTTGTTTGGTTCGAGGAGCCTTACCCATTTGGTTCACGCATCATTTGAGGACATGTGAGACCACATGCTATGTATGTTAAGTAAATTCGAGGTGCCTTGCCCATTTGGTTCACGCATCATTTGCAACTTCTATGTACACTAAACCTATACTTTTAACTCCTTTTTTTTTTTTTATTTAGACGATCAAGGTGTTTGGACTAGTTTACAAGTATATTAACCGATCTCCTCTCTGGTCCATTCAAAGGGAGATATTTTATTTTTTATTTGTCAATATTGTACTAGTATATATTAGCGGTGGTTAGTTGGGTATTGTGTATGTTAGTTTGCATACACTATCCATAGTCCTGAATCTCAAATGATCAAATCCTGACCTCCCACATGGGGGAGACAGGAGTTACCAATTGGAACAAAAACCCATTGGTATCAAAGGGAGATTATCCACGCCGGAATTAGGAGTTCACTAGAACACTTTCTTACGGCCTAAGACCCCGTTCGTTTAAGAGTTTTGGATTTTGGATTCTACTAATAATTATTCTATTTCTCTCTAATTAGTACTTTCATTTTTCTTTTTATCTCTCTCCAATCATTATCTCTATTTCTAATCATTATTTTATTTCTCTCTGCATTCATTACCTACAAATCTAAATCCAAAATCCCAAAACGAACTGGGTTGTTTCCGGGATACTTCTCTCTCTCACCCTGGATTGTTGGTCTGTTATGGTATGTGTATTTATGATTATCAAGTGCGGTTGGACATTGTGGGGAATCTAGTATAGTATAACTAGAAAGCATTCCATTCAAAACCTAATTTTAAATATTAGGTACGTTTAATTGTCATGGGCACGTGGACAGCGGTGCATGGCTCCATGCAGTCAAGAAAACATTCCTCGGGTGCTTTCTTTTGACCATTACATTAAACAGAGTGGAGAATTTCACTGTCCAACCTTAATTACGAACGTGTGGAATTGTAGTAGTAAAAGAAAAGTCCAACTTTTAATTAAGAATGTGTTTAATGCCATAATTACCCAGGTTTTACCACTAATTTTACCAGAACATCATGTTTAGTAGGAGTATGGAGTAATACATAATGTGTTTAATAGACAGAAGCATAATACATAATGTAACATACTAACAGCAGTTCTAAGTAAAAGGTTTACTGTTGGGTCACCGTGGACTTGATCACACAGTATCTCGTCGTAATCGCTCTAAAAATAAATTTGCCGAATGTCATAAAAAAAACTTAATTGAAACTCATCCTAACACCAATTGGTTTTAAAAAAATGCTGAAAAAGCAGTCCAGACATTTACCATTTCAATAGCTATTTCAGACGGAAGTAATTCTTTATTTCTTCAAAATTCTAAGAGTACACATGTGGGGGAATTAACGCAACAATAGTCACCTGACAAAGAAAGCTTAAAAAAAAAAAATCTACTTTTTGATCTGACGTTCGACTTTCATTAGTGTGCTATCAATTTATAAGTCAAACCAATCCATACAAGACTTTGTCCCAAATTAAATGAAAAACCCCATTAGTGAAAAGTGGGATTTTATATCTCGACTCTGTTTTTCTTCTGTTTTTTTCAAACAACGTTAAAGGAGATTGATTCGTAAACTTCAAAGGTTAAAAAGTGCAGAAGGGAGCCGACAGGTGAGAAAAGCAGAAAAAAGCAAGGAGTGGGGCAGCCACGAGACGAGACAAAAGACTCTACACGTGGCCAGCACGTGATGGATCAGACAAACAACACCCACCTTGAAGTGCTAACCGCTAACCGTCCACTGAAGAATTTTCCCAAGAAAACTTGCACTTTTGAGAGAGCAAGCATAAATCATGTAATGCAAATGCAAGGGCAAAAATGTAATTTTCTCAAATAAGAGACCCAATTTTGAGAGAGCAAGCGTAAATCATGTAATGTAATTGAAAGGGTAACAATGTAATTCACCCAAATAAAAGACCCAAAAACAACCGCGGTAATAAAAATAGATAATTAGAGGCCGGTCCCACTTTTTAGGTTCTATTTGAACCCAACCCTGAGTATTATTTCCGAACCTACATAGACTTGGATATGTTTTGCATTACTTTTTTGCCCTTTTTATTCCGCTTCGTCGACTCCGACTTGTCATTATCAACAAATCATCTCTCTCTCCGATCTCACTCGGAGACTAGCTCTGCACCGCCTCAGATCAGCAATCGTACATTCTTCTCCGGCTAGATCACCACCTCTGTCATCACTCCGGCTAGCCTTGGACAACGACGAGCTCCACCTAAAAAAATAGATTTAAAGACTTTCAACCTTCTCACCGACGTAGACACAGACATCTGAGCCACCAACCCGTTCCTCGACGACGTCGTCCACTTCATCAACATCGTCGTAGATGAAGGAGAGCACTGGCCGTTGCTGTTTCTCTCTCAATATCACGCAAATGGTGATAAACCAGACACGAAACGAAGAAATGGACAACGTAGACCTAGTCAGCGAAGTAGAAGAAGACGAGGAGCAAGAGTACGGGAGATTGGAACACAGACGACGACACGTATGTACAACCCTCACCACTGCTTACTACCGCCTTCGATTCTAAAATCACTAAGCTGCTTATTAGATTCAATTTTTAAAGTTACTTGCTTGCAATGGTGTGCAGAATTAGGACAAACGTACATATTTGGATATACTTTGGGTTTTTTGGGAAGTGGTTTGCGGTGGTGGTGGAAATAATAGCTATACAAATGATGTATGTGAACTGTGAATGAGTTGTGTGCTCTGTAGAGGTTATGTTCCTGTGTGTATTTTCAAAAAAATCATAACACCACCACCAATGGTGGTAGCAAAGTGACTTATGGCATTCAATTTTTGTTTGTGTGTATATTTTCTATGAGAACTGTGTGTTGTTCATGAGAACTATTTATGAGAATTGTGTATTATTCTATGAGAACTGCATATTTTTTATAAGAACTGTATATTGTCTATGAAAACTGTCTATTAGAACCGTGTATTTTCTATGAGAACTATATATTTTTTATGAGAATTGTGTATTTTAGTGTGTGGTAAGACTATGTGAACTGTGTATTTTTCAGTTCACATAGTCCAGTTCTCATAACCAGTTTACAGAGTTAGTTCTCTATGAGAATAGTCACTTCTCATAGTCAATTCTCATAGAACTGACTATGAAAATTGTCAGTTCTTATAAAACTGACTATGAGAATTGGCAGTTCACATAACCAGCTCTCATAGAATTACTTTGATTACTTTTTTAAGACATGGCGGTAAGAAGATTTATAACTATATTTGATTTTGATTATCTTTTTTTATTTTTGTTCAATTATTGTTCGTGTGTATATTTTGTATGAGAACTGTGTATTTTTCTATGAGAACTGTGTGTTGTTCATGAGAACTGTGTATTTTCTATGATAACTGCGTATTTTTCTATGAGAACTATGTATTGTCCATGAGAACTGTCTATTAGAGCCGTGTATTTTTTATGAGAACTATATATTTTTTATGAGAACTGTGTATTTTAGCGTGTGGTAAGACTGTGAACTGTGTATTTTTCAGTTCACATAGTCCAGTTTTCATAACCAGGTTACAAAGTTAGTTCTTTATAAGAACAGTCAATTCTCATAGCCAATAAGAACAGTCAATTCTCATAACCAATTCTCACATGAGAGTTAGCGGTTCACGTAGCCTGTTCTCATAGAACTGACTATGAGACTTCGCAGTTCTCATAGCTAGGTCACATAATCAAGGGTATTTTTGTCTAAAATAATATGATTCAGGAATTGATTCTAAAAATATAGTTTTCATAGCCCCAGTTCTCATAGTCATAGTTTAAAGGTATTTTTGTCCAAAATAATATGTTAACTCGGGCTATGTGAACTGACGGGGATATTTTTGTCCGAAATATTATGTTAACTGGTTATGAGAATTGACAGTTCTCATAGCCAGCCCACATAACCAAGGGTATTTTTGTCCGAAATAATATAGATCAGGAGTTGATTATAAAAATATATTTTTTACAAAAAATGGATATGTACACAAAAAGTTAAGAAGAATGGGTAAAATAGTAAAACTGCATGAGAAGTCAAGAAAAAGGACTGAAATAAAGAAAATATATTTTTGTCAGGACTAAATCAAGTCTGAACCTAAAAAACGGGGCCGGCCTAAAAATTCCCCTAATAAAAACGGGATGGCAATTTCCTTTCCGCTTGCACCCAAAAAAGAAGAAAAGAACGATAAAGAGGGACGGGCAAACTCACGATCAAAATTCTGGCACCAGATTCAAGTTCCACGAAGAGAGAAGCAGAAAAGAAAATGCCACTAGTTCAAATCTAAAATCATTTCTCTTCCGAACCGGACCAAACAGAATTGAGCCGTGCAAACTCATGAACAATATTCTGGCAACAGATTCAAGTTCCACAGAGGGAGAAGCAGAAAAGAAATGCTACTAGTTTCAAATGTAAGCTTCCATTGTTACATTCCTTTCCCCCACCCTATTTGATCACTTTAAATTACAAGTCAACTTTCAAAAAAAAAAAAATTTACAAGAATTCAAATTTGTGCGCTACAACAGAACTTGGTACCCCCATAAGGAGTTGAGTTATACGAGAGTGAGCACAGCTAATAAGTAAACAACAACAGCAACTCTACCAAACATTATGGGTTAATCTATTTACACCAATACAATGGCCCAGATAAGCAGCCGTGAGCTCACCGGATACGTCAGCCAGAGCTATTACCTTTGTCAAGTCGTTATTTGGTCACTGGAGGAATAATGGATACAACAATCACGGTGCCAAACAGAGCTTTACAGTTTTGACCATGCCTGTGACAATAAACCTTGCATCATTCTCTGTGCTGCGAAGCCTGCGATACGACCCCATTTGTTAAGGAAAATGGAGAGAGAGAGAGAGAGAGAGAGAGAGAGAGAGAGAGAGAGAGAGAGAGAGAGAGAGATTCTACCTTGAACATGTCATAAGGAGGTGGTTAAAAATCTGTGAAAGCGTTCTACTTTTGCCTGATAACGGCCTGAAGATCTGCCGGCTGACATACATCTATGCCTTTTCATTCGGAAGAACAAGTCTTCTGTATCTAGGACATAGGAGATCTGGCACATAATACTTTTATGATCAGCAAGAAAGTAAAAATTAACCATCAAGAAAACATGAAATCAACCCCCTCGCCTCCCTTTTGAAAAGACAGAAAAACTACGGAGAAGGCCAAGATGTGTGATCATAGGAGTTGGGGCTCATCTCACATTATTGATCAGCAAGAAGGTAAGCATACAAAGGACCTGCTTCAGATGAGTTATTTGTAAAGTAGGAAAGCCTCTAGAAGTACTTACTATGCCCTAGCATTCAACCCGGCATCCATTTTCACATTACCCCTCTCAGCGTATCTACTGAGCCCAACAGATATTTTAGTGTCTCAGCTAAGTACAGTAACAGTGAAATACCTTTGATGAGCTGCAAGCCATCTTACATTCCAAACCATTGACCACACATACACCTTCCATAGCCTTGCATATGGCAGAAGATTCATCTAGGCCTGCATACTGGCGCTTACTTCTGCATATTTATCCACATATACACTAATCAAAACTGTATACTTCAGACAAATAATAGTTAGAAAATCCAATGTTGGTTCTAGCCAGCCAATAATCTAATTTCTTCTTCCTGATTAAAGTGCTTCCCTGGCTCTTATTTTTTAGTTTAGTCCCATGGATAAGAGCATCAATCCTTACAAGCACCTTAAACAAGCTACAAGTTTCTAGAGACATACTGTGAGGACGCCACAGACCCACAGCTGACAGAACCCCGCCCAACAAAACAGACACATAATTCAGATCATTAGAGTGCCCTTACAGATGAAAAGAAACTTCAGGGCCAATTTCAAAATTGAGTTCATAATCCCATTCATTGCATGGTGGAAACAGAACTTGGTCTTTGACCCCAAGCATGGTTGATTTAGCTGAATAAATGTGTTCTCGCATGAAAAACTAATGGATGGTGGAATTGTGCAAATGCCAAGATACCTAAAGTCAAGGCCCTCTGCATTATTTGGATCAGTCAGAACTCACATGCATTGGAAAGCAGATCTGCTGTCGGTTTGGCCCTAGGAGTGTGATTGACTTTGTCCAATCATGAATGGGGGCCAGAGTAGAGAAGAGAAAGATGGCTTAACTTTATGCCTTCGGAAATTAACATAAATTACTTGGGAATAGCACAATACGACGACATTGGATGGGGTGGAAGAACCACTTGCCAACTTGAAGAGTTGAAGTTCATCTCTTTTGAACTTTTAGTACTTAGCACTCCAAGTTGATCCATCATTAAACCAATTCTTTTGTACTAATTTGTAAGAGTTTTTTTGAGTAAAGAGACATTTATCTGGGACTGTCCTTCGTTTTGTTCTCTTGTGTAGGGTGGAAAACATTGGTGTTTTTCTACAAATTCTTTCTTTTCAAACAAAAGAAATCAACAAACAAATCATTTGACTGCTATTCCTGTCAATACTAGTCAATTTGAGAGAGCCCATTTAGTTACAAACAAAATCTACGCTCTTGCTCTAATAAACTTCACAAAGTTGACAAATGATTACCTCTGCAGAAAGATACCAAATGGCTCCTTTTTACTGGAAACGACGGGCAGAAAATCATTGTGCAAATACGCCGCAAAATTAGGGTCCACAGAAACAGCAATCACATCAGACTTGTCACTGCCATCATCCATCAGTTGAATGGAGAAACTGGATGGGGAAGATGACTGCAACAAATAATAAAAGCAAGTCAAACAACCACAAGTAAGAAAGCCTCCAACAACAAGAAAGAAAGAAAGCAAGAAAAAAAACTTACACATTCAAATCGGTATATGTTCTCATCATGAAGGACAACATGTACATTGTCATAATAAACTGCATCAACATAATTCTCACGCGTCCGAGATTGTTCATACTCGTATAACTGAAGAAGCTTATTATCAGTCTCATCACTGGCGACCGTTTGAAGCTACAATAGAAACCAAATTAGATCATTGTCTGAAACCAGTGAGGAAAGAACAAAAAGAGGGTCTTTTGGAGCAGTACCTGTTTCACCAACTTATATATTAACTTGTCCAACGTAAATAGCACATAAGATTGATTTCCAATAATAGCCCGACAATCATCCTCAAATTTCGCATTGTCAGCTGATCCATCAAGCAAGTTGTATAGGGCGCCCATAAATCTGCACACCATGTGAAGTTTATGTCTAATACGTGTAAGAAATTAAAAGTTCGTCACGAATTAAAAAAGAAATGACAAACCACCTGCCATACAGATCAGAGGGGTTAGCATCCTTCGCCATTGCGTATTTCATTTCAGCTGCAGTTGAGAACATTTTTGCTGACAATAACCTTTCATACAGTATCTGGAAGAAAAGGATAGATATATGATCGTATATTATAAGAAAATTGGATTGCAGCCCAACACCACCCAAGTTAGAACTATTTCTAGCTGAAATCTGATATTAGGGTTTTGAAGGAGGGAGAAATAAGAAAGATAAGGAAAAGACTAAAGGAGCTTAGTCCCGAATCAAAGTAATTACTAAACTAACCTCGTTAGCACTTGACAGAAATAAAAACAAGAATCACTGAACATAATACTCCAACAGAAATGAAACTGAAAGAAAAGGACAAAACAGTATATCCTTACTTGATGAAGCCTGAAAAGCACATAAAAAGAGTCGTTTCCGTAAAAAACCCTAGAATCTTTCTTCACATTATCATGAAATGCTGAAGTGACATGCTTTGCAAGAGGCTTCACGGTCCGGAGAAAATTTTCTGACAGTGGCGTTGATATGCCATCAGGCATCCCCTCAGCCTCACCTTCACTCTCTACTTTACCATCCACTTCATCATGTTCTGCATCTTCATCCTCCTCATGTTCCTCCCTAGAGCACCCATCAGCAGCAGACTCACTGCCAGAAACATCTTCACCCTCAGAGACATTTCCACTATCCTCATCATCACCATCTATGTCATTTTCTCCTCCACCATCCGGACAACCTATCTCTTGGCCATTCCCGGATTGGTAATGCACGCTTTCTGCACTAAGCTTTGTTTTATGGATTCCCCCTGGCGATAACTCACCTTCTTCTCTCTCCTTTTTGGTGGGTTCAACTGAGTCCTTGTGATATCTGTTAACCTTGGTACCCTCTGTGGACGTTCCGTTTTCAAATGAAACTGGTCTTGAAACATGGACAACCTGAAGAAGAAAAGAAGCATAGTCTCATTTCAATATATGAAAAAACTAGAGAAGAACAAGGGGGGAATATCTCTGTAACCATAAATACCAAAGGGCATGTCTAAATAGATGCGACGCAATTCTAAAATGCATCAAAACTCCATATACATACCTGTAATGCAGGTGCATCATCAACATTCGACCTCGCTTCATTGTTACCTTCAACAGCGCCATGACTAGGTCCAGGAGGAGTTGCAGCATGTCCTGGGAATTAAAAATAATTTCAGCACTGCAATATAGAATCATTTCACATGACATAAAGAGGTAGATACTTGGCCAAAATAAAACTAAAAAGAGAAAGATAAAAGAGGTAGAATAATTTCAATAACTAGGTCCACGCCAATCAAGAACTACAAATCAGGGACGAACCTACTTATTGCAGAATGATTTCCAAATAAGTGGAGCTGATGTCAACAAACATCATGGGTCATAAAATAACCATATTCATGATACACAAACCTGATGTCAGTTCCATGATTCGCCCATGAATGGAATCTGCTACATTAGCAAGTGATTCATTGGCTTTTGCTAATTGTTCACTGGAAGCAACTGTAGTGGTAAATCCAGGCACTGTATCCACTTTAGCCAAAATCTTCCTCTCTTTCTCTGAATGGAAACTATCATCTTTGGCCGCAGTATCACCATTTCCCAAACTAACCTTGGAGGAATTAGCTTGCTCTGGGAGTTTGTTTCCATCCCCATTGCAGAGAGGTTTTGACTGCTTAGAGCTCAACAAACCAGGACCAGGACTACCATCACCTTCTCCACTGTTGGAATTAGTACTTCCCCTAGCATGATGTCTACCCGTTCCAACATCTTCATTTACATCTGAACTGCGAGGCCAAGAAGAAATACCCAGCATTGGCTCCAAAAAGGTAGTCCACAGCCTCATAACCTTGTTCAATTGTTCTTTTGTTGTGCAAACCTCTTCACAGGAATATTTGATAAGCTTCTGTAAGTCTTCATGAAGGTCAGTATCAGAGTACGCAAACTCCTGATGTGGACTAATAGGATGTCTGCTTCCAGCAGATATAGCAAGAACCACATCATCAGCTTTCTGTGTTTTCTCCTTAATTTCTTTGATTTCAGCCACCAAGGCTGTTAATAAGAAACAACGAAAGAAACCGTGAGAATAAGCAGAAGAAATAACAAGAGCAACTAAGAAATAAACCTCATCCATCCAAAAATTGTCTTTCACTAAAATTGAAATAACCGAAACCTCATAGAACTTGCATGATCCATTTAATTATCCTCGTATCAGTTAGACGGCATGAATGAAATAGCAAACCTATGCTTTTTCAACTCAATGATGGCTAATACTGGACTGAAGTGGTGGTAGAGCAAATGGCATTGGAATGGCCGTATATATTGACCATTGTGGTAGCAGAGGTAAAGGTGCCAGTTAGAGTAATAAATAAGGATTATAATGGCAGCACAGGAGTAGTGATTGTAGAGGTAGTATAGAAATAGAAAGAGATGTTGTGTTAAAAAGAGAAGGCTTCTAAAAAGAAAGAAAATCATAAAAACAAATCATGGATATATAGTTTTTTTTAATCTGAATCATGGATATAGAGTGATACAGTAGTAAAGCAAACACTAAGGCTTCCTGAGAGTACAAGATTATAATTTAAAGCCAGAAGATATCCAAGAGAATTCCAGCAGCTGCTATAATTTTCCACGCTTTCAAAATATCACCTTGTAGTAGTGTTCTTACTTATTGTGCTTCCAATCATTTATTGCCATAACACACATCTGCACCTTTATCAGAATACGAAATTAAAAAGGCTTACAATGAGAAGGCAAAAGAATCAAATCCTCTAACATCAACTACTTTAGCTTGATATCAAGCTTCAACTTACATTTTGCGCTCAAGTTCTTTGAATCCTGTTGCCTGAAATAGAAGCTGCGATGATCAAGAGATTTGTAGTGGTTCTTAGCATATATTTCAGCCCAAACCTTGTTAAAATCAGAACGGCATTTGTTCCACTCCTCTTCTTTCTGCTTCAGACGAGTTAATATAACAGGCAACGCAACAGATGGATTCTTACGTAATATGTCCATCACATCCAGACCATGATCACCGTATAGACGTTCTATACACCTTAGATTGAGAGCTACATGAAATTACAGAAGACCAAAACAATCAGAAAACATAATCCATACTTGTAAACAAAAATACGGTGTAATGGCAATATTTAAACACATGCTCTGATATAATACCACTACAATTCTACAAACCTGTGAAATGGTCTTCAAAACGGATTGGACTATCTGAGCTAATTGAATTATCATTAAGGCGGTTCAACAATTCCTCCACTCGCTTAGCAGCTGAGCTCACACACTCCAACAACATGTCAAGCTCAAACCTGAAAGTTACAAACAACAATTCCGTCACCTTACCAGAGCAAACAAACATCAGCAAAGTTAAATTAGCCACACTGTACAATGAAACGAGTTCAGTAGCCAACTTAGATCCATGGACAAATCAAATCACATGACCTAGTCAGATAGTGGGGAACCTTTATCTTTGATATAAGCACCAAATATAATTTGAGTACTGCATGCTATAACAAAAGTGGTAAGCATATAAAAAAAATGCTCTTAAATTCAGGAAGATCTATTTCTCTCTTTCCACACAGTAATAATTAGGTGTAACATGATCTCCGTGAACAGATTAGTATTACCCAAAAGGCCAATATTACGATAAGAAAAAAAAGAAGAAGAAGAAGATTTGGGGGAAGGACTGAAGGAGTGTTCCACACACTCTTGGATAGACTTTTACCTATCATCCTCACATCTAAACAGGCTTTCTTCATACTGGTTTCTGCGCATGTGTTTAAAAGAGTAATCCTCACTGCCTGAAGTTACAGATACCCAATGGTCATTAAGCACTTGAGCACCAAGCTCGGATCTCTGACTTGCTGAAGGTATGGGATACTGCAGTGTCAAAAATGACAGAGATTAAAATCAAAGTTATTGATATTAAAGCAAGCAAAAGTAGAAGAAGAAGAAAAAATCGTACATCCTCGGGAAGAAGCCGATAGCTCGGAGTACAACATTGACGGTTAGAAAGGTCAAGTTCTTGAATGGATTTTCCCATATACTTCTCCTTGTATCTGTCTTTTTCTTTTGCTCCATCAGTTTCACGCCTGTGCTCCTTATCTTTGTCGTCTACCTTCACTGATTTGGACAAACGGCCTTCAGGCCACAAAGGTTCTGCCATTAACGGAAAAGCAACATCAAATTAGTCAAGGCATATAGGAAAAGTAAATTATCCCGAGGTTTGTCTTACTTGATTAAACAATCAATGAAAAGGAGAGTAATCTACTCCTCCATCCACAGTTACCAATTATGGAATAAAAGTTGAATTTCCAAATGCAGTTTTGGTGAGCAATTGCACAAAATTTTATATTCTTTTATTATAATTCAAAAGGCAATCTTACATACTTTTATTCATAACTCCAGCAAGGAATCCATCTGCAAAAGAGGACCATGATCAGAAACAACCTTATTACATCCAGATCAAACAAGCCAAGCAAAAAACATGCGTACCAATATTCTCAGAACGCTCCAAGAATTCATTGAACCCATCCATAAGGTCTGGATATTGTCCAAGTAAATCCAAAACCTGAACTCATCAAAGTTTCAGCATTAACCTAAATCCACCTTATTAAAAAAATGCAGCTTTCAATCAAATTCAAAAGTGAGTAACATAAAATAAGGATAATTTATTACTGGAGTCCGGATAATCTCACTTAAGAATCTTTTTTCGGAAAATATAACGAGCCAGAAAGGAAAGAAAGGATGTGGAGCTATCTTCGCCTAAGTCTGATTCTACATCTCATAAAATTCTACAGAACGTAGAACGTGTAACTGGTATAAAACCCAACATAAGTGTCAAAAGACCTACAGAAACACCAAGACTGCATATAACAGTTATATGAGCTATGCAACAACGGATGGAAACTTGGTCTAAAGTGTGGGCCGTTAAAACTTTTGGAACCAATCCTGTGGATGGACCTTAGTTACACGAAGCGGGAGCGGGGGCGGGGACGGGGGAGCAGATGATCACAGAAGTGTAGGAGCGCCATTGGGAGCGGTTAGGAAAAATTATTAAAATTATAAATATATTTTGGAATTTTATATTGTTAAATGTCAATATAAAAATATTATTCTACCACATAAAATATTACTATTAAAATTATAAGTTTCTAGTTATATTTCAACATTTTTATTGTAGCACATGATTACACAATAAAGCTCTTGTGCATATTAAGTAGGCGTAAAAGTTAAGGGCATTAATATGACTCTAGAATATTAATATCAGATGTGCTCACTAACAAGATCAAAACAACTTTAAAGGTACCAATTGCAACTTGAATCGTAAGTCTCTCAACCGTTTTTTGGGTGTAAGTTCCCGTATAGGTAAGGAACGAGTTCCCGTCGTCATTGAGACGGGTTTCTTGGAGTTTCCTTCGACGGGAACACGGAAACGCGTTTCCGTCGAAGAAACGTGGACATAGTTGAAGGTTCCTGCAACTAAGGGATGGACCAGCAGAAGGCAACAATTGCCCAGCTACTTTGTCCATGTTTAGATAGATTCCACCGTCCTGTACCTTGTAGAATTAACAATGCCCAAATTAAGTAAGGGTTATCAAGCTAAATTCTTGTTTGTAAACAGAACACTTGGTTAATCAAAAGATGCAGCCAAAAATAACTGCCACAAGAATAGATTTCCAGGATAGAGTTATACACACCAAATTGTGCAATTCCACTCTCGTGATTATTTCTGTGCTGTAAATATGAAGACACTTCAAGAATGTCTGGTAATCATCTGAACTGGACAGCCTCTCCTTCACTTTGTCGCAGAAAACAAACTCTTGCTTGTACATGCCTGAAATGAGAGAACCAAAAATATAACAAGTTATAATGGCAGAACTCAGAACCAAAAATATAACAAGTTATAATGGCAGAACTCAGAACCAAAAATATAACAAGTTATAATGGCAAAAATGTGCATCATGTGAAAGCAATCCAACAAAAGAAAAGACACTAAGCAATATACTCCAAAGATATGTAGTAAAAGGCCAGCCTATGTCTAATATACGCAGCCTTACCCCAGTAACCATAAGTGAAGTATAACATATAATCGAAAGAGATATAGTTAAAGGCCAGCCTAGGTCTTAAACATATACTTCAAAACAGTTGGATAAATGAATCATACCATGTACTCCCAACAGATATAGTACAAGGCCAGCCTAGGTCAGATTTCAGGCTTCGCCCAGGAAGCTCACAAGCTGTTTTGGTTCCGTAGAAACATAGAAATAAGCCACATTTATACTAATCAACTTGGGGACACTGAGTCCAGGAGAAAGGGACAGAGAAGGGGATAGAAAGGGGCGGAAAGATTCTAATCATCTCTAGAAACCCGAAAATATCCTCAACAAGTACATATAATCAGTTTCACTTTCACACATCCACAAAATAAACATGAAACATTCTTTAGAGGAAACAAAAATAAAAAACGTTTTGAATCCCACAACATTTAGAAAATCCATAACAATCATACAAATGCATCTTAAAATCTTATTCCGAAGTACAACAGACTATAATTCACTACTGGACGTAGAAGGCTAGAACTAGAACAGAGAGAAAAAGTTAAAAAGAAATATTTTTTTTAGGGCATCTTTTTATTATCATAAGTGGCATAACCAACTCACTTCTCAAGGCATCTTTGTCATCATAAGTGGCCAGAGCAGGATTCCCTCCAAAGTCTTCCACCTTCCGGGCAGATTTCCTTTTGTCATGAGGGTGTTGCATACTGAATTTCCTATTGCTCTCATGCTCAGATTCTCTGTAATCTTGATCACGATTTCTTCTCTCCCTGCTATCTTTCTCCACACGCTTCCTCTGATCCTTTTGCAGTTTCAGCACGGTTTTATCGTCGTCCATGTCACTACGGTCAAGACTCAAAGCCCGATCTGTTTGAGGAGTGGTAGTCCTCTCTCGACGGCGTTGCTAAAATTAAGGAGCATATTCTCTTTACAAAAGAACTTGAAATAAAACATGCAAAAACGTGGGGGAAAGAAAAGGTAAGAAAAGCAAGAAAGGAAACCAGAATTTACTTTGTCCGTTGGTGCCTGCCGTGGTATGGCCATGACAGAACTCCGCTCATCATATCGATAGAAGGGATGTCGGGAAAATGGAACCTGTGGTACGGATGCTGTAGCTGAAGTATCAGGCAAAAATCTCGTGAACTCCTCAAGTAAATCTGGCTGGTCAGTAAAAAGTGCAGAAACCTAGTACAAACACACAGAAAATATCAAAACTGATAGAAGCCTTGATAAAGATGGATAGTCCAATAATGAAGTGATTTATGCAACTACTGTGAAAAAGCAAAACAGTACGACTTTACCTCATGGTAGACCTCAGTAATACCCTTGTGCTCCTTTCTATACATATTCAAGATATCTAGAAATGACTTGTATACATGGTCATCGTTTTGGAAACGTTTCTGTACAAAGAAATTTTTTTATTAGATTCCCAATAAAGCAAAATTAATGACCCAACATCATCTTTAAAGATAATGTCACCTTTATCTTGTTTACAAAACTTATAGCTTCGTCAAACTCAACAGTTCTCTTTGCCGGGGCCTCTTCCTCCTCAATGACGGTAATTTCATAACCCTTTGGCAAGAAGGTATTAAAGCCAAAGATTAGATTGTTGTGCCCTTTGAATAGTTCTTTCACCCTCGCTATGACACCAGTAGTGTCAATTCTGCAAGAACAAGCCCATATATCAAAATTCATGATATTTATTATGCTGACTCATTTCCACGTGTATACAAATAAGGAAAAACTGTATACCTTTGAGCCTTAAAGTCTTTCATGACATCAAGGAACATGTCATATTTTTCTCTTTGATCTTGAAACATGTCCTTAACTTCTTTGAGGTAGGATAAAGCATCATTGGTTGTTAGTTTTTGAGCACCTCCTCCGCCGCCGCCGCCGCCTCCTCCGCCAGGAATATGGGGCTGCCCATTCCTTCATGACAAGAAAGATTGTAAGTTTAACTCGCCATAAAACTCACCCAACAATAATACCAGTAAACTACGATCCCTAAAACAGCTGCTCGCACAAATATTTGTTTCCCACTCGTAGATATTTTAAGGTCATTTACTCTGTAGTGACAGGCTTTCACTTCCAAAAGCACAACAACTAAAACCTCCACTATATGTCCTATGTTCAAATATTTAGGTCCCACTATATGCTCTTATGCATTTTCTACTAGTCTTATTGTTCTTAATTTTTATCAAATTAAGACAAAGGACTGCAACTGTCTAATGACAAAAGTTTACATTAGCATTCTTAGCCGTGAATGGATCGGCCACCAAAGAGTAAATGACCTTAAAACCTATACAAAGTATTTAAAACTACGGGCCAACACCTGATTGAGATCACACTTCTAGCCTTCTATACCGTGTAACAACTGAAATCCAGTGTGTTAAACATAAGATCCTATCAACGCTCAAGAAATTACTTTTTCCTTTTAATGAGTTTCAAGTAATTAATGTAGTGAAAAGTCATAAGGGGATGCCACCATGTACAAAAGAGTCCAAACAATAAATAGAGACTATACAACTCTCTGAACGCCGGAAATATCTCACATGTCAAGGAATTGATCAAGGGTTGGTTTCCGCTCATTCAACTCCCAACTAAACAAACTAGAAAGGAAAAAAGTTCTAATTTTAAGCAACAATGTCTCTTCCCAGTCATATCTACGATTTCTCTCTCACGCCAAATAAGCCACATCAAGAACAACGAAATCAACCTCCAAAGCTCAAGAAATTACTTTTTCCCTATTAACAAGTTTTAAGTAATAAATGTAGTGAAAAGTCAAAAGGGGATGCCGCCATGTACAGAAGAGGCCAACCAATAAATAGAGCCAAAACAACTCTATAAATGCCGGAAATATCTCACATATCAAGGAATTAATCAAGGGTTTGTTTCCGCTCTCTCAACTCCCAACTAAACAAACTAAAAAGGAAACAAGTTTTAATTTCAAGCAACGACGCCTCATCCTTGTCAAACTATCTACTATGCCTTCTCTCTCGCCAAATAAGCCACATCAAGCACAACGGAATCAACCTCCAAAAAGCTCGTCTAATGCACCATAGAACACAAAATACACAACACAACCACCCAACTAAACAAACTAGAAAATAAAAGAGTTTTAAAAGCAACGACATCTTGTCCCTGTCAAAATATCAACGATTTCTCTCCCAGCCAAGTAAGCCACATCAAGCACAACGGAATCAACCTCCAAAGGTCGTCTAACGTAACCATAAAACACAAAACAACTACCCAACAAGTCAACTCTAGAATCATTTGCCAGTAACAAGACAGATCAGCTATACAACAAAAAACTGTGACTAAACAAGACCTATAAAAGCGAATTCAAAGCCGAAATCCACTTGCATGATACACAATCAACCGAGCCCAAACCAACACGCCCTCGTGAATCAAAGAATTGTAGAAACGGACACGTAATTCTAGAGGGAGAAAAAAGATGGAAGCTCACGATTCGGAGCGAGAAGAACCGAACGGCCGCTTAAATTGCGAACTCGCATGAACATCGTCTCGTAATCGCTTCATCTCTGAACAACAAAAACAACTCATCTTTCATCAAAACAAGAACCGGAAAAAAAATAGGAAAAAATAAATTAACAGGACTTATAGAAAGGAACGAGTAGTTTCGAAAAGAAGTCGTGACAGACCCACCATGAGTTCAAAATCGTTCGAACTTCTGAGGGAATTGAGGGGAAAAGAAGGGAGTAGATCTAACGAGGAGGAGCCTGGTAAAGCGAGATAGAGTTGAATTGCTGCGATCAACTTTTTGGAGAGGACGAATGGTTTTGAGGTTTCTTCGTCTCTCTCTTTCTTGTTTTTTGGTTTCCGCTGTAACGTTGAGGGCACATACAAGTTGAGAAACAAATAGGTAAAAGAGGAGAGAGAGAGAGAGAGAGAGAGAGAGAGAGGTTTTCTTCACTGTTGTGTTGTTTTATTTAACGTGACACTATTTTTATCTCTATAGTGGAGGAGGCGGCTAAATAGAAGCCGAATAATCTGATCCTAATGTTCTCTGACTTGCATGAGACTGAGGTTTGACATACGAACCAAGTACTCGAGTTCGATTTTGTGCTCGTTTGTTGTTTACAGCTCGTCTAAGATCGGTTTGTCACATAAATGAACTAAATTTGAACATCTTCTTTTAAAGCTCGTTAAATTTTCAAGCCAAACTAGAATAAGTTACTATTCGGCTTCTTCTGCTTATAATATGTACAAAATTCAACCTACTCGAGACCGGCTCGTATTCGGCTCAATTAAAACTCGTTTAAGATCTGCTCGTCTCGTAAACAAGTTAGACTCAAACATATTTTGAAGTTCGTTGAATTTTCAAACCAAACATGAACAACTAGCTGTTCAGCCTGTTTTGATTGGTTTATCACCTCTAGTTAAAGACATTCCTGATATGTTGTTTTTCCGTTTATATGGGATATATGAATAACAATCTGCTCAACCTGTTTCAATTGGTTTATCGCCTCTACTTAAGACATTCCTAATATGTTGTTTTTTCGTTTACATGGGATATCTTATCTTATGTATTATTTACTGTCCATGCATGTAATCATTTTTTAAGCTGGTTGTGAACTACTTTAAAAAAGAAAAAGAAAAATTTGGTTGTAAATGTAATTGGAATAATAAACTAAGTGAAAGAAACACCATGAAATATTAATGTACATATGTCTATATTTTCACACACTGAACAAGTATTCGAGCTCGCTCGTTAAAAACTTGTTTGAGACTAAAATCTTAACAAATAAACTAAACTTGGACCTTATTTTGAAGTTCGTGAAGCTTTGAAATCAAACTTAAAACAATACTGCCAGGCTCGACATACTCGAGATCGGCACGTGATCGTCCCGATAAAAACTTGTTTGAGATCGAGCCGCCAAATATGCACATGATGTTTAAAACAAATTATTAGTAAATCTCGTTATATTTTCTAACCAATTGAAACCCCCCGACTCAGTGTTGTGTATCAGGCTATTCAGGCCTATACGTGGGCCCCTAGTTGGAAATATTCCCATTGTTTGGGCTTTTCCACTTCGAGAGGAGTGTCTGCCACAGCCATTGGGCACTGCTCCGACAAGGCCCAGAATCGAACGGCCCACCTAGATTTTTTATTTTTTTTTCAAAAATAAAATAAAATACTGTATTGTGAAGGTTAGGTTTAATATCTTTGGAGAAAATGAAAGGTAACAACTAAAATGTAGTTTGATTTAGAGCTTAAGAAATATAACAGTAAACGTCTGTGTTTTGCTAAGCGAATATTGGGAAAGTAAAAATTACTAGTAATTGGTTGTGATTTCAACATTAATCGATCATGGTCTACGACGAATTTGATAGGGACCTATATTTTTAATGGAAATAATTGTATTTTATTTACTCCTTCTGTTCCAAAACGATAGTTTTGTTCACAAAAAGAGGGCTTAAAAATAGTAGTTTTTTTTCTAAAGAAAAATTCAAACTTTTTTAATTTGTTTAAAAAATTCAATGATATGTAGTAAATTGTCAGGAAAATGTTAAATTTTTCTTCAAAAAATTGTACGATTTTAAGTTATTGTTTTACGAAGAGGGCTATCATTTTTGAACGGAGGAAGATACAAGATGGTTACAAGTTCATGAACAATAAATCGTGGCTAATGGTAAAACAAGTAATACTGTGGGCCTTAATCAACGGCGGAGTCTCAAACTAAATGATGATTATAATTGAAGATACCCCAATTGCCCATAAGTCCATAACACGTGAGTTCGATCTCCTATGTACCGAAATTTTTTGGTATGTTTGTGCCGAGAGATTTTTCGGTCATTGGATTGTGTGATTTTTCTTTTATGTTATATAAATCTATCGATAAAAAACCCCTCGATACAAAGACACATAAATTTTCGACACGAAAGATCATGTCTCCCTAACATGTCTGGGGCCTAAACTAGTAGGGCCCAGACATGTTAGGGTTCAAATGAATGCTGATAATGACATTTTTTCTTTTCTGTTAATAGGATCAATATCATACCAAATGTGAAAGATATTTTTTAGCCGAGGTTGCCATATTCACAGAGGGTCCGCGCCACCTCATCTCGGCCATCTCGTTATTTGTTTCGGTAATCGATGGTCTAAATTTTAAATAAACTATTTGCGCGAATAATTTATTTAAAATCTGGACCGCCTAAAACATTTTTGGAAGGATAAGATTGTTCACCTCCGTAAAAACCTTTTTTACGGAGTATTCATAAATAAGTTTTTCTCTTTTTAGCCTACTACTTTAAACCATACTTACTGCCAACAAGGCATTTTAGCATGGGACTTCGAAATTTCCATCGTTAGCAGCTTTAAAAATCATAAAAGAAGGCTTATTAGTTATGTACTATGTTAATGCATTGAAACAAAGAGTTGATTTAATTCCAAATTTCCCCCACGAATAATAAAAGAGCCTATAAGGAAATGATAACCAAGAAAATTACTCCATACCAAGAATATAGAGAAATTAAGCAATTACTAGTAACGACCAGAGGACGTTAAAGCAAGTGGATGAAAAAAACCAGTTACCTAAAAAAAGGACATGACAAATTACTAGTATAATGGAGAAAATAAAGGCAGATTTTGTTTTGCAACTCCCCTATTTGTTAATGTCACTCTTCTTTTTTTATTTTTATCAGGTGAATTTACCGAAACGCCCTTGCACTTTTTATTTCGAAAGTGAGCCATTTGAACTCCGTACCAATTATGGCCAGACAGAATCCGCAGCTTTGAATTTAGACAAATTATGATATGAAATATATTGGAGTATATAAATGGGGAATGATATTGCTACCCTCCTTTTACCAATGGCACTCCCCTTTTTGTCAGTGGTGTGTCAATTACAAAATAGTCCATGCATTATGTGAAAGCTTATTTGCATTGAGAGGTAAATTAATAAATTCACCCAACTATAAGACAAAAAGGGAGTGCTGTAGGTAAAAAGGGGAGTGATAATATCATTTCCCATATGAATTTGGCATGTAATTTTAAAAAATTAGCACTTATGTTCTTAAAAATGTGTACCATTTATCTATTTTAATACTGTAACATCCATTTCGACTCTTATACTTTTGTTTATCAATGGTGCAAACGAGCCAAGTCGAGTTTTAAAGTGCTCAAGCTCGACTCATTTACTAAACTAGCCTAAAACTAGAGCTCGAGCAAATGAGCCGAGTCCTTAGCAAATTGAGCCTGATTCATTTATCAAAACGAGCCTTCATAAACAAGTTGAACCTATACAAATGAGCCAAGTTTTTTGAGCCGAGCCAAGTTTTACAGTGTTGAGCTCGGCTTGTTTCCTCCACGAGCCTAAAACTTGAGCTTGAGCACAATTCGATTACTGAACAAGTCAAGTTGCGCCTCAAGCAGCTCTGTTTGTTCGCAGTTCGGTTTGTTTGCAAGCAGCTCGGTATGTGGAAGTAGCATTGTTGATTGGCTAAAATCCTCCTTTTGATTGGTCCAATATTCCGGATAGGCTATGTTCCTTACGCGTCCAGGCCCATTAACTAGGTTCTATATAGGCCCATAAAATCCACAAACTTGTGGGCCTAAAAAAGTCCACAGAAAACCGCTGTGTATATAAACCTGATAGGTGCTGAAAAGCACGCATTTAATCCACCTAATCTATACTTTGTTGGTTCATTTACATTGTTACTTGATATATTTTAGTGTTTTGTAGTGTTTGTAGGTCATGGAGACCGATGGGTGCAAAAACGTGTAATTTGGAAGGTCATATGGAGCATTGCCGCAAAGATGGGAATTGATCAAATTCTAGCCATATGTTGTGCACACAAAGGAATTTGGAGTCAAAGTATAGAACTTTCTAAAGTGGGGCCTCCAATTAATTATTAGACAATGTCCAAGGGACTTCTATGCAATTAATACATTAAAGCCCTACCTATATAACAACTATGATGACTGCTGACTTGGAGGCAGCTTTGGACGGGGAAAAGAAGAATCTCTCGGCCGGGGGAAGTCAGTTCTTGGACGGGCAACACGACGCCGGACATCACGAGAACAGGACTTCGGAGCCCATGGCCGGCTAACTCTATTCTCTAGGGGGAAGATGAAGCATCGATTCAAGTAACTTTGTATATGTATAGGTTTAGGTTTTAATATTCGAATCGATTGTTTAACTAGAACTCGTTTCAGTTTTATGGAATAATTTTAATACTTTCAATCTATTCCGTATTTATATTCGCGGTTTTCAAATACGAAGTTAAATAATGGTATTCTTTGATTGTGGTTGGAGTTCTGAGATAGATTATGCTCGTAAGACGGATCGTGCCGTTAGGCGGCTAGACTGGGTTAATGAGACGGTCCGTGCTATGGGATAGTCTATGCCTTTTAACAACTCAATTATCTTCTTGATGATTATCGGAAGGGATTGCAAGCTCTAACGATAGTCTTTAATGATTCGAATGTTAAACCTAGTCTATGCATATCGTTGTTACGTGGTCGGGGTGGATTCGAAACCCTAGATCTCTTTCTCATCAGTTTTCAAATCAAATAATTAGTAGCTTTCTTAATTAATTAGTTTTCTGAAATCAAACAACTCAAATCTGTTTCTTCTGAATTAATCTAAAAGTTAATTGAAACTATAGTAACTTAGCCATACTGTCCTTGCGGATTCGACACTCGGTCTTAACCACTATTCTACGGAGTAGTAGTTAATTCCAAGGTTTTATAAGTATATTTTTGACACGATACGACGCGGTCAAAACCTCGCGGTGAATTCGTTCTCACCTTCAGAGGATCTCTACAGAGAGACAGAAAGCGGGAAACGGAACTCAGAAATCCATGGCGGGAACTGATCCACAGAAGCAAATCTTTACTCTCATTCGCGACTTCGCTACGGAGAATTCACACGGAGGTAATGAGTTTCTTCCTTGCGACGCTTTTCCGTTTGGTTGCACGGAAAACGCAGGAAAATTAGAGGAGGACTGGAAATTGTAACAAAAATCCGTGGTTTCGACAGCGTCACTCGAGTTTGATTGACTGTTCGTGGAATTCAAATTTCCGTACGTTTTTTTCTCGTAAGGAGGTAGTTTATCGCGCATCTGCTTTCGTTTGGTTGCACGGAAAGTACAGTAAAATTTGAGTAGGAAACACGAATTGAAATTTCCATAACTGATCCGTTGGTTTTTTTTTTTTTTTAAACAGCGATCCGTTGTTTCGATAGTCTCACTTGAGTAATAAATTAGGCCTGCAAAGGAACGGAGCTGAGCAACTCGAAGCTCGGCTCGGCTCGTTTAGTAAACAAGCCAAACTCGAGGATGAGTTTAGTCCCATTTGGTAAACAAGCCATGCTTAACATTATAAAGATCGGCTTGTTTGCATAGGCTGGGCTCGTTCTTATAGGTTGGACTCGTTTACAGAGGCTTGTTAAGTACATGAACTGGGTTGGGCTAAACGAGCCGAGCTTGAGTTCAGGTTTTTGGCTCGTTTGCTAAATGAGCCGAGCTCAACAAAAAAAACTCGGCTCAGCTGCACCCCTTGAGTTGGATTTGTTTAATCTCCAGCGAAATTCAAATTTTCCATACGTTTTGATCGCAAGGAGCCAGTCTCTTTCTCATCGCTTTCCATTTGGTTGCTTGAAAAACACTGGAAAAGTAAAGAATTGGAAACACGAATTTAATCATAACGGATCCGTTGTTTTGATTGCCTTACTTGAGTGGATTTATTTTTTCTCATGACGAATTTAATTTTGTCCATTCGTTTTGATCACAACGAACTAGTATATTCCTCATCGCTTTCCGTTTGGTTTGCATGGGGAACACATGAAAAATAGTGAAGCAAACACGAATTTGCTATCATAGCTAATCCGTTGTTTTGATAGTTTCACATTGAGTTGGATTTACTCGAACTATGCGTAATAGTATTTGTTTCCGTACTTTTTCCGACATATGCAGAGAGGAGAATAGTCGGTCTCAAGAAGCGAATCCCGGATCTACGGGAGTTAGAATTGGCAAATGCTGAACTAGAAGATGCCAAGCGTCTCAAAGAAAAGACGGAGCAAGAGATTAAAGGATATGAAGTCAAATTGGCCATGAACGAAGCTTCGATTCAAACCCTAGAGGTTTCATTCTCTTGATTTGCATGATTGATTGCTTGTTCAAGCTTCTGATCAGATTTTTTGATATGAGATTAGGTTTCATGTGGTTTCTTCACAATTTTGCTCAAATGGCTTCTGTTTAAATTAATCCTTCCAGGCTAGGGTTTCTCTGATTCAGAAGGAGATATCAGTTGCTGGATCTGATTTGGAGGCACTTAAGGTAATAATAGGCTTTAGCTAGACATCAATTGTCTTGTGTTTTTGTTCGATTGCTTTGTTTTTCATTTTTTCTAATGGTGTTTGTTTTTTGTTGCTTTGAACCCGCTGGCATATTCAATTGGGTAGAATGAAGAAGGGGCTTTGCAGTACATATTTATTGCCTCCTTTTTGCTGAACTTATTAGTGATGTGAATTGTTCAAGCATTAAAACGGGAAGTTATTTATGATACTGTATATTGCTCAATCAATTTGTGTTCCCGATGCAGGGATGACTTCATCGACAAAATGTTTGTGCTCAATGCTGATATAAGGTTGGCCCAGTAAGTCTAACGGTACAGAAAAAGTGTACAGATTTTGCGTACAGATTTTGTGTGGGGCCCACTAAGGGTCCCACTTAAATGATCCGAGCCGTTCATTAAATGTAAAACAGTTTTTCAAGGGCCCCCACGAAAAATCAGTTCAATCCAATACTTATAGATGCTCAATCCAATAATAGAATGTTCTATTATCCGGGAATCGAAATCAAAAGTTAGATGATTGGATTGAGCATCAATATGTATCGGATTGAACTGATTTTTCGCGGGGGCCCTTGAAAAACTGTTTTACATTTAATAAACGGCTCGGATAATTTGTGTGGGACCCGTAGTGGGCCCCACACAAAATCTGTACGCAAAATCTGTACACTTTTTCTGTGCCGTTAAACACTCTCGGTTGGCCTCATGTACTTCAAAATTGGCCGTATCTTGCATTTACTGCCTTTTTCCTCTTTGCCCTTCATTAGCTTCACAGAACACAAGACTGGAAACAACACAATTTCTGGATGGATTAGATGTGCTTTGATGAATGTCAGCCTATAATCATTAATTTTGTTTCCTTCTGGGAAATAAATAATTTGCGCGGGTGTAGATTCTTAATCTATGTCCTAGCTAATGGTATTGATTACTAAAGGCAGGAAAGCGAAGGCCACGCATTGATTTGTAAAACTATTTATCAAGATATCAATTATCACCATGTAGGAAATCCGTAAGTTAAAATAAGGTAGAGACTTGGGGATGGAAAAGAGATCTCTGCATCAATTATGGATCTCCCATGCAAAATTGGAACCATTTACAGCTTTATTCAGTAAACAGGCACTATATCTCTTCAATGTTTCTTGCTCTTTTGCCTAAAGTAATGTGGCAGAAGTTCTCCTCAAATAGATTTTCTTAGTAGCATAGGTGGTAGTTCATACTTTGCAGAAAGGGATGCCACCCATTTATATCCTTGAACCTTCAGTGCCCTCAACAATGGATGCCTTTTCCACCCAGTGGGAAGTAGGAGAGTTCCATTTCCCCCATAACCTCCTCCATTTTGGAGATCGAAAATTGTAAGAGGTGTTTGGCGCACATGTGTAGTAAACAATTTCAAAGTTTACTGTACTAAAGCAGCATAGTCCTGATGTTGGAACAATTTGTTTAAAAGATTGCCTACAGAATTTCATGAGGGTGTTTTCTTTTCCTTGTTTAAAAACTGCCGCAAGTAAGAGGTTGACGGTAGTGGTTTCTGTGACTGCTATTTTATCTGAGTCCATTTTACTCGCTAATGCAGAAAGTTCCAAGAGATAATGGCTATCGGGAGTTCAATGAACATTGGTCTGTGCATTTTCTTAAATGGTGCTTGGTCCGTAAAACAGAAATGTTTATTTTCCTAGATGTTTTTTCTTTGTGGCTGTAGATCTTAGTTTCCTATTTGATTTGTATATGTGGAACCGGAGGTTTAACAGTGTACTGTATACTGATAAGCTCCCATTTCTTATTGCTTCCGGGTGAATGATTAATAGTGGCACTAACATTAACAGTGGGCGTTAGCTGTTAATTGTATGACTGTTCTGTCTTCTTTTACTTCTATCTCTCCCAAATTTATAGTGCAACTGTCGTTTTATGGCATGGGATACATCACTTCAGTTTATGATTTCGTTTCTAATGGAACACTCTTACTTTATTCCAAAATCAGGCAAAGAACTATGTGATGCAGAAGATGCTGAAGTTAGCAGAAGAGCCCTTTAGAATCAGATTGCCGAATTAGTTTCTCAAACCAATATTGAGTAACTGGAGTGTCAAGCAGAGCTAAATGCTTATAATCAGGTGATCAGTTTTTCTGTGCCTTAGAAAAACACATACTTTGCTGCTTTCTTTTATCCTGATTTCTAGATTTTGAAAAATACATGCCATTCGTTGCTTCCTTCCTTTGTTGGTATTTCTCCCACAGTTTCTCCTGAAGATAGTCTATACAAAATGACCTTTTTGAAACTCGTGCAGGTTTAGGCGAAACTAATTGATTTGGAATGGAAGGCGTTCTTGATGGAGGCAATTATGAAAGAAAACATAGAGTTGCAGGACTTGACCAGATATCCTTACTATGAGTAAATCTATATTGGTACTATCTACGCAATGTCCACTTGATTCTCACGCTCAAAGATTTTTTAGGATATAAGTTTGTCCTTTGACCTTCTTGAAAAGAGTTTGTTAAAAAAATAACCATCTAGAGAAGAGTGAAACGAGTTATCCTTTTCCTCTTAGATTAGGAAGTTTGTGCATTCTCTCTTCAGTTCTTTTGTAGATGGAGAAAAGGACATTGGTGGTTGGAATCTGGACTTCATAAATGTATTTTGAATTATTATCCGAGGGTTTTGACCCCTTTTTTTTTTTTTTGTGTGTGTGTGTGTGTAGCTTTACCACTTTCTATAACCCACTGATAGAGTCTGTCCTTGACTGGGAGTAAGCAGAGTTCAGAGTTGGAAGAGAAAATTGCTTCACTTGGTGAGGAGTTGCAGAGAAGGTGCTTATGTCAGAGTTGTGGTCTAGACAATGTGGAGGCACTGGGTGGAATTCTTCAGGCCAGTGATGGGAGTTATTGAACTGTAAGAAGTTGCCTTTGATCTCTGCATCTCTCTACACACAACGGTCGTATTGTAAGTGCGGATTTCTGATTCTACAGGTACATTTGACTTCTGTTCAGAGTTCATACTGTAGTTGCTGCGATTGATTGTGTCTATACAAAGTGAAGCCTAAAGCTTTTTTCTGGTAGAGATATTTTTAACGCAAGTACTCGTGATTGCCTTGTGTCTTTTCACAGAGTTGTAAAGCTCTGGCATATATTTTTGGTTAAGCTCATTTCTCCTGAAAATTCTATAAATGTTCTGCTTAAACCTTAAATATTCTTACCCTTTTTTTTTGAGTAAAAGGGTTTTGAGAGTGATTTTTCAAATTATTTCTATTATTTTTTGGTTGGGGGCAGGGGTAGGCAGGGAAGGGAATTTACCATTGTTTTTCTAGCAGTACTGAACAAAATTTTGCTGTTGCACAATTTTGTGATATGTTTGAGCTTGGGGAGCACAATTTTGTGATATGTTTGAGCTTGGGGAGGAGAAGGAAAAGAAAGGAAGAGAAAGTGAAAGAGGGAGAAATTAAACGGGAAATGACACTGTAGTAGTTTATTTCTTTTTATTTGGTTCGAAAAAGTGAGAGAGAAAAAATGAGTATATTAGAGCATCTCCAGCCTTGACTCATTTTAAGACCCAAATTTAAAATTTGGGCAAAACCCACAAAAAATCCTCTCCAATCTTTGACCCAAACCCTTCCCCATTTTGGGTTTTACTCATTTCTTTGTCCAAATTTGGGACAACCCAAGTCTGTCCCCATTTTTCCAACTTCTCTTTCTCTTTAAATTTCAATGGCTCTTTGCCTCTTTCCATGCCATTCTTTCCATGCCATTTTGAGAGTAGAGAACCAGCATAATTAAATAGTTAAATAGATTGCTGGTTCTCTTCTCTTCGCCGCACACCCCCCCCCCCCCCCCCCCCCCCCCCCCCCCGGGCTCTCTCTCTCTCTCAACCAACGTACAATTGTGAGTTTCCAATTTGATCAATGGATGAGTATGAAATTCTTGAGGATTCTATGAGTCTGGAACAAACTCATGGAGTAGAAATTATATCGCAAAATTCTCCTGTGGCAGTGGGAAGCCAAAAGCAATCGATTCGTGATAAAGAATTTACCATGGTGGAGGATGAAGCTCTTTGTCGAGCTTATTTGGCTATCTCACAAGATCCAATTATAGGCACTAATCAGACCATGGCAAATTGTGGGTGCGTATACGATTATGTTTCTCTTCCCAAGCAGAAGTTGCCTGCAATAGAATTGTTGTTTCTTTAATGAAACGGTGGTCGAAAATTCAAAAAGTTGTGAGCAAATTTTGTGGTTTTCTTGCCCAAGTAGAAAGAAGGCAAAGAAGTGGAACTGGAGAAAAAGAGAAGTTAATTTTCTTTCAACCCAAAATTACGAAATTTTTGTTATATTTTTTTGTCTCTTACATTTTGAATTTATGATTACTAGATGGCCGAGGCTAAACGTATGTTTAGTATTGATGAACGTAATAAGCCATTCATGTTTGAATCTTGCTGGAAAATATTGCGCCACAGTTGTAAGTGGGATGAAATAATGACACCATTGCAAAAACCTACGGTCCAAACAGCAACTTCTTCAAATCCCTCCACTGGTACTCCGACATCCCTCGAATCTGAGCTAGATTTGGACCGACAACCTTCAAGAGAGGGAGTAAACCGACCAAGTGGTATAAAAGCCGCTCTCGAATCACAAAGGAAGAAGGTGATTGATGATGTTAAGTTTGATCAAATGGCAACAAACCAGAGTCAAATAATAAATGTCTTGACTGGTACCTCCTCGCAAGGTATTGAACGAGAGCAACAAAAGCTGCTGATCGTCAAAAGAAGGCCGAGGATAGGGAGGCACGACTGCACTACTTGGTAGAAAAGAATGAAAGGGAGCAAAGGAAGGAGGATCATATTATAATGTCAATGGACATGTCAAACTTAACTCCTACGTACGCAGAAAGCCTACTACGAGCAGCTTCAACAACAAATCATTGCTCAAACTGGGATGCTTTAAGTTTATCTTTCTATTTTATGGTGTTTGAGTACTGGCATGTTTTTATCTTGTCAAGAGGATTCCCATGGTTTTGTTAGTTCCTACTTGATGGACATAAGCGATTGGCGGTCCTCGTTAAAGTGTTTTTTGTTGTTGGAGTATTCTAAGAAATGAAAAGGCCCTATATTGTTATACCTTGTGCAAGTGTGCTTATTATAAACAACATAAGGTGGAAGTCGTGTGAAGTGTAAAATCTGGATTCACAAACACCATAGCAGCTAAAAACAACAATGACCAAAAAAAGATTTTTAGCGGTATAGTTGCAGCTATTTTTACATAAGGTGGATTGGTTTTACTCTACTGGGACTGGAGGTGATTTTTAGCAGTATAGTTGCAGTATACTTTAACATAAGGTGGACTGATTTTTAGCTGTATAGTTGCAGCTGTTTAGCCTCAAGTGTACTTTGGTTGCAGTTGTTTGGCAGTAGTCTTTTTTGTGTGTTTCTAGCTGGAGTGGTGGTGATAGAATGGGACAGGTTTGGTGTTTGGGTTGAGAAACCTACCTTCCACCTCACCACTATAAGGTTTAGGAGGTAGATATTTCCTTGTTCAGTCAAGGTCCATGCTCTTGTTAGTGAAAAAGCAAAAGACTACTAGGCTATTTGAATGAATACAGAAAGATCCCACATATTTTCATCAGGCATCTGAAAGCTCTGGTTTTGACTTGGCTTTTTTACTTCAAAACCAAAAACAATGAGCTATTGCACAAATCGAAAAGACAACGAGCTATTCCACAAAAGTAGCAAAATAGGATCATGTATAGCAGCCAAACAATAATGGCAGATCACTAATAGCTGCAAGACACATTATTTTCTTAACCAAAACTTCCAAACTTCTACTAGTTTGAGAACTTCCAAACTACATCTATCCATGTCGTTACCGAAGATGCTCAACTAAGTCATTGCTGAAAGTGTGATGAGCATCCTTGTTTCTAATTTTGACATGACGAGATAGAAATGATTCAAAATTATCATCATGTTTCTCGCGAAATTGCCACTAGTTGGTTCCTCTTTGATGTATAAGTAAAATCAGTACAACTCTCTCCCTCGTCCTCGATGATCATATTGTGCAAAATAATGTCCTCATGATTTTCCCAAGCATTTTTTGACCCCAAAACCATGCCGGTCCTTTTATGATTGAAAATTGTGATTGCAGAACCCCAAATACCCGCTCCACATCCTTTCTTGTTGACTCTTGCATCATTGAAAAGTGCTATTTTTTGGCTCCTTGAGGAGACGAAATAGTTTGAACCAATGTTGCCCATGGAGGATATATGTCGTCCGCTAGATAGTATCCTATATTATAGGCATGTCCATTGACAAAGTAATTAGCATCCTATATTATAGGCATGTCCATTGACAAAGTAATTAGCGGGAGGAGCTCACCCTTGGACAAGTTCATCAAAAAGAGGAGAACGATCTAAGACATTGAGATCTTTGTGGGATCCCGGCATTCCAAAAAAGGCATGCCAAATCCACAAGTTATAAGAAGCAACGACTTCAAGAATCATGGTAGGTTTTTTAGCATGATTGCAATAGGCGCCATGTTGTCGGACAATTCTTCCACTCCCAATGCATGAGGTCCAAACTTCCTAACATTCTGGGAAATCCGCGAGCCTCCCCAACAGCAAGCAATTTACTAACGTCATCTGCCGTTGGAGATCTTAAATACACATTGCCAAATTTTTCGATAATCGATTGACAAAAATGGTTGAAGCATTCAATTGTAGTGCTTTCTCCTAAATGTAAGTACTCATCAGTCGCATCAGTTGGCATTCCATAGGCGAGCATTCTCATTGAGGATGTCATTTTTTGAAGGGAGGATAGTCCATGTACTTGGCATGCATCTAGCTTTTGAACAAAGTAGGGATTATGTTCTTCAATACCATTCAGAATCCTCACAAATAGATCACGTCTCATCCGAAATTGTCTGTGAAATACCGATGGCGAGAAAATTGGATATTCGGCAAAATAATCTACAACTAGTCGATCGTGATCCGCTACTCTTTCGCATCGATAGTATTTCCGTCACGGAACAGAGCCACCCCATTGCTTGTGTTTTCTTGTATTTTCTATCACCATTTATAGCATTAAGCCATTATTTGCCGCATAGAGACCTACAAGTGTGACTATGACTATTTCTTCATCACTATCATCAGAAGAGGAGGATGATGATGATGATGAAGAAGAAAGTGCAGAATATTTAGAAGGCTCCATTGTCTGGTTGATGTAAGAAAGGAGCCAATCTCTCCAACATATATCTGGTAAGAATTTGTCGAGGATAAGAAAATATTGAGTGGGAGATTTGTTTGCAAAAGGGAAAAAATGGGAGGGAAATAAACTAGGAGATGTAGTTGGAAAAAAAATGAAGGGAAATACTATTGAAAGCATAAAAAATAATATATTTGGGTAATGAATCATTTTGCTACTAGAGTGAGCGTAACAAAAAATGGGTTTTTTTCCCAAATTTTGACCCAAATTTGGGTCAAGAGATGCTCTTACTTTCTTATTTTTGGGTTTAAAGAAATAAGGGAAGACAGTAGTGTACCAATACAAATATGGAAGGTGGGTTAGTAAAGGAGGTGTTCGAGTAACAAGGAAAAGAGAAGAAAACTGACTTTTCATTGTAGGAAGCAACAAGGAAAAGACGAGAAAACTGACTTTTCTCGTGTAGGTTCATTCGGTTTTTTTTTTTAGAATTTTTGGTTGGTTCGAATTGGCCATTCGGTGATCGTAATGAGCCCGGCGAGCGTACGGTGGGCAGCGCGGTAGATGAGCGGCGATGGATGTATCATTGTCCCTTAATTTATCACCCGGTCTTGGTCATCAAACACTCAAAGCAGCTTTTAATAATCAAACCACTCCCTTCCGATTAACACTTCTAATCCCCTCCCCCGCCCAAAAAAAAAACAGAAAAAAAAAAAACACTCAATTGAATAATAGAAAACCATGACTTGCGTCAGAGGACTCACCTGCGTTTTACTCCTTGTCCTTGTATTTTGTTGCGCTATTCTTCCTCCGGTCTTCTCCGAAGACGACGTGGCGTGCCTGCAGGGCGTGAAGAACGCCGTGGCGAATCCGTCGACCCTCAACTCGTGGACCTTCTCCAACAGCACCGTCGGATTCATTTGCAGCTTCGTGGGTGCAACGTGTTGGAACGATCGCGTAAACCGCCTCATCGGCCTTGATCTCGGCGAGATGTGTAAGATTATTTCCATTATTGTCCCACATTACGAAATCGGCACATATGGTAATTATATATTGACGAGATTATGAGCCATATCTTTTCCCCTAAGAAATTATGTGATTGGTCAAACTAATGGAGTTGTTTTCTAGAATCCTACTTTGATGGAAAGTAGAATAAATGCTTTATTAGGAAACAGGTCCTCTCTCTGCCTATAAAAGAGCATGCAATCCACCATCATATTTACGTTACTATATTGCTAGAAAGAGGGTCAAGAGAGAGAAACCTTTTCCGTTAGGATTTTGCAGGTATTATTGCTAAAGTTCTCGGATCAATAAAGTTCACATGGATTCGGGTACGCTTTCTCGTATGTTTAATTTCCGCCTTATGTTATGATTTGTGAGAACATGATAGTTCTAGATCTTGGATATATTGGGCTTGTTAATTATTTAACGGCATTATAGATTATCTTACATGTGGTATCAGAGCATGGTTATGAATTATTATGTTCTCCGACTAATTGGTTTTGGGCTTACATAACCCTTTTCACGTTAACGATAAGATTTGTCTCTTATTAATCGAATCTGTTAATGTCGGTTTCACTCGAAGTCTTGTCTCGGCAAATACAATCTGTTAGCATT
Source organism: Rhododendron ovatum (assembly GCA_019656835.1). NCBI lineage: Eukaryota > Viridiplantae > Streptophyta > Magnoliopsida > Ericales > Ericaceae > Rhododendron > Rhododendron ovatum. The sequence goes on along the minus strand of CM033800.1, from coordinate 36,190,326 downwards.
ATTAAGTAATTAATGTTTGCCGACCGTATGGATGCTTTGCACAATCAGATTGCTCTTGTTCGGTGGGTTCTAATTAAATTAGTTTTCTGATTGCATACTTTTTCGGTCCAATCAGAATATATGAGGCTTACCCATTAACTTTTATGGTTTCGATCCTACCTATTTGTATATTGCTTTTGATCAATGAGTATGTATCATGTATATATGTGCATGCTATGTATGTCTCCAATTAATTGTTTATATACATGGATTCGGTATCCAAAGGTTTCTGTTCTCAAAGGATATGATGATATCTTTTCTATGACTTTGGACGGGTAATCTGTTTTGTCTTTCTTATCGAAGGTTTATGAGAAAACGGTGGTATTCTGTCGAACTGGATTACGTCGAACTAGATTATGTTTTACAGTACAGTTTTGACAGGTTTTTGGTGACCCAATAATTTTTATGAAAAGAATACTACAAGTATTATTAATGGCTTTTCCTCGGGTCTGCTCTGTTTTCTCTTTTATGGAAATTTATGAAGTTTTGTTTTAATACAAATCTAATGTTTAGCAAACTCATTATTCTGACTTGAGGTCTATATTAAGATACATTTGGTAGCCACCAAAGTGACCCAAACGGAATGGTACATTGATTTTAAGTCAACTTATCGAGTTTTAGCACCTAATCCCAAGTGTTAAAAATTAATGAGTTTGTAAATCGCAATTCTTAATCATGATAATATTAGGTAGACCCAAAGGTGCACCACTTTTGAATGATTAATGAATTGGACTATGATGATTGATAAGTATTCATGATTGAGATTGGAATGAATACTCAAAGGTAACATACCTACTAAATTATGAATATTTATCGATTAGTCATATGAGTGATAGGGCATCACCATAACTGTTAAATAGTGTGACATTGGATGAACCCAAAGGCAGATCATAGTTACGCTATTAATTAATGTTTTGACATATTTATTTTGTCATATTATTGTTAACTCTAAGCACTAACGTAGTGAGTATGGATTATTATTTGCAGCACTAAAATCTGTTTCGCTACATTCGCATGCTTCGTCTGTTCCGACCTTGAATGGAATGAATTTCTCATAATGGAAAGAACATGTGGAATTTCACCTTGGAGTTTTAGATCTTGATCTAGCACTTCGATGTGAGAAGCCGGCTGCTCTTACCGATACAAGCAGTGCGGAAGCAAAATCTTTACATGAAGCATGGGAAAGGTCAAATAGACTGGGCTTAATGTTTATGCGAATGACAATAGCGAACAATATCAAAACAACACTTCCTGATGCTGAAGATGCTAAGGTATATCTTACAAGTATTGAGACACGTTTCAAACAGGCTGATAAGTCTCTTGCGGGGACACTAATGGCAAAGCTTACCACCATGAAATATGATGGTAGTCGTGGGATGCATGAGCATGTCCTTGAAATGACAAATTTGGCTGCTCAATTAAAGAATTTAGGAATGAGTGTGGATGAGTTTTTTCTCGTGCAATTTGTTCTGAACTCACTGTCCTTTTCTCCTCAGTATGAGCCATTTCAAATTAATTATAACACTATGAAGGATAAGTGGAATTTAAATGAATTGGCTAGTATGCTTGTTCAAGAGGAGGCAAGACTTAAGCAATCAGGACAACATTCGGCTCATCTCACATATCAAGGGGCCAGAAAGAAAGGAATGAAGCCTAAAAAGGTCATTAAGCAAGGACCACCTAAAGTGATTGAGTCTGCTCAAAGTTCTCAGACTCAGAGGAAGGAAAAATACAGTGATAGATGCCATTTCTGCAAAAAGTCGGGACACTATCAGAAAGACTGTTCAAAACGTAAGGCTTGATTTGAAAAGAAAGGTATGAATTTGATTTCTGTATGTTTCGAATCAAACCTTACTGAAGTTCCTTCTAATACTTGGTGGCTTGATTCTGGTGCTACTACTCACGTTTCAAATACGATGCAGGGATTCCTTTCAACCCAGACCATAAACCCTAATGCAAACTTCTTATTCATGGGAAATCGAGTCAAAGCTCCAATAGAAGCCGTGGGCACTTATCGTTTATTTCTAGATACTGGTCATCATTTGGATTTACATCAGACTTTTTATGTTCCTTCTATTTCTAGAAATTTAGTTTCGCTCCCTAAACTTGATTTGGATGGTTACTCATTTCATTTTGAGAATAAAAGTTTCAGTTTATTCAAGTATGCCTCTTTTGTTGGTTCTGGCATACTTTGTGATGGGTTGTATAAATTAAAGCTTGATGGCCAATTCGTTGAATCTATTCTTACCCTGCATCATAATGTTGGAACTAAACGTAGTCTAGTTGATGAAAATTCCTCAAACTTGTGGCATAAAAGGTTGGGACATATTTCCAAAGAAAGAATGGAAAGATTAGTAAAAGATGGGATTCTTTCCACTTTAGACTTTACTGATCTTAGTGTATGTGTGGATTGCATTAAGGGAAAGCAAACCAGACATACCAAGAAAGGAGCCACAAGAAGTAATGGGCTACTTGAATTGATCCACACGGATATTTGTGGGCCTTTTGACACTCCATCTATAGGTGGAGAGACCTATTTCATCACCTTTATCGATGATTTTTCACGTTATTGTTATATTTATTTATTGCATGAAAAATCTCAATCAGTGAACACCCTAGAGGTGTTTATTACTGAGGTAGAAAGGCAATTAGAAAGAAAAGTGAAATTCATTAGATCGGATAGGGGTGGGGAATATTATGGAAGGAATGATGAGTCAGGGCAACGCCCAGGGCCATTTGCTAAACTCCTTGAAAAACATGGCATATGTGCATAATATACTATGCCAGGAACGCCACAGCAAAATGGAGTAGCTGAAAGGCGTAACCGTACATTAATGGATATGGTTAGAAGTATGCTAAGTACTTCTAAAGTACCCTCTACATTGTGGATGCATGCTCTTAAAACCGCCGTATACATTTTGAATCGGGTTCCTAGTAAGGCAGTTCCAAAGACCCCTTTTGAACTGTGGACAGGAAGGAAACCGAGTTTGAGACACCTGCATGTTTGGGGTTGTCTAGCGGAGGTTAGGATTTATAATCCACATGAAAAGAAACTGGATTTTAGAACGATCAGTGGTTATTTTATGGGTTACCCTGAAAAATCCAAAGGGTATAGGTTTTACTGTCCTAATCATAGTACGAGAATCGTAGAAACCGGTAATGCCAGATTCATTGAGAATGGTGAAATCAGTGGGAGTGATGAACCACGTAATGTGATTATTCAAGAAGTAAGGGTACAAGTTCCTTTACCCATAGCTTCACCTAATGTTATTATTCCTACAGTTGTTGATCAACATGATGTCGTGGAACAACAAACGAATAATCAACCACATAATGAGATTGTTACCAATGAAGAGATTGTAGAACAACCACAAGAAATAGCATTAAGAAGATCTCAAAGAGAAAGGAGATCAGCTATCTCGGATGATTACGTGGTTTATCTGCAAGAATCTGAATTTGACATTGGAACTATTAAGGATCCGGTTTCGTTTTCACAAGCCATGGAAAGTGATAACTCTACTAAATGGATTGAAGCCATGAATGATGAGTTGAAATCAATGGACCAGAATGAAGTCTGGGATCTCGTTGAATTGCCAGAAGGTTCCAAGAAAGTTGGTTGCAAGTGGGTCTTCAAGACCAAACTTGACTCCAAAGGCAATGTAGAACGATATAAAGCCAGACTTGTGGCCAAAGGTTACACTCAAAAGGGTGGCATTGATTACAAAGAAACTTTCTCTCCTGTGTCTAAGAAAGATTCACTTAGAATTATCATGGCATTAGTGGCTCATTATGATTTAGAGCTACATCAAATGGATGTGAAAACAGCTTTTTTGAATGGGAGTTTAGATGAAGAAGTTTATATGGATCAACCTGAAGGTTTCTCAATTAAAGGCAAGGAACACTTGGCTTGCAAACTTAAGAAATCGATATATGGACTTAAGCAAGCTTCTCGACAATGGTATCTTAAGTTCAATGATACCATCACTTCCTTCGGATTTACGGAAAACACTGTTGATCATTGTATATATCTGAAGGTTAGTGGGAGCAAGTTTATATTTTTGATTTTATATGTCGATGATATTTTGCTTGCCAGTAGTGATCTTGGTTTGTTACACGAAACCAAGAAGTTTCTCTCTAAGAACTTTGAAATGAAGGATATGGGTGAGGCAACCTACGTGATTGGAATTGAAATATTTCGGGATAGATCACGCAGATTGTTAGGGTTGTCTCAGAAAGCATATATTGAAAGAGTTCTAGAGAGATTCAATATGAGTAAGTGTTCACCTACTGATGCCCCTATTCAAAAAGGGGATAAGTTCAGTCTTATGCAATGCCCGTAGAATGAATTGGAACATAATAGAATGAAAGCTATTCCTTATGCATCAGTAGTTGGGAGTTTGTTGTATGCACAAACCTGCACCAGACCGGATATCAGTTTTGCTGTTGGTATGTTGGGTAGATACCAAAGCAATCCCGGAATGGATCATTGGACAGCTGCAAAGAAAGTAATGAGATACTTGCAAGGAACGAAGAATTACATGCTCACATTTAGAAGGTCTGATAATCTTGAGGTGATTGGCTACTCAGACTCAGACTTTGCTGGATGCATTGATAGTAGAAAGTCCACTTTTGGTTTTTTGTTCTTGTTGGCTGGTGGAGCAATATCATGGAAAAGTGCGAAACAAACTATCACTGCTACATCTACTATGGAAGCTGAATTCGTGGCGTGCTTTGAGGCCACGGTTCATGGATTGTGGTTGCGGAACTTTATCTCAGGACTTGGAGTTGTCGACTCTATTGCCAAGCCGCTGAGAGTTTATTGCGATAATTCCGCAGCAATATTTTTCTCCAAGAACGACAAGTATTCTAATGGTGCTAAACACATGGAATTGAAATACTTTGTCGTTAAGGAAGAGGTTCAGAAACAAAATGTGTCAATCGAGCACATAAGCACACAGCTTATGATAGCAGATCCATTAACTAAGGGGTTACCACCAAGAATATTTAAGGAACATGCCAATAGGATGGGTCTTGAGCGTAACCTATAACAGTTTGTTTATATTTTTTGGATTGCATTATGATGGTTATGTTATGTTGGACATTTTTGATATCAAATTAATGTGTTTCGATCTGCCATTTATTTTCTGTTCTAATGGTACGTACATGTTTGAGAATGAATGAACGAGTACAGGAATAGTCTTTTGTAAAAGACATGATCGTTGGACCTTTTGAATATACTCCTCGCTATCTGACTGTGTTAGGTAGTTCGCTAGTGTTATAGTACATGGAAGGGACTATGTTGGTTATTAAATATAGAACCGCCATGACTTGCATTAGTGGATTGTTTGATAATGGTATTATGACAGTGACCAAATTATGATAGGGTTTGATATGGTTTAATGCGCGCCTAAAGTTAATTTCGTTGAATTGCGAAGTAAGTATCATATGGGCCAAGTGGGAGAATGTAAGATTATTTCCATTATTGTCCCACATTACGAAATTGGCACATATGGTAATTATACATTGACAAGATTATGAGCCATATCTTTTCCCCTAAGAAATTATGTGATTGGTCAAACTGATGGAGTTGTTTTCTAGAATCCTACTTTGATGGAAAGTAGAATAAATGCTTTATTAGGAAACAGGTCCTCTCTCTGCCTATAAAAGAGCATGCAGTCCACCATCATATTTACGTTACTATATTGCTAGAAAGAGGGTCAAGAGAGAGAAACCTTTTCCGTTAGGATTTTGCAGGTATTATTGCTAAAGTTCTCGGATCAATAAAGTTCACATGGATTCGGGTACGCTTTCTCGTATGTTTAATTTCCGCCTTATGTTATGATTTGTGAGAACATGATAGTTCTAGATCTTGGATATATTGGGCTTGTTAATTATTTAACGGCATTATAGATTATCTTACAAGATGCTCCTCGGCGCCAGGTCCCCTCGGCCCTGCAGTACTGTTACAGTCTGCAAAACCTCTATCCGGTAACAATCTAACCGGTCCGATCCCTGACGATATTTGCGTTTGGTTGCCTTATTTAGTAACCCTAGATTTGTCTAATAATCAGCTCACCGGACCGATCCCTGATGATTTGGCTAACTGTACGTTTATGAATAAATTGGTATTATCGGATAACCAGTTGTCTGGTTTTATACCCAGTCAGTTAGCTAGTTTGGCTCGGCTTAATACGCTCTCTGTTGCTAATAATGAGCTGTCTGGTGCGATCCCGTCGGGTCTGAGTTCGTTTGATTCGTCCGGTTTTGAGGGGAATACTGGACTCTGTGGGGCGCCGCTTGGAAAGTGCGGTGGTTTGAGCAAGAGGAGGCTTGCGGTTTTTATCGCTGCAGGGGTGTTTGGCGCAGTCACTGCTGCTGCATTGTTGTTGTTTGTGTCTGGGGTATGTTTGTTCTACTTTAGGAAACCTAGTTGGAGGAGGAAGAGAGGGTTTGAGGTTGGGAGTGGTGGTGATGGGAGTTGGACTGACAGGTTGAGAGCTCACAAGCTTGTTCAAGTTTCTTGGTTTCAGAAACCGCTTGTGAAGGTCAAGTTGGCGGATTTGATGGCTGCAACCAACGATTTTAGTGTCGACAACGTTATAAGTTCGACTAGGACGGTGACAACTTACATGGCCATTCTTCCTGATGGGTCTTCCCTTGCAATTAAGCGGCTTAACACTTGTAAGCTAAGCAAGAAGCAGTTTCTTATGAAGATGAATAGGTTAGGGCAGCTTAGGCACCCAAACTTGGTGCCCTTGTTGGGATATTGTATGGTGGAAGGAGAGAAGCTTTTGATTTATAAGCACACGTCGAGTGGGACTTTGAATTCGATGTTGAACGGAAATCCCAGCGAATTGGATTGGCCGACCCGGTTTAGGCTCAGTTTTGGTGCTGCTAGAGGGCTTGCTTGGCTTCACCATGGTCGCCAACCTCCTATCTTGCACGGGAATATAAGCTCTAATGCGATTCTCCTCGACGAGGACTTTGATGCTAGGATAATAGACTTTGGGTTGGCAAGCCTCACGACGTCAAGCACAATGGTTGCTTCGTTAAAAGGGGATGTGTACGGTTTTGGGGTGGTGCTTTTGGAGTTAGCTACCGGGCAGAGATCTCTAGATCTCAGCAATGCAGATGAAGGATTCCAAGTTTATTTGGTGGACTGGGTAACTCAGCTTTCATGTTCTGGTCGATTGAAAGATGCCATTGACAAGAGTCTTTGTGGAAGGGACCATGATGAGGAAATAATGCTGTTTCTGAGAATTGCTTGTCTTTGTGTGGCTTCCCCGCCTAAGGATAGGTGGTCAATGTTCCAAGTTGACGAATCATTGAAGAGCATTGCAGACGAACATGGATTCTCAGAACAATATAAGGAATATCCACTCCTTTTTGGCAGGCAAAGTACCAGTAATCAGACATATATTTGGGGGCCCTATATTTGGAGCAAAAGTTTGGAGAAGTTCTAGCTTAGTTTTTTCTTTTTTTTTTTTGCCACACGGTATAGTTAGCGGGGGTTAGCGGGGTGTGTTACATTAGTACAGGGGAATACAGGGACTATCCGTAATCCTGACCCCAAACCACCCACGGAGGGGCTCGAACCTCTGCCTCCTAAAGGAAGGGAGTGGCAAGCAACCAACTGCACTAGGCAGTGGTTCCTGTTCTAGCCTAGTTTACATCACCCAAGATCCTGCACCCAAAATTTTTGATGTGCACATGTACTGTGTGAGTTTTACCCGGTGGATCATGTTTTGAGACTTATGATACAGTTATTGTAACAAAATAACTATAATTAATTTATGACTCCTTTGAAATTAATCAATATAAGGCTTTGCGCCGATTTTAATTGAATCTTTTACTAGTCGAGGCGTGCATAAACTGGACACTTAGTCACTCCTATGAAAAAATATTTCTTAGGTTATCTGGTATTGGACTGGACTCTAGTTTAAATAATACAAAGGTTCAATAAACGCTTCAATGACATGTTCCTGTATAAAATAAACTCCAAATGACGGGATCGATATCATAGAAATGTGAGGGATATTTTTAGCTTACTAATTTAATCCATAAATGGTGCCAACAAAGCTTTTTGGCAAAGGGACATCCAATTTTACATCATTACCATTGCGGCTTTAAAAATCAGGAGTGAAGGCTTACTGGTGTACTGTGTAATACATTCAAATTTTCGTTATTATGTCATTGCCATTGCGGCTTTAAAAATCATGAGTGAAGGCTTAGCGGTGTAATGCGATATACGTTGAAATTTCCAATTTTATATCATTACCATTGCGGCTCAGGCTAAGTTTCACTAAGTTTTTTTTGGGCGGTTTGTTCTTATTCAAAAAAAATTCACCTTTGTTAGTTTTGCGCCAAACTTTTGTGAGTTATTAGATTCGTCTTGACGAGAGAAATCGGAGATAGGAAATGTGAAATTATTTTGCTACTATTACCATATATTTTTACAAATATTCGAGATAAAGCCCAAAAGTCGATTTTTGGGCCTTTTCTTGGATATTTTGAAAAATATTTAGGTAAAAGTAAAAAAAATTCACTTTTTCAATTTATTTCATCGAGATGAATCAATAATTCATAAAAATTTAGCGCTAAATAACAAATGCGAGTTTTTTTGAATAAGGAACAAACACCCAGAAAGCCCAAAAAAAACTTAGCGAAACAGCCTTAATTAATGCTTCTTCAAAGTGAGATTCGAGCTCGGTAACTAATGGAGTAGTAATAAACCGTTATCCCTCCTGTAAACAACGTCGTTTTGCACCTGTCGGCCGATATGATCTCCTTTTTCGCTTTGGGCCAAAGTTTTGGATTCGCGTCCAGGCCCATTAACTAGGCTCTATGCCCATAAAATCCACAAACTTGAGTTCGTCATTCATCTTCAGTTGATCTCCACAGAGACAGAAAGCGGGAAACGAAAACTCAGAAATCCATGGCGGGAACTGATCCACAGAAGCAACTCTTCGCTCTCCTTCGCGAATTCGCTACGGAGAATTCACAAGGAGGTAATACTAGGTCTCTTCCTCATGACGCTTTCCGTTTGGCTGAGTGGAAAAAAAGCAGGAAAATTAGAGAAGGAAACGGCGAATTGGAAAATCATAACTGATCTGCTATTATTTCCATAGCCTCACTTGAGTTGTATCTGCTTCGTCTCATGCGAAAATTTAATTCTTCCGAAGGTTTTGTTCGCAATTGACCGTAGGCTATCGCTCATCTGTTTTCGTTTGGTTATAACACGGAAAATACAGGAAAAATAGAGAAGGGAGAATCATAACTGATCCGTAGTTTAGATAAGCCTCACTTGAGTTGGATTAAATTCATCTCAATTTAAATTCAAATATTCACGTACCTTTTCATCATAAGGAGGTAGTCTCCTTCTAAGTCGCATAATGCGTAGCGTAAGCGTGCGAACGTATTTCAAAAACATCAAACCACTAAAATCAGTGAGATCGAGTATTGAAGCGCGAGCGCAGAGGAGAATTGAGAGTGCAAGCGGAGGGCTCTACCGAAGGATTATTTAAGTAAGGTCTCCTCCTTATCGCCATTTGGTTGCATGGAAAACACAGGAAAAATAGAGCAACAGACACGAACTTGATATCATAACTAATCTGTTGTTTTGATAGTTTCACATTGAGTTGGATTTACTTTGCAAGAGTGAGGATTGAGAGTGCAAATACTGAATGAGGTTTGAGAGCGCGAGCGGAGGGCCCTACTGAAGGATTATGCAACTAAGGTCTCCTCATCGCTTTCCGGTTAGTTGTACGGATAACACAGGGAAAATAGAGTAGCAAACACGAATTGATATCATAAGTGATATGTTGTTTCGATAGCATCACTTGAGTTGGATTCATTTTTGTCTCGCCTGAAATTGAATGTGTGCGTGTCCCGAGATACGCAGAGCGCAGAATAGTAGGTCTCAAGAAGCGAATCCAGGAGCTTTGGTCCGAGTTTGAATTGGCCAATGCTGAACTAGAAGACGCCAAGCGTCTCAAAGAAAACATGGAGCAAGAGATTAAAGGATACGAAGTCGAATTGGCCATGAACGGAGCTTCGATTCAAACGCTAGAGGTTTTGTTCTCCTGATTCGCATGTTTGATTGCTCGATCGAGTTTTTGATCAGATTTTGTGAAATGAGATTAGGCTTCACATAGTTTCTTCACAATTTTGCTTAGCGATTACTGAATGCGTTCAAATGGCTTCTGTTTAAATTAATTCTTTCAGGCTAGGGTTGCTCTGATTCAGGAGGAGATATCAGTTGCTGGATCTGGTTTGGAGGCACTTAAGGTAATATAGGCCTTAGTTACATTGTCTCTTGCTTTTGTTAAATTGGTTTGTTTGTCACTCTCTAATGGTGTTTGTTTTTTCCTGCTTTGAACCTACCGGCATATGAAACCACAATTGGGTAGAATGAAGAAGGGGCTTTGCGGTACAGATTTATTGATTCCTTTTGGCTTAATTTAATGATGTGAATTGTCAAAGGATTAAGCATTTAAGTTGTTTGTTATGTTATATATTCTTCAAAAAATTGTGTTCACATTGCAGAGATGACTTCATCGACAAAATGTTCATGCTCAACGATGATATAAGGTTGGTCTCATTCAATTCAAAAACGTGGTATCTTACATTTACTGTCCTTTTTCACTTTGACTGCATTAGCTGCACATCAAAAATGACCCGAAACAACACAATTTACTGATAAACTGGAATTGAGAATGTTCTTTGATGAAGGTCAGCCTACAATCATGAAATTTGCTTCCTTCTCGGAAATAAAGAGTTTATGTGCGTTCAAATTCTTCATCTATGGTCTACGTAATGGTACTAATTACTGAAGGTGAAAAAGCTAACACCATCCATTGATTTGTAAAACTATTTATCAAGCTACCAATTATCACTACATAGGGAATGTATAAGTGAAATTAAGTAGTGACTTGGAGATGGAAAAGAGATCTTTGCATAAACTATGGATCTCCCATGTAAAATCAGAACCATTCATCAGCTTTATAGAGTAAATGGGGACTATGTCCCTTCACTGTTTCTTACTCTTTTGCCTGCATCAATGAATCTAATGTGGAAGAATTTCTCCTCAATGGATTTTCTTAGTAGCAAAGGTGACCGCTTGATACTTTGCCTAAAGGAAAACCAGACCCCTGATTCTCCAGCCCCTGAAAACTGGGAGGCCTTTCCACACAAAATATGTGGGAAGTAGGGGGGATTTTATCATCTTCCGAATTGTGTGTTAGTGTTCCATATCTAGCACAGAAGTTTGGAAGTTTACTGTACTAAAAGCAGATAATTTGGATGCTTGCAATAGTCCTGATGTTGAAACATCCCATAACAAAAAATTGCTCAAAGTATTTTGTCATTTTGTGGGGTTTTTTCTTTTCCTTGACTAAAAACTGCCTCTGGTAACAGGTTGACGGTGGTGATTTCAGCAACTGCTATTTTATCTAAGTCCATTTACTTGTTGATGCAGGAAGTTCCAGGAGAAAATGGTTTGTGCTTTTGCTAAAGACAACCCGATTGAGAGTTCAATGAACAATGGTCTATACATTTCCTTAAATTGAGCTTGGTGGAAATGTTTCTCTTCGTAGATGTTTTTGCTGTGTGGTGGTGCATCTAAATTCTCTGTTTTATTTCTAGATGTGGAACTGGAGGTTTATCACTATATATTGATAAGCTCCCATTTCTTACTGCTTCTGTGTGGATGATTAATGGAGAATCATAAGAATCTAGTGACAATAGCATTAACAATTGGCATTAACTGTATGACTGTTGTGTCTTCTTTTTCTTCTTTCTCTACCAAATTTATAGTGCAACTCTGGTTAAATAGCATGGCATGCATCACTTCAACTTAGGATTTCTTTTCTAATGGAACTCTTACTTTATTCCAAAACTAGGCAAAGACCTATGTGATGCAGAAGATGCTGAAGTTAGCAGAAGAGCCCTTGAGAATCAAATTGCCGAATTAGTTTCTCAAACCAATATTGAGGAACAGGAGTGCCAAGCAGAGCTAAATGCTTGTAATCAGGTGATTAGTTTCTCTGTGCCTTCAAAAAACACATACTCTACTGCTTTCTTTTATCTGGATTTCTAGATTTCGAGAAATACATGCCATTCGTTGCTTCCCTTCCTTTGTTGGCATTTCCCTCACAGTTTCTCCTGAAGATAGTGTATACAAATTACAAACTGACCAGTCTGAAACTCATGCAGGTTCAGGTGGAGCTAATTGATATGGAAAGGAAGGTGTTCTTGATGGAGGCAATTATGAAAGAAAGCATATTGTTGCAGGACTTGACCAGATATCCTTAACTATACTGACAGTATCTATGTAATGTCATTTGATTCTCACACTAAAAGATTTTTCCCTTCGATCAGGGTGCTATAAGTTAGTCCTTTTGACCTTCTAGACAAGAGTTCGGTAAAAAATAACCATCTCGAGAAGAGTAAAAAACATTCCAGGGATACGATTTATCTTTTTCCTCTTTAGTTTCAAAGGTTAGTGTTTGCTCTCTTCAGTTCTTTTGTAGATGGAGAAAAGGACATTGGCGGTTAATTTTGAATTATTATCCTGGGTTTTTTGACCGGAAATTTTTTGTATAGCTTTACCACTCTCACCCTCCACTTTAGGGGGTGAACATTACCCTTCTTCCTATTGGTTGAAATGGTGTGGACCCAACACATAGTTATGTCATGTTTACCAAAAAGTGTATTGCATGGTAAGCATAACATCACTTTGTGGTGAGGTCCACACCATTTCAACCAATAAGAGAAAAGGTAATGTTCACCCTCTTTTAAGGAGGGTGAACAAAATTGCACTCCTCTGTAACCCACTGATAGAGTGTCTGTCCTTGACTGGGAATAAGCAGAGTTCAGAGTTGGAAGAGAAAATTGCTTCACTTGGTGAGGAGTTGCAGATAAGGTGCTTGTGTCCAAGTTGTGGTCTAGACAACGCGGAAGCACTGGGGGGAATTCTTCAGGCTTGTGATGGGAGTTAAACTGTAAGAACTTGCCTTTGATTACTGCATCTCTCTACGCTCCACGGTCGTATTATAAGTGAGGATTTCAGATTCTACAGGTACATTAGACTTCTGTTCATAGTTCATACTGTAGTTGCGGCCATTGTGTCTATACAAAGTGAAGCCTAAAGCTTTCTTTTCTGGTAGATGTATTTTTGTGAACGAGTACTCTTGATTGCCTGGAGCCTTTCCTCAGAGTCGTAAATCTCTGAGATATATTTTTGGTTAAGCTCATTTCTACTGAAAACTCAAAAGTTCTTTTGCTTAAACCTTAAACATTCTTACCCTTTCTTCCCGAGTAAACAAAAAAAAGGGTCTTCGGTGTGATTTTAGGGGTGTGGTGACATTTACTAGCTTGTTCTTCTGGCACTACTATATGCAATTTTAGTGTTGTGGAATTTCATGGTATGTTTGAAGCTTGTGGAGGAGGAGAAAAAGAAAGGAAGAGAAAGAATTTGTTTTGTTTTTTTTTGTTCTAAATTTGGTTCTAAAAAGAGAAAGAAAGGTGAGGACATTACTTTCTCATGTTTGGTTTAAAGAAATAATAAGGGAAGACAATACTAATATGAAAGGTGAGTAGTAAAGGAGGTGAGGAAGTATTAAGGAAGGAGATTGACTTTTCATTGTGATTTATTTTCTTTTCACTTTATGAAAAAATTATTTTATTTCCCTTTTTCTAAGATCCAAACAAAAAAGAGAGATATTTATTTTCCTTTTTCTTTTAGTATTTCCTGAATTTTAAAGAATGTGTTACTCTTTCTCTCCACTAGTGTTTGAATGTTTCTATAGAGTAATTTGATATATCTAAGACGATTCTCCTAAAAAACCCTCGACGGAGAAAATTAAATTTTAAACACATAATCACTATTGCCACAATTGTCACATTGCCGCTATAGTAACGCTATTGTCCCAATCTCTTTCTCCAGTCAGCAAGAACATTATTGATTTTTTGATGACGTCTGAACTAAGACGACTTTTAGTTAAATAAGCCCTTGCATATTGAAGTAATTTTGAACTAAGACATTCAAAGAAAGTCAATACCTTACTCTTTCCAAGGGCAAGCCATTTTCTCCTCTTCTTTTTTTTTTTTTTTTGATGCAAAAGGTTTAACAAACGATTTCCCTCGTTATGTCGTTGCTTCTTTTGCTCATCTTTAAGACATGACGTGAGTCTCTTTCATTAGGTCGTCCTACGCAACATAGAGTCGTGTTCTAGAAATTGCTCATGTTTTTCTTAATTCCCAAAAATTGTCCTTGTCCAAAAAATTTATTGGTTTTCACTTTTCATCATCGTTTTGTGTTGACTAGTCTTGAAGAATAATACTTTTTTTTTCCGACGGTCAGAAATGTTCGGATTATTTTATGCGCATCTTTACTATTTTCTTCTACGGTCCAATCAAAGGTAGACCCATCACATTGGAACTAGAGGGATTTATACGGGATTTCTCTATTATAATCTGGTCCAAGAAGTTGCTAAGTTTTGAATTTAGAATGTCAAGATTTACAGCTTATCCTTTTTTGTCACCTGAGTATCGCTGCAAACGAGCCGAGCCGAGTCGAACTTTACGGTGTTCAAACTTGTTTATTAAATTTTTAACGAACACAAGCTCGAGCTCGAGTTCAGTGAAAACTTAACGAGTCGAGCTTGTTCATGAGCCTTAATGAATCAACGAAAAATGTGTATATATCATTGCATAGGTCTAATATAACCAAAAATATTTTGATTGTGAAGATATATATATTTCATTTTCCTATGGAGCGGAGGTGTACTGGTGTGCGTGTGCTCTCGCTTCCCTTGGTTGACTAGAAAGTAAAAACGGAAAAAACAAATTATGAAATACCAATAAAAATCCTAAATTTAAGTATATCTGTATATATACCCTGGCTTGCGAGTCGACTCGAGCCGAGCTTATCTTAACTCGAGCTCGGCTCGTTTACAAAACGAGTTGAAAAAATCGGTTCGAGCTAGTTTGTTTAACTTCCAAGCCGCTTGAATGAGCTATTAATGAGTTGAGCTACGAGCCATTTGCGAGCGGCTCGGTTCGTTTGCAGCCCTACACAATTGGTTTGCGGCCCTACCCGTGAGCTCATCCCTGTTTCGAACTTGGGCTTTAATACTACTTTAACACATGAGCTAGCACACCAAGGCTGTCCCACTGACGCCGCCCAGAAGGAAAGTGTGGGGTCACATCACCCCATGGAGAAAACAAATGGTATTACTGTTACTCTATGCTACACTTCTCATTGGCTAAGATCTGATCCCATAAATAAAGTATCAAATCCAACATGGTACGCAAAACACCGGATAATATATACTCCTCTTTCATTCGGGAAACGGTGCCTAAGAATTCTTGAATATCTCTTGGACAGTGGGCCCTCAGATCATAGAAGACAACTCCGTATAGTATAAAATAATGGTAATGATGTAGAGTTAAGTACTTTAGATCTAGAGTTAAATTGGGAAGAGATCGCACCAATTGTGCTTGGGCACGATCATAAAATTATGTAACCTGGTCAAATGCGATTAGGAGAAATTAAGTATTCATATTTTTTATTTTTTGGCAGAAGCAAAAGAATTAGTATATGGTTATAGGTTCTTCTACTCGTCATGAGAAATTTGTCTAAGTTTGTGAGGGGATGAACTTCTCTCCGGTCCATAATAATGGACAAAACCCTCTAGTTTTCCAGTTTGTGAGTATTTTCCGAACCCACTTTAATCATCCAAGCCGTTCGCATTTTAGAGCTTGTCATGAACATCAATCTCATCAAAAATCAAATTGATTGAATATCATATGATATAATTTCGGAATATATTTATCTTAAAACATAACAAGGTTACAACAAACTCATTCAACCCATTTATTTCACAGAAATGAAAGAGGTACCGACCGGGGGAGGGATTTCGTACTGACGGCCGCCGGTGGGCCGTCTTCAGCCACCGGATGGTCGATCCGAGCCGTCCAAAAATTCTAAAAAAAAAAACCAATGGGGCCTCTGCGGGAATCAATGACATCCGAGGTGTGTAGAGTGCTTAATCCGAGCACCCTACACACCTCGGATGCTATTGATTCCCACGAAATCCCTCCCCCACTGTCGGTACATATAGCAAGACTTTTTATTTGAAGACAAATGCATTCCGAAATTTTATCACCCAATAGCCTACCATCCTAATTTTTTATGTAACAAAAGTTATCGACAAGCTCTAAAACATGAATAATTTCGATGATCAAAATGGTATTGGGAAGAGCCCACAAAAGGGCAAACTGGACCGTCCAATCCATTTTCATAGACCAGAGAGAATCCTCTCCCTTTGTGATATATGTTTTATAAGTAATAGATAAGTCATTGATGGAGGTTATTACCATAGATCTTAGTTAAGTCATTAGTCAAAGTTTATCACACATCCTAATTGGTACTTAAGTTTGCGAATGACCCATCCAAAATTTCAGGAGTCGCCACTACCTCCTGTCACTACCACAACACAATCACCATTGCCACGAAACTATATTGCCACTATAGTGACGCCACCGTACCTACTCACCTCCCCAACCCACAAGAACATTGTTGAGTTTTTGTGACAACATGTGAATTAAAAAGAACTTTTAATAGACAAGCGCTCACGTATTTAAAAAAATTTGACCAAACAAAGTCAGTGCCTTGCTCTTTAGAGATTTATGCAAACGTAATGAATGCCTTGCTCTTTGTAAGGGCGAGCCATTTTCTGAAGTCCTTCGTGTTCTTTTTGGTTTTTTTTTTCCTTCGGTGCAAAAGGCTTAACAAACAATTTCCCAAGTTACGTTGCAGGCTTGCAGCTTCTTTCGCTCATCTTCGAGCCATAATCTGAGTCTCTTCCATCATGTCGTTCCCAGTGATGCAATCGTATTCTAAAAATTGCTCATTTTTTTTTCCTCATAATACCGAGAAATTGTCATTGTCAAATACATTTATTGGCTTTCGCTATCGTATAATCGCTGTATACGATGGTAGAGTAATCTAGTTTCTATCGGTACTAGATATTTTTTTTTTATACCCCTCGAAAAGATACCATTGGTGCAGATTCTGCCGAATCCAACAATCCATTTTAGGGGACAAAAAACCCATTATTTTATCTTCCCAGTCAAATTATAGACTTTACCTGTCTTATTAGTCAAAGCAGCATTAATAACCAACCCCACCCCCCTCAACAGCTCCAATCCACTCCCCCCAAAAAGCACTTCAATTCAATAATCTCAAAATCACAACCTGTGAATAATAAATTTCTCTGCAAAACACCTCCACCACCAAAATAAAGTCAATCTCAAGTCCCCCCTCCCCCCCAGTAGTTCCTACCCTCTCCCATCTCCATCTGCTCCCAATCCACAAGCCCTAATCCCAGATTCACCTAATCACCACATGTCTCTCTTTATTATTCCACTTCCTTCTCTTTCTTGTGTTTTGATCTGGTTCTGCCACCCCAATCCGTAAAACCTCAACCCCAGCTGTACCCAGATCGTGACCCACTCTGTTCCATTCCTTTGTCTTGTGTTTTGATCTGTTTCTACCACACCCTAGCTGTACCCAGATCATGACCAACTCTGTTCCATCCCTTTCTCTTGTATTTTGATCGGTTTGTCATTTGTATTCCAAATCTGTGAACCTTAGCTGTACCCAGATCATGGGTTGTTTCATACTTGTGCTCAACTCTGTTTTACTCCTTTCTCTTGCATCTTGATCTCTTTTGTACTCAAATCTGTGTGCCTTTAAGACCCAAGCTGTACCCAAAACCATGGCGTATTTCAGAGGATCCTCGTCTCTCGTACTCCTTGCGCTCGTGTTTTGTTGCGCTGTTGTTTCTCCGGTCTTCTCCGAAGACGACGTGCGGTGCCTGCAGGGCGTGAAGAAGGCCGTGGCGAATCCGTCGACCCTCAACTCGTGGACCTTCTCCAACAACACCGTCGGATTCATTTGCAGCTTCGTGGGCGCAACGTGTTGGAACGATCGCGAAAACCGCCTCATCGGCCTTGATCTCGGCGAGATGTCCCTCGGCGGCCAGGTCCCCTCGGCCCTGCAGTACTGTTACAGTCTGCAAAACCTCGATCTATCCGGTAACAATCTAACCGGTTCGATCCCTGACGATATTTGCGTTTGGTTGCCTTATTTAGTAACCCTAGATTTGTCTAATAATCAGCTCACCGGACCGATCCCTGATGATTTGGCTAACTGTACGTTTCTGAATAAATTGGTATTATCGGATAACCAGTTGTCTGGTTTTATACCGAGTCAGTTAGCTAGTTTGGCTCGGCTTAATACGCTCTCTGTTGCTAATAATGAGCTGTCTGGTGCGATCCCGTCGGGTCTGAGTTCGTTCGATTTGTCTGGTTTTGAGGGGAATAGTGGACTCTGTGGGAAGCCGCTTGGAAAGTGTGGTGGTTTGAGCAAGAAGAGTCTCACGATTATTATTGCTGCAGGGGTGTTTGGTGCAGCGGCATCGTTGTTGTTAGGGTTTGGGTTATGGTGGTTTTACTTTACGAGGTCGACTAGGAAGAGGAAGAGTGGGTATGGGGTTGGGGGAGATGGTGATGGGAGTTGGGCTGATAGGTTGAGAGCTTACAAGCTTGTTCAAGTTTCTTTGTTTCAGAAACCGCTTGTGAAGGTCAAGTTAGCGGATTTGATGGCTGCGACGAACGATTTTAGCGTTGATAACATTATAATTTCGACTAGAACGGGGACAACTTACAAGGCCATTCTTCCTGATGGGTCTGCTCTTGCAATTAAGCGGCTTAATACTTGTAAGCTAAGTGAGAAGCAGTTTCGGATGGAGATGAATAGGTTAGGACAGCTTAGGCACCCAAACTTGGTGCCTTTGTTGGGATTTTGTGTGGTGGAAGAGGAGAAGCTTTTGGTTTATAAGCACATGTCGAGCGGGACTTTGTATTCGATGTTGAATGGAAATCCAAGTGAATTGGATTGGCCGACTCGGTTTAAGATTGGTTTTGGTGCTGCTAGAGGGCTTGCTTGGCTTCACCACGGTTGCCAACCGCCTATCTTGCACCAGAATATAAGCTCTAATGTGATTCTCCTTGACGAGGACTTTGATGCTAGGATAATAGACTTTGGGCTGGCTAGGCTCATGACGTCTGATGAAAAGAACGAGAGTAGTTTTGTCAATGGAGATTTGGGAGAATTTGGTTACATAGCCCCCGAGTATTCAAGCACAATGGTTGCTTCATTGAAAGGGGATGTTTATGGTTTTGGGGTTGTGCTTTTGGAGTTAGCTACTGGGCTGAAACCTCTAGATGTCAGCAATGCAGATGAAGGATTCAAAGGTAATTTGGTGGATTGGGTAAGTCAGCTTTCTAGCTCTGGTCGAATGAAAGATGCCATTGACAAGAGTCTTTGTGGAAGGGGCAACGAGGAGGAAATTGTGCAGTTTCTGAGAATTGCGAATCATTGTGTGATTTCTCGGCCTAAGGATAGGTGGTCAATGTTCCAAGTTTACGAATCATTGAAGAGCATTGCGGAGGAACGTGGATTCTCAGAACAATATGATGAATTTCCACTACTTTTTGGCAGGCAAGATACCAATAATTTGATGTGATTTTGGAGCAGAGGATTGGAGGAAGCTCTGACATGGTTTGTATGCTCCATCTTCTCGTAGACCAATTCACTCATCTTGTGGAAACTCCACAGGACCACAGATGCACTTCATGTAAATTGGTATGGTCTTCATTTTTTAATGTTGTTTTATGCAACTTGTTCACATTTTATCGGATACGTATGTGTGATAGAATAAACTCCTCAACTGTAGGTTCTTGTAATTTATGAGATCGTAGACCTTTATTATCTTGTTTCATTTGTTATGGTACTTTCCTGTTGTTGTATGTCTAACTGATTCTTGCTTGGTCTTGTATTCATCGACCATTTTGACCATTCACAGCAGCTTGTCATGCATTAGTTTTCCTGCATGGCATACTAAAGGCTGCAAGAAAGTTTACTTGTTAATTTGTTTTGCTTGGCTGAGGAGTGACAAGTATGGTGTCACATCAAAGTTGTACTAAGATTTAAGAATAAGGAAATGATATAGGCTTGAACTGAAAACTGGGGCTTACGAAGAGATCCTTTAAAAGACAACGTGAATCATTCGAAGAGACTAGGAAGTATAAAGAAAGTAGCAGCATTCCAACATTCAGAAGATTCGTTTTTAGGGTGTATGTCCAAAATACCACATACATCTAGGGTGTGCATTTGAAAAGTTAGAATGATCTCTTATGTCAACCCTAACTTCTAATGTCTAGTTAATACTTGGTTCCTTGGTTATATTTATCGTGAATGATTGATTATTATGCAACATGTTATCTGCATTGAATCCTGTTATCTTCAGTTCTAACTGTTTGCAATGTGCCGGCGGTGGAATTCATCTGGCCGATCTCTTGGTTTTATGTCGGATACTTTAGAAGTTAGATGTGTTACATTTGAAGTAGCTCAAATGAAAACTGTGATATCAGCTTATGTTGAGGGTACTAGAATCTATTCCACCGCATTTGACTATTGAAGAAAATTTTGCTATGTATTTTTCTGTTGGTAGAGCTTTTGGTGTAGGATTACGACCTCTGGCTGTGGATATGTTTCTTAAGTGTGTATTTTTCTGTTGGTAGTGAAGTTGAGGTTGTTTTGATCAGTAAGGCGGAGGCTTTTGCTTTTTTCTGGAGATGATGATCCATGTTTGTTTAGGACAGAGTGAAAAACGTTCGACATTACCAAAATCAGTTGAATTAGGCCATTTGAGGATTCTTCGTGCTTAATGCATCCATTTGATGTCATCTAGAGAAGCTTCCCAGTATCTATGACATTCTGCGTTAATGCATCAATTCTGATGGTTTTTACCCAATGAGAGCAACATAATTGAGTTAAGATATGCATCTCCTGCACAGAATACGTTAAACATCTTTAGTAGGTTGTCATCTTACGTCTTAAAATTTAGGGCTTACAGCATCTGCATGGTTGTTTTCTTCCCATTTCTGTTTCTCTTTTTCCTAGGTGATTTAGGGCTTATAGTTGAAACAACGGTTACCGACTGGTTGGTGGGTTTGCTCCTCCACACAATTGATGAGGGTTTGATTCTTAGGCTCTATACAGTTGGGAATTTTGGGTGAGAATGGATTCTTAGGAATAGTGAAGTGAAGTGAGGTGGAGTAAAGGAAAACGAAATTTATTTTCTTGTGTGTGTTCACTTGACAAAAATCTCACAGGCAAAACTAAAATTCCTAATTTTTGGCAAGACCTATTTTGCAGGAAAATGTTTTCCAGTGGGAAAGTTAAAACTGTGGCGACGTACAATTTTCTTGGTAACCTGAACATGTAGAAAGTTACGGGAAAGTTGGTTTTTCATCATTTCTGTGCAACTGAACGGGGCATTAGGATTAGGCCGCAATGAAGTAATTTCTTGTGAAACCCAAGTCCTAGTGCGAAAGGCCTACCTTTGACCGGAATAGGGAGTGGATTAGTCAAGGTGCGTGTAAGTTGGTCCGGACACCTGACTGTCAGAACCCAAAAAACCCCCCGAGAAAGAGACTCTTCTGATAACCGGGGTGATGAGGTCAACTGAAATGATGGACTTTGAACGGTGAAACTAATTCCAATACCAAGTTTTTCCAAGTCGCCGAACTAGACCCTAATGGCCATCAGTTGACTGCAACAAAATGGCATGAGTTGTTCTAGCATCATGGAACTTCAAGGGCCAATGGTCCGTCTACTTCCATTAGTTTTCGCTTTTGTTTTTTTCCAGAGTTTGTTTCATATTGGTTAATTATAACCTCTAAAATTAGCGAATGAACTTGGGCAATGCCACCGCGTTATATTCATGATCAATTGGTGTTGAGTTGGACGTTTTAACATGGTACCGTAGTTAGCTTTTCGTATTGTTTTGGCCAAAGACTCATTTGATTGCTCACTTAGTTGTTCCATGGGTGCACTTTATTTCATAGTGATACCCATGTAATGAATCCTTTTTATTTACCCGCGCATGTGAGCCAACGATTGCACATGCACGGAGTGTGATTGCATTATGCACGGAGTGTTAGAGTTTGTCTTATATTGGTTAATTTAACTTTTAAAACTAGTATGTGAGATAGACCGACCTCTCTACTTTAGATTAATTGATTCTACGAATTGGGCTTTTAGTAGAGATCAAGCCTTTTTTCTTTTCTTTTTTTCCTTTTTTTTGGGGGGGGGGTGGGTTTAGGTAAGGGTAGGGAGTGGAAGAGTTTTAGAGATCAAACATTTGTTCTTGCCTTCTGGTCCCAGTTGCGCGTAGAATCAAATCAGATCTGGTCTTTGTTCTTCCTTTTGAATCCCAGTACTCAGTAAGTAGACAATCCAAATCACATCAATTCTAAACAGCATAGAGACTTTATGACACGCGCAAAGTGTAAAGAAGCTTTGTGCCATTTTCTTTCAGGACCCGACTCCTCTGCAATCTGGGCTTAGATAGCAGGAAGCAGTCGCATCTCGACAGTCTATTTTGAGTGTCAATGGTCTGGGTTTGTGATGAAGACGTACCGATTAGATACGTTTCTCTTACATATAAGAATCTGTCAGTAAATTTGTACCACCAAAAATACATTTGGGCGATTCCGATTGCATGGACTGCTATCTGTGATTCAAAAAAAAAAAAGGCTCTGGAGAAGCCAGATTTTTTTTAGCATGCTTGCATTTGTAGGGACTTTGCATTGACAGTGTAAGGGCGGGGGCTTGGGTTTAAAAGCCGTAAAAGCTAGAGATCTGTCTTCTTCGAAATATCCAACGGTAGGTGCCCACTTCTCCTTTTGAATCGCATTCATGTCCAACACTTTTGCCCTAAAATTGTGCCCTTGTGCCTTGATAAGAGCTCCAGCTAGACCAGTTCTTTTGTTTGTTTTTTGTTCAATGGTATGAGTGTCGGGATCAACTTATGCGTACCTCAACTATCTCCTCCATATTTTGGTCAAAGGCAGGGGATCCAAAACGTCAAGACTAAGGCATTCACAAGAGATTCTCAAATGTGGCCCGGCTTCAAAAGGTTGTCAAGTTTCGAACACGTTTGGATTTACAGCTCACCATTTTTCCACTTGATTTCCCTTGGGGGTTCAATTCTTCGCAATTGTAAGAAAGTAGCAAGTGATATAAGTTGTACTCCTTCCGTCCATTTTTAAATGTTTCATTTCGTAATTTCAACTTATTAAAAAAACATCATCATTACACCTTTCACATCAACTTTTACCTTAACTTTCCTTCTATAGAGATATCATTATTATACTTTTACTCACTAACTTTTTAAAATAGAATCTATTTTTATGGGCAAAATGGAAAATGTACTAATTTTTACCTACTAACTTTATAAAATTAACACTTATTAAGGGACAACTCAAAATGGAATACTAGACATTAAAAAGGGGACGGAGGGAGTACCTTTTTTTGATCACCATATAAGTTGAACCGAAAATGATAACCGACGGCTTCTGTAGGAAAACTGTACCGACGGCCTCGCCGGGCCGTCTCCGGCCACCGGACTGTCGATCCGAGCCGTCCAAAAATTCTAAAAAAAAAAAAATCGAGGGGCCAATTGCTAGAATCAACGGCATCCGATGTGTGTAGGGCGTATATACACAAAAAATATGGTGCTTGGACCCTATTTTCGTGTATATATGTAATCCAAGCATCCTATTTTTCGTGTATATATGTACACCCTACACACATCGGATACCGTTGATTCCTGCAATGGGCCCCTCGATTTTTTTTTCTTCGAATTTTTTGACGGCTTGGATCGGCCGTCCGGTGGCCGGAGACGGCCCAGCGCAGTCGTCGGTACGGTTTCCCTACGGAAACCGTCGGTACTCATAGAGGGTTTTTACCCAAAAAAAGGAAGAAAGATACTACGTAAGTTGTAGTTGGAGGGTTTTTGGCGAGCTCTTGTCAAATTCTGAAGGTGGCAGCCCAAATAGATCACCATAATAGACCTCTTAACAGCAACTCCAACGGGTGAAGTGTAAGAAATCATGAAGTGTATGATATTATTAATTTCAAACGGTTAATTTAACGGACTCTATAAGATTACATATCCCTTTATTATTGGTTCCGTGAAACAAATGGACCCTTGAGGTCTTTTCTTCTACTCGATAGCATCACATTGTATAACTCACTCAAATGTTAAATCTCAATAACAATTACGGATATCCACGAAATGGGTCCGCAAACAAGTGTGATTTCTTAGATCGTACAACAAATGAAAGTTACTAGAACCCAATGTGTATAAAGCTCGTTTGGAAATAGCTTTTCTGGTTCCTAGTTTTTGTAAATTTTGTGGGAAAAAACAAGTTACTTCACTTATTCTATGAACCGGATAAAAGAGCAAGTTACTTTAGCTCTGTAACGTAGTAATAGAGCTGGTGAAAATCCTCTATTCCACCAGCAGAGCAGAGGTGCTAGGGATACATCGGGTGTGGCACACCTCAGCCACACCCTTCACATTTATTGCCATCGAATTATTTTTCGTTAAAATAGTAGTCATGCGATTAGAAAAGAAATAAAAAAAGAAAATCTAATTATTGCTTTCCTTACCAAATCTATTTCTTTTCTTTTTAGTACTACTTTCCTCTCTATCTCTATCTTTATCAAGTTGAATTACTTTTAGTTAAAATAGTAGTCATGTGATTAGAAAAGAAACAAAAAAGAAAAATCTAATTATTGCTTGCCTTACCAAATTTTTCTCTCCTTTTTTGTTAACATTTTTCTTCCTCTTTATTTCTCTCAAACTTGATAAAGATAGAGAGGGAGAGCAAATATTACGAAGAGAGAGAGAGAGAGAGAGAGGGGAAAGTAATAATTAGATTTTTTTGTTTCTTTTTCTAAATCACATGGATATTTTAACAGAAAAAAAATCGATGGCGATAAATGTTGCTCTCATTTATATATCTAGACATTTTAAAAGAAAATCACTTTGTTTTATAATACAGATTTGAGATAATGTTTCAATACGTGGGGATATTTAAAAAATGAGATTATTATTAGGAGTGCCTTTAGGCACGAGTAATCCGCTAGTTGAGTAAACAAATTGGACGGGTAACCCTTGGAGCAAAGAAAATACCTTAACGGTGCCACCCTTTTAACCATGAAAAACTGCACGAGATTGGAATCTGTCTCTCGTGCAACAAGAAAAGGCCTGTAAATTTGAATATTGAGTTACTTTAGACCAAGTCTTTGCCATACTTGAAACCTTCAAAATCAAACAAAGAGAAAGTGAAAAAGGAAAACCCAAAGCAAAAAAACAGAGTTACTTTTGATATTCACTTTGGACAGACATCTAAAAGCCAATTACATTTGTTGACTGTCATTGTTTACATGATTTCTTGTTAGTATGAGATTAGAAGATTTCTTATTGGTTCGAAGAAATGACATTATAAACGTATATTGGTCGTGTTCAAAACTACTAGAAAGTGAACGAGAAATTGACTCTATTGATTTTCATTTAATAAATGGTCGAAGAAAGTCAATTATTAACATCTTTTTCGACTTAAAAAGTATTTTTCAATGGATTAGTTATTTATATATAGTTATGTTCGTTAATTGACATCTATTTGGATGAACAATTGTGACTCTTCCTTTTATGACTATCCGGATTAGTTACATTACGTCTTCTATGTACGTGCCCGCCGCACGCGTGGCTTCATATGTGCATTGTGGAGTTCTTGGATTGAGTTTTGGCGAGTATTCATTTGAGTCTTCATATATGAGATGATAGAAAACATAGTTTGGTTCATTAGGTGATTGCGCCCTATTGCAAGGATGAATATGCATACAGTCAAACACTATCCTCCATCATTTTTTTATGCAATTTTAAAGTTATATCCATGGCAATAAAATTTTGATTTTATCGATTTATTGTCACGGTTACGCAAAAAGTAAGCATATTTTCTGACATTCCTGTCTCAACAGATCGTAAAAAGCTGTAGTACAAAAACTTCATGTAATTTGGACTCTAGGCTCTATTTTTTGAATTGGGGGGGGGGGGGGGGGGGTTGTTTCTATTGTGCACTTGTACACAGCCAGGGCTGTCCCAACTCCAAGGCTCTAGAGGTTTGGGTTTTGGGCATCTTAAAAATATTTAATTTTTGAGACACTCCAATTTTTTTAGTATTTGGATTTGACTAGGACTCTTTTTTAGCCCAATACCATAAAAAAAATAAAGGCCCAAAAACTCAGATGACCCAAAAACTCGGTGGTATTTTTGCAATCAGAGAACTAATTGGTCCATTTTCCAAAAAAAAAGAAAACCAAAGATCTTGCACATTTTTTCCATTACAGCCTCAAATTGACTAAAAAATTACCTTCTCCAATTCCTCGCGGCCGTAGTGGTAGGTCTGGAGCAAGCAAGAACAAGATGGATCGGATCAACACATCTCAGCCCATCAATTCATTCAAGAACAATTACCTTATCGTCTATTCCCTCATGATGGGTAAACCAATCACCGATCCTTGTTGTCAATGCATTTGCGTTACGTTTCACATTTTTAACTTCACGTACTGCAATTCATTCATTTCATGCGTCTTGTTATACCGTGTTTGATCGGATCTGAGTGCAATAATTTATGAGAATTAAGCTATTTCTTTTTTTTAATCTGGATCTGAGGTATTTTGCCCTAGATTTGTTTGCATTGGGGATATTGGGCTCTTTTGATGTGGTTGAAATCATTGGATCTAGGTATGAACGAAATGTAAAAGCACTTAAATTGAGTTTGATCCACCTATTGATTACGAGCGATAGGAGAATACATGTATTTGTTTTTATTTCTTGTAATGTAGTAGATGATTTGAGACTCAACGTAGTACTATTTTCATTTATTTTCTCAACAACTTTTCTTGGTGGACATAGACTCTTAGGTTGTGTTTCCGTAGATGTGGACTTCAAGTGAAGGAATTTATCATGAGGAATTTTTGCTTCTAGAAATGCAAGACGAGTACTATTCAAGTGATACTCATGCGTTGTTGAGATAATATGTATTTGCCTATTTGAAGACTTTATATTTTGTGTTCGTATGTAATAATTAGTAGAACTTTATATTGGTTTGACTTTCTCGTTATTTTGATCGTTGCTGTAAAAATTGTTAAGCATTAAGGGCACACTTTTTTTAATTTAGCTTTGGGCACTCAAAACCCTTGGACCGGCCCTATACATAACATGTGCGTTATGCACGATCCAAGCCTGGAAACAGAGCACCTTGTCATTCACACCCTTATCATTCACACCAAAGCCTGCCCTTGTCATTCACAAGTGCACACCCCGGGTAATTTGAGATGATCAAAGCCTGCCCTTGTTATTCACACCCTTGTACCACAATCCAAGGCAAAAAAAACACTTTGGAAACAGAGCACCTTTAATTGATGGAATTGCTTTAATATGGGGGAACACAAGGCCACTCATCAATAAAAGAAAGCAAATCAAAATAGAGTAGAAAACTAAAAGCAATTTCTCATTAACACACATGTATGGAGACTAGCTAGCACATTTTCTTGGGTTATGTTCCATATTTCTCCCTGCATCTTGCTTTCCTTTCCTTTTCCATACAAAGGAAAAAAAATTCTCGAATCCATGAATCTTTCTTTCTCAATCTTTGAATAGGGGGACAAGCAAATACCCTGCAAAAGTTTAGGCTTTTACCAAGGCTCTTGTACGCAAAATTCATGCACAAGCGAGAGAGAGAGAGAAGCTTCGACGAAACTAATTCCGTAAATTCCTCTGATTTTCGCTTCCTCTGCAATTCATGAAGCGTGCGCTGCAACTGAAGTACTAAACACCAAGTCCATCCATCCATCGAAGCAGAGTGACAAATACTACCTACAGGATAAATTCCGGAAGTACCTAGTCCACTAGAGGTTTAAACTCACTCATTTTCACTCAAATGACTGGCCATAAGTCTTCTGTACAAAGTTCCTGAAGCCTCTATCTTCGTGGAGCTTAAACTCGACCGGGGGGTGTTCTAAACTTCCCTGCTCCCCTGCACAAAATCTATAACTGTGAGACTGTACATGTGTGTGTGTGAGAGAGAGATCAGTACTTGCATTTGTATGTCATTTACCCAATCTAGACAATACCCCCATCGTAGGGTATTTTACTCTTGTAAAATTCATCATGTGTCTCTTCCAATCTTTATTTCGAGTTTAAATGGACAACAGTTTTTCACAAATACTACTTGATGAAGTCGAAGGCGTGGAGATGATACAATCAAAACACCCAATTTAGAAAGTGTTCCTATTTGAGTAGTGCACAGTGTCATGCACAGAGCCTAAACCAAAACTACGTTTAGCAACAAGCTGTTTACTGAAGTTTCAAGGGGATGAAAATTCGCAGAAGTGGTTGCGAACTTCTGAAAACATGTTTTCATTTCAATTTTGAAAAAAAGGAGCGGTACCCATAACTTAGCCTGTTAATAAAGGGGTCCCCACCCTTTTCCCCAATGTCTTCAGTTGTTTTGTCATGAAAATAAGAGAAACTAAAGAAGCTTTCTGTAAAGAGTAGGTTACAAATGTTTTTATTTCATTATTTTATTATTATTTTTGAACGGTGAAAAAGATTTATTAGTCTTCGGAAATAAATTATAAAGATTAAAGGGACGCCAGGCACAAGGCATCAAGTCGGAGAAGAGCAAACTCACAATACACAATAAACAACTACAACAATTGTATGCCGCTAAGACGTAAAGGGAGAGAGTAACCATCCCCAAAGTTGATAAGAAGCCAACAAAAACAAAAACAACACCACTCCCAAAGAAACACCTGACACTTGAGATTCAAAACACCCCCTAAGACACACCTAAAACTTCAAAACAACACCCAAGAGACACCTCCCGAAACTAACACCTCAAAATAGAAAAAATTAATCTGAAACCAACATGGCTCAATACAATAATGCTACCCACACATATATCACGCACAAATTCTTCACAGAAGCTCTGATGTGGCAAAAAACGGCCCCACTCCCACTCTCTCCCCTCTCGTTTTGGTTTGAGGGCCACAAACAATTTTGCTCCCAAAATTTACCCCACACCCATATCTGCTCGACGCCTCCACCACACCACGAACCAGCACCCGCCACTACCAACAACTGCCGACAACCGGAGACGCAACCAATCGCTATCCACCGCCTATTAAACTGATAAAATTTCCAAACTTTAGACGCCCGTGATGGCAGCGGAAGTAGGATAATAGATTGTCATTCTGGTGTCCGATGACCCGTGTTGGATGATTGTAACGGTTGCAAGAGATGGCGCCCGATGATGGCAAAAGTAACAGCGAATGGAAGGAAAACGTTTTGGGGAAACCCACCTTGGGGAAGAAACATTGCAAGACGTGATTTGGATGGAGATGGTATTTTCGTTCTCTTTTTTTTTTTGGGTCAATCGGGAGGTTTTTTCTAACCCATTCTGGATGTTTTTTTTTAGTTTCTTTTCAACCTTCTATTATAAACAGCTTATGAACCCAATCTGGATTTTGCGCAACAGCAGAGGGTCATGTAAATCCTTTTTTTCTTTTGAAGAGAGAAGAAATCAAGAATTCACAAGAGCGGCGTATAGGAGTCTGGGAGAAGAGGGTGGCTTTGGTGCTGGTTGGTGGCGTCCGTTTGTGTTTGGTAGGGCGACGGCGGCGGTGAACTGTGTTTCGGTTTTTGGAATTCTGTGCACCACAAACACACTTGTGAAAAATCTTAGGGGTGCATCTGGTGCTTGTAGGCGGTGGATGGCGGTCAGTTGCGTTTTCGGTGGGTGGGTCCTGGTTTGTGGTGACTGGTGAGGACTGAGGTGGAGAAGAAATGGGTTTCGTGAAAATTGAATTTCTTCCGCCCAAAACGAGGGGGGGAGAGAAGAGAGAGAGTGTGGGAGTGGGCCCGTTTTTTGCCACATCATTGTATCCGTGAAGAATTTGTGGGTGATGTCCGTGAGGGTAGCATTATTGGGCTCAATAATTCTCCTCATCAACTACCACCATTTGCGCAATACTTTTGATCACATCCTCCTCCTTACCATCATAGCCAATACCTAGAGTCTTCCGTGAGTAGGTTACAAATGTACTACTCATAATCCTTCTTTAACTCATTCAAACATCAAGAGAATAGTAAAAACACATCCTTCTAACAAACCAAGTACTTTACTAGAGGTCAAGAATCAATAATGGAAATAAAGATCGAAATTCCTTCCTGTCTGGCCTTCATGTATACACTTGCTATGTCGATATCCAAAATATCTAATTTCTAAAAAATCCCAAAAGCAAAGTTCGAAAAACAAATATCCCGTAGATTGTCATGAATGTAAGTTAAAAATTGGTCATGTTCAAGTCTTAACAATGCAATACTCTCATTCCATACTCCAACTGGTTTGAGTACTAGTCATAAAAACTGGGAAAAAATATTAACCACATTCAAACATACACATGCATGTGTGTTTGTGTGATATGCATCGTGTTTTATGCATAAAGATACGTAATATGTACCTGTTGTGAATAGGATTAGGCCCATTAGGTACTCTTCTCTTGCTCACGTAATATGGATCACAATCGAACTGAACTCCTTGTCTCTTTGCTCCTATCAA
Source organism: Rhododendron ovatum (assembly GCA_019656835.1). NCBI lineage: Eukaryota > Viridiplantae > Streptophyta > Magnoliopsida > Ericales > Ericaceae > Rhododendron > Rhododendron ovatum. Next base: position 36,159,675 of record CM033800.1, on the reverse strand, counting down.
CTTCAGGAGCTCAGATGATTTTGTGGTTATTGTAGTTTTCTTTATCACGCGATGGGCTAGAACACCAACAAATAAGAACCAGATAAAAGCCATGAAAAGAACAGCTCCTAATGAAGCCCTCAATACCCTGCCTCTGCCACCCATACTTCTCTCCCCTCGTTTCCCCCTAATTTCTCTCTTCAAAGCAGGAGGGCGGATTTTTTACAACCGTGTTTGAAGATGAAGTGAAAGCAATCATTTTGATGTAGGAATGACGTTAATGCCCAAAGACCCCTCTGATTACAAGTAAGGAGAAAGATGAAGTAAAGAGAGGAGAGGAGAGAACAGAGTAAGGCAAGCAGTTTAGTTGGCGGGCAAGGAGTGATTGGTTTCTTTATAGATGAAAGACTAGCTGTGATTATGTTGGAGAGAGAGAGAGAGAGAGAGAGAGAGAGAGAGATTTTTCCAAAAAGAAGAAAACAAAGTTGGTTATCCTTTGTTGCTTTACATATTGATTGGGTCCACAGCAAACTCTCCCTTTGCTTTTGGAGTGTGCATTTTCATGCAGCTATACATATCAAAGGGGACCTTGCTATGACCACCCCCAAAACAAAGAGACTAAAAAAAAAAACCCAAATCAAAGAGACAAAAAAACAAAAACAAAACACACACATAGAGTCATGTTCTCCATCAAGTATATACTGAACATACTTAAATAAACACTCCCCTAACTCCCCCCCCCCCCCCCCCCCCGAAAAAAAAAAGAAAAAAGAAGATTGTTTCCTTCTTCATTTGATGAACTCGGACAATTGTGAACTCTCCTGCTGAAAATACAATACGTAATCATAGCTCTCTAAAATACTACTTTCTTAAACATAAAGGTGGGATGGCTTAACTTTATTACTTAAATTGGCAGTTATAAGATGTTGATACGGATGGACACAACTAGGAGGCTGCTAAGGAAAGGTGGGTTGGCCAAAAGCTATGGCCTATGGGGTTTCTTGCTTGCTAAGAATCTGGTCCTACTTTTCTCAAATAAGTTCAATTGGACCAACCAAAAAATGCTAAAAATTCTTTACCGACAGTATGTCTACTTTAATCATTTCTGGAATTGAGGGTAAAGCCTACAAATAAACTAGCAACTGGACCAACAATCACTCGAACCTGTAAGAGGAGAGAGGAAAGTATCACTAGATTATCCATCCAGATTCCAGACCATTAAGGAGAGAGAGAGAGAGAGAGAGAGAGAGAGAGAAGGTTGGAAGATTTACCTTTCTGACTTCAAATAATGACCTCATCTCTTCAAGAACTCTTTCCCTTGAGCAAATTGACTGTGAAATTGGGCCTGGTTTCTATCAAGGCAAGAGCAATGCATGTTCATTTTACCAAAATTATGATCCGAAGGCCTAGCGTCGATTAGATATCGCAGAAACCATCCCAACTTACGACTGTTTGACAGAATTATACTTTCGCAACTTCATGTACTAAAAATTTCTCATACAAACAGGAAGCACAACCTTTCACTAAGCATGTTCAGCATTCATGGATAGGTAAAATCTCTTATGCTAAGAATTGAGATCAATTTTCAGGCAGTTTCCAAAGTTAAGGGGCTTGTGACTAGGCCATTAATTGTGAAACAACTAAATTCATTTAACTGCTTAACTGTGCAGCGGTGCCACTATCTTAGCATGCAGAACCCTCCTACTCAGAAACAAACTATTTGCAAATCACTGCAAAGAAGAGTTGAAGACATTTCCTTTGAAAAAATGTCGCTCTATTCATTTGGGGAATTCTTGATAGGTGAACATGATGCAGGTGAAAGGAATGTTGGCATTGAATACTGTTCAAATGTATGTAAACGCTAGAACTATCTTTTTTCTGAACTAGGTTGAATACCTCGTATTACATGGGAAGAAAGTAATACACTTCCCCAGTACACACGATATGATTTGTAACAATTTAAACAAACTTGGTCTGAATGTGCTTGATGTTGGATTCATCTGACAGAACCAAATGAAGAAAATTGACCTGCAAAACAAATTATGAAACTTTTCCTTTTTAAAAAAATGTGTTTACCAACCCAAACCCAGCCATAGAGAGAGAAGGTGGAATGCCATAACAAAATCAAACATCTGATGGCCACACTAATAGCAAATTACCATGCGTAACTAAGAAGCCAATTTGGCTACATGAGAGTAGACACCGTTGCTGAACGTAACCTCATTAACGCCGCACTTTCCATTTCCAGTCAAACTTTTTCTGCTACTGCTCGAATTGATTTCTCAGGCTTCCTCTTTTTTTGTGCCCACTTGGGTCCATATATAGCTAAATGTGTCCGGCCAAATCGTCTATCAGTTATCTGCACTTTCATGTCACAGAGCAACATATCATGCACTAAACTGCAATCCGAACAAACATAAAGCATTGATTAATAGAGTATCAGAAAACAGAAACTTCCCAAGTAACATGATCACGACCACATTAGACTTCCACTCCATGGGGTTACAACATACACATCAATCAAATTCACAATTAAAGAAAGCTACCAGTCTGTTTCTTTCAACGATCGCTCTCCATTTTCGGAGGCCGAGTCTCAAACTTTAAATTTAACAGGTATTCAAAGACTTCATATATATAAGCAGTCAGAGAATACCTATTATGTTGCCAGCAAAATTAATTGTCACAATGTCATAGGAAGTACCTTTACGAGGCATCCACATGAATCGAGCATGTCTGTTCTCAAAGGATACTCCACTACCTAGAGCATTAAAAGTGGAAGTTTTAGATGATATTCAGAGGAAAATATGGATACTACAAATATAGACTGAAGTGAAGGGAAAACACCAACATACTATAAATGTATCCTCTCCAACTAAAGATGATTTTGAAACTTGATCCATCAGTACAGCATAATCCACTTCAGTGTAAGGAGGTGTCACACTAATATAGTTAAATGGCCCATCTTTACCTACATAGAAAGAATTCATCTCAAACTCTGTCTACAACATTACAAAGTAAGAAAACAAATCATTTACTTTAGGTCTAAGGATCTATTTACTTCAAAACATCTGAAGAAAGAAGCATGTCTGGGCAATGAGTCTTCTATGTTTGATGTGGATTATTTGGGGTGAGAGAAATTCGAGATGTTTTGAAGGAATCGAAAGCCCTTTGTTTAGAATCAAAAGTTTTTTGGTGAATTGCTTAAATAGTTGGGACAAGAGAGAATGTAATCCCTCTCTTGACCAATTTTTAGATTGGTTTGACCTTTTCCATTCTCATATTGGTGTCTGGGGCCTTTTTGTATATGGCCTCTTTTTGTATACGGGCGGCATTCCCTTAATGCCTCATTTCTAACATAATCATTTACTTATAAAAAAAAATCTATTTACTTCAGATCTGGTGAAGACTATGTACAGTCCACGTATGAAAACTATGATAGAATCCCAATGGTTCATTTTCATTTTTCAGGCCATTCTGGATCATTAACAAGGTCGACTCCTCAAAATTAGGGTCACAACTTTGGTCTTCTAACCCAGTCGTACCAAATTGCAGGCAGTGATCATTGATACAGGTTAGCCACTGCAAGGTTCAGAATTTTGACTCTTAGACGCAACCGAAGGAATACTTTCATGGGCTTAGTAGGAACTATAAGGAAAAACCGAACAAGCAACATTTGTAGATTATAGCTGATAAAAAAACATTTATAAATGATAGCATAATGACAGTTCACATATTATACTCCAACCGGTGATAGACAGGAGAGCTTCTATTGGAGGCTCCGACATAAGATTTAGTCTAATGTTAATAAGCAGAGCATATTGATAACCTAAGGGCCTTGGTTTGTAATGAGAACAAATGAGGCACCCTATATAATTTTTCTTGCTGCTTGTGCTTAGTATCAGTGTGTGTGTGTGTGTGTGTGTGAGAGAGAGAGAGAGAGAGAGAGAGAGAGGAACTAAATCACACACCTACAGACCGTGCAGCCCCCTCTAGGAAAGTTTCAACACGAACTGTATGTATCACTGAAACATCAAGAAAACCAGTCCATTCTAAATTTGGTCGTAGAACATCTGAAACTACCCAAGGATCCATCTCAACAAAATGCACCTGGGAGATTGCAAGTATGCACACCAGGTGTTTCAGAAAACCAAAAGGCGAAACATGTAATCAAAACTGCCAATAAAAAGAAAATGAAATCAAAACTGCACAAGAAACTAAAACCAAGTTACTCATCAAAAGATCTCATTGTCAGCAGTAAATCGCAAACCCATTTTCAAAATGTAAACATATCAGGAATCTGCGCCATCTCCTGGGTTCGCCAATTGTTAAGTAGCTAGACAAAGAGGCTATTAAACATAGCCAAAAATCATTACCAAATAATGAATGGGCTTTTAGAGTATAACTGTACTACCTCAGAACATCCCCGGCTGAGAGCCTCAATCCCAACAGATCCTGTGCCACTGTACAAGTCTAACCAGCGACCGGGCCTTAATGATGCAGGACAGCCTCCAGCCACCTTAACAAAGAAAATGTATGTCTTCAAAAACATTATAAATTTTGAAGTAGCACCTACAAGATGGTTCAAAACCAAACAAAGATACCAAAGCATTAACAATTTAGCTTGTTCCATCACTATGACTTCATTGTATTGATATACATTCTTTACCTGCAAAATGTCAAAGGCTGCACCTTTTACAACTTCCATCATTGGCCGTACGTCCTGGCCTTTTGGCGAGATCAATTTCTTCCTTCGAGCCTTTCCTCCTAGAACCTAAAATAACCAATAAGGTCACTTTTGCTTCCACTTTTAACAAACGAAAGTCCTTAAGGCAAGCAAGAAAGATCTGCACGAATTACTCTTATTAAGATAAACAATATGGGGATTTCTCAGTATTGAGTGAATTCTTGAAGATGCAGGCTTGTTATTTATTACAACTCCAATAACCAAGTAAGTAAAAAGAAAGAATTTAGCTTTTCATATTTTGCCTTTCCTAAAGGGGAGGCAATAATATATCTCAAATCCAGTGACAACTTATGCGGCCAATATCCCTTTGATCAAGATGCTAGCAGTTCTATCCACGAATAACCTCATGTTCGTGAATTTGAGTTTGTCAAATGTCAATAAACCCAAACTCCGATCAAGCTGGATTTTCATCGTGATGTCAATGTGCATATATGTTTGGCCATATTCATTCAAATACATATACCACAATTAAAGCAGACTCAACCTGAAGCAATTTGTGGGTCTCCCTCGAGGGCTTAGGTTTCGCCGCAGGGGCCTGCTTGCCTCTACCTGTCTTCTGCGGCTCCTTTCTCCTCCTCTCCTGAAAATTCACAGCACTAACTTTCCAAAAGATGTTTCACATTATGCATGTGTTTCATTCATTTAAATGATTTTGAGAAGCAATGATATGGTCATGTCATTTCCTTGGCATTTCAATGGAATGACCATCCACCTAAAGTGGTTTTTGATAACTTCATCTGTACAGTACAGTATGTAAATCTTTTCCAGTGAATTCGAAGGGAATAGACATTCTCTTCCAGCTTCATTCCAATGACCCAAACACTACCTATATATATGAATCACAAGGCCTGCAAACAAACCAAGCTGTTTGCGAGCAACTCGAGGCTCGGCTCAGCTCGGCTCTTAGTAAACGAGCTCCAGTTTTAAGCTCGTTTTGTAAACAAGCCAAGCTCGAGTTAGTTGCAACTCAGCTTAATTATAAACGGACCAAGCTCGAACACCTCGACAATAAATGAGCTGAGCTCAAACACCTCAATAGTAACCGGGCCAAGCTCGAGCTTGCATATTTGGCCTCAACCCGAGCTTGAGCTCTGGACTAGTTTTGAACGGTCCAAGCTTGAACAGAACACATCAGGAAACAAGCTCGAGCTCGAGTTTTAAGCTCATTTTGTAAACAAGTCAAGCTCGAGTTAGTTGTAACACGGCTTGATTATAAAAGCTCAGCTCATTTGAATAGAGGCTCGCGTAGCAACTGAGCTCGAACACCTCGATAATAAACGAGCTCGAGCTCGATTATTTGGGCTCGACCCGGGCTCTAGCCCCGGACTAGTTTGGAACTATCTGAGCTCGAACACGTCAAAGCTCAGGTCGTTTCGGCTCGTTTGCAGCCCTTAATTATGAGGATGAGTGCATTGTGCATATAAGCAGATACATAAACAGATAAACACACACACACACATATATATGGAGAGAGAGAGAGAGAGAGAGAGAGAGAGAGAGAGAGACCTTCGGCGGAGAAGGTTCAGATAGGAACTCATCGGGATCGATGCCGTAGCTCTCGAGCAACGCTCTCTTCTGGTCACTCGCCATATCATTTTTCGATTCTGTTACACGTCGCAATAAACAAATATATTCAATCCAAACAAAATGAAGAAAATGTTCGAAATCAAATCAACACAATCTAATCGAATTAAGTAGTGAACTGTCAAGAAAATGTTTAGTGAAGTACTGGAAGAGAATACGATGGCCGAACGACGTCTTCGATCGGTGATTCTGGAGGGAAAAGCGATGAGGAAGAGATTGGGAGGAGATGAAATTAGGTTGGAAGAGGTGGTGAGGCGGAGAGGAGAGAGAATTGGGGGTTGAGGAGACGACGAAACCGCCATCGCTAGAGCTCGAAATTTCTCTGGTGGTTGATTTCTTGGGGATAAGAGCGTTTATTGAAGATTGAAGAAAGATGCACCCAGAGCCGCAAACCAGGGAAGCGGAGTTCCAAGTGTTTATGCTTCCGGTGGTTCAAAAGCTTAAGGTGGTGGCCAAATAATCGAGCTCGGTTTGTTTACTAAACGAACCGAACTACTGCAACGAGTCAAATTTTAAAAAATGAGTTGCTTACCATGAACTCGAGCTCGACTTATTTACAAAATGATAGGACCGCAAACGAACCGAACAGCTCGAGGCTCAACTAGACTCATTTTTGAGTGTTGGGCTCGTTTACTAAACGAGCCGAGTTTTAACACTCTAAAACTCAGCTGAAAATGTAGGCTCGACTCGTTCATAGAGGCTTGTTTGGTAAATAAATTGAGCTTCATTCTTTAAGGGCTTGACTCGTTTACAATTGAGCTCGAACACAACAAAGTTCAACTCGGATAGGCTCATTTCCAGCTCTACTGAATGAGTTTAAAACCTGAGCTTGACTCCTTCCCTAACGAGTCAAGCCGAGTCAATAACGAACAGAGGCTTGAGTTCTTTCCAAACAACTTGGTTTGTTAGATATGAATATATGATCAACAATTTTTTTTATTTTTTTAAGATAATAAGAAAACTGAAAGCTCAATTAGAGGAAAAACAGCCAATCAACCAACTGAAATGCGGGGACGAAGTCGGGATTTTATAAACGTGGGGCGGATCTATGAACAACAAAATTTTGACATTTCAAAGTTCGAAAATCTAAAGCATTTAATAATGTCTAAACAACATCCAATACAAAATACAAAATATCTAGGTGTTCTTAGCAAATAAAAAACAACTAATATTAATATTGACATTTGAAAAAAAAAATTCCTAAAACAACGCGACGACCTTCGCCCCCATACAGCCGAGAGTAGTTCCATCTCTGCTAACTTGAATATATGGTTCTGTCGTCAAATTAGCACATTCCCAGATTGTGCTTCTCTAACGGATTGCAGGCAAACTCAATCCCTTGTCAAAGGCCTTGAGCAATTCTACCGCTGCATCCAGCTGCCAACACAGGGACTCGTTCATGGAATTCATCATAACATCCTTCCGGTAGACACTCGAATCCATCGCGCTTTCCAGATTCTCACTCCAGGGTCGGCTGTGGCAACCTTCCTTCAGAGCTCCAAGGAGTTCAGCGTCTCCTATGATGTCAACATTAGCCTGAGAAGTCTCCGTGTCCATCGCTATCTTACTAGGAGGTTCTTCTTGCAGTTTCCAGGCGATGACTGCCAAAGCAAAATGCCCAAGTCTCACCACCTCTTTACTATCTTTCGTTGCGGCATTCGCAGATAAATCGTAGATCGTGACTGTCTGGATTTTATTGAAACTCTCTGAAAAAGTTTCATTAAAATTCGGACCGTTCAAAATACTTTTTTAAGGATGAGAGTCACCTCCATAAATCCAATTTGACGAAAACCTCCGTAAAGAAGATATTATCATATTCGTAACTCTACTGCCTAACACGTGCCCCGTGCATGAGTCGTAAAAACTGTTTGTCAACCTATCTGCACCACTATAGCTTAGAGAAATTATGTTGACATTATTCTTGAGATGTAGGTGAAAGTGATTTTACTATTTTACCCTTTGTCTGAATATGAATATGAATATGAATATGAATATTTTTCTTTGAAGATATGGAAATTCTCCAAAGGGGAAAAAATGACATGATCTTTTTTTAACTGTACAATGGTTGGAATTCTTAAGTATATACTATTAGGCTATAGTCAAGTATTATTTCATTGACCATTCTTTCTCCCAACATTGTCAACGACTTGTTAATATAAAGAGATTTTGTTTTTCCAACAAGTTTGAATTCCATCCACCTTAGGTGGAAATCCCACTACCATTTGTGGGCCCATCGTGCATAGCTTACAGTTATCTGAACCGTTTATCTTGTAGGTTCCGTAGAGTAGAATAGTACATAAATTAATTTTATCGAATATTGATAGGTATATAAAAAATTAAATTTTGGATTTATAAAATCTATAGTAGATAAGTTTAAACTTAAACTAACCATAACCATCTATTTTATAGACCCAAAATAAAATTTTAATGTATCTATCGATGTCCAATCAACCCAATTTTTAGCGTGGATGTATTACTCTGCGAGCTTTATAAGAAGAACGATTCAAATTACTTAAAAAAACGCACTGTAAGGCCCGCATTGGGTGGTGGAAACCATGGGGTTTAAACTCTTTTCCTAATAAAAGTAAAAAATATGTTGGTTATATATGGAGGTGTTGGACCTAACCCACCTTTGCCTAATCTTAGACTTGACTGCCAAACGATCCAATACCTAAAGGGTCCATGCAGAGAATATTTTAAGGGGCCAAGAGCAATTAGGAAGAAAAGCAACCAATGCTCTCGGAACATACGTCGCATGACACGTCAATGAGAATAGGTGACAAACTACACAGCGGGGGCTTCAAAATTTTAGTTTAGCGCCAATAAAATTATGTTCTAATCCTCTCATCTAAAAGTTGGACAGTTTTTTTTTTTTTTTGCCATTCGTTAATCTTCATTTACACTATCTTAGGAGACTTGAGGGAGGGAGATGAAACTTATGGAGATTGAACTCTGCTCATATGCATAAAAGTATGTAAGGGAAGCCCAGTAATGCTACCCACACAGATTTTGTACATAGATTTTGTGCACAGATTTTTTGTGGGGCCCACTACGGGTCCCACACAAATAATCCGAATCGTTCATTAAATGTAAAATATTTTTTCAAGGGTCCCCACAAAAAATCAGCTCAATCCGATACTCATAGATGCTTGATTCAATCATTTAACTTTTCATTCGAATCTCAGGATAATGAAAAGTTAAATGATTGAATCAAACACTTATAGATATCGGATTGAGCTGATTATTTTGCGGGGGCCCTTGAAAAAATGTTTTACATTTAATGAACGGCTCGGATTATTTGTATGGGACCCGTAATGGGCCTCACAAAAAATCTGTGCACAAAATCTGTGTGTGTAGCATTACTGAGGGAAGCCAACTACACTTCACACCAATTGCAAAATTGAACAATATTGATGGGCCTGTTTGCGGATTTTTGGAAGATTTGTTTTGAAGATGAACAATTTTAAAAAAATGTTTTAGAAAAATTAAGAACAATTTTTGAAAAATATTTTTTATTTTCTGCACGATTCTTGGTAAGTTTATACCACTCATTACAAAATATTTCTGTGAACTTATAGAACCAATCAAAGGCTAATTTTTTTAATATAATTCTGATACACATATATAATCTCCGACTGTTGCAAGAAAAACATTAACTTTTCTACAAACACACAACAATTAGTTTTCAACCACATATATAAACACACAAACTCTTCTCACATGGGAGTAACAGAAAGTCTAGGGTCACTGCATGGGATGCAGTGACCGGTTCACCGCACGTCTTTTGGGTCCCACTCCGGATTCCAAAAAAATACAGAAAAATATGCATAAATTTTAAAATAATATTTCATGGCACCCTGTAAAAAAAATCAGCTCCAATGATATCGGTAGGTATGTTTTTCGGAATTCGTTGGAACGAAACTGTTTAGTTTTACAGTTTCGTCCCTGTAAATTCAAAAAACATATCTACCGATATCCATTGAAGCTGATTTTTTACAGGGTCCCATAAAATATTATTTTAAAATTTATGAATATATTTCTGTATTTTTTTGGGACCCGGAGTGAGCCTCATTAGACGTGCGGTGGACGGTCACCGCAAATTGCATGCGGTGACCGTAGTCCTGCTGTAGGAGTAATGAGAAGTGCTTCTCATGTGAGAGGAGTTTGTGTGTTTGTGTGTGTGGTTATAAATTACTCCCTTCATCCCAATTTAATTAACCTTTTTAAGAGTTCATATCACTTTTCAATTGATTATATCTTATAATTGATAATGTTTTATGTGATTTCAAAAATATTGTATTATAGAACCAATCAAGATTTATCAAATAAAATTTATATTTGATATAAAATTTATTATGAATCTAAAGATATAACTAATTTTTTAGCTGATTAGAATAAAATGAGAGACAATTAAATCGGGACGGACGGAGCAATCGGAAAAACATATCTCCTGCCATTTTCAATTCCTTTCTACTAAACTCCCAGTCATCTCCTCTCAATCCCCTCCAATTTTGTAGTAGTGACACGTACATCAAGCACAACCACAAGAGTAATAAAAAGCCACTCGCACGTGGACGCGGGGAAAAATCCTCGTCGGCCCGCCGTCGGCGTTGAATACTCCCACCTAAAGCTGTACTTACCTTCGGTGACATGCGTACAGCGTACGCCCACGCTTTTAAGAAGAAAAATTATTCTAACATTCGCCCAAATGGACAGAATAATTTATTTAATAAAATACAAAGATGTGAACACCACATAAATACAAATAAAAAAAAGTAAGATTCATTTGATCCAAAAGCTAATGTGTGCTCTCCAATTTTCTTAAGAAAACACTCACACTCTTACAAATACATTACAAAAAATGCCATTGATTCTTATTACATTACTACCGGGGGCGTAATGTCGTAGACACGAACAAATACTAGTATGTAAAAATATACATTAATATCCGAAAAAGATGTATTAATATTTGTAAAAATATATTAATATCCGTGAGATATATATTAATATTCAAATTTATTTGTAATTATATGCATATTATTCTCCGCACAGTGGGTGGTGGTTAACAAAACCATTTAAAAAAACAAATTATTTTCCCCCTCCTTCCTTCTATTATTACCACATCGTGACAGACAAGACAAAACAAAACAAACTCCCCTGATCTGATCAGGAGAGGAGATCACACACGCTTCACGACTCTGTTTAATTTTCTTCAGCTACATAGGTGTCGAAGACAGATAGATAGATAGATATCTGTATAGACCCATAAACTCAAAATCAAAATCAAAATCAAGAGAGAGAGAGAGAAGAGAGAGAGAGGAAGGACTTCTGAACCCCTCCGACAGCGACGTCAACCGAACGCCATTGGTTTTTTTTTCTGGCCACCTACCATTTTATTTCACGTACCCGATTTCCGCCCTCCCTCTTCATATACGCCCATGCTTTGATCTGAAAAAAGGGGGCAGATTTGGTGGATACTTTGATCGGGAAGAAAAAGTTTAGAGAGAGATGGGAGTGTGTGGGTCTAAACCCATGGCTTGCGTGTGTCCCGGAAAGAAACCCGGCAGAAGAAGACGACGGAGGAGAGAGAGGAAGAGTAAGATCCATTCTTCTCTATACAAACGGAACGACGTCGTTGATCCGTCTACCCTCGTCGATCGGGCTTACACCAACCCTACTTTCAGAGGTAGTACTCCAGCTAATTAGCCTCTCCTTCCTGTTTATTGCTTCAAATTATTATGGGTTTATTAGCAATGACAGCTAGTACTAGTTCTGATCCATGGTTACTTGATCAATTATTGGCACTCTCGGTATTTTTGTTTCTGTACCAAATTTGGGTTTCTCTAGATATTTACATATCACTAAAAGTTTGACATTTGGAATAGTAGCCCCGTTCAGTTGCACGGAAACGATGAGCAAGCACGAGAAAATCGATTTTTTCTGCAACCTCGTTTGTGTTCATTGACCAAGAAAGTTGTGGGACTCACTCACCACCCAAATTTCTCACGGGAAAACACTTTCCAGTAAAATAAATTTTGCTTTAAGGAAGGAATTTTAGATTTACTACAAAATTCTTTGCCAACCGAACAAAAAGGAAAATAAATTCATTTTCCTTTCCTTCATTTTTTCTGAGAATACATTTCCTGCACAGCATTACCACCAACTCAACGGGGCCGTTCGAAGAAACTAGGGTGACACTGGCTTTACTAACTCACCAACAAACTTCTGGGTTCAAGTCCTAGGTCAGTCAGTTTGTGCATTTAGGACCGAAGGTCAGTCACCCCGTTAACTAACTTGGCTAACTTGTTAATTTCTTCTTGAAGAACCGGCACCCATTAAGGGCCCAACAAGAGAAAGTGAACTAACCAGATTCTGACCCATTGTTTATGAGTCTAGGTAGGGAAAAGAATTCCTCGACCAACGCAATAGGGAAAAATTAAAATGCGTTTTCTTCAAGATACTAAAGAGTGAGGAATATGATTACCATGATCAATGTTGTGAACTATCTTGTAACTATCATCTACTCATATTTCCATTGAAGCAAACATTTACTTCAATTGTTTGAAGTGTTGAGCTGATCTTTGTTCATACTTCCAGTGGCATCAAAAGAAAATTCTGACGCTGCAAACGCTGCAACAGCAATCGAGTCTGATTGTGATGATGATTTTCATAGTGTGCAAGATGGTATGTGGTTTGGACATTGTATAAGCATTCAAGTTTGCTACTTTTTATTGATATTTTAGTATTCAAGCAGCTAGCCTTTCTAATACTGTCTCATACATGATTTCAGCATTTACAGATGTCTATCACCGTAGCTCCGATGTTGATTCCACTTCAGATATCGTATCTCCCAGATCTTCTCGCCACATTAATTATGATATTACCCGCAAGTCTTTATCTAGTCAGCATCCCAATCTAAATGGAGAATCAGGAGGAGATACAGAAAGCAAATGTGGAGGAGAGGGTGCAAAGAATGAGAAAACCCTTAATCTGCGTCCAAGAGGTGTTGATCCTCAATTGGAATCTGATGAAACTGACAGTGATAACGAAACAGGAGTGTTGCACAATTGTGGACTTCTTACCAATAATTGTTTACCTTGTCTTGCTACTGATGTTTCCTCTGATGAAAATAAAAGACCCCTAAGCCCCAGCACCCCGAGTGCCATGCAGAAAATGGCTTCAATATTCTCTTTTAAAAGGAAGGAGGAGCAAGCTACTCCTGCACTATGTAAGCCTCATTCACTCATCTTCAGTGGTAAAAGCTACTTCATTTTTGTCTATCCTGCTTCCAGTTTAAAATTGGTCACATCTCTGAATGAGCCCTCTGTAGTATCGATAATTACTGTGAGCCTTCATATTATGAAATCGTTACCCATCCTTGAGACTTCTTGTGCAGTTCCCTATCATGACAATAAAATTTTGTGGCCATACTTAAATTTAGAAAAGCCTTTGAACTGTTCATCGTACTGGAATGCTGCCTTTGGTTTCGGTGTATACTCATTCTGGATGGTGATTCTATATGATTATGTCATTTCTTCTCCAGCTTTCTTGTTGGCACTTTTCTTGAATTGTATAGTTAATTGCTAAACCATGAGGCACAAAACAAGCTGCTTATACAAATGTTATATGTATTTCTCAGTTTCACCAAAGGCACTTCTGCAAAGACCAGTTGCGGGTTCCCAAGTTCCACACTGTCCACCAGAAAAACAATGAGTGATTGCTGGTCACCAATCGAGCCAAGTACCTTCAAAGTCCGTGGTGGAAACTATCTTAGGTGAGAGCAAAGTTTTGCAATTGTTTATGGCTTCAACTAGCTATTTGTTCATAATGGCTGCAAAATCATTGTGTTGATTCATTCATTCTACATCCTCATGGTTACTGTTTTCCTTTTTCTTTGAATTTCTTCTAGGGAACCATGCGCATTTATTTGAAAAAGGCCTTCGAAATTGATGTAAATTAATCAGTTTATGTTTCAACCCATTTCATTTATGTCTGTCAACATGAAAGCCAATGTTGCTTTTGGTTTCTTTTGGTCACAGGGATAAAAAGAAAGATTCTGCTTCAAACCATGCTGCATTTTATCCTCTTGGTGTAGATGTGTTTTTGTCTCCGCGTAAAATTGATCATATTGCTCGTTTTGTGGAACTTCAAGCCTTGAATTCGTCTGGAGAAGTCCCTGCTATTCTTGTCGTCAATCTTCAGGTAACGTACCTCGCATATTTGGGTGAAATTGATGACATATATTACTTGGTGATCGAGTTGGTCAATATTTTCGAAGTCCAAGTATTATATCCGTTAAATGTATCCAGTTTGAATTTATCAAGCTCTCTCAATATATTGTGCCAAGGTGCTGCATCACCTGCATACTAGTTTTGTATTCTTGATGTCTATCACCCAAAGAATTTCTAGTGTGTCCAGGGACTTTTAGTCCATCAGGATAGCGAAAATCTTTATTAGCAGTTCATGAAGTTGGCCTGCAGAAAAACAATTGACGTATGTACAGGAGTTATTTTCCGGTTTTCTCTAATGACTCTTTTTCTCTCCCTTCTGCCCTCTTTCTCTCTCAGATTCCGCTGTATCCTGCCAAAATCTTTCCAAATGAATATGACGGGGAAGGAATGAGTTACGTTTTGTACTTCAAGCTATCCGACAATTATTCGAAACTTCCACGAAATTTCCAAGAACAAATCAGGGTAAGATGGTTTTTGCACTTGCAGGTTTACAATGTATGGCAAGTGATAACTTGTACATACAGATTAATCCCTTCTTAATCTTCCATAAGTTTTTAATTTGTTACAAATTCCTGATTAGTCCGTGGAAATATCCATGCTTCTCTCTACGACAGAGGTTGATTGATGACGAAGTAGAGAGGGTCAGAGGTTTTCCGTTAGAAACAACTGCACCCTTCAGGGAAAGGTTGAAGATCTTGGGTCGAGTGGTAAACATGGAAGATCTTCATCTAAGTGCAGCTGAGAGGAAGCTTATGACTGCTTACAATGAAAAGCCTGTTCTCTCACGTCCTCAACATGAATTTTACCTGGTAAATTTGTCTATGTTAAACAGATTCAGTTCCTGTTATGTTCTATTCTAGTATAGTTGCATCTCATTTATCTATATGATTTACCTTATCTTTCCTGATAGTTCAAGCCCTCCTGGACATGAATCCTACATTTTGTAGAACTTTTACAACTGTAAAGAAGAGTTTTCTTAAAAAGATATATGGAAGTGTATATCCTACGTTTTTTGGACTGTTCATCTATTAAATTTTTGTTGGTAAGTACTCGTGTGATCGTCTCATAGGGAGTAAAAGCATGTTTTGTTGAAAATTTTGAACTATATTGCTAACTATGTATTTCTCTCTGATTAATCTTAAAGGGGCAGAACTACTTCGAGATTGATTTGGATATGCACAGGTTCGGCTATATCCCTAGGAAGGGTTTTGAAACATTTCAAGAGAGATTGAAGAATTGCATCTTGGATTTTGGCCTGACTATACAGGTACGTCTTCAACAAGTTAATTGCCAGTGCTAGTTTTATTACTACTACGTTTTATCCACATCTGATATCATTTTTGCATTACTTTTATGATTTGAAACAGGGAAACAAACCGGAAGACTTGCCAGAGAATGTGCTGTGTTGTGTGAGATTGAAGGAGATTAACTACTCTAATTACCACCAACTGGGGTTTTGAATCAAGGGCTTTCGTACCCAGCTTGGGTTTTCACTGAAAAGCCAAAGATTCCAGCAGATGAGAACTAATCAAGACTCAAGAGGCGTCGTTTGAGTTGTTTCATGGGTTATTTATTGTTCCTGTTTTTATGGTCTTTGAATAATCTTGCAGTCTCTTGAATTGACTTTGAGCATCCGTATTTATCTGTAAAGCATTGCTTACACGAGTGTACAGTTCAAAACCTGGTTGATATGAAATAAAAAGCAAGCATTTTCACGATTTTTATCGCATTCACATCGGAATGCCGAGTGGTATAATTACTATCTTAAGTGCAAAATACCCATGAAATTGCAGGAAATGAGAACAAACAATGAGATTCAAATTATATAGCTGAAAAACTGCAAAATACCCTTTAAGAGATCTAAACAGGCTGAACCCATGACAACCCTTTTCTTCCATCGCACATTCTGGTCTAGTGCAAGCTCGATTGACATAACATAAAATTAACTGCTAGTTCTGGTTTAGCTAAAAAATGAGAACTCAAGGACTCAGTAATTGAAATACTCATTCATGAACTCAGGGAATTCCATCTGCATCTCACTATCTCTATCCAGAATGGCCTCGACAAATGAACTTGCAGAAGATGAAGCAGCTTCGGACAAGTGCTTTTTCTGACCTCCATTGGACATTCCTCCACATGCTTTCTCTTGTCCAACTTCACTCAAATGGGGAGAAAAGGCTGAAGAAAATTTCTCTGTATCCGCGGAATGAATAGGGTCGCCGAGAAGAAACTCAGTACTCCAACGAGGAGGAGAAGGCGCTGTGATCACCGGAGCCTGAGGTTGTGGGCAGGGAAAGGATTGTGGGGACCTCAGTTGTGGGAAACTACAGGAGCCTGATGATGATGAAGCCGAAGAGGAGATTTCTGTGTAGAAATACGGTTGGTTTGGAAAAGACTCGTCTTGGAATTGCTGCGGAAATGGTTTACCGATTGAACTTTCCATTGGAAGGAAAGTCAGTCCAGAGACTGAAACTTGCATGTTGTTCGTGGACGGAATCGGGTATCTGGTGTTTGGGAGGCTGCTGATTTTTCCGTAGTCGGAAAGGATCTGAGAGAAGGGCTTATGGGTTACCGGATCTATCCCCATTTTGGAAAGCTTCTTCTTCAGCTTGGTGTTCCAATGGTTTTTCACATCATTGTCTGTCCTTCCAGGTAGTTGTTTTGCTATCAAAGACCACCTATAATCATTTTCGGTTATATCATCAGTAGTACCATCTTTGTAGATGAGATTTTCACTTCATACGGTTCTTTCTTACTTAGTATAAATTTCATTTTTTGCTTGTTCTCGTTCGATTAATCAGTTTCAAAACCTGAACCAAAGTCACTCATAAAGGAATCCAAACGGCCCGTATCATTCACTGGAGCTTCACAGGATGCATACATGGAATTGCCAAATCGTTTTTTGGCTGTCAAGTAAGAAATTTTAGTGGAAGATCTACCATTTCTCCTTTTGCTCTTCTTATTTTCAAATAAGAGAGCGCAACCCAGTGCATGAGACTCTTCCTCGACCATTAAAGGGTTGTGCTCCTTTAAAAGCTGGCTTTTTTTTTTTTCTAGCACAGAGAGAGAGAGAGAGAGAGAGAGAGAGAGAGAGAGAGAGAGAGATCAGTCCACCTGCTGCCAATAGCTTGATGAAAGTCAAGAATAAGCTGTTCTTCCTCAGGGGTGAAATTGTCATGCTTGAGGTCCGGCCTGAGGTAATTCGTCCACCTAAGCCTACAACTCTTACCACATCTATTGAGTCCTGTACACAAACTCGTCCAACAACAAAAAATTATGCACAAAGTCTACAACTATATTTCAAAAAGTATCTTTGAATAGCACACTTTTGAAAAACGAAAAAACACTTTTCATTATTCGGAAACATAAGTTTTTGCGACGACTTTTGTGAAAAAAAAAAAAAAAAGCGGGTTGTTTTCAAAAGCTTTATGCTTTGTTTGGTTTGGGTTTTGAAATTTTTTTTGAAAAATAGTAGGGGTAATAAGTGGAGAGAGATATAGAGAGAACGGTTGGAAGTAGGGGGAATCTAGGGGTATTTTTTGAAAAATTCTTTTTGAAAATGAAGAGAACAAGGCAATTTGTTCGGAAATTGTTCATCAAACATGTGTTTACGAAAATCAAGAACAGAAGACGAAAACAATACCAAACATGCTAGAACTTAGATACCTGTTTTTTGGGGAACCAAAGTCCAGTTGCTGTATTTCAAAAAGTATCTATGAATAGCACACTTTTGAAAAACGAAAAAATACTTGTCATTATTCGGAAACATCTTTAAGTTTTTGCGACGACTTTTGTAAAAAAAAAAGCAGGTTGTTTTCAAAAGCTTAAATGAGTTCGGAAAATTGTTCATCAAACACGTGTTTACGAAAATCAAGAACAGAAGACGAAAACGATACCAAACATGCTAGAACTTAGATACCTGTTTTTTGGGGAACCAAAGTCCAATTGCTATATTTCAAAAAGTATCTTTGAATAGCACACTTTTGAAAAACGAAAAAACACTTGTCATTATTCGGAAATATCTTAAGTTTTTGCAACGACTTTTGTAAATAAAAAAAAAAGAAGTGGGTTGTTTTCAAAAGCTTAAATGAGTTCGGGAAATTGCTCATCAAACACGTGTTTACAAAATCAAGAATAGAAGACGAAAACGATACCAAACATGCTAGAACTTAGATACCTGCTTTTTGGGGAACCAAAGTCCAGTTGCCAACTCCATTGTTGCCTACGTATGCAAGTATTTTTGCATCTTCCTCCGGTGTCCAAAGCCCCCTTTTCACATTTGATTTATCACAACAAGGAGGCCTCCCCATCATGTATTTGTTTACACACAACACTACGTTGAGAGAGAGAGAGAGAGAGAGAGAGAGAGAGAGAGAGAGTTGATGTAATGGTGGTGATGTTATGCTCTGTGGCCTAGCAAAGTACAGTCCGGGAAGGAGGAAACATTTAACAAGAGAGGAGGCAAGAAATGCATGTAATTTTGGAGGGCTCCCATTTTAACCACAATTGCATGATATTTTATCATCAAATCACACAATGGTTTAGCATGACATCAAAAAGAAAGCACGCATATCTCTCTCTCTCTCTCTCTCTCTCTCTCTCTCTCATTCATCATGTACTTGGCTCCGAGGGCATTACATAATCCAGGTACAAATTGGGTGACTGCAATATTTTTGTTAAAACTTAAATTTAACTAACTGCCTTTTTTGATGCACTGGCGCCATCATGTGTGGGAGCAAAACAGTTTCTATAAGCATGCCAAGGAATATTCACAACTGTCATGATCTTAACTGAAAAATCAGCTCAGAGTGACGCATCTCTTCCAGAGCCCTTTACCATTTTATCTGGCACCATTTTCATCAAGGAAAAATAAGGATTTGTGCATGAAAATGAGGCAACAAAAAGCGAAAAAAAACATTTCACCTTGTTTCGTAGCCTTTTTTGGGATTCTATCGCGGAAATGCATCTATTTTACCATTTCTGGGATCAGAACATCGTCCGTCCTAAATTAGCGTTGGTGTATATTCTTGCTACGCTAAGAGAAGCCGGTCACCTGTTCCTATGTTTTTTCTTTTTTCCCCCTCCAAATTTGACAGCAAAAAATCTATAAATTTGTACAACCATAACTTAAACAAATAGCGAGGAGTCTCTATTTCACTGATCACCAGCAGAGAGAATAGAAAAAAAAGAAAGTTTAACAAAAAAATGAGAAAGAGATCAGATAACAGCCATATGCTTCACCATAAGATCAATAAATGTGCAAGATGCCAGCAACTACAAAAGTTCCAACAAGTATGATTTCGATTCTCCTTGCGGCATTCTTCCTCTTTATTTTGATTCCTTTAGTTTCTAAGAGTAGTTCAATGCTATTATATACAACGGGGGCCTGTTTGGTAGCCCTTGCTCATTTCTTTATTTTGTGCCTCAATCAAGAGGAAAAATAAGAGAAGATAAGCTAATAAGCAAGATTGCCGAACGAGCCCTTAATCTAGACAACTCCTCACCTTTTAAGACAAAATCAAGATGCAAAACACCCGGAGAGGAAGCCTAGGACGAGGACAAGCAAACCTTGCAGCTTTTCCTACAAAATCCACCCACGTCTTCGGAGCCAACCATATATATAGGATTCCTTTCACATTCCCCGGCGGCAGCCCACTTCGCGCAGTTCTCATTCTCATCACTGCAGTCTCCATTTGCTTTCCTTCCCATTTTCTCAAAAGACCGCACGTGAATCCACTTGGTCGCTGACCACTTCTCACCCTCTATCACGGGGCAGCTCCCGTGCAAACTCAATGGATCGGTGGCTGTGTTGGGATGAAGACTAAAGAACAGCAAAGCATCCCCCTTGTTGGGTTTCACTGCAAGAAAAGGAATACAAGTATGTTATCTTAATTGAATAAGCAGCAAAATCTAACTCACTTTACTTGAACCATTGATCTATCAACACCCGACTCTTATCTTTGTTTTGATTATGTTTTGTAATTTGCCTATGGACTCTTAACCCAAAAAGGCAACATAAAATTCTACAAAATTAACATTGTTCTGCACTACGGTTATACTACAAATTGGTGTGCATTGATCAAATAGAATCATCGAAACGGGTAAAGTGAAAGAGCATTGGATCACTTTATTGACATTCTAGGTCTTGAAATGCTGATATGTTAGACAATGTTACAAGGCAGCTTCATTCAAGTCATATCACCAAACCTGTCACACAAACCCTCAACTCATTTTGGTTAGATGAACACAAACTTTTTTGAAGGTTGGAGCAGTTCGCCCAAATGAAAAACAAGGTGAGGGGAACAACTAGATTCTAAACAATTAACGTAAAAAAGCAACTATACCTGCGTAGCCCTTTTTAGCACAGTCAGACCAATCATCGTCCTTTGGTTGAGTAACTTTAGCCTGTATAGAGTTAACGGCTAGTAGTTGGCTTCTACAGATCAGAGGAAAAACAGAAGCAAGAAAGTCATGAAAGAGCATGGATATACCTCAGAATCAGGAAAGACAGTTTCTCCACCCCTCTTAACATCAGACAAATACATAAGAACAGTGGCTACCCGGTGCCCACCAAGTTCTTGGTTGATCTTGTCATAAAAATAGTCGAAATGGGGCTCATACTTTTGACCATGCTCATAATGGAGTATTTGAATGGACTCCCCATTCTCTGATCACAACATCAGGTTAAGGTGAATTATGAGAACTCTATTCCTATATTGGTGAGACTTGAAGTCCATTGAGTCATTGACACAAAGCATGGTTAAGAAAATTGAATTTACCTTCGGGAAGGAAGGTCCAAGCGGCAATCCTAGCCTCAACACCAGCAACTATATCATCCTTGAGATGTGAAACAAGGAACAGAAAATGAGCTTAGAATTTTTAATGTTAGATTATTTAAAGCTAACCATAATATTTTTGCAGCCAAAATGGACAAGATGCTTTATTATACACCTCTCAGCCTATGAACAGACAGAACAGTCAGTACACATATATGTTGAGGAAGTTTAAAGATGTTACAAGATAGCAATCAATGCACGTACATATTGAGGAGGTTAAAGATGTCATAAGTTAGAGTTCTTACACAATCTAAAATATCAATGCATTTGTGCACGCACGAATTGGAAACTGGAGAAGTTTTATCCAAGTCACAATTTAATGAGAGGACCGTGATTTTATATTTTCCTACTTATAGCACGCAAGGGAGGGTTGTTTCATTTTTGTACAGTTTTAAGGCAGAGTAGTACTGCCTCGTCCGCCTATTCGAAACATTGCAAGAGTGTAGTGTTAGTGGCGCCCATTAGTGAACGTATGCTTTAATGGAAATGAAATAGCTTTGCCTCTCATTGTAGCTTCCTTGTGAGATATGAAACAATTTTGCTTCGAAACAGACTTCTACCGAATTCAACAAACATTGTTCTTGCTACCTCTAGTAGTGACATCAACTCAAAACTACAATGCCTTGTGACCAAAAGAAAATTACAACAGATGTTTACACTCGGTCAAACCAAACAATTCTAAATATAGAAAAGACCCAAGTTCCTATATTGTATATACTAGGATCAACAAAAATCAAGACTTCCATCTTTTTTCGGTAGTGAACAATAAGGCTACATCTTGGTGTTCATCCAAAACAATCGATAAGCATGTACATGAACACGCCTAATATTAGCCCAGTAGGTATGAGATTTTCATTCAATCACTGAACTTTACAAACCTATAACACTAAATAATTAGCACGAGATCAAATTACTCAAATAACAATGGACCGAGACCCATTATCATATATGGGCTAATGGATAATTCAAATTAGAGAAAAAGTTCCACTAACCTGGGCCTTATTAAGAAACATGCCAGAGCTCGTCCGAACTTCACTTTCTATGCTCTTGCCTGAATTATTGTCAGCCACCATGGATTTCTCTAGCTTATCCTTGGCCTACTCACGCAAACAAAGCCAAGTGATATACCAAATTAGAAGATGCAAAACTTTTCAGGAGTCATTGAAGGAGGACTTTTCCCTTGACGCTTCATTTGGTAACCAAGAAAAGGAGGGGAGAGGGAAAAAGTTGAATTAATTTCTTGATGATTGGATCACAAATATCTGGCAAAAAGGGATGGTCTATTTCTACAAACACCTTTGTGTTTTTTTTCTTTTGGGACAAGGCAGATTCATTGAGGGAGCACAACAAACAAGCATCAAGGAAGGCAAACCCTCCTTTTACAAGAGACTAAAAGACTAGTACAACCAAACTAATAAACACCTTTGTTCGTCCATGTTCTTTCATGAAATTGTGACAAAATCGTGCGGCCACGATTATTGGATCAAATTGATGCTTTTCATGACAAGCTATACACTGGGACTCGCAAAATGAGAGGTTCGGATTAATGAAGTGAGATCAATGAAACGAGATAACATGAGAGGTTCGGATTAATGAAGTGAGATCAATGAAACGAGATAACGTGTCCCGTGGTCCAGTTCATTAACAGACTAAAAGACTAGTGGACACAGGCCTGGTTCCAAGAAAGAAAGAACAAGATTTCCAAGTTCTTCTAGCAAAATGATTTTCGCACTCCAATTTTTTCGATTTAGTGCTTAAGATTACATGCAAAACAATTTCTACAGCTCACGAAAAAGACCAGATTTTAGAATGCATTTCCCAAAATTAGAGTGCAAAAATCATTTTGCTTCCTCCTATTTCCCCACTTCGTCTTGGCTACTAAACACACAACAAACTGGGTACAACTGGCAGGAGGCATTTGGCCCAACGGCATCAAGACATGTACTTGAGTGAGGTCTGGGTTCAACCCCGCGTTCAAGGTGCTAATCTAACTATTCTAACAATACCGACTCTGGCCGATGAAAAGAAGAAGAAGAATTGGGTATAACTGAATTCAGGCAATAGGACGTAAAGATAAGGAAAGCAGAATCTAACCAGATAAATGAGATGATCACACTCCTCATCAGTCAAAAACCCTTTGTAAATGAAAGCCCTGTAATATTCAAATGCACCACCACCATTTACGTATAAAAATACTCAACCCAAATGACTCAAGAGAATATTGCAACAGAATCGTGATTTTAGAGAGAGAGAGAGAGAGAGAGAGAGAGAGAGAGAGAGAGAGAGAGAGAGAGAGAGAGAGAGAGAGAGACCTGGGACGCCAAGAAATTTGGGTGACCCGAGTGGGATCAAAAGGAGCTGATGAAACCCCAGTCGTCAATCTAAGCACTGACCCTTGTCTGAAAAAACCAGAACAAAATCAGATACAACCAAATAACGATATATATATGTCCATGTATGTAGAATTGGGTGTGTAAAAATTTACGGTCTTTTGTCTGTAGCAGAACGAGCGAGATCCTCGGGGAGTAGAGAGAGGAAACAGAGACAGAATGCGAGCAAGACGCGAGAATCCATAGGGTAAATGTGAGCTTTACAGAATTTTCTGCTCTGTTGATAAAAAAAAAACAGAGCAAACTGATGAAACTGTTTTTTTCTTTCTCGTTCTTGTTTTTGGCTTGTTGACTGGTGAGAAAGTAATCACGGGATTACAGAGGAATTCTACCAAGAAAAGCAGAAATCAAGAAGAATCTCTCTCTCTCTCTCTCTCTCTCTCTCTCTCTCTCTCCTATGTCTGTCATATTTAAGACCGTGTTAAAAGGGCGGGGACGCCCACTGGATTTGCCGATTTGGTAGTTTGGTTTTGTTTCTGGAAATTTCTCATGTGCGAAAGCGTGTACTGTCTGTAATCCTCCTTTTTTGGACGTTCAGACTGTTCGGACCAATTTATGCACATGTTAATTATTTCTTATCATGTCGATCAAAGACAAGTAGTACATTCACGTCGAAATTAGAAAATTTAGGAGGATATCTCTTATGATCTAATCTCCAAAGATTACAAAGTTTCGAACTCAAAGCATCTGAATTTAGAATAGTTGTTGCGACTTGAGTTTAGCCCATCATCTATAATCTATTGACGGAAAAAGAACACATGGTTTCTTGGAAAACAACTCAGAGGAGTTCAAAACGGAGACTTGGGAAAGGGTTGACTTGGAGAATTTGGAAGAATTCGCTGCGTACTTTGGCCAACCACATCCACGGTGGTATAATAAAAAATTTAATTATTTTTTAAAATTTAATAAATGTTGGTGTAAAAATAACTTATAATAGTATAATTAAATTTAACAACATTCTTAGAAATAATTAAATTTTGAACTTTGAATAATAAAACTAGCAAAATTTTTCAATAATTAAAATTTGCGGATCCCCTACCACATAAGTTACCTGATTTCAAAATTTGTATACATGCGTTTTTCAACTGGTATTTTCTTCTTTTCTTTTTCGCTTGCTCTAAATCTTCTTCACTTTACCCACAAACTGTTTCTCTTTTTTTTCCTCCAACAAGTGAAGCTCATATCTCTTGATTATCTAAAATTCAACCCATCGTCGCCGGATTAAGGTATTTCACTATTCTTTCTCGTTTCTATTTTATTCCTTTTTCGTTCCTCTCATGTGGCTGAGTATATGAAGAACCTTGCATTCTTTTCCAAATTCAAGAACACATCTAATTTTTTTTGAAAGATTAAGAGAGTTGTAGATTTTTGATATTAGTTTGGTTAGATAGGCTATAGGAATAGGGGACAAAAAGTTTTGACAAAAAAAAATGTAATGAATGGGAGTGAATGACGAAAAACAGAGGGGGGAAAGAGAGTGAGTGAAATTGTAGTGGACCCTTACTTTGATTATGGACAAGGAGTGACCATTATAAATCTTAACATTGTTAAGCTTTGCAACATTTTAAATGAATAATTAAAAGATGATGTGTCAATTTCTAATTATTCATTTTTTATTATACCAATATGGATGTCCTTATCTATTAATTTGGGGGTGGGGATTTGGCATTAATTACATGCTCTTTTTCAACAAATTTTTATTCTTCAAAAAAGGGGAATTAACACTTGAGTTATTACTTATCTATTAAGAGCAATTTTACAAACACATATAGAAAAGTGTATACATTTTGACACCGATGGATCCAAAAAAATTCGGTGCACCTGAGTCTCCCATGATAAATGCGAGGGCTGTATACGTTGAAAGATTTCAAACACATTCGTATACGGGTTTGTGCACTTTTGTTTGTATGAATGCAATTTTAATTGCTCTAGTAAATTTCTAAGGTCACGTTTCGTTAAGGAAAATAAGTATTTATTTTTTCAATAAGGACTTATTTTTTGAATTGAAAGTGATCTATTGTAAGAGGTTGATTTTTCTCGTAAAATAAAAATAAGTACTCTTGCCGTTCGGATTTTATAGTCATTTTTTGGAATTTGTGTTATTTTTCAATCGATTATATCTTAAAATTTATAATGTTTTATGTAATTTTGAAAATATTGTCTTATAGAACTAATTGAGACCTATTAAAACAAGATTCATATTGGATATAAAATTCATTACCAATTTAAAGATATAACTCATTTTTTATCCGGTTAAAATTGAATAAGGAACTATTAAATCCGGACGAAGATAGTACTTAAAAAAATAAGAATATTAACGGGATGGAGCCTAAATGAGAAATAGAGAGAAATAAAAATGCGAATAATGTATTACTTCCTTTATGTCATTCCTTAATTATATCTTTAAGTAATGGGTGATTAAGGAATTACACGTGGACGACCACAATGAAAAACCGATGATTGGACTAATTGGAGTAATGCTTTTGTTGTCAATAATAAAGACACCTTTGCACGGACCTAGAGACCCTGCAAGCAAGGGGTGTTTGGCAAGGGTGCCGAGCACATCTCGGCCGTCTAAAAGTGTTTTGGACGGTTCAGATGTAAAGGTACCAAATGGATTTTAAAAAAAAAGAAAAACAAGGAAAAAGATGTTTCGATCCGGGCCGTTGATTTCAAAATGAATGGCTGGATTGGCCGCTCGGCACCCGCTTAGCAGGGGTGCCGCTCGACAGGGTCCCGGGTCCCTTTGCACCTTTCCAAATGGATGAACGAAATTGCTTCTGAGATAAATTAATTAATCTAGTTGAATCTTGAAAGAGCAGCGCTACAGCCACCGCGGTGGCATGCAGGATTTACTCTGGACTCTATATGGATAATTCGAACTGTTTAATAATTTTAAAAAAAATTGAGTGGGCGCTGCGAAAAATCAGATTGATTCGATATGTGTAGGTGCTCGGATCAAGCTTCTCATCTTTGGAAAATCGAAAAAAATGGAAAGATTGATTTTCTTGTGTATAGAAAGATGACAAGTTTGATCTGAGCACCTACACATATTTGATCGAGCTGATTTTTTGAGCTGCCCACTCGATTTTAAAAAAAATTATTGAATAGCTTGGATCATCCGTACGGAGCTCGAAATGGACTCCACACGGAGTGGTGACCGTAGACTTTCTGATCATGATCTTGAAAAGTACATAAAGCGACCCATAAAACCGATGGAGGACCAGACGGACCTTCGCCACGATTTTTTTTGGAAATTTATATAAATAATTCTCCTAGTTTCATTTGAGTCTTATTTTCGTCCCTCAATATCAATTACAACTCTTTTGACTTTCAAGTTTGGTTTTTGTACCAAATTAGTCCAATTGATAATTTTTGTCAGCCAAACTAGACAGAAAAAATCAGATTGATGGCAGTTTGGACGTTGCAGTTCGTACCAAGTTGGTCCAATTGATAACGTCTTCCCTTAATCTGATTTTTTCCATCCAGTTTGCCTGACAAAAGTTATCAATTGGACTAATTTGGTACGAAAATTAAGTTTGAAGGTCAAAAGAGTTACAATTGATATTTGGAGGAAGAAAATGAGATTCGGATGAAACTAAGAGGATTATTTATATAAATTTTCCTTCTTTTTTTTCTTTTCAATACAATGATTATTTGTAACGTTCTCATATGGGGTAACAAAAGCCTTACAAACAATCGTTATATATAATTTTATCCTCTTATTAAAATTATTTCACGTTCTTATTTTTTCTTCTTCTTTGGAGTAGGATCTCTCCCGGAGTACTCACATAACATGTCCACACGGGCCCACATGTTATGTGAGGAGAGGCAGTATACTTCCGGAGTTCTGAATGATTACCCTTCAACTTTGGTGTCTATTTTTATACTTTCTCAATTTCTCTCATCGAGTCAAACGACCTGATATACCTACATTTAGTAAAAATCAAGAAGAAACAAAAACTAAAAAAACCGTGATAAAAAAGTCACTAAAAAGTTAGGCCAAAAGGGGACCTTAACCCGTTAAAAAACTCTCATTTTACTATGCCACCTGGTGTTTCTTGGATTTTCTTTCAAGAAAAGGATAATAGTAATTAAAGAGGTTAACGTAAATCGTAATAGATGTTACTTACTTGTCTCTAAAGATAAAAAAATCTCATGACTTAAAGTACAATCCAAGAAGAAGCAAAGCCATTACATGCATCATGATGCATCAACTATATATATAAGTAGAAGAATGCCTTGTATTCAGCTGGTATCCATGAAAATGAAGATGCCCAAGTCATTTGCTGCTTTTGTTCTCTTCACAATGTGGCATCTTATACCATCCGGTAATTTTCTATAAACTAAAGCCAATGGTTTGATTTTCTCTCACACCACTTTGTAGGTAGATAGATATGTCAGATTCCGCCGACTAGGAGTTAGTTCAGTGGTGGAAACTCGGATTTGGTTGGACAAGGTTCAAGTTTGAGTTCTATAGTCTTTTATTGGGGGCTAAATATACTCTTAACACCACTCATACGTGGTGAAATCTTGATTTCGGTCCCGACATAGATGTGATGGGTCTCTACAGATATTAGTGTGGCGTGAAGAACAAAGTGAAATGAGTTTTATAATAAAAAAGGTTATGGTAAGGCCTACCCACTATCCCCGTGAACCATCTTGCTCCCTGTGATAAGGCCATTATTTGAAAGATATCTTCCTACTTTTTCACAATTTAAGCATCAGCTACTACATTGGCCTATCCTAATAAATCAGTTTAGAGAATTTCGTAAATAATTTCTTCGGGGAGGTGACGGAATACCATACCAGCACTTCATGTTGACAACAATGAAAAATGGCATGTGTATTCTGGTCTTGTTGTATCACATTTGATTGTCTAGAAGCTGAGAGGGCTAGAGAAACAAGTCTGTTTGGTGCCCATTACATTATCAGCTTCGCGTTTAAACCCAATTGGCTTGCAGCGAACCAACCTAGTCAAAGTGAGAATATGCTGGCCTAAACACTTGAGTTATCAATTGGGGGGAAATGATCTTGACATCTCGACGGATTCAACCGACTATCTACTTGCACATAAATTTTCAATCCATCATCGCGTGTGTAAGATGTTCTACGTAACACGCAGAATTCACAATTCAGAATCCATAATATAGTTTGGTGAATTTTGCAGGGAGTTCATCAAGGGCGCAAGCATGCACATTTTACATAAGCAACAAATGCCCCTTCCCAATATGGCCAGCAACGGCTTCAAACACAGGGCAACCAGTGATTGCAAAGGGCGGATTCTACCTTCCCCAGGCCAAACCAAAACCATACAAGCCCCGGGGTCATGGAGCGGCCGCATTTGGGCCAGAACTGGCTGCAACTTCAACTCCGACGACACCAAGTCCAACGGGGAGCCCCTGCGAAACAGGTGACTGCCAAGGACAGCTCGAGTGCAACGGGAAAATCGGGCTTCCCCCTGCCACACTCGTCGAAATTTCCCTCCAGGTAGAAGCGCGCTTTTTGGTGACGGTATTCTATTGGATTGTCTGAATTTGCTCTGTTATATTACTGTCTTTGTGCATTTTTGCTTCAGCTGGCTCATTCTAAAATTCCTGAAACCGCGACTGCAGGCAGACAAGAGCAAGCCAAGCTTCTACGACGTGAGCTTGGTGGACGGCTATAACCTCCCGGTTTCCGTCTCAACAAAGCCCGCATCGAAGAAATGCCAAATCGGAGGGTGCCAGAAGGACTTGAAAAGCGCATGTCCGAAGGAACTTCAGATCTTGAACGAGGAAGGAGAAGTTGTAGCTTGCAAGAGCGCTTGCTTGGCTTTCGACCACGACAAGTTTTGCTGCAGGAATGAGTATGGGAGCCCGGAGACGTGCAGGCCGAGCGTGTACTCGAAGATCTTCAAGGATGCTTGTCCTTCTTATTTCAGCTATGCGTTTGACACACCAACACCGCTGGTGAATTGCCCTTCTGATGCGTATGTGATAACCTTCTGCCCTCGAAATGGGGCAGTGAAAATACAGATATGTAGAGTTAGAAGCTTTGAAATTGGCCCTTATTTACAGTTAAAAGTGGGGTCGTGATTGGTATAGCCGTGCTAGCTCCGGAAGGTTTGGGTTGCATAGTCGATCTATATAATGGTTTGACTGTAGGACTATTCTTCCGTTACCCAAAAAAAAAGAAAATATGAATTTGCTATTGACTAACCATTTCATTGTCAACTTGATGACATCAAATGGTATGATTTGTGTATTGAAATTCGAGTAACACAAGTAGAAAGGATGCAGTACAAGTACTTCCTTTGGGCCTTTTTTTCCGCCTAAGATTAACTTTTCGGTAATAGTCTATTATTCTCGGATGAGTAGTGCTACGGGCACAAATTTAAACATATAACGTCTGGCACATGAAGGTCTCATCTGATGCACATAGAGCTCTGCACAAATGGGACAACTCCAAACAGATCTGTATCCGAATTGTGTCCGAACATTTTTGCCCCGAACATTATCCTTATAAGATTTTTTTTTTGGGTCAAATCCTTTTTAGATTGAGATGACATATTTTGAGAAGAATAAGGAAAACCCCATACTTATTCTGAATTAGGAGAGGCGGATTATTCGGCCCAATTCCAGAGTTATGGACTAGATCAGAATTGGTCTGATGTGTGTCTTAGGTAGGGCCCAATGTCATTGTAAACTCAACTTCATATGACATCAAATAGTAGGATGGTATGACTCGTGATTTGTAATCACAATAAGGCCTCGTTCTACGAAGATTCTTATTTGTAAGTACTGTACTAATTTTCCGTTTTAAAAGACATGTCATATTTTCACAATACATCATATTTAATTTAAAAAATAAATACTTATTTTCCTTAGTGGAACGGAGCCTGTAATAAGGATGCGATACAAAGGGCTGCCTTTGGGGCTTTCACGCCCATGACGTCCACTTTTTTTAATATTCTACTCTTCTCAGATGATAGAGCTATAGATTTAGACCTGAAAATACAGCTCTAGATGCTCGACGGGCTGAGGGCTTCACAAAATGTACGTAGAGTTCTACACATTCGATGACTACAAATGAATCTGTGTCTGACATTTGTGTCCAAACAATATCCTTTTTAGATTGACATATTTTGGACAAAATAAAGAACTAAAGAAAAAAAAGGGAAAATGACGGCCCTGGATGTGTTTTGATAATTAATACCTGCCAAGAACATGCTGAAAATATTTGTTAATGCTGAAAATATCTTTAGCGGATATTAATTATCAAAACATGTCCTGGGCCGTCATTTTCCAGGAAAAAAACCCTAATTTCATTGTAATTTAGGCTGATTCGGCCCAGAGATCGGGCCCAAATACAGTTCCAAGTTGATATACAGTTGGGCCTAGGCCTTTCTATACACAAGTAGTCCGCCGCCCTGTTTAGGGTTTTCGTGTCTATTTATAAATTCAGATTCAGCATATGGCAAAGGAGCTGCTGCTTCTTCTTCTTCTTCTTCGCTATCTAGGGCTTAGTTCAATCTCTCTCTCTCTCTCTATTTTCTTCGTTTCTCTCTCGTACATATATTTTTCTGGTTTGTTGTTAATTTCATTGCTTTAGATTGGATTGAAATCAAGTGATGAGGAAAAAAAACTGCAACAATATGATTGGGCAAGTCCCATGATTCCTTGTATTTAAGTCTCTGATGATTTTTTTTCTTTTTCATTTTCTTTTTTTCAATGTTACATTAACTTGAGAGATATGATGAGTTTCTTTATTGGTCCGTGTTTCTGATTTAACCGTGACCGACAAACCTTTACCAAACTCTGATCTCCTTTCGATTTGAAAAAAAAAAAGCGAAAAAGATCTTATCTTGATTTTAGGGTTTCGTTTCTGTCAAATTTCCTGGAAAAAGAATGGATTCTTTTGGGTGCGTTATTGATGACGTTAGTGGTGGCTCTGTTATTTTGATGCCTGATTTTTGGGGCAATATACGCTATTCTGAATGCTAATGTGAGCTGATAAATTTTCTGATAACGATGAGAGCTGCTGCTACTATTTAGTGATTTTTAGGGTTTGATGGTTTTTGTTGCTTTGTTCTTCTTGCTGTGACGAATCATGGAACAATTCACATGTCAGACTTCAGAGATTTTGTATTAAATCTATGAGAAGGAAATTTCTTGTTTCCTGAGCAGAAGAATTTTTTTTATTTGATTTTCTTTAATTCAGGACAGTTTCGTTGGCCATGTCAAATTATGGAGAAATTTGTGGGTGTCGAGCACGGCGGAGTAGCGATCTCAACCGCCAAATGTGTCTTTCCTCTTTCGCTCTCTTTAAAATCCAAACTGTCCTAAACACGTATGAATAGCTACAATTGTGACGGGGTACCATGTGCGTGGACGTGGGCGTGGTATCCGCCTGGCACCAAATTTTTTGATTGCTGGTAGTCCTCGTATAATGGAATTCTTAAATGGGAGTTGTAGTGAAACAAATGCATTGCACAGCAGGGTTCAATTTGAGAAAACCAAAGACTGATCCAGGGAGGCCACGAGGGTTCCATTAATGTTCAGTACGAAGGACTTCACTCTAAATTGAGCACTAATTTTTGAAAATATTTCTACCATCTGTTAAACCTCGGCAAAATAGTGACAAGGGCAGGTTAGGCTGACCTCCGTACCCTTATCCTCCCTATCCCACTAAAGTCAACTATTTTAGTTCCATCTTGGATTAAAAAATCTTTGCTCCGAGTTGATATCAATATAAACAAATCGACTAGGCTCTGTTCTGAAAAAGAACGTAAAAATTTATTTTTTAAGAGGTAATTTCAAGTTCAAAAATCATATGCTTGCGTAAATTATTTTTTTATCAATATGGATCTTGTTTGATAGAATTAATTGAGATTTTTAATACAGTGTAAAAAAAATTGAAAAATTATTTTTCAATTACATTATTTTTGAGTTTGAAAATATGAAATAAGTATTTATTTTTTAAGAAAGTGTTCTGGAACGGAACCTTAAGTAGAGTTTGGTGCACAAAACTCTAATCAAGTTTGTTTTTTATACACATGTTAATGAAAGCACTCCCTGAGATGAATGGTGTGTTATCTCCAAGACTTTTCATGTTAGTAATATTTTTTTATACGAATTATATATCTTATTTAATAGATTTTAATTAATTCTATCAAATAAATTTTCTGAAACCAAGAGAACATTAAAAAACACGAACTTGCAAAAAAAAACAAGGGAAAATGATGGCCCAGGACGTGTTTTGATAATTAATACCCGTCAAGGACATACTAAGAACATTTAAGAACATTTGTTAATGCTGAAAATGTTCTTGAAGGGTATTAATTATCAAACACGTCCTTGGCCGTCATTTTCCAAAAAAACAAACTAGGATGAAGTTGAGGATATTGGCGTATAGCTGGGTTGAGGAGGGTATTGCAATCGATAGAAATAGAAGTGGGCCGGCCCAACTTGGGCAGTTGGGCTATTAATTAACAAATGTTCATATTTTATGGGTTATTGATTTGTCTTTATAAAAGGAATCAAAAAAGTAAAATTTTGTTCCTTTTATTTAAGTATTTTAAATATAACCACTTTTCAGCGTATTTTTGTGCTAAAAAATGGTTATTTTTTAAATTAATTGGATAAAAGTAAAAAAAAAATTACTTTTTTAATTTTTCTTGTCAAGACGAATCAATAACTCAAAAAAATTTGACGCAAAATTAATAAATAAAAAAAATTCAATTAAAAATAAAATTTCAAATTTAAGTTAAGTTTAAAAGTTGAAGTCCAGAACAACGCATAGTATCTGTTCACTTTCCCCTCTTTCCATGTTAACCTTATTGCTGACAACTACTCCCCAACAAATAAAACCATTTGTCAACCAGATGGAGGATGGCCCCCCCATTTGGAATAAATCCTGAGTACGATGATGACACCACGAGGATTTAGATCCTCTCGCGTGATTTTCATACTCGCAAGTCGCATCAACATGTTGTGTTTTGATGACCTTGTCTAGCATCAAACATATCACTGTATCAAAATCAGCAGGTAATGATAAAGACGTAATTCTATTTTCTTATATTAAAATGTAGGCAGGTTAAGCGTTATGGTTTGACTTGCATGGACAGGATATTGGCCTGCGATCAACAATTCCCCCAGTACGTGTCCGCAAGCAGCATGCCAACTTGGAGAGTCGAATCCGTGATCTTGGCTCTGATACTAATTGTTAGGATCAAGCACTTATCATTCTACTAAACCCGAATGTAGTGGTAAATGCGCCACTCTATTTCTTTATACTAAAGTGTAGCAGGTCTCAAGCGACCACGGATTAACC
This sequence comes from Rhododendron ovatum, assembly GCA_019656835.1. Lineage (NCBI taxonomy): Eukaryota > Viridiplantae > Streptophyta > Magnoliopsida > Ericales > Ericaceae > Rhododendron > Rhododendron ovatum. The sequence goes on along the minus strand of CM033800.1, from coordinate 36,125,597 downwards.
CACATGAATAAGATGCTGGCCTGCAACCAACAGACTCAAACTATATTCATATATTCATTTTATACGTCTCGATAAATAAAACATTTTCATGTAAGAAATTAATTAATCGACCATTGTCAGCCATCTCGACGACTAACATTCATCTGCAGAGAAACCAATGGTTCGCGATGGGAACACTCCATTACGCACTCTCAAAGACATATTAGTAATCTAATCAACTTATTAATTCTTTTGCACGGATAAAGGAAACGACCGATATCGAGGTTAGGAATTGTGTTGTTACTTGTCTACGGATATTTTAATCCACGATCTACGTATCCAATTACGAAATGAGACCCTTAAAAACTAGTATAAAAAAGGAGAAATTTTTCAGTGCCTGGTCGACATGGGCCACATGGTGCCGAGCACGCATCTTGACTGTCCAAACGTAATTTGGACAGTCCAAATTTGATTTGGGCTTAAGGGGGTATTTTGATAATTTTATACTAAAAAATTACCTAAATAAACTTGGACTGTCCAAAATATATTTGGACGACCGAGATCGTGCTCGGCACCACGTGACCGTGCCCACCCGGCACTGAAAAACTTCTCATAGAAAAGAGTTGAGAGTTGGTAATGGCTTGTTTCGTTCAGCTAACTTTCCGAGGCATCTTCCCGCGACAAAAGGGTGTTGGTCAATACCGGCGGCCGATGGCAGCCCACGTGCCCCTTCTTTGATTGGATCAAAAAACAAAAATATTCCCATTTGGCTCTGCAACAGAACAAAAAATTGACTCAGACTTGTCTTGGCCATGGCCGCATTTTTTTCCCCATATGTCTGTGTACATCTATAATACTGTAGTATGAGGGAATATCTGCACATGTTATCTGGGAATGGGAGGGGCTATAGTACACCCGCTGTCTTCTACGGTGTAGTGCGATCGATCCGACCGTCTATCTTGACACAAATAGTTTGAGTTTAATTCGAGTTCTTATAAATCCTAGTCGTTCATTGTTCGGATGAAAATCCGAGACGTCTATTGTCGAGATGGACGATCGGATCAGCCGCATTACATGTATATGTAGTGCACATGTAGTGCGGTAGTGCACTATAGCACCCCGACCATTTTTTAGTCCCATTGATAAAATCTCAAATCTTGCTCAACAAGGGAAGACCAAATTAAACACTAGCTCCCCCCACTTCTCTTCTCCTCTATATTAAAATCAATAAATCTACAGACACAACTTTAAAGTACAATCGTGTCCGGGACCGTTTGATGCATGTGAAAACATGTGTATTTGCACTACCTTGGACGCAGTTATGTCTAGAATTGTGTTTTAATGTTGTGTTGGTATCATTGCTTATATTAATACAATAACATAAGTATGGAGAGTAATTTCTAATAAAACCATGCCAACGCTACTTGCTCATGGTAAAAGCTGAACTTAAAGTAAGGAACTAAAAAAGGCCGTCTTGATAAGAAAGTGAAAGTGAGGTGGATAACGGTTTTTTGCAAATTTGTTGAAATGGAAAGATTCTCATGAATGTTACAAGAAAAAATAGTTGGTAGTTACTAACACACAATTAAAAAAGAGCATGAATTAGAGAATAAAATATCATAGTATTTTTAGCAAGATGTGAAAGCTACGGCATCTTTAACCTTTGCTTCAAATTTGGAGAAGCCAATTTTTTTAAAGACCGAGAGATGTGACAATTTCACTTTCAAATTTGACTCCCATATCGACATTTCTCCAATCAGGGTGTCAAATTTGCTCTCATGATCGACAAAATCCCACAAACCACACCCCCACTCCCCCCCGATGGTGATTCAAAAAGCCACTTATGCATTTTGACAATTGATCAGGCTTGTTTATTAGGGGTCAATGGAAGGGAGATAAGAAATTCAGTTGGATAAGTACGTCCCCCTCTCTATATTTGGTGTTTTTGAGCCGGATATGGAGGAGGATAAGAAATTCAGGGGAGATTTATATCCGCCCTTACCCGAATGAAATTTGGACACCCCTCACCCTATCCAAATTATATTTCCCTTTATATCCACCTTCAAAATTACAACTTGTCATTTTATTTACAGAAATGCCACTATTATTTACAGGAATGCCATTATAACTAATCACCCCTTTATATATGTGATAATCCCGTTTATACTATATCTCCTCTTTGTAAAGCCCTTTATCCCCTCAAAAATTTTGACAACTAACAAATGTGCCATTGATGATGCCACAGACTCCACGTAAGATTTGAGTCCTCCTATTGGAGATGCCCCAACCATGCCTAAATATAAATTGTAAAAAGAATTCACTTTGTAAAAGTTACTTTCCACTAGTTTTTCATACTAAACAAATGCTAAAATGGTCTTGAAATTGATGACCCCTTGTTTTGATTTGTCCTTGTTGAGCAAGCTTGAGAGTCGAGGGAAAAACAAAAAACTCAGTCCTATCTATATCATTTTTTAGTCAAAAAATCCAGTCTACTCTGTATACAAATATCCCACCCCTGGCCTTGCCTTGCCTTGCCCCAATTGGAATCCCAACAAAACCCATTGTTTCATATTCACCATTTACCAGTTGAAAAACCAAGAACAAGAACAACCACCAGTCCGCCACCATGGGAGCCGGAGAGATGTGGACCCAACTGGGTTCATCACTTGCCGGCCTCATGTTCGTCTGGGCCATGTTCAAGCAGTACTTCCCTTTCCAGATCGAAGAGCACGTCCAGAAATACACAACAAAGCTGGCCTCCCTCTTCTACCCTTACATCCAGATCACCTTCCACGAGTACAACGGCGAGCACTTCCAGCGCAGCAAGGCGTACGCCGCCATCCAGCGCTACCTCTCCGCCGACTCCACCGACCGGGCCAAGCGGCTCAAGGCCGACATGGTCCGGGACTCCAAGTCGCTCGTCCTCAGCATGGACGACTACGAGGAGGTCACGGATGAGTCGTTCATGGGGATCAAGGTGTGGTGGGCATCGAACAAGAACACGCCCAAACCGCAAATGTTTTCGCTGTACGGCGACAGTAACGAGGACAAGAGATACTATACGTTGAAGTTCCACAGGAGGGACAAGGAGGTTGTTTACGGGCGTTATTTGAGCCATGTGATGGACGAGGGCAAGGCCATCGAGGTTAAGACCCGGCAGAGGAAGCTGCATACGAATAATCGGGGCGAGCAATGGGACGGGTACGTACGGTTTGAACTTTTACTATTTGACGCTCTCAATGAGGGCGTCAAATATTGAAGCTTTTAAATTGCCGGTTTTTATTCACATGTCTTTTTTTACCCACTAATACTTGGGTGATTGAAGAGCATCTCGAATAAATAACTCCAGGCAAAATCAAGAAAAATTTTGAGAGTCGAACTAGAGTTTTGTGCTTGAGTTTTCAAATACTAATCCATTGGTAAAATCTTTGGTCTTGCACTTTATCTCGAAGTATTAGAAGTACACTAATGCTTAGGGGACCGATGTGTACCGATGGGCACGCGGGACCCACTCCGGACCGGTCTTGCACAGATGATTTAAGCCGTTTATTAATTCAGGAAAAAAATCGAGACGGCTAGTAAAAAATCATCTCAATCCTATATATATATATATATATATATATGTTCGATTCCAATCTTTCATTTTTCATTTAAATTTCAGAATCCTGTAAGTCAAACAAAATAAGAAGAACAATTCTCCAAACGGAGACAGAAAACTACCATTTGAAAAAAGAAGAAACAACTAGTCAATAATTGGTAACAAGTCACCGGAGTTGCTCATTGAGTCGCACCAAGTTAAGGATGAGTCGCACTATCACAGACCGTTCCGAGGCCAGTGCTCCGTCTCTATCAAGATCCCAGCGACCTCGACTACAAAACCCACCTTCGGCAATGACGAGCCCCACAACAAACAACCTCTAGTGACCACAATGGTGAAAATCAGTGACAATCCATTGCTTGGAATAGATTTCTTGATTCATATGCCATGAATGATGACTATAAATCCATTCCATTCCATTTTATGGTCTTGATTTACATTTTTTTTTGCATTAATATAATGATTTCATTTCAAATGCCTTGCAGGTTCCGGAGAACAATGTGGAGCCATGTGGTGTTTGAGCACCCTGCAACATTTGATACTTTAGCCATGGAGGAGAACAAGAAAAAGAAAATCATGAATGACCTCATCACCTTCACCAAGTCTAAAGACTACTACAAAAAGATTGGCAAGGCCTGGAAAAGAGGTTATCTTCTTTTCGGGCCTCCGGGCACTGGTAAATCTACCATGATTGCGGCCATGGCCAATCTTTTAGAGTACGATGTGTACGATCTTGAATTGACTGCGGTGAAAGATAACACCGAGTTGAGGAAATTACTAATCGACACATCGAGCAAGTCTATTATAGTGATTGAAGACATCGATTGCTCGCTCGATTTGACTGGCCAGAGGAAGAAGAAGAAGGAGAAAGACGAGGAGGGAGATGGAAAGGATCCCGTTAGTAAGAAAAAGAAAGAGGATCAAGAAAAGAGTAACGAGAGTAGTAAGGTTACTTTGTCAGGGCTTTTGAATTTCATCGACGGGCTTTGGTCTGCTTGCGGAGGCGAAAGGATCATAGTTTTCACCACGAACTACGTGGAGAAACTCGATCCCGCCCTGATTCGGAGAGGGAGAATGGATAAGCATATCGAACTGACGTATTGTTGCTTCGAGGCGTTCAAGGTGCTCGCGAGGAATTACTTGGACATTGAATCACACAATTTGTTCGAGACGATTAAGAAATTGTTGGACGAAAACGAAATCACTCCGGCTGATGTGGCGGAGAATCTGATGCCCATGTCTCCGGAAGATGACGCGGACGTGTGTCTGGCGAATTTGATCGATGCGATTGAGAAAGCGAAGGCGGAGGCGGAGACGAAGGAGAAGGAGAGGGTGAAGGATGAGGAAGAAAAGAGACTAAAAGCTGAGAAAGAAGAGAAGGAAAAGGAAAAGGAAGAGAAGGAGCAGAAATCTGGTGAAGGAGTGAAAGAGGAGAAAACAAAAGTAGAAGTGAGAGAAAATGGGGTTAGAGAGAATGGGGTTAAGGTTACCAACTAATCTGAATTTCTTGATGGTTTAGAATGTATGGTTTGATTTTCTGTATGGTAACTTTGAGCCTGGAGTGGTCAATAATAAGATCAGAATTATTTCCAATTTATAGTTTGGTTTTTCTGTTTCGCGAATTTTCAAAACTAAATCCCGACATCTTGTTTTATGTATCTGTTTTCGGGGTCCTTTTCTCCTTGGGTTATTGAAGCGACGAGTTTCCCTCTCGCGCGTTGGTGACAGTCTTGGAGCGGAACTTTTTTCATGTTGTGGTGAAAGGAGACGTCTACAATTGGTTCAAGCGATCAACAGATGAACGAACCTGAGCGGATTGCGATTCGATTATCTTGGACTATATCGAACTCGTTTCAAGATTTTCATCATGTAAAGCGTGAGTGTAACATGGAGGGAAACTTGGACGGGTGGTTTTTTCCCGTGGCTTTCCGACCATGCACTTGAAGACTTTATCGTCTTCTCAATAATAAAACTACTCTTCTTTTCGAGGAAAAAAACGTGGGAGGCATCAAATCAACCTTGTCATTTTGGATTTTTACTCTGTTAGGGTCCCACAGATCCTTCAAATGTGATATTTGGTCTGCCATTAAAATCAATCGAAATAATGCAGGTTACATATGCTCTTGTGAGTAATCAATGACGTTTTCTCAGATCAAAAGAAAAAAAAAAAAACACAAATCAATGAGAGTTTTGTTGCATTGTGCTAGAGTATCCGGCCCGTCCAAAAAATTATTTGGTGTTCTTAGGGCGCCGCAACTGCCTGATCATCACTAGCCGGCCTAACGTTCAAATGGGCCGTGTTCAAACCATACTTCCCCTTCGAAATGGAAGGCCACCTCCAAAAATACACACAAAAACTAGTTTTCTTATTCTACCCCTTCATCTGTTTCCACGATTCCTTTTTTTCTTTTCTTTTTATCACAATATTGTATACATTAGCGGAAAATAGTGAGATGTTAGTAAGTTAGTTTAGAGAAAGTTTTAGAGGCTATTCATAGCTCTGGATCCGCAATGTCCGTGACAGGGCTTGAACTCACAGGAGTTACCAACTGGGACAGGAACCTATTGGTCTTTCCACGAGTTCAACAACGAGGGCTTTTTCAATAGTTACTTTATTGTTCTAATGTTTCATTTTTCTTTATTTCCTACTATGTTTGGTTTCTTCTGTTATATTGAATTGTAAATCTTAGGGTAATTTGGTTTAATTTGAATAAGAAGAAAAGAGAACTTTCTCTAGATGGTGAGGTATGAGACTTGTTTTCGCGTTGTTCTTGTTTTTCCAGTAGGCTTTTCTACATTACTCGGGCTTCTTAATTCGGCCGCTTTGAAGTAATCTACAAACATGTTATTTGTTCTCTGAAACTAATGAATCCAACATAGAGAAATTTTATTTAGTGGCAGTGGCGTACCCAGAAGTTTTCTTGGAAGGGGCCAGATTAATAGATTTTTTTAATAATCGAAACGTATACTTAGTATATCATATGTAGAGCTTTTGCTTTTGAAGATATTATATTTGTGCATTCAAAATATTCTAGTCTAATGCCGTAAAAGTATATGAATCATTTTGTTTCTTTAGGCTACTAACAGTAATATGTTTATTTTTTATTTATAAAAGAAATTAAGTTATAAGAATGTAAAATAACCTATTTTCTATTAAATCAAATCAAAATTATTAAGACTATAAGTAGCTATACGCCAAATAGTATCAATAATATTGCAAATTAGGAATCATATAAAATAGAATTCTGTCCTTGTTTGGTGGGGGCAATAAGAGCTACGTGTCGATACAGTTTCTTGTGATTCAACCGAGGTCAGCTCCCCTCCAGACCACAATCCACCAAACCCTATCAGACTTCCCTTTTATTTTGCCCCATCCGAACCATTCACCTCTTACGTCACGCCAATGTGAACATCATTTGCAAAAAAAACAACTAGCATGATCTATAGCTAATAAGTACATGAAAGATATGTATTTTTTTGACAGTTTTAGTTTAAAATCATATCAACCGTCCATAAATTATAAATTATTACGAATCGTGTTATTTTTTTTGTAAAGCTGTTCACATTGGCGTGACTTACAAGGTGAATGGTTCATATTGTTGACTTGAGTCCTAGGTGGGGCAAAATAAAGGAAGTCTTGTGGGGGTTTGGTGGGGGAGCTGATCCCAATTCATCAGAGTTAGCAGGTTGTAGTAATGGAAATCATAACCCCGTTCGTTTTGGGGTTTTGGATTTCAATCATTATCTTTTATATTTTTTCAATCATTATTCTTATTTTTCTTTCTATCTCTTTTTAATCATTACCTATATTGCTAATTATTATTTTATTTTTCTCTACACTCATTAATCCAAATCCAAAATCCCAAAACGAATGTTTTAGTAGGAATACAACTGAAATAAACATGTTGAAAAAAAGAATTTCCGATCGACGAAAAAAAAGAAAGTTGAATATTGGCAAACGTTAGGTAAAAGGAAGATGCTAGGAAAAGGCACATTGACGAGTTTTTGGCCCAGACCTGACTGTATGAATGTAACGGAAGGTTTTACTGAGCAAATAAGATGATGCAACCAATGTTGATCAGTTGATGTCACATTAATCCTGCGTGCTTATTTTTATTGTACAGAGAATTCCTGCATATTACCGGTTAGTTTCGTTCCGTTAAAGTTTTTATTTTCTAAATATTTATTTCTTATTTTGCGGGACAAGTCATTCTCTCACAATACATCACATTTTATTCAAAAAATGAGTACTAATTTTGTTGAAATTAATTGACAATGTGTTTGGTCACAAAATGGCTCAAGAATTGAATGGGCGTGCTAGAACTTGTCGCGTCCAACGTAAAGGACTGGATGCCTTTTTTTGACTTATTGATCGTGAGCGAGAGTGTTGTCACCCTAAGGACTGGATCATAGTGATGGTTCGTGGTTTTGCCTCAACAAGCGAGAACTTAGTAATTTCCTAACCGTGTAGGAAAAGAAGTAACAACGTAAAAGATAACTTTATTAACAGTGTAATAAAGTTGGATACAACGGAAAAGTAAAAGATCCAATTCTCTTAAAGAAGTAAATGTGATTGATTGACAGGAAAATAAAGATAAAATGCTTCGCAGGGAAGACTTTAGTTAAGCACTGGACTTAGTGTGGAAACTCTTTTTTCTTCTTGTGAACTTGTGTATTTATAGGCAAAGAGCACCCACGGTCCTGCATGCAAACGGATTTGTTGTCTTCCTTTCGTGATGACAAGTGTCCCATGTTTGCTCTTTCATGCGTGAGTGGGTGGTTATTGGCAGTTGCAAAGAAGTAGAAGGCTTCCTCTATTTCCCTTTTTCGTGGGAGCTGGCAGATCATGGCCCATTTGTTTTTAATCCCATGGCCATTGATCTATAACCACCAATTAATCACTCCCACCATTAAAAGGAACATTCTGGATTGTCAACACATTCCCATGGGCTATGGGCTTTCTCGATTTAAGGCTTTAAATAATAAGGCCCAATAAGATTTGAGACCCACTGTCAATTTCAGACAAAAATTAATCGGGCCCGCTCTACGCCATCTTGGCCCGTTAATTTTAAACCCAAACATCTCCATTCATGGCCCAATTTAATTGAATTTCAATTAAATGGCTCTCCGGCGCTTGTCTAGGACTGGGTGCCAAAAACGGGTGTAAACACAATGTGTAGAGGTTCCAATGTCAATGTGAGACTATATTTTCCTAATATCCCCCTCATGTAGAGCTGCATTTGATATCTATCACGTGTAGCGTTTTTTTGGGTTTATCATGCGACCTTATTGTTGGTTTGTTATCGTAGGGTGTAGGTTGTGAATTTTTTTAAATGTGGGGTGAAATGGGACCTGCTATGATACCATGTGAAAATTTTATATCCGATTCAAAATCGATTGATAATGAGTGGAGGGATACCAACATTATATTAAGTGTTCACCCATTTCATTCTCAAACAATGTAAAATTATTTATTTTCTTAACAATGAGATCACGTTGAAATATTATCATTTCTTAAGAATTTTCCGGAAATAAATACATTGGAAGACCCATAGAAATAATATTTGAGTATAAGAACTTAATTACGGGGTGTTTGGTACTCCCGAATACCATGTGACGCCTCTTATGTGGTACTTTCGAATTAATGAGTTGTCTTAACACAGCCTATGGGTCTCTCCCTTTGTTTCCCACCAACCCAATGAGAATGATTTTCGACCTCCTATTAGCAAAATTAATCGTCCCGTAATTTACCGGAAGTACCCGTGTGAATGACTGTCGCACAGTACTTTGAGAGTATCGACAACGACCCGTACCATTGTATCGATTGTGGTCAAAATAGGCGGCGAATGGCACCACACCTTCACCTTCGTTGTAAAATCGTGGACGCGAATTTTCTCGTTGGCTCCGGAAGAAAAAAGTAATGGTGTTCCGGTTTTGTAAAAAAATACTTTTTAGAAAAAGAAGATAATTTCAAACTCAAATATAATAAAAACGAAAAATATTTTTTCAATTTTTTTTGCATCGTTTAAAAAATCTTAATGAGATCTATCAAACAAGATCCATATTGATAGAAAAATTATTTATGTAAACACATAATTTTTGAGTTTAAAATTACATTTTTTTTAAAAAGACCCCTAGGACGACTGTGACTTGGCGTGGGTGGGGCTGCATGAATGTTCTCATTGGCAGTCATGCGTCCGACATCTTTCTTATATTGTCAGTGTCAGAGCAGCGTTCCCATTGAACGAATATCCCGTATACGAGGGTTCGGAGAAATTAAGTTTTTTTTCTTTTTTTTATCAGCACGAAATTCATTCATAATTAAAAAATGCTATACAGCATTAACAGATTTCAATCAAAACTACGAAATGGTAAAACAAGAACAGGAAAGACTAATTGAAGCCTGAACCTCTTCACACCGTCATTTACTCAAAGGCAGGGTCGAGACACGTGGAGTATACATCCAAAAAACAATTCCCTTCGAGAATCAAATACCCTAATTGAAGTGATCAAAGCAGCACAGAGAAATATGTCTTCCCCAATGCAGTAATCCAAAAGCCAAATTGCCGGCGAAAACCGCGAAGCAAAAACACAAAGTGATTTCTCTTCGCAGGTGAGGACGTCACTCCAAAGAGCAAACTCCCACTGGCACGCGGAGTTCTGGCCATGGAAGGGCAACCGTTGACAGTCAACGTAGCTCCGAAGCCATGACGAGTAGACAACTGATCAGAGGCATCTACCAAACCAAACCAGACACTGAAAAAACTAGACGCATAGTTATTTGCCCACCACCGTACCCTTCGGATCTGGGGGAAACCTAGACCAGAAACAAAGCCGGACCGAAAAACAGCCGGTGAAACAGGACCGAAACCGGCCAGAAAAGAAACAAAAACAAAACAATCTAACCCAACCGCATACCTTATTGCTCACCGCTGCCCCTCAAGAACTTTAGATTTGGAGACTCCGGCTGAGAAGACGAGCAGGGGAGCCCCAAAACGCCGTCAAGGCCAGTGTTAAAAACAGCTCCTCACCAGCTGCTACAACACCGCCACCCCAAACTGGGGATCTTAGAACGAGAAAGAATAGGATAAAGAGAAGAGGCGAGGAGGGAGGAGGAGGCGCCGCGGCGCCCCCACCCCACCCAAACCCTAGCGCTTGAGGAGAACCAGAAGGCGCGAGGAAAGTTAGAGAGGAGAAGAAATTAAGGTTGATGTACGCATTTTTACTAACATTCTTACACATCAATGGGGCGCCAACTAGCCCAGCGATGCATAGTGGATTGAACCCGATCCAACCCTGTTTAGCCCTTGAGCCATCACTTAAGGCTAACTGTGGAATAGCCCCTTCCTTTTGGTAGTTCGGGCTCTTGACACAGCAACCCTTAAGCTTGTTCACTCTATTAAACCGGTAGTTCTTAGGAGTGTGACACCCGGGATCCCACTCTACCGGCAATACCATAGGCTAGGCTCTCGTGCTCTGGCCAGGCCTCGCGCAATTCTTCAGTCTGGTCCATGGGCGACTGTATTCGACCTATTGTGGCCGAGTCCTATCTCCGGCCCATCCCTCCTCATATTTGACGAAATTTTCACCATATTTGTTTGGGGTCCATACAAAAGTGAATGGTCTCCACGGAATGGTCAAGAAGGACGTGCAGTCACCGCGGACCAACCAAATAATTACTCCATATTCGGACCACACCACGGTTGGTCGACATCTTATTCAGTGAATAAACAAAAACGATGATTGCTCAGTTTCTTCACTTATTTGTTCACCTTATATCATAGTATAACCCACAAGAATAAAAGTCAATAAACTACTAGTAGAAAACGAGGTTTTGAAAACCAAACTAGGAAGAAACATATTCCCTCCGTCCTAAAAAGGATTTGACAATTTTTGAAATTTGTGTCATTTTTCGCTATTTATATCTTTCAATCTATAATATTTTTTATGAGTTTGAAAATTTTGTATAATAAGACTAATCGATAATTTTTAAGCAAGATCCATATTGTATATTTTTTAAAATTCATATTGAAAGATATAAAGAAATAAAATTGACACGAATATCAAAAATTGTCATCGAATTTGGGATGGAAGGAGTACTTCTTAATTCATGAATCTTGCTCGCCAAGGAAAAATAAAAAACACCCTGTCCCCATCTCTCTTCTCCTCTGTATAAATACCATTCATTCCTTCCTTCCTCAATACAAATCCTAACAAAATCATTTCACCAGAATCACCAGTACTGCTTCTTGATCAAAAAGAAGGAGGAAAACAAGATGGCCGGAGGAGAGATGTGGACCCAACTCTGGTCGTCCCTCGCCGGCCTAATGTTCGTCTGTGCCATGTTCAAGCAATACTGCCCCTTCGAAATGGAAGGCCACCTCAAAAAATACACGCAAAAGCTAGTTTCCTTGCTCTACCCCTACATCGAAGTCACTTTCCACGAGTTCACCAGCGAGAGCTTCTACGAGCGGAGCAAGGCCTACGGTGCCATCCAACGCTACCTCACCACCAACTCCACCACCCGAGCCAAGCGGCTCAAGGCCGATATGGTTCGGGACTCCAAGTCCCTCGTCCTGAGCATGGACGACTACGAGGAAATCATAGACGAATTCAAGGGGATTAAGGTTTGGTGGGCTTCGAATAAGAATATACCCAGAAGCCAGGTGATTTCGTTTTATGGGGACGAGGAGAAGAGGTTTTATAAGCTCAAGTTCCACCGGAGGCACAGGGAGATTGTTTTCGGGTCTTACTTGAACCATGTGATGGATGAGGGGAAGGCGATCGAGGTGAAAAGCCGGAAAAGGAAGCTGTATACGAACAATCGGAACGAGCAATGGGCTGGGTAGGGTTTTAATCTTAAGCTTTGAAGTTTTCAATCATGCCAGGAATATTCATGCATCTTGGTTATACATCTATTGACTTTGATGGCATTGATTTTACAAATTTCTTTGTGCACTACTTTATTAAGTTCTTTTTTGGAATCTCAGGAGATATCAGAGAACAATGTGGAGCAGTGTGGTGTTTGAGCATCCAGCAACATTTGATACTCTGGCTATGGAGGAGAAGAAGAAAAAGGAAATCATGAATGACCTCATCACCTTCACCAAGTCTAAAGACTACTACAAAAAAATTGGCAAGTCCTGGAAAAGAGGGTATCTTCTTTTCGGGCCTCCAGGCACCGGCAAATCCACCATGATCGCAGCCATGGCCAACCTACTAGAGTACGATGTGTACGACCTTGAATTGACCGCGGTGAAGGATAATACAGAGTTGAGGAAATTACTAATCGACACATCGAATAAGTCTATTATAGTGATTGAAGACATCGATTGCTCGCTCGATCTGACTGGTCAGAGGAAGAAGAAGGAGGAGAAAGACGAGGAGGGAGATGAAAAGGATCCTGTTAGTAAGAAAAAGAAAGAGGATCAAGAAAAGAGTAACGAGAGTAGCAAGGTTACTTTGTCTGGGCTTTTGAATTTCATTGATGGGCTTTGGTCTGCTTGCGGAGGCGAAAGGATCATAGTTTTTACCACAAATTATGTGGAGAAACTCGACCCTGCTCTTATAAGGAGAGGGAGGATGGATAAGCATATTGAGCTATCGTATTGTAGTTTCGAGGCATTTAAAGTGCTCGCAAGGAATTACTTGGATCTTGAATCCCACAATCTGTTCGAGACGATTGGGAAATTGTTGGAGGAAACTAAAATCAGTCCCGCTGATGTGGCCGAAAATTTGATGCCTAAGTCAGACGATGACGATGCAGCGGATGCATGTTTGGCGAATTTGATCAAGGCTATTGAGAAAGCGAAGGAAGAAGCGAAGGTGAAGGCGGAGGAGGAGGAGAAGGAGAAGGAGAGGGCAAAGGCTGAGGAGGAAAAGAAAGCCAAGGCTGAGAAAGAAGAGAAGGAGAAGGCTGAGAAAGAGGAGAAGGACAAGGAGAAGGAACAGAAATCTGATGAAGAAGTGAAAGAGAAGAAAACAGCAGGGGAAGAATTGAAGGAAAATGGGGGTTAAGGCTACCAATTAATCTGAATTTCTTGTTGTATAATTATTAGTTAGTAGTAGTATGTTTGTTTGTATGGTAGTAGTCTATCTAGCATCGACACTCCACCGGAGGCGACGTATCGGTGTTGGACACGGACACGCGCCGAACACGCTCTCAACACGTGTCCGACACTTCTTCTGGAGTGTCAAATTCCAGGGTGTTGATAGTCTTGGAAAATGGCTTTTTGTTTTTCTTTTTTTGGTTAACTGGATACTGAATTAAACAAGAAAATAGGGGGTCCTATCCTATTTGATCAGTTGTAGTCTATTGAATAAGTAGAAAACAGAGAGCTTGCTCTATATTTTGAGGTGTGAGATTGTTTTCGTGTTATTTTTGCTTTTTCAATATATATGCTTTCCTGCATCATTCGGGCTTCTTAATTCAATCGCTTCGAAGTATCCTAAAAATGTGTATATTTGTTTACTGGAACTAACTATGAATCCTCTTCCTATTCCTGAGGCCTATCTTCCTGTCAAATATCTTATTTCTACCAGGTTGAAGGCTCCTGATTGTTTGGTCCTGAAAGAAAATTTTGATGGAATTCATAGTTTGTCTGTTAGGAAATTGGCATATGGGGGAAGGACACAACTGATCCAGTCAGTTCTTTTTAGTATAAAAGTCTATTAGAGCCTAAGTTTTGTCATTCCTAGCAAAATAATTTTTTTTTGATTGGCCATTCCTAGCAAAATAATTAAAGAGATTGAGAGTACATTGATAACATTCCTTTGGTCAGGATCTGAGATGAAACATTCTGCTGCCAAGGTTAGATGGGATCATATATGCAGTCCAAAGGAGGAAGGAGGGCTGGGATTAAGAAGGCTTAAAGGAATGGAATAAAGCAACAATGCTTTAGGCATCTCTGGGCCCTTTGCAAAAAAGCAGATACCCTCTAAGGTTTCCTCAATTATCCATGAAGGGGAGTGGAGGTGGCCTAGACAAAGGAATAGGGTCACTCAATTTATCATGGATCATATCCCTCTTGATTTTAAACCAATTTGTGATACGCTGGATTCAGTGTTTGGCTTCCTTATCCTGTTGGTTTTACTGTGTTTTCTGCTTGGGAGGCTATCAGGCTTAAGGTACCTATTCAGCCTTGGTCTAGTGTTGTTTGGTACAATAGAAATGTTCCTCGATGGTCTTTTGTGTTGTAGTAAGCTGTGCAACAGAAATTAAGCACAAGGGATAGATTATTGAGCTGGGTATGTGTGTAGAGGATGTTATGTTTCTGTAATAATGCCCAAGAGTCACATATACACTTGTTTTTCCAATGTGTATTCTCCCAATCAGTTTGGAGAGCTGTTTTGCAAAAATGCTTGATTGATCAAATCCCTTCCTCTTTACCGGATGTGGTTGCATGGTATATTCAGACAGTTAAAGGGTCTGGGCTTAAAAGTTGGCTTTTGAAAAGTGTGTTTGCTGCTTGTGTCTATAACCTTTGGATGGAGCGGAACCAGCGGATTTTTCAACACAAGGTTTCTTCTCAGGATCAGGTCATCCTCAAAACTGTAACAACAATTCGGAATTTGCTGACTTGAAAAGGGGTGTTAAGAAATCCCATAAGAACATAGAGTTGTGTTGTAGTTGGGGCCTTTCAACTAGAGTTTTTGATCCACACTATTTAGTATAGGAGTTCTTTGTATAGAGCTGTTTGGTTCTTTTTTTTTCTTAAATGTCTCTTGTGGTATGCTGAGGCTTGTCTAAGGTGCCTTGGTTTTTTTTGGGGGTGAATGCCCTTTAGAGTTTGTACATGAGTTTGAGCTTTATAAAAGTAAAGTGCTTATAAAAAAAAAAAAACTATGAATCCAACTCAGAGAAACTTAATTTAGCCGGGCAGGCAGAGTTAGGCGTCGATGTAGTTGCTCTAGGGAAGATTTATTAGAGCAGGTTGGAATATTAAAAGGGAAAGAAAAATGGCAAAAGAAGCTGGTGGAAGAGGTATAAAAATTAGACAACTTGAAATAGAAAACATGGTTCTGATTTACTCTCTCCGTACCTCAATGAATGTTCGGTGCGCAAATTTAGATATTTCAAAAGATGCATTTTTTCGTAAAAAGAATCAAATTTCTTTTACAAATCAATAGATATTAATTTCTTTTAAGTTGTGAAAAAATTCAAAATTTTAATGAAAAGATGCATCTTTTTATAAAAGCGTAGGTTTACACCTCAGAAATTTATTTAGAGACGGGAGGAGAATTTAGCTCAAAATCTATTGAGGCCGATATAAATGCCCTAAATAGTCAAACACTATTAAACGAAACGGCTCAAATATTATACTCCCTCTGTTCCAAAATTGTCGTCCAGGCGTGATTGTATGATGTAAAATACAATTAGAAAAGTCGCGTTGGCTAGCTTTTTCCTGGCGAGGCGTGATTGTATGATGTAAAATGACGTTTGCTGAGCAAAAATATGATGGAATGACGGTTGATGTCATTGATGACATAGCCTTGGAGGGAGCTCAAATCTTATTATTTTAATCTTTGATAATTTAAGTATTCAGGTCAGCTTACGCGCACTTCTATTAATTTTGGAGGACTAATCGTCAACGAATAAGCACTCCGGTTTTTCAATGTATTTTCTAAAAATGTTTAAGTACGAGAATATTTCAACCTAATCTAATAACTAGAGATGTTGTACAATCAAAATAAGCACTCCGCAGGCTTTATAAACACTCTTCCTTCAAGGGCCCTCAAATCTTCTTCTTCTTCTTCTTCTTTTTTCATAAGTGTCCGGGCCAACTTACGCGTATCTCGACTAATTCTGAATGACCAATCCTACCGCTTGCTTGAAGCCAGTGTGCTTATTTTGAGTGTATCGAAATTTCGACGTATTTCCGGTTATTAGATCACGTTCAAATATTCTCATATCTTAAAATTTTAGGAAATGCATTGGAAGACCGGTAGAAATAAAATTGAGTATAAGAATTTAAGGGGCCGTAAATGTATTGTATTCGGTACACATGAAGTAGCATATGACTGAGGTCGTTCCAATTAATAATGAGTTGTCGTAACACACAAGACTATATGGCGCTCCAGTAACTTGAAAAAGTTACTTTTTGAAAAAGAAGGCAATTTCAAGCTCAAAAATTATGTATTTACGCAAATAATTTTTCTACCAATATGGATCTTGTTTGATAGATCTCATTAAGATCTTTTAAACGGTGCAAAAAAAATTGAAAAAATATTTTTCATTTTCATTATATTTGAATTTGAAATTACCTTCTTTTTTCAAAAAGTAGTTTTTTTAGAAAGCGGAACGCCCTATATCCCCCTTGCTTTCCACCAACCCAACGAGATGACCTCTGATGTCTTATTCGCAAAATGAGTCCTGTCCCAATAAGAAAAATAAATACTAATATTTTGAATTAAAGGTGATGCATTTTAAGAGAATGATCTGTCTCGTAAAACGAAAAATAAGTACTTAAAAAATAAGAAACTTAGCGGAACATGACCAGTTTTTGTTGAAAGGCAATTGTGAGAGTATCCGTGAGGCGCGAATGACTGTAACACAGTACTTCAAGAGTATTGAATAACTACTCATTGTTAATCATCCTCAATAGGTTAATGCTAAAACTAGAGTGAAGTAAAGAGTAGGTAATAGCTTGTTTGTGGATCTATCTTTATGGATGGATCCATCTTTACGGATCCATCTTTATCAGCTTCGCCTCTTTTGTAAAATCATGGACAAAAATATTCTCATCTGGCTTCGGAGAAATTACAATATAGGGACTGCGGCTTGGAGTGAGTAGCACTACAATGAACCGAATTGCTCGTGAGCAATTTGTGGCTTGGCTCCTTAGGGCTTGGCTCGGCTCGGCTAGTTTAGTAATTGCGCCAAGCTCAAGTTTTGAGCTTGTTTATTAAACAAGCCGAGCTCGACACCCAAAAGCTTGGGCTCATCGGCTTGCAAAAGCTCGACTCGTTTAAAGAGATTCGTTAAGTAAATTAGCTAAACTTGGCTCGTTGAGGACTCAGCTCATTTACAAACGATCTGAACTCAAACACTACGAAACTCGGCTCGGCTCGGCTGGTTTACACCCGGCCCTAGGCGTGAGTGTTGGTAGTAGCTTGTTGGTGAATGAATATATAGCTTTCAAAGCTGACTGCGATGATGCCAATCGGCAATGAAGGGTACTGGGCAAGGTCGATATTGGAGGCCAATGGCACCCCACCGTCACCTTCTTGGAAAAGCCAGGGAAACCTATTCAATTGGCTGTCCGGAAAAATAAAAATAAAAAAAATACATCAATGACTTTGACTTGACGTGGCTGTGGCCATGTCTGAACCAAGTCACTAGTTATTCACTAGCACATTCGTTTTCAATCTCAATTCTCACTCTACAATCTCGTTCTTAATCCTCAATTTCGTGAAATTTAATAAAAAAAAAATTTCCTAACAAAACGGTTTCACGCTCGCGTTTACGCATTCACCCTAAGTAACTCTGAGGTTCGAACATGACATTCAGAAACGTTTAAGAAACACAATTTTTAATTTAAACAATCTCCCAAATATGTGACAATCAAGTGATAAGCGCCTTATCTTAGCATTTTAAATCAGGTGGTGGTTTGTTCTTTTCCATGTTCACAATCTATCCTATTTCGCTAACTTAAATAAGTACTTATTTTTTGAATTAAAGATGATGTATTATGAGATAATAATCTGTCTAATAAAAAGAAAATAACTAATTAAAAAATAAAAATTTTAGCGAAACGGGACATACACTGACCTATTAAGTACCACATATTGCCATGCATGTTCTATAGCTCCAAACATCCCATTTGTTTCTCATCTCAGATCTACAACAATAATCCAGAATATTGATCATGTTATGAATCATATAGAAAGAAATATCACAAAAATATCAATCTCCCATTAAGTTAATTTTCTTTCAAAATTATTATTCCCTTCGAGGTACAAAGGATGAAGGGTTCGAGATCTTTTTTTGGCTACACGAAAGTTAGTATTGGTATAATTGTTAGATTAATTAGCACCTAACACTCTTACAAGAGTTGAACTCCTTAACTCCTCACTCGTAGCACCTAAGTGCACTGCTTGATGTGCATGCATATGTCGTTGCGCCAAAAGCCTGTTGGCGAAGGATTCAGATGATTGGACATACGTACTTACCTGGTAATTCATCAAACTTGCTCAACAAGGAAAACCAAGAACACCTGGTCCGCCATTTCTCTTCCTCCTCTATAAATACCACACCATATATGATCAATACAAATCCCAGCAAAACCATTTAAACACTACCTGTTACTACTACAGAAGAACAAGAAGAAAAAGAACAAGAACAAGATGACTGGAGGAGAGATGTGGACCCAAATCGGGTCGTCACTCGCCGGCCTAATGTTCATATGGGCCATGTTCAAACAATACTGCCCCTTCGAAATAGAAGGCCACCTCCAAAAATACACACAAAAACTAATTTCCTTGATCTACCCCTACATCCACATCACTTTCCATGAGTTCACCACCGAGGGCTTTTACGAGCGGAGCAAAGCCTACACGGCCATCGAACGATACCTCTTGACCAACTCCACCACCCGAGCCAAGCGGCTCAAGGCCGAAATGGTCCGAGACTCCAAGTCCCTCGTCCTAAGCATGGACGACTACGAGGAAATCGTAGACGAATTCAAGGGGATCAAGGTTTGGTGGGCTTCGAGTAAGAACATACCCAGAAGCCAGGTGATTTCGTTTTACGGGGACGAGGAGAAGAGGTTTTACGTGCTCAAGTTCCACCGGAGGCATAGGGAGATTGTTAACGGGTTTTACTTGAACCATGTGATGGAAGAGGGGAAGGCGATCGAGGTTAAGACCCGGAAAAGGAAGCTGTATACGAACAATCGGAGCGACCAATGGGCCGGGTATGACTTGATTACTTGAATCTTTAAGCATACCATTTAATTTGTTTGTGTATATTACTTGTAATTTTGGAGGATGATGTACATATTTTTGGCTTATGGCATACATTTTTTTTTAGCTCCTTAATTAATTAAACATTTTTTTTTATAGTAGTATTGTTTTGCAATAAATAATGAAGTTCTAACAGCGTTATATCCTAGAGCTGCAAATGAGCCTAGTAGCTCGCGAGCTCGGCTCGTTCGGCAATAGCTCCACTCTTTAAGGGAGGTTCGGTTCGATTAAAAAGGTTCATTTAGTAAATGACTAAGTTCAGGTCGTTAAGACTGATCAAGCCGAGCTCGAGCTCAAATTTTTGACTCGTTTAGTAAACAAGCCGAGCTCGGCTCGCTAGCCTGCAGCCTTGAACACAAATATAAATGACATGGTTGTGCGGTGAACACAAATATAGTTACGCATTTTAGTATTAATTACATGTTATTTTGGTGTTAGTAGTGAATTTTTTAGTAACCAAAATTTTTGTCACCAAAATATTTTTGAGAATGCACCATAGGCTTCTTGACGTCCGTTGACCTTCATAGTATTGATTTACAATTTTCTGTCAGCGTTACTCTTGTAATTTCTCCATAAATTAATTCGTAGGAGGTACCAGAGAACAATGTGGAGCCATGTGGTGTTTGAGCACCCTGCAACATTTGATACTTTAGCCATGGAGGAGACGAAGAAAAAGCAAATCATGAATGACCTCATTACCTTCACAAAGTCTAAAGACTACTACAAAAAAATTGGGAAGGCCTGGAAAAGAGGTTATCTTCTTTTCGGGCCTCCAGGTACTGGTAAATCTACCATGATCGCGGCCATGGCCAATCTTCTAGAGTACGATGTGTATGACCTTGAATTGACCGCAGTAAAAGATAATACAGAGTTGAGAAAATTACTAATCGAGACATCGAATAAGTCTATCATAGTGATTGAAGACATTGATTGCTCGCTCGATCTGACTGGCCAGAGGAAGAAAAAGGAGGAGAAAGAAGGGGAGGGAGATGGAAAGGATCCTGTTAGTGAGAAAAAGAACGAGGATGATGAAAAGAGTAAGGAGAGTAGTAAGGTTACTTTGTCAGGGCTTTTGAATTTCATCGATGGGCTTTGGTCTGCTTGTGGAGGCGAAAGGATCATAGTTTTTACCACGAATTATGTGGAGAAACTCGACCCTGCACTGATTAGGAGAGGGAGGATGGATAAGCATATTGAGCTATCGTATTGTTGTTTTGAGGCATTTAAAGTGCTCGCAAGGAACTATTTGGATCTCGAATCACACGAT
Source organism: Rhododendron ovatum (assembly GCA_019656835.1). Taxonomy (NCBI): domain Eukaryota; kingdom Viridiplantae; phylum Streptophyta; class Magnoliopsida; order Ericales; family Ericaceae; genus Rhododendron; species Rhododendron ovatum. The sequence continues at coordinate 36,104,790 of CM033800.1, read as the reverse complement.
CTATTCGAGACGATTGGGAAATTGTTGGAGGAAACAAAAATGAGTCCCGCTGATGTGGCAGAGAATTTGATGCCTAAGTCAAACAATGAAGATGCGGATGCATGTCTGGCGAATTTGATAGATGCAATTGAGAAAGCGAAGGAAGAGGCGAAGGCGAAGGCAGAGGAGGAGGAGAAGGAGAGGGTAAAGGCTGAGGAGGAAAAGAAAGCAAAGGCTGAGAAAGAAGAGAAGGATAAAGAGAAGGAACAAAAATCTGATGAAACAGTGGAAGAGAAGAAAACAGCAGGGGAAGAAGTGAAGGAAAATGGGGTTAAGGAAAATGGGGGTTGAGGTTAGCAATTAATCTGAATTTCCTGCTTTATAGTTAGTGTGGTTGTTTGCCTGTATGGTAGCAAATTCAAGGGTATGGTTAGTCTTGTAAAATCTACTACTAGTCTTGTACTCTTTGTTCAATAAGAATTGTACCAAATTTCAATTACCCACTTTGTTTTGTCTTCAACCTTTTTTTGCTTGATTTTATGAAATAGTTGCCTAGAATCTCGACAGCATTGTGTCAACCTAACTGGGATTATGGTCATAGATTTTTGTGCCCGTGCTTCCTTTTAGTCTTTGGTAATCAACTTCAAGCATGTGGATGCATGTTCGACGTCTGTACACGGGGTGTGTACCCCATGTATGTGCCACTCTTCTCGGACAAGCGCGATTCGTTAAACTTGACTGTTGAAGTGCATTTCGGTTGAATTATTTCATTGGCCAGTGTGTCGCTCACGGTAGTTTGTGCTGCTGAGTAAACAACAACCCTGTGAGAGGTGCTCGCTGCGGGACTCGGGAGTTTAGTCCTCCATTGTGATTTCTGTCTCCCTTCGGGATGATGAATGTCTGTTATGATATTTTTGGCTATTCTTGTTCATTTATGAAATCTTATTCTACTGTATGGGAAAAAACAAAAAAACAAAAAACAAATCCCCAAGAAGATAATCACATCTTCAAAGCACGCTTTCAAGGAGTCCTATAATCGGAAGAGGAACAAAACCAACCTCCACAACGTGAAATGAATGTCATTTTCGGATGTTTATTTCATGTAGACTCCAAAACAAATTGAATTAGGGGTTTGCTCTGAAAGGGTTGGCCAAGTGATTTTGGTCTGAGACTTACGAGTTTTCTTTCTCCTAGAATTTCAAGTTCCATTCTTCTTGCTCCCAACTCTTGGGTCTACCTCACTTCAACATATTTATGCATGTGAAACACCTGCAGGGTGGGTTGTAGCGAACAGTCCAAAGAGTGCACAAGCTGACTGAGACATCCTGCATTACAAAATTAAATGTCCTTTTAGTATTATTTTTAGACAAGTGGGAAAAAAAAAGTTACTTTTAATATTTAATTAAGACTTATACGAGGACTGCCATTTTGGAAGTTAGTGTTGATAGTTACGGAGTACAATTTGTGATGTGTTTTTTTTTTATAAATCTTTTTACTCATAATTCATTTTGGTCGGCCATTAATCGTGATATTTGGCCTACCATTACAATTGATCAATTTGTTTATGACTCATATATATATGTGGTCGGTCATTTTCTATGATATTTCTATCACATTCGTGGAGGATTCGGACTCTAGAGCAACAACAATTTTTGTAGAGCCCAACCACACATGCAGTAATATCCGGTTTTCTCTTATTCATAAAGAAAGAGAAAGTATTTTGCGACTAATATAATATTAACAAGGAAAATGATATTGGCATTCCAAAAATTGATGGAGGCGCTCCAAAAAATAAAGAAAAGTGACTTTGGAATTACACAGATTTTGGAGTGCCTGCGTCAATTTTTAGGTTGTCAACATCAAATTTTGAAGTGCCAACATCATTTTCTTATTAACAATTATTTGATTTCGTTTTATGGGGACGAGGAGAAGAGGTTTTACATGCTGAAGTTCCACCGGAGGCCTAGGGAGATTGTTAACGGGTTTTACTTGAATCATGTGATGGATGAGGGGAAGACGATCGACGTTGAGACCCGGAAAAGGAAGCTTTATACGAACAATCGGAGCGAGCAATGGGTCGGGTATGATTTGAATCTTAAGCATACATGGCGCACACGATCCATCGATTTTGACAATGAATGGTTGAGATTTGATTTTTAATTAGGACCAGTAAGAATCATGTACTTAACTGTGATCAAAGCATAAGATCCAAGGTAACATCAAATTCAGGTCAAAGTATGGAGTAAGAATACAAGAGTTTTGTTGGTTGAAACTAAACTACCTCATCACCTTCACCAAGTCTAAAGACTATTACAAAAAATTGGCAAGGCCTGGAAAAGAGGTTATCTTCTTTTCAGGCCTCCAGGTACTGGCAAACCTATCATGATCGCGGCCATGGCTAGTCTTCTAGAGTACGATGTGTACGACCTTGAATTGACCGCAGTGAAGGATAATACAGAATTGAGGAAATTACTAAATGACACATCGAATAAGTCTATTATAGTGATTGAAGACATCGATTGCTCGCTCGATTTGACTGGCCAGAGGAAGAAGAAGGAGGAGAAAGATGGGGAAGGAGATGGAAAGGATCCTATAAGTAAGAAAAAGAAAGAGGATGAAGAAAAGAGTAACGAGAGTAGTAAGGTTATTTTGTCAGGGCTTTTGAATTACATCGATGGGCTTTGGTCTATTTGTGGAGGGGAAAGGATCATAGTTTTTTCCACAAATTATGTGGAGAAACTCGACCCTACTTTGATTAGAAGAGGGAGGATGGATAAGCATATTGACCTATCATATTTTTGTTTCAAGGCATTTAAAGTGCTTGTGAGGAACTATTTGGATCTCGAATCACATGATCTATATAAGACGATTGGGAAATTGCTAGAGGAAACTAAAATGAGTCCAACTGATGTGGCAGAGAATTTGATGCCAAAGTCAGGCGATGAAGATGCGGATGCATGTTTGGCGAATTTGATCAAAGCGATTGAGAAAGTGAAGGTGGAGGAGGAGGAGGAGAAGGAGAGGGTAAAGGCTGAGGAGGAGAAGAAAGCAAAGGCCGAGAAAGAAGAGATGGATAAAGAGAAGAAACAAAAATCTGGTGAAGCAGTGAAAGAGAAGAAAACAACAGGGAAAGAAGTTAAGGGAAATGGGGGTTGAAAATGAGAAGCGAGCCTCTATCAGAGAAAGCCATTGCGCGCTAGCCTCTTATCATAGTAAAATGTTTATCACAATATCTTTCCTTGCTTCTTATCATAGTAATTTACCATGTTTCTATTTCTGTATTGAATTGAAATTAAGAATTGAGTTCTTCATTTAAAGTTGAAGATTTGGCTCGGGTGCGTTCTTGTAAACTTATAATCTCAAAACTTATTTAGGTATTTTTTATTTTTCGTAACTTTTTGTTTAGCTTTTTGTCGTAATTTTTGGGATTAATTGTTCGTCTCAACGATATGAATCAGAAAATTATAAAAATATGAACCGATATTGAAAAAAATAAAATAAGACGGTATTTTAGACAAATAAGATATCTGTTTGATACTTTTTTATTTTTAGTGAACTTTTTTTTTTCTTTCGGTCATTATTTTGAACTTTCTAGACTCCTCTCGTCGAGACGAACGATTAATTCCAAAAATTATGACGAAAAACTAAACAAAAAGTTACAAAAAAAAAAAACCTAAATAAGTTTAGATTATAAGTTTACAAGAACACACCCGGATTGCATCATTCAACAATAAAAGAACGCCTTGTCGTTCAACTAAATATTGCCTTGTTATCCAATCACAAAACGCGAAGTCATTTGACCCATAAAAGTTAGCCATCTGCATCATCCAACCAATTAAATTTAGCAACATCGTCCATCCAATACAGACTATACAGTGGTAAACTTCATTAAAGCAACAAACAAAAAAGAAGAACTATGCACATCAAAATAAGAGTGGGTTTCAAAGAAAAGATCTCGATTAAGCATATGTTTTGGAGTTTTATTTTATGGTGTTTTGGTACTGTTTGTGTTTCCTTTTCCAGTTTAAGTACATAGGGATAATATGGTAATTTTGGTATACATGGGTATTTTAGTCATTTAAATATATAGGGGTAATATGATCATTTCAGTGTACGTGGGTAATTTAGTGTTTATGCCCATTTTTGGCACATAATATCGGGCTAACCATGAATGGCCATTTAATTAATTTTTTGATTAAATTGGACCGAAGCTATGTAATTGATTGGTTGTTAAGTGTATTGGGCCATGAGTTTTCTATTACATTTGGGCCCAAGAAACACACAGCCCATATTGAGGGCACGGCCCATGATTTTTTGAGAAGGCAGCCCACGGTTGGGCTCATGAAGAAAGGAGCGGATCTGATCCATGAGGTGCGGCCCACGTTTTTTGGGATTCGGTTGCCTGCTGGTAGTTATTTTCCTCCAAATATCATAGGCCAATTGGCCATTTGTCAAATGCATGAAAAGAGGGATAGTGGGGATTTGCTTGCCATGTCACCCATGATCTTCCAAACTGCCAGAAACTACCCATGATCAAGCATGCATGAAAAGTGTAGCAATCATGGGACATATGTCAGCTAATGGTGCAATGCAGAATTCGAATTCAGGCCTGAATCAGCATGTTGCAGCAAAATCAAAGATGAAAAACGGATCAAACACCAATCAGAGCTCAACGCTTACAACCAAAGTCTTCCCAGTGAAGCATACTTTTCTACTTTCAGCAAAATAGTTTATCGAGTACCTCGTGCTCAAATCCTATTCAAACTCACTTCTTCAAGTAGTTTGGATCTTTTACTTTTCTTGTACCAACTTTATTATCCCGGAGTAATAAAGTTCACGTCTTTACGTTCCATTTCCTATACGACTAGGAAATTTTAAGTCCACGACCGTGTGGCAAGCAACGAACCACATTATGATTTTTAACCTTTGGGTCACATGTAATCGCTCTTACGTTAGAAGTCAAGATTCACGGGAATCTTCATCAAAAGTTAGGCGCTACAAGTCTTGGCATGCTCGCGCACTACTCATCCACGCCTTTGCCAAAAACAAGAGTTTTCATTTAGTCATTTAAATTTTTTAATATATATGTAATTTGGTTAATGGACGAGTCATGTTTGATTTTAAATAAATGAGTCATGTCGAGTATGGGCAATTGGGCCTATAACTAATAGGTTCTAAATGGGTCATTAAGACCCAATTCACTTACAACTTATTCAATTTGGTCCACACCTGCCCATTTGACACCCCTAGTCCGAAGTAATTTGTCTTTTTTTTTTTTTTTTTTTCTGAACTCATATAATTCATTTTTGGTCGGCAATTGTGATATTTGGCCTACCAATTACAATTAATCAACTTGTTTATGAATCATGTGGTTGGTCATTTTCTATGATTTATTTGTCCTATGTTGTTTGAATCGAAACATGCCGATCCTTTTTTTTGCCATTCGTTATACATAATCTACTCTATCGTAGGGAACTTGGGGAGGGGATGGGTACGTACGGAAATTGAACCCCGCACTCCACTCCACTTTCAAACGTACCGATCTTGATGGATGAAATTTTTGTCACATTGTAGTTTCGTGGACGATTCGGACTCTTAAGCAACAACAAATTTTGTGGAGCCCTACCACACATGCAGTAATAGCCTGATTTAGACTCCAGTTTTATTCAGTTTTGAACTATTATTGGCTCATTTATGATCTAAATGGTTCATATCGTAGCCTTCGCAGAGAATTACATTCATGTGCGCTCGATAATTACATTCATGTGCGCTCGATTCGACACCAATTCATGTGTAACATTAGCTCGATAATTACATTCATGTGCGCTCGATTCGACACCAATTCATGTGTAACATTAGCTCGATTCGACACCAATTCGTGTGTAATATTAGCTCGACTCGACACCAATAGCTATATAAGCGGCATAATTAACGACTAATAAACCACAATGGTTCAAGACTGGAACAAACTGAATGACAGTAGACTGGACTGAAGATTGGTCCAAACCCAACAAGCTTATGTTGGGCTTTCTCTAGAGCAAGGGTTGTTCAGCATTTTTTACTCTATTTTCCTCCACTTTCTTCTCCAACGCTTCGATCAATTTGTTCAAGCACTCCTCACCCGAATCCTCCTCGCCTTTCCCCCTCCTCGCAATCAAATTCTCCGCCACATCCGCCGGAGTAACATCAATCTCCTCCAACAACCCCTTGATCTTCGCAAACAGCTTGTGATCCTCAATCCCCAGATAATTCTCCGCCAGAATCCTAAACGCCTCGAACCCGCAAAACGGCATCTCCACATGCTTGTCCATTCTCCCCCTCCGGAGCAGCGCCGAGTCGATTGCCTCTACGTGGTTTGTCGTGAAAACCATCAGCCTCCCTCCGTCGTTTGCCGAGAAAAGTCCGTCGATGCAATTCAACAGTCCGGATAACGTTACTCGTTCAAATATCTTCTCCGTTTTTTCGCCCCCCTGACTATTCGTCTCCCTTTGGTTAGTAATTTTGCTCGAACAATCGATGTCTTCGATCACGAGAATGGAATTGCAGGGGATCCTGTTCAAGAGGCGCTTTAGTGTGGCGTTGCTCAGAACCGCTGTTAACTCGAGGTCGTATACGTCGTAGCTGAGGAGATTCGCCATAGCTGCGATCATCGTGGATTTACCCGTGCCCGGAGGGCCGTAAAGGAGATACCTGTAGCAAAATGAAGAAAATAACTTCAATCGAAATGGTTGGATTGGACCAAGATTATCCAATGGATCGATCTAGGAATGGCAACGAAAATCAAACAAGGTTTTAGAAAAATTGAACAAGTGAAGTCGATGTAAGACACGACGACGAAGAAAACTTTCAATGCAACGGTTACTTGTAACGCCTCTCTCTTATAGGATGGGAAACACATATACATGGAGTTTTAGTTCACATTATGTGAGAAGGCATTACAAATAACTGTTTGATTGAAACTTTTTTCCGACGAATGAGTATTTTAGTCCTATAATTCGGCTAATACAATTTTAGAAATCCTGCAACACAATTCATTTTTCTTCGATGTGTGTTAAGGGTCCGTTTAATTAGCGAGATAATGGTAGAAAATGCAAAAAAGAGAAAAATATATATACTTCTTTTGAGTTCAGTTAGCAAGAATATCCTAGATAGTGGTAGAAAGTAAACATTTCTATACAACCCTCTAAAGTATAAGAACTTGCTTAATTTACTTTTTCTTACAAAATGTGGAAGAAAATTTTATTTTCTCGAGAAAATCAATAACAATTATTCTCTTCCCTCCACATTTTCTCTTCTAATTTCGACAATTTTATTCCACCAAACAAGGATATCTTATTTTCTCTATTATTTTCTTGCAAAACTTCCATTCTAATCAAACGGATGTGAGAAAAAAAAAATTTCTTTTTTCTTTTCGTTCAATTCACTTTCCATCATTTTTTACTTTCCATTTTATTTTTCTCGCTAATCAAACGGACCCTTAGTGATTACGATAGAAATTATAGGGAAGTTGGATCTTATTTTCCTTTGTTCTTTTTAAAGTAAAAAAGGAAAGAACAGGAAAACAATAGGAGATGAAGGAAAGTACAAAAACATATTCTACTAGTACTATAATTTTAGGTTTTTCCTGTCAAAAGGTTATTCAAACTAGGAAAAAGAACACTTTACTCTTTCCTATTCTTTTCTCTTTTTTCGCTAATGACAAAATATACCACTAGGTGAATTGAGAGATGCTGTCAAGCGAGGGCGAGCTGTCAAGCGAGGGCGAGCTGTCGTTCATCTCGGCAAGGACGGTTCGAATCTAATCCGAGCACATAAAAATTTACACTGTCCATTGCTCAGATTAAAATCCGTCGATTGCCGAGATGAACGGTATGATCGGCCGCTCAGCACCGCCGCTTGGCAGCATCCTCGCGTAATTAAATTTGGAAACTTAAATTGCAACAATACCCTCTCTTCCATGGCTTTCCGATCTTCCTATAGTACTCTCTCCCGGTAGAAAACCTGATCAGATCGTCGATAATGTCTTCCTTCTTCTCCTTCTCCAGAGCCAGAGTCTCGAATTTGGCTGGATGATCGAAATCCATGATGTAATTCCAGTAGCATTCGCTCCCGCTCGAACTGTTGGAGTAGAGCTTCAACTGCCGATTCCTTGCCTTCACGGCCTTACCCTCCTCCATCACATGCCTCAGGTATTCCTCCACCACGATCTTTCGGTTCATTTTTCGAAAGGAAAGGGTATAGTACCTATTTTTTCACCAAGTCAATTGTTAGTTTCATTGCTACTTATAGTTGAACGGTTCGGATCATCCATGTGGGATTCGAAGTGGGTCCCACATGCTCATTGATTTCCACCTCATCGGTCCCTTTAGCTTTTTATTTGTCATATAGACAAGAAACCATAATTGAACATTTTTCACCGAGCGAAAAAACGAATGGAGAACGAGACAAGAAACTGCAAGCAATTCTCTCTCCCTCCCCAAACGAGCCCATCAGGCACTGTCTAGGGCCTCGAGTTGGGTTTTTTGAATTCAAGGATGGTTAAATATTCTAATTAGATCATACTCGATGTAAATAAATCGAGTGGTCCAATGGTAAGAAGGCCCCATTTAAGTAGGAAAATTCTAAAATCAATCCGTTCTTGTATTTTTTTTTCCCTCAAATCTCAATTTCATTTCTGTTATTTCTTCTTACAAACTAGATAATTAAAATGAGAAAAAACTTTTTTACAGAGTGTGCCCTGAGAAAGTGTTAGCGGAGGTGAATCCCGCCCGTCCGTTTCGAATTTGGACGGTCCGGATGTTAACGAAACTTTATTAGGAAAGAATTAACATTTGGACCGTCCAAAGCCGAAACGGACTGACGAGATCACGCGGTTCCGTCAACAAGGAAATCACGGTTCCTCCGTGAATAAGTTAATCTCAATTAAAACAACATATATATCTGTTTCAAACTCAGCTCAGTACCTGTTCGTCCTTGAGCCGCCGCGGTACACGTCACCTTTATCTTTCTCTTCCACCAGTTGCCACCGAACCACAACCCCATTAAACTCATCGTCAACCCCCTCGCCGACATCGACACACAGCACCGGAGTCGAAATATCTCTGACCGAATTAGCCTTCAGCCGCGGGGCTTGGGCCGAGCATCTGGAGCTAAGGTAGGTCTCCACGGCGGAGAAGGCCTCGTGGTTTTTCGGCCCGCCCGTCGAGTCGTCGGTGAACCTGATTTGTACGTTCGGGTCCAGTGACTTGAACAGCTTACGCAGGAGCTGCTCGACGTACCCGCGGAAGTGGGTGAGCAGGAACTGCTGGAACATGGTTAGGACCACCATGGAGGCAGCGATGGCCATGCCCAGACCCATTTGGCTCATCCCTTGTTGGCCTAGAGACCCGGCCTGGTGGCCCATGAAGAGAGGCAGAACGTTCGCCATTTTTGTTAGGAGTTTTGGAGTGAGAAAGTGGGAATTGAGATATGGAGTTATGTGTTTGTGTGAGAGAGAGTGTGTGTTTGATTTCTTAGCTTGGAGGAATTCCCTGGTTAGTGGGAGATTCTTATAGAGACACACAGAGGCTGGAAAAAGTGCTCAAGTGGTCCTTCTTTCTTGGGTTAAAGCTCCCCTAGCTAGCCTCCATATATACCTTTGTCCTTTGTACTTTACACCAAGCTCAATTATTTTGGCTTCATCCCGGATTCGCAAAAAATATTCAAAGTGTTCATCTCGTTGTTCTCGCATTTCTGAACATGTGTATGAAAAATAAGCTTGATTGTAACTCAGTAGATCTAAGAAAAAAGTTGTTTACAGTGGACACTGAATACGATTTTTAGCTTAAGTTTGCAATGTTAAACGCGCGATTCGTTCATATTGATATATCGGTTTCCAATTCAAATGATTTTTCGCCCAAATATTCTTCTGGAGTAGAACGCGTGCAAGAGCTAGTGATGCACGGTTTGAAAGTTTGTTTTTTTGAGCCTCGGGATGGAGCCAAAATAGTTGAGTTTGGTGAAGTGTAAAGGATAAAGGTATGGATGGGAGCATCTTGCATTATTTGCCAATTGGTTGGGTGAAAAGTTAGAGACACCTCATAATGCACAACGGGGAAACTACTTTTATTATTGTTTCCTACGTAACTCTATGACACTGTTACATCTTTATTTATTGGTTTCTGATAGGTATATATGTTTCCATTCATTTCGCTAGACATTCTAGGTTCGGAACTTAGCAACTTGGGGCGAGTCACAAATAGAAATCTCTTGTGATCCCTTTGTTTCGGCACGCGCGTAAGCTACCTCAGACACTCTTAACCATCGGAAAAAAAAAGTATCCCATTTCGATTAACGGAGTGGTTCACAACATATATTGACGTAATTACCGATTTAGATCGAGTAATGATTTTTTTGCATATATATACATACTACCAATCTGAAGCAAAGAAGGTTGTTAATTTTTTCCTTGTGTTTTATTTTGGTGAGGATCAATAAAATAGAAATTTACTTCTTTTTTTTTTTTCCTGGTCAAACGGAAATTTACTTCTTTTGTTGGGGTCCTCGAGTGGGTTTTTTTCCCCTTGACTTTTTGAAAAGCTGTGCTTTTGGGAAGCACTTTTTATATTTTTTTGACAAAAGTAATGCGCAGGTGTCGTGTGTTAAGAGCTCGAGCTATTTGGAGGTCTACCGTATCAGGGCCGGTCCTGGGTATAAGCCCACCAAACGACTGCTTAGGGTCTCTCATTTTGGGCCAAATATTGGGCCTCCCATTTTGGCCCACCAAGTTAATGTAGCACAATGGTGACTCACTTAAGCGCGCGTGTATAGAGCGTGGAAACGAGAGTTCGATTCTTGGCGGATTCTGTTTTTATCCCAAAGTTTTGAAATATCTGTACAAAAAAAGGTTTTGAAAGGAAGATTTAATTGGAGTCTCGAACTCCCGACTTGAGATTCTAAAAGGCAGTATAAGTACTTTGCCACCAGACTACAACAGTTTCTTGTTTGTTATCTCGATCAAATTATAAATATACTAAGAAATGAGACCCCATTTTCAAACTCCGTTTACCTGACTCGCATCAGCAATTAACGTGTAGGGGAAAAAAGCAAATAGATACATTTGTTTCTGGTATGAATCTTCTCTACTGCCGAGTAAAATATTCCTAAGAGATACTTCTTCTTTTTTTAAGGCGAATTTTTTTATTATTAATCTTCGAAGAGATACATTTTCTGAGAGATACTAGTAGACGAATCATTCCCAAATCATGTGTGAACAGAATTGCAAATAAATCGAGCTGTTTGAGTCTCTAATCTTTAAGGGCTCGACTTGGACCAATTTGTTTCGTAATTAACCATGTACAGCCGTTATTTGATTGACTTAAAAAAAAATAAACTTGACTCAAAAGTACGAAAAATGATGTTAGGGACCAAATCGACCGAGCCATGGCCCATTTTTTTGGCTAGAAGAGATATATAGTAATGGCCTAGGTGCCTATATCTGGGAAGTCTTACCATTCCAATCTTTTGATGGAGAGCGAATTTCTGTGTCTCAATCATCCCAAGTATTTTCCTCGTCATCCATTATGTTTAACCAGAAAAAGATAGTAAATGGTCCTGGGTGGGTGCCCAATAAAATTGTCGATGCTGACTCAGACACTCTCTCACTTTTCCCTTTATTCTTGTTAGTAAAATACATCAACCGCGAAAGTTTCTCCAAAATGAGAGCCGTGAATAAGTTGTTTACTGCTTCGCACAATCTCAGTTGTCCAAAAGTGTTTTGGATGATTCGGATTGAAAATAATCTCTTAACAATAATGGATAATCTATTACCGTTAAGAGATTGTTTTCAATTTGGATCGTCCAAAATATTTTTAGACGGCTAAAAAATTGAGCGTTATAAACTTTATTTACGGCTTCTCCTTAAATAAGATTCTCTCTTTCAAATCCTTTTGTCTACTTTTATTCAATTCCGTTCGTTCTTTTAATCACCTTTTTCCTTTCCTCATTTTCGTCTTCTAGGGAAACTTTCAGGTGATGAGTCCAACGTACGCCACGATCCCCAATTACATTCCCACGTCACGAACCAATGAACATTGATAATAATTGAAGAGATCGAACACCTGGCAATGCAGAGGACCACCAATGGTGGTGTTGGTGTATATCACCATGGCCAGTAGTATAACTTCTTCATGAAGAAAATTACTCCAGTTTTAGTATTGGATTACTAGGAATACACTTTGATGACTTCAGGCTTATTTTTTGTCCTTATTTAAATTTTTTTCGCATCACTTGGCTTGTTGTCATTTTTTTGGGGATTATTGCATCCTCACGTCAAGAGGAATCTAAAAAGTAAAAAAATTTGACCGAAATCCAATTTGTTTTGAATAAAGACGAAAAAAAATCAATAAGCCAATTTTTTCACTTGGCTTATTGTCATTTTTTTGTCCTTATTCTTTTTATTCTCATTTATCTATTTATCTCTCTCTACTCATTATATATATCTCCAATTATTACCCTAATTTCTCTTTCCACTCATCACCCAAAAACCAAACTAAATTTTTTAAAAAAATATCATCCAAACAAGGCATTAAACATTTCACCGGATCATGGGTGAGAGAAATCCCAACTGTTATTTCATTCCTTACAGTCAAATACTCATGATGTGGCGCTCCCATATTAGCGGTCAATTTTTTTTGGTGCAAACAGGTCTCCTTTGTGTAATGTTTTTAATCTGACAAATTGACATAGAAAGCGAAAAACTTTGTTTATGTAGGATCACTAAAGTTGAGCGCAAGGATGTTCATCAAGCCCATCGGCTAGCAAAACGGGCTCTGCTAACTTTTGTTCGTCATGCACCTAGGTACAGGAGATCAACATTTTCGTAATAGAGATAGGGCTTCCCTTCCGTAGTTTTTTATTTTTATTTTTATAGGCAACTTCCTTTCCGCAGTGATAGCTCTATTTTTTGATTCATAACTCTTGTAAACTGCTTTTAATTTATATTTCTGTTTACACCCATTTTTGGTCAATATTCTGAATATCAATTTGTTGGTTAAAAGAAGGCCTTGAATGAAGGTCTCAGGCCTTGAAAAGCATCATGATTGGTCATCCACGAAATCGGGCCGATTTGACCCACTAGATCTGAGTGTTTTATCCAGGCCTAGGCTAGTTCTTAGAAATAATAAGGCCTTCTATGTGGGCCTAAATCAGTTAAAACCCAAGTTTTCTTTCCAAACTTGGGCTTGCATGGCTTAGAAAGAGAAGAGGCCTATGATGCTCCTCAAGGTCAGACCCAAGTAATAGATAGGCCTACTTCTTAAAGAAAACGTCACCTATGGCCTTTAGTTGGCAGGGAAAATGCCTTAAGCTGCTCACAAGCAGCTCAAAGGCCTAGAATGTTCCTGCTGGGTAAGTCCTGGCCAAGCTGCTCACAAGCAGCTCAAAGGCCAAGCTGTTCACAAGCAGCCCAAATTCCTAGAATGTTCCTGTTAGACAGGTCTGGGTAAGCTGCTCACAAGTAGCTCAAGGTCTGAGCTGGTAGAACCCCATTCTTTAGCATGAAACAAGGCTTGGGACACGTGGCAGCCATGGATGGAGCCATCCTAAGCAGCTCAAGCCTGCATAAGCAGCTGTAAACAGCTCAAAGGCCTAGAAGGTTCTCTCAAGCTGCTCACAAGCAGCTCAACTAGGCCTGCTGTATGAAAGCCTAAAGAAAGCAAGTGGTAGGGCACAAGACCCACGAAATCTCTCTTTTTCATATATAAATGTATACGTATATATATGGAAATGCCTAATAATAGCAAGTGGGCCCTCAAAAGGGGCTAAAGAGCCAATGAAATGGCTGAAAGGCCTGATAAAATTTTAGCCTTTGACCTTGGTGGGCCCAAGATCTTCTATTCAGGTATTCAAGCAGCTTACAAGCAGCTCAAAAGGCCTTCGTGATTCTGCACAGCCAATTCCTTTTGCCCTTTTACAAGTTTTTTATGCAGGAAAATAGAGCTTTTTCAGGCCTTTCAGGCCTTAGCTGAATTCTTGGAGTGAGGAGTAAGGCTTGGATAGGTGGCAATCGCTCATTGGAGGAAGTAGAAGCAGCTCAAGCCTAAGCCTTTACCAGGAGGACACTTGGCAGCCATGCATGAAGGCCTGTGGAAGCAGCTCAAGGCCTGGAACTTCTGCCTATAAATACCATAGTTGAAGGCCTTGGCAGGGGTCCACGACCATCAAAGCCCATGGCTTATCCAAATTACATTTCAATTATCTTTTAACTATTTTTATCTTTCGGTCCTCGACCAAACAAGCCCACGGCTTATCATTCAATTACCTTTACTTTCTAGAATAGTTTGTACTCAATCTAGCCAAGTCTAGATTTTATTTCATTTCCTTGTAATCAGACTTTGTTAAACCGTTAATAAAGTCCTTTTATTTTTGTTTTAGGCCTTACTCTACCTTTCTTTCCATTTTTCACACGATTAGGAAATTTTAAGTTCTTAGCCCGCAAAGGCAAACCACGAACCTCCTCACGGTCTCCATCCTTAGGCCGTGCACTTTTGTCCAGTTAGAAGTCAGATTAAGGCTTCCAGGCCTTGATACGAATTTGGACAGCAATCCTGCCCTGGCACGCCCGCATCAGGCCTAGAACTGCACTACTCGCTGTTCCTAGGCCAATTGTTACTTTTTGGAAACAATCAATTTCTTGATCTTTCACTAAAAAAAACACAAACACACACATAGAGGATTATTATGTTAAAAGGTTGAAGGAGGAGGATTTTTTCGGTTCCGGCCGGGTGGGTATATCCCACGTGGTGCCCACTAGGTACATCCGGGCCGTTTTGGACGGTTCAAATTGAAACCCTCTATCTCCTCTCACCCCACCACTCTTTCTTCTTTTTCTCTCTCCTCTCACCCCACCACTCTTTCTTCTTTTTCTCTCTCCAAATCCGAGCAGTCCAAAACCGCAATGGACGGCCCGGATGTGACAAGCGGGCACCATGTGGTACTCACTGCACTGAAAAATTCTTCCAAGGGAGAGAGAAAAGAGAGCACAATGAATGGGGGTGAAAGGTCTGGTGGTGAATAGTGTACAAAGGCTAAAGTTTGGTGCGGCGATGGCAGAAGTATATCAGATTGTTAGGGTTAGGGTTTTTGGTTTTGGTTTTGGTTTTTCTTTTTCTTTTTGTTTTTGTGGGTCTTTCTCACCCCTTGGGGATGTTGTTGGTAGTGGCTCGCTGGTTGGGTTTTCGTTGGTTAGTTTGTGAGGTTTTGGGTATATACTTGTGAATTTGGACCTCTTGATTATTGTCTCTATTTGGGATTGATAACCCTCCTCTTTTGTATGATTTTCTCGTATCAATGAAATCTTTTATCATTTTGAAAAAAAAGAAAAAAAGGTGGGGGTGAAATAGTCGAATGACTATCGAATATGGAATTTCCTTAAAAACCCTCTCCTTTCCAAAAAGGATTCTTATTATTATTGCACAATTCATTTCCCTAAACGAACTTGCCGGTTTCAGTATTAACCGACTTACATTTAATTCTACTCCATATAAATAAAACTTTGTACAAGAAAAACTGACGTAGGACAAGATTCTGAAATATTTTATTCTTATTTTATGATTCCAAAATTAAAAAATAAGAATTTAAAATCTTATTTAGAATTAGAATTTTATTTTTGAAATTATATTATTAGGAAATCTCATTTGTGCTACCTATTTTGCATGTTTTTAATCTTCTTGTTTTGGCATGATTTAGGATTTCTTCTAGGAATTTTATTTTCTTTCCTTTTAGGATTTTATAAGTCTTTTATTTTATGTTATTTTCTTTTTTATAATTTCTTGACTAGCAAGAAATTGTCTTACTATATTCCTACCTAAGATAGGATTTATCTACTAGTATAAATAAGGGTCGTAACCTATTCAATTATTCAACTTTTACATCAACAATATTCAGAGTTTTTCTCTATCTTTCCTTGTATGCAAGGTTTGCTTGTGGATTCGAGTTCTACCATTCATTTAATTAGTACGCAACTAATCTCTTTGTTAATTCCGCTACAAAACTACACTCACATTCCATAGAACAAAATTGGCCCATTCCATAATCTCTAGCACCCAAAAAAATAAAAAATAAAAACATGAACACAATGGGTGTAGCCGGGGTTTGGGAGGAAGCCACCGCGAAAATCGCCGGATTCATGTTCACCTGCATCATGTTCAACCAGCTCTTCCCCGATTTCCTCCGCCGCTATCTAGAGAGCCTCAAGGACAAGTTCGTCTTGTACTTTTTTCCTAACGTCGAAATCACCTTCCACGAATACTCAGGTTCCAAGCACAAAATCAGCGAGGCCTACTCGCTCATCGAGACCTACCTCAGTTCCAAGTCCCCCACGCATTCCAACCGGATTGTGGGCGAACTGGTCAAAAAGCGCGAATCTGTCGTCCTCACCATGGACGCTAGCGAAGAAATCGTAGACGTTTTCCATGGCGTTGAGGTCAAGTGGTTTCTAAAAGTTAATCTTCCTAGTTCGAAGACGATTTCTTGGGGTCCGTGCGACATGGAGAAAAAGCGTTACGTGCTCTCATTCCCCTGTAAAGATAGGAAAGTGGTCACGAGAACGTATTTAGATTATGTGATGGGAGAGGGGAGGGAGATCGCGGTCAGGAATAGGCAGCAGAGGATTTACACGAACAACCCGAGCGACAATTGGTGGGATTACAAGAAGAATCTGTGGAGCCACGTGGTGTTCAAGCACCCTACCACGTTCAAGAGCCTCGCGCTTGATCCGAAATTCAAGGAGGAAATCATCGATGATCTCGCGACGTTTAGCAAAGGGAAAGAGTACTATGAGAAAGCAGGGAAGGCCTGGAAGAGAGGGTACCTTTTGTATGGTCCCCCTGGGACTGGTAAATCCACCATGATCGCGGCGATGGCTAATTACTTGAACTACGATATATACGATCTTGAATTGACCGCGGTGGGGGACAACACGGAGCTTAGGAAGCTAGCTAGTGTGATACCGAGTAAGTCTATCGTTGTGATCGAGGATATCGATTGTTCTCTCGATTTAAGTGGCAAGAGGGGGAAGAAAAAGGAGAGTGAGATTCGCGATGGCGATCCGATTGTTAGGAAACTGAAGGAGGAAGGCCAAGGCGGTCGGGAAAGCAAGGTTACGTTGTCCGGGCTTTTGAATTTTATGGACGGGCTTTGGTCGGCTTGTGCGGGAGAGAGGATCATCGTTGTTACCACTAACCATGTGGAGAAACTCGACCCGGCTCTGATTCGGAGAGGAAGGATGGATAAGCACATTGCATTGTCGTATTGCGGGTACGAAGCGTTTAAGGTTTTGGCTAAGAATTTTCTCGACATTGATTCGCATGATTTGTTTGGAACGATCCGGGAATTGTTGGGACAGAGGAATATGTCTCCTGCTGATGTCGCGGAGAGTTTGATGCATAAGACCTTGTCGAGAGATGTGGAGACTTGCTTGCAAAACCTGATTCAGGCTCTTAAGAATGCCAAAGAAGATGAAACTCTTGAAGGGGTAGAAAAAGGATGCGAAAAAGAAGACGGAACCAGGGAAGACGAAGAAAAAGGATGCGAAAAAGAAGATGGATCCAGTGAAGGTGAAGAAGGATGCGAAAGTGAAGACCGGACCAGTGAAGGCGAAGAAGGATGCGAAAAAGGCGACGGAACCAGTGAAGGTGAAGAAGGAAGCAAAAAAGAGGACTGTTAGGAAGAGGATAGTATGTTAGAGAAATTAATCGTTGGTAGCAGAATCTAGAATACTAAATTATTTTGAATTTCATTAGAAAATTTGCAGTGATTGTTTTCATTTGAGTTTCGTTTTAGAACTTGTTTCGTGATTGTTTTAGCTTCAATTTTATTAAATGGGAAACTTTTTTTTGTTATTCCGATAACTGCAGTGTACAAACGAATGTGTAGACATGTGTTTGTCATTCTTCAAAGTTGAAGCGTTCACTTTGAATTCCACGAGGGCCAGACATCCCGAATCTTGGGGCCACCGGAGGATTTATCTAATCGTCGACTTCAGGTCCTAGAATTAAACGAGGTTTGCACAAACTGACCTGAATAGCCGGTCATAAAAAATAGTTGAAGCATTCACGGTGCTTACTAAGAACTATTTACACTTTTTTTTTTTTTACTTGAAAGTTGCCCTGTGTTCATATTGTGAGGCCTATATGCTCCCTTCTCTTGAGCTTTCTTCTGCAGCCGATGGGTTACAATTTGTGAATGCATATCATGTACTTGTAACTTGAATGAAAAAAGTAGATCACGAATACATGGATTCGATTTGTTGGAATTGTTAGATTGGCTATCGTTGATTAATTTGGTTAATTAGTTATGGAAGGTGTTTTTGATCGATGATTCGGAGGACAATCAGCCGTTGGAAGCGAAAAAAACTCTTCCGTGGGAGGGCATAATTCTTGAAGGAGAAAATATGCATCATCTGGAATCAGTATTGCAATCTTCTCATAGCCCTGAAAGTCTCCTTCTTGATACCACAGTTAGAGCTTGTGTCAGCTAATTCTTCTTCAAGGGCACTGTTACCAAAATTCTTGTTTTCTTTCCAATCGATGGAGAATCGACGGGAAATCATATCGTAAAGCTTGCTGGAATGTGGTTGTGAAAAGTGGAGTTTGGTTCCTTGCCGTATTTCAGGACTTCTTTAGAAACAAATAATGAAGTGGATGAAGTATGGAAGAAGATTAACAAAATGGACTTTATTAACCCTCAAAGTAGAAGAACAATCAATCGAGATGATTGAGTGAACAATTACAAGTTAACTCTACTCCTAAAAAAAAAAAGATAAAGGCCTGATTGGCGTTGTTTGTGTATCCCTAAATCGTCTTGCACTTTGATTATAAATAGAGATCCCTTCACTTTTGAATTCAAATCTTCCCTCCAAAGTAGCAATTGGAACTCCTTCAAATTCTAGCGAAGTAACTTCTTCAACTGCCGATCATGCCCACGTCTGAAAAACTGTTTCGTTAATTGTGGTTAACATCTTCTTTAATCGTGGAATCATGGGACTTAATTCCCTTTGACATTTGTCATCTGATAGACGGACCAAAGGACCATAAAAATACGCCACGTGTTGGCCAATCGACGAACAAGACTTTTTATAGTTTCATCATCGATTCACTTCCATTCTAATTAATTAAGGTGAGTCCATTCTATTCTTTTATTTGCCCATATTTACCTTTGCCGCGTGTCGCCCCGATCGACGGGTAAAAGGAAATCTCAGTTACGGTAGAAACAGGCACCAACCCAGAAAAGTTATTCGTGTCCTTGTCTGCGTTACATGCACACTGCTGTAATTTTGTCGTGCCCTTGTCTGCGTTCTATGACTTGTCCCCTGCAATTGTTGACAAGCTTGACTATCGAATCATTTCAGGAAGATTTAGGTTAAATAACGGAGATGGATAGAAAATGTCAGGTAAGATAATCGATGGACTGACATACTTCAGTTAAACAGTGTGGTTGGAATGGGATAAAGTCACAGGGGCAGACCTAGAAATTCATGACACTGGGGTGAAGTTTTATATGTAAGTACTTGCAATATTAATTTCTATGTTGATTTTATCTTTTTAAGTTATTTATTTGTGAAGTATATTAAGGGTCTCATTTGAAAAAATTAACTCCAGACTCTCCAAAAACACAGAGTTGATCTTGTGTAAAACTTGGAGAAACCCATTTTACTCTCTGCAACTTTCTTTATCTATCTCTATTCACTCATTATATCAAAAATATTTTTGAAAGATGGAAACCAAACAAAGGCGCAAAATTTACTTTGACTTTTAATTTTGCCACGGGCTAATTTTGGGTTAGAGCCATGAATTATTTTTACCGATAATGAAAATGGTGTTGCTGCTAGCCTGCTACTGCTGCTTTTTTTTTTGGAAGTTATGGTGTTGCTTTGCTGTCATAAAATCAGAGATATAGGGTAGGTTTGTACTTGAAAGATTCAAAAGTCCAATCATTCACAAGCTTTTCCAGAGAAAGAGAGACTGACTGAGCCGGATGTGAGGATTTGGTGAGGGCAAGAATTGAATTATTGTTGAAATACTTGGGGCAAATTTACTAAAATGTCCCAAAAATGTATAGCCATCATGGGGGTAGTTTCCAAGGCAGTGAGGTCAGATGACCACCCTTACTGGATAAAGACACGATAGATTATATTTAACCATTGGTTGAGCGGGTCAAGCTCCCATCCAGTTGGTTTTACTGTCTAGTTCAGGCTAGACGGTCATTTTCCGGCGAACGTCAACTTCGTTCAATGATCGGATCCATTCATATTATAGATCTCGTCGAGACACGTAATCATGTCAAAAATCATGTCCATCAGATATCATCAATAACAATTGGAACACATTTATTTCGGAAAAAAATACATACCCACACTGGATTGGAACCCCTCATCCATTTGTCCAAAATAAATGTGTTCCGATCGTCTATTGAATGATATCCGATGGAAATGATTTTTGACATAGTTATGCGTCTCGACGAGATCTACAATATGAACGGATCCGATCATTAAAAGAAATCGACGTTTGCCAGAAAATGGCCGACTGGCCCGAACTGGACAATAAAGCGCACCCCTTGACCCTGGTTGAGGAAGGAGATAATCCGAGCTAGTAGGATTAGTTGATCCCTCGTATGGTGTACTAAATGGATAAATATTCCCCTGGTCCATAGAATTAATAATGTTATATCGTGTACTAAATTCGATTTTTATGTTATTGAGTTTAGCTTATTTTGCTGAGCTATATTGCAAGAATGGCCTCCTAGACTTTGATTACCAATTTATAACACTGATGTGGATTTTTTATTTTTTATTTTTTTTAACGGAACACTGATGTGGTTGATCAAGTATATAATCTGTCCAAGTCAATTTTCCAATGTTAATGATTCTGTGGGGTCACAAATCTAAGTGAATAATTAATGGTTCTTGATAATTACTAGTTCGAAGAGAGTTTATTGGCTTCAATCCTGACAATAGCACTATATTTATTAATGATGATTGCACTTTAAATCAAATCTTAATGTCTAATGTCTTTTAAATATATTTTCCTTTATTGTAGCTCAATTGAAAAAAGAGTCATAGATATTCTTACGAGGATACTATGAAGATGTATGGATTTTAAGTACTCGTTTTTTTCCACTAGAAAACCAACATTTTGAAACAAGAAAGAGTGGGGGTCTACAACCAAAAACGGAACTGGGGATTGGGTCTCAGATGAGCACTGAATTGTCCTTAGCTTAGCTTAGGATATGATGCCATCATTTCCTTGTTCTTTTTAATCTTTGAAACAACTTTAAAAAGATTAATAAATCTTCTTTTGTTGTTCAAAAAAGAAAGAAAGAATGGAACCAAGGACAGTGGTGTAGCGTACGATCCGAAATATCTATCTCGGTTATCAATGTTCTTAATTTTATCTCAGTAATGGACGGGTTAAATCTGGCCGAGATGAAACTTAGAATGCTCATGGCCAAGTCATTTTGGATGTTGACAAGTTGGTTAGCTTTAATGTGAACTCTTTTCTTGGGAATGCACCACACACGCACACCCCCCATTTTGCTTTTCAGAAATCTTTTTCCTTAGTGGAAAGACAAAGGAAACTTCATACGGAGTAAACACTAAACAAAGGAGACCCTATGACAAAAGAACTTTAGACTGGTTCATCCTTCTTTATTTACCCAGAAAAAGGGTTCATTCTTCTTTGCATAGGAGTAATTATTGGGAGAGGCTCAAGAAATAGTTCGGTTGATTGGTGGATTTTTTTTTCCATATAATTGATCAAGGTTTGATTATTGGAATCAGGATGCAAGAAAGTAATCATTTGTGAATTTTTTAGTCTCGGCATGGATGTCCCTCTTTTGACCGAACCGAAAAGAGGAGCAGTTGCAATGCACGTAAACTGGTCCGAAAACCTCTAAATTTGAACCAAAGGAGAATTATTGGGTGACAACAAATTTATATATGGTTCCAACTTGTGAATGCGTATGTGAAATCATCTGAGTGTGTAAGCTTCATATGCATCATGCGGGGTTTACGTGGAACGAAAGATTTCGGAAAGTTTTGTGTTTGGACATTTGTGTACCTAACGTTATTCTTCTTTTAGTGAGTAAGCAAGTCATCAATTCGTAAGAATGATGATTTATGATGAACCATTTTTTGCCGTACACGGTCAATGGCCTGTAAGAGAAACTAGACAACGGCGTGGTGCCAACCAAGTAATTAGGTTGCAAGTCACGGATTTATCCCTATTGTTTGGGGATGATTATATAGGCGCATTTATTGGAAGTAGAATCTTATTACGATTGGATCCTTGGATTCAGAATGTTAGGTCGTAAAATCTATGAAGCGTAAGTATCTAAAAGAGTCTCACTATGATTGGATACACTTCACGTTACCCTACAAGTTGTAATGTTTTAGTCTTCTCCTCTTTGAGGGGTGCCACCTAAGGAAAAACTATTCCATGGTCTACGCGGTGCCCCGATACCCTTTTTCATTATACATTTTTGTCGGATTCACTAGTATGTATGAATCGCACGAGAAAGTGGGCCACTATATAATTATTATTATTACCCAATGTGGACACAATCTGATGACTGATAGGTGATAGATCTTCTGTGGGGCCCGAATTAGGTGAGGTAATGTTTTTTATTGACAAATATTGCAAGAATATTGGCCTCCTAGACTTTGATTACAATTTTACTATAACGCTGATGTGGTTGTGACTTGTGACCAAGTATAATCTGTCCAAGTCAATTTTCCAATGTTAATGATTCTGTGGGGTCACAAATATAAGTGAATAATTAATGGTTCTTGAATCTTTTGATAATTAGTTCGGAGTGAGTTTATTGGCTTCAATCCTGTCAGTAGCACTATATTTTATATCTTTAATGTGGGTCATTCTTCGAGATTTCAACCTTTGTAGCACTATAGTATTCCTTAACGATTGCACTTTAAATCAAATCTCAATGTGTAATGTTTTTTAAATATATATTGTCGTTTATTGTAGCTCAATTGGGAAAAAAAAGTCATAGATATTTTTACAAGGATACTTTGAAGATGTCTCGATTTTGCTTGGGAAATGATATTGGCACTCCAAAAAATAAAGGAAAATGGCTTTGGAGTTACACTGATTTTGGAGTGTCTGCATCAATTTTTAGAGTGCCAATATCATTTCCCTTTTGCTTAAGTTCTGCTGAGGGATATATGGTATTTTTGGGTTTTATCTTGAATATTTTTAAAGATATTTGGGTAAAGTCATAATTATTTACTTTTCTGATTTCTCTCGTCGAGACGAATCAATAGATGTAAAAAAAATTGTCGCAAAACGAACAGACGCGAAAAATATTTGAATAAAAACAAAACAAAAAAAGCTCAAAAATCCATAAGCGGAACTTGTTATTTCGAGAGAAACCAACATTTTGAAACATGAGACAGTGAGGGTCTACAACCAAGAACGCAACCGGGGACAGTGGTGTACTGTACGATCCGAGACATCCATCTCGGTTATCAATGTCCTAAATCTTATCTGAGCCATTGACAACTCGAATCTGCATGAGCCGAGATGCAATCTAGATCATTTAAATGTTGAAATGAATGACTTGGATCGTGACTTCAATTGGCTTGGTGACCAAGAATACTCATGGCCAAGTCATTTTGGATGTTGACAGGTTTGCCTTTGAGGTAAACTCTATTCTTGGGTAAAGCTTGTTTGTCTAAAACCATTAGCCCACAAAAAAGCAGAGAGGAAACTTCGGTGGACGACACACACACCCCGTTCGAATCTTCTTTCTTTACTGGAAAAGACAAAGGAAACTTCATAAAACGTTGAACAAAGGAAAAAAGAGACGGGTTCATCCTTCTTTGCGAAGGAGTAATTATTGGGTTCGGTTGGTTGGTTGGTTTTCTTCCCACACAATCGATCAGGGTTGGATTATTGGAATCAAACCGTAAGAAAGTAATTTTTTTGTGAATTCTTTACTCCCGACGTTGATGACCTGCTTTTAACTGCACCAAAAAGAAGAGTAGTTGCGGTGTCCGTAAACTGGTCCGAACACCTCTAAATAATTAGGTTGAAAGAGTCATGGATTTGTCCCTATCGTTCGGGGATGATTATATAGGTGCATTTATTGGAGGTAGAATCCCATTGGGATTGGATCCTTGGATCTAGTAGAATGTTAACTGGGATGACCCTTGTTGGGTCTAATACCCGTACATTCCCTAACCCCTTAGATTAGGAATACTCGTAGGATGTGGACTCTCTGTGGTTATTTCTGCAGGGATAGTGGCGGTGCGGTAGAGTCAATACACGTTTAGAACCCCTTTTTGGGGATGGTGTTTGCACCATAATTAAGATTTCTATTTTTACCCGTCGATCAGGCGACACGTGACAAGGGTAAATATAGGCAAGTAGGAGAATAGAATGAACTCACCTTAATAATTTAAAAAGTCTTGTCCGTCGATTGACCTACACGTGGCGTACCCTTTGATCCGTCGATCAGGTGACAGGTGTCAAAGGGAATTAGATCCCATGATTCTATGATTGAAGAGGATGGTAACCGCAATTAACAAGACAATTTTCTCAACGTGGGCATGATCGGCAGTTGGAGGAAATTCTTAATCAGAATTTGAGGGAGTTTTCAAACTGCTACTTTGGGGGGAAGATTTGAATTCAAATGTAGGAAGGCTTATTTAAGAACAAGTTAGTAGCAGTTTCAAGGACACACAAATAACGCCAATCAGGCCTTTATCTTTTCTTTTCTAGGAGTAGAGTTAACTTGTAATTGTTCACTCAATCATCTCGGTTGATTGTTTTTCTACTTTGAGGGTTAATAAAGTCCATTTTGTTAATCTTTTTCCACACTTCATCCATTTCATTGTTTGTTTTCAAAGAAGTCCTGAAATACGGCAAGGAACCAAATTTCACTTTTCACACCCACATTCCAGCAAGCTTACGATACGATTTTCGGTCGATTCTCCGTCGATTAGAAAGAAAATAAAAATTTTGGTAACAGATGGTCTCTCCGATCACCGTAGTAGCTCCCCGTGTTCGGTCAAGTCGTGGTCCCTATAGAACTTTTCGAGCCGGGCAAGATTCTGATCAATGGTGAGCATATACTTCTCAATTTAACATTCCTCGAATTTGGTCG
Source organism: Rhododendron ovatum (assembly GCA_019656835.1). Classification (NCBI taxonomy): domain Eukaryota; kingdom Viridiplantae; phylum Streptophyta; class Magnoliopsida; order Ericales; family Ericaceae; genus Rhododendron; species Rhododendron ovatum. The sequence goes on along the minus strand of CM033800.1, from coordinate 36,079,653 downwards.
TAAATTAAATCGAAAACGAATAAATATCTAAAAGAGCATTGTCCTAGGTAAAAGTACAACCTGTAAAGGCGCTCAGGCTGATTCACCATTTGTGGTCCTATGCACTATTACGAAAAAAAGTTGCTGCCAAAAGTCGTACAAATGACGAAAGGGGTGATTCATGGCTCTCCATAGCTATGGGCCATGGCAATTGGTTGATTCTTTATTTCAAACTAATGGGGTGTTAATGGGGGTGTTCGGAAGCCAACTTTTGAATTTTCATTTTTAACTTTTTAATTTTTTAGATTATAGTAAGAATGTATTTTGAATCTGGTAAATTGTTTGAATGATATTTGTAAAATGTATTTTGCAACATGAATTTGAAAGATATGTGTAGAATATATTCTGTATGTCTTTTTGTTAAAAAAAATGAAAAATGAGAGCTCAAAACACTCATCTCCCCGTACTTCTTACTTCTCTCTAAACTCCAAAAACCGAAAAGTCATTTTACCCATGGCAAGCTGGTAGCCCAGGTGGCAAAGGGCGCTACCTCTCCCCAACGCAGGCGCAGGTTCGAGGCCCCGGAGGCACTTTTGTGTGAATTTCCGGTGGTGCCCCATGGCTTTATCGCGAACCCGCTTTGTGGACCAGGGAGGGGGCTTCTTTGCCAACTGTGCACTAAGGTGGTGCCGGGGTGACGGCCCGTCCTCCCGGACGGTAGCTATGGCTCGAACCGAACATTCCACCGGCGGGTTTGGGAGCCCCTATGGTCACGCTCAAGGGGAGTTGCTACGCTGGTCGCCCCCCAGCCCTTTTTGACTATCAAAAAAAAAAAAAAAGCCAAACACCTAAAAGTTAAAAATGAGAAAGTGAGAAGTGGAAAAGGTGGCGCCCAGGCACTAAATTTAGCATCTCACCTGGTCACTAGATTCTTAGCCATGTGACCATTTGAGTCTAGTGAAAGGTTTTAAATAGCGCAATACAATATGTAGCAGAAATTAGTTGTATGTACCATAATTTTTGAAAATCAATTTTGACTAACCTTTTTTTAGAGCTCCTATAGCTATATCGGTCGAATCAATCACGGAGCACTGAATCAATCCATATAGTGACTTTCGGGTATAGCGGTATCGAGGGACCAGAAATCGCAAAGCAGTGACCATTACTTAAAACCTAATCTTGTGCATTATGAGGTGTCCTTTACTCTTTTTTTCTAAGCCAATCGAAAAAAATTATGTAGTGATCTTGGGGCAACGCAACTTATTGGCCAACACACTTCTCCACTGTTCGAAGTTCCAATATCATGTTAGAAAAGGAAATTGTCAAGAAGCTTGCTTTTGATGATGTAACTAATATAAGACCAACATGCTTTGTATAGACTATACTATTAAGAAACCTAAAACAATTAAAGAAAATATGCTGAACAAGGAAACCAAAACTAACGAAGAAACATGAATAATATATACTTTTTTTTTTATCATTTGTTAATACTAATCTATTTTATCTTAAGGGATTTTGGGAGAGGGATGCGTACTAACGGAAATCGAACTCTGTCTATGTGCATATAAGGGAGGCACCAACTGCACTTTACTCCACTTGCAACATGAATAATATATTACCTAGACTAAACAAGAAACATAACAATAAAACTTAGAAAATATGGTAACATATTAATGATAGTAGACATTAATATTATGTGCTAACATCCAGTCATCCACCACACAATGCTTCGGAGCTTAGTACTAAATGTATGAACCCCGAAATGTGTGCCGGAAAAAAGCGTGAGACACCATTGAATAATTACTCAATTGGTGACGACTAGTAGTGGGATATTTGGAGATTCCATTTCTTTTTCATCCTCTGAGCCCATATAACAGACCTCCAATTAAAACATATAACAGACCTCCAATTAAAACTTCTCAATTCACTCCAAAGCTTTCAAAAAAAAAAAAAGACATGGTGAACACGCTGCCTTTCATGGGCTACCACGGGTCTGCAGGCCAAGAAGGGATGAGCCAAATGGGTCTGGGCATGGCTATCGCGGCCTCCATGGTGGTCATGACCATGTTCCAGCAATTCCTGCTCACCCACTTCCGCGGATACGTCGAACGGTTGCTTCGGAAGTTGTTCAAGTCGCTGGACCCGAACGTACAAATCCGGTTCGGCGACGACGACAACGGCGGGCCGAAAAACCACGAGGCCTACGCCGCCGTCGAGACCTATCTTAGCTCCAAGTGCTCGGACCAAGCTCCGCGGCTGAAGGCTAACTCGGTCAGAGACATCAAAACGCCGGTGCTCTGCATCGACGTCGGCGAGGGGGTTGACGATGAGTTTAATGGGGTTACGGTTCGGTGGCAGCTGGGGGAAGAGAAAGAACAAGGTGAATCGTTCCGCGGCTCCCGGAAGAACAGGTACGAAGCTGAGTTTGATACTGTCATACATGCGTTCGGTCTGTGTGGATCTCACGTGCATCATGAGAAATTCATCTTAGTTGTTCTTAGCTTCCTTTCTTTTTTAGTTTGTGGGCTGCAAGAAAACTCGAGAAATTAAGCTGTTTTTCGTGAAAAAAGATTCTCAATAGATTATGTTAGATTTTATCTCATATCGTTCACCTGAGCTACCCGAATTCTAATTCTCTTGAAATTGGAACAGTCTTGGAGTTTCCGAGATGGGTTCTCGTTAGAATATCTTGTACACTACTACGCCTTCCGTCCCAATTTAATTGTCACTTGTTCTATTTTAACCAGCTAAAAAACGAGTTATATCTTTAAATTTGTGACGAATTTCATATCATGTATATAGATTTTGTTTGATAGATCTCGATTAATCACTGATCTGGGTCGAAAAACACAGGTACTATACTCTAACCTTTCAGAAAAGCAACCGGAAAATGGTGGTGGGGGAATACTTGAGGCATGTGATGGAAGAGGGCAAGGCGGTGGTGGCAAGCAATCGGCAGTTGAAGCTCTACTCCAACAGTTCGAGCGAGCACGGATCAAACTGGAAATACATAATGGATTTCGATCATCCGGCCAAATTCGAGACTCTGGCCATGGAGAAAGAGAAGAAGGAGGAGATTATCGACGATTTGATCAGGTTTTCTACCGGGAGAGAGTACTACAGGAGGATCGGAAAGCCTTGGAAGAGAGGGTATTATTGCAATCTCAGTTTAATTTTCATGGGTAGTTATGTCTTCATAATCGAAAATGACATGCTTTTCCCCACCTAATAAAGTGTGTTCGTAGAATATAATATATTCCTTATTCCTTCATTAAACATGATCATGCATCCTACCCACACAGTGTGGACAAAGAAAAATGAAAAATTAAGCAGTAGCAGAAGACATTTCTGTTAGCAAGTTTTTGAGAAAAATTTGGGTGCAAATAGGGTGTGGTTGACGTGGTACCCGTGCATCACATTCGAGTCATCCGAAAAATACAACCGACGGATCGGATTGAAAGTTACTGAACGGATTTATAAAAAAGAAAATAGTGTTTCAATCCGAGCCGTCGGTTGCATTTTTTGGACGGCTCGAATGTGGTGCACGGATACCCGATTTGCAACCAAAAATTTCTCCAAGTTTTCACCTAATTTCTACTACATTTCTGGGCAATTTGTAAGAGATTTGGACGGCTCAGATGTGGGACACGGGTATTTTTCATCGACTTCCCAAATTTCATTTTTTGTTCCAACTCTGTTTGGTTTTCACTTTTCAGTGTTACTACCAGTACCAGAGTATACATTTTCATCCAACTATTTCAACTGATTATGGTTTTCTTCTTTTTTTGATGGTACTAAAAGAGTACTACTATTCACAATTTTCCTTCTTCCGTCTCCACAGGTACCTCCTTCACGGCCCTCCAGGCACCGGTAAATCCACGATGATCGCTGCAATAGCGAATCTCCTCAGCTACGACGTCTATGACCTCGAATTATCGGCGGTTCTTAGCAATGCCACCTTAAAACGCCTCGTAAACAAAATCCCCTGCAATTCGATTCTCGTGATCGAAGACATCGACTGTTCGAGCAAAATCACTAACCATAGGGAGAGAAAAACTCCTAATCAGGGCGAGGAAAAAAAAGAGAAGATACTAGAAACAGTAACATTGTCCGGTCTTTTAAATTGCATCGACGGACTTTTCTCGGCGAACGATGGTGGGAGGCTAATGGTTTTCACGACAAACCACGTGGAGGCAATCGATTCAGCGCTGCTTCGGAGGGGGAGAATGGACAAGCATATCGAGATGCCGTTTTGTGGGTTCGAGGCGTTTAAGGTTTTGGCAAAGAATTACTTGGGGATTGAGGAGCATGAGCTGTTTGGCAAAATCGAAGGGTTGTTGAAGGAGAGTAGTGTTACTCCGGCGGACGTGGCGGAGAACTTGATTGCGAGGAGGGGGGAAGGGGAAGATTGTGGTGAAGACTGCTTGAAGAAATTGATCGAAGTTTTGGAGAAGAGTATCCAACAAGTGTTGGACAAGAAAGGGGAAGGGAAAGGAGAAGACATTGAATCGGATCCATCATGTACGTCTAGCTGAGAAAAAATCACCTTGATCGGTCGTCCATAGATACATTAACAAATTGAATAAAATGGACTTCGCATGATCAAAATCATGTGAATCGTCCAGTTTATTCAAATTGGTAATGTATCGATTGATGACTGATCAACATCTTTGTTTTGAGGTTTACTTTGGATTGATAGCAATTGTTTTGGTTCACTAATTACTACAAAACAAATATGTTGTTTTCAGTTAGTTCCATGTGCTTGTTTTAAGTTATCAACAAAGACTGGTAATGCCGAATCCTTTTGTTTGTACCCATTTTTGACCAAATCGAAAAGACCTTGATCTCAGATTAACTGGGCCATTATTTTTGCAGCAAGGCCCCAGTTTAGTTGTGAGGAGGCCCGGACCATTTACAGAGAAGTAAAGTACAAATGTTTCTGGGCCTAACTCAGTACTTAGAAAGGCAGTAGATGAGTGAAAATGATGGCCTAGGACGTGTTTTGATAATTAATACCCTCTAAAAATATATTAAGAACAATTGTTAATACTGAAAATATCCTTGGCGGGTATTAATTATCAAAACATGTCATTGGATACGATAACACCCTAATCCGTTTAGACCACGCACGGTCCTGACACGTCCGCATCACACGAACTCAACGTTCCCTGACCGCGAGGCACGTGCGTTACATTTTTTTAGCAAAACACCTTTCTTCTCAAAACTCGTTTTAACTGGATGACTCAGCGCTGATTTGACAATAGTTGTCTAGGTGAATTCAATTGCCTTGATGACAAAAGAATCCTCAGCAGCACGAGTGACAAAAAAGGAGCTTTATTTGAACTTTGATTCTCTGGGTAGGGTAGGCCTGTTGACAAAACAGAGAGACAAAACGTTGGTGGACATCACCGACCCTGCTCCCAAAACAAAATCTTACTCGCGCATGTTCCTTTCGGAATCTTTTTCCTTGCTGGAAAGAGGAAAGAAAGCTCATAAAAACATCAGTAAACAAATGAGACCTCAATGGCTAAGAATAAGCAAGGATACATGGATCCCACGTATGAAAATGTTACGTGGTGAAGCCGTTCTTTAAGTGGGTGGTGGTGAGCAAGTCATCAAAGGGTAAAATAGGATGTATTTACAATTTTTCTATCCCGGGTGTTCCGACCAATTTTACACGCGTCTCCAACTGATGCTGAATTATAAGTTAATGATCGGATAATTTTTTAGCGACACTAAGATTTGGAATGACTAACCTCCTTGGCATTCGTCCAGTCGACCTCTTAGAAATGACTAACCTCCTTCAGTTGTTATCATGTCACCTGAGCCAATTCCTTATGACGTAAGTGCATCAAATAATTTAGCAGAAAGAATTTCGACACAAATACAAACATGTTCCTAGCGTCGTCCACACATGGTGAGATTTCAGTTTTTGTCGCGATACAGGTGCAGTGGGTTTCCATACAGATAGTAGTGTTATGTGACTGAGCAATACTTCTTGACACAGTTGACGGGGTCCAAAATCATCCAGCGTATATCAATTTCATTTCCATCATGTGAAATCTATGATTCTACGGTATGAATGGTTCTTGACGCATATGTGGTCGTAGCATCACCTTTTTAGCGGTCAGCAAAGTCATCCAATTGTGAATCTTTACATTCGTAAAATAAAATATTTAAAAATGTCTTAATAAAACAAGAGAATTAATTCTGTCACTCTCCTTTTTGTTAATGTTACTCATCTTCTCTCACAAAATAAATCATCTTATATAGATACAAAAGGAAGTGACATTAATAAAAAGAATGGTGGCAAAATCACTCTCCTGAAACAAAAACAAAAGGATAAATTTATAGTGGTTCATGGTTCATTTTCTTGGTTCGTGACGTGGGACCGTAATGGGATGCTGACGTAGGACATCACGTGAATGTTTCACTAAACGACGAAGAAATAAGAAAGGAAAAAGTGCTACTAGAATTAGAGAGAAAAAGAAAAAAAAAAGAAAAAAGAAAAGAAAAGAAATTTAGGTGGTTGGTATTTGACCAACGTAATAAATATCCCACTAATTATTTGGGAAAAAAACCGAAATGATCCCAGTAATTTAGTGTTTGTGTCAATTTAGTTCCTGCAGTTTGAATTGGTTCGATTTACACTCTGTAGTTTTCATTTTATTCCAACTTGGTCCAATCACGAAAACTTTTTTTTTGTTCTTTTTTTTTTTTTCTGCTTTTGAATTAAGATTGCTAACACTCAATCCTTCTCATGATTCGTTCAAATGAAAGTTTCGTGCACTAATTCGATAATATATTTGGTAACCACAATTGGTCTGATGATCAAGCGTACTCTGCCTAGTTTTTTTGGTAAGCATACTCTACCTAGTTTTTTTTTTTTTTTACTTCAGATATCGTCAAGAATCATGAAAAACTACTTCTTCACCTTTGAATTAAGATTGTTGATTTGCTCCCTCTCAAAGATTCGGAACTTTTCTGGTGTTATCAACTCCTTTCAAGTGGACAGTAGAATTGAGACACCAGGAGCCCGACCCCACCCTTGAGTTATCAACAAAAGTTAAGACTGCTAATGCCGAATCCTTTTGTTTGCGCCCATTTTTGACCAAATCGAAAAGACCTTGATCTCAGATTAACTGGGCCATTTTTATGGAGCAAGGCCCAGTTTAGTTGTTACGAGGCCCTGACCATTTTCAGAGAAGTAAAGTACAAACGCTTCTGGGCCTAACTCAGTTCTTAGAAAGGCCGTAGATTGAGCACGAGCAGGGTCATGGAAGCTATCTTTCAGGGAACTTACAACTACAAATACAGCAAGAGAGGGCAGGCCCAAGGCTCTCGCTTCATCATTTCAATGCCAGTTTTTAGTTTTTACAGCTTCTCAGAATTTACTTTCAGCACTTTTTCTTTCACGCAAGACTTGAAATTCCGATATTAGTAAATCATTTGCTCTCTTCTTTTTCTTGTACCTCGTCACTTTATTCCCGGAAGTACAAGTGGCTTTTGTTCCATGTCCATTTTGTTATTCACTAAATACTAAGTCCTTCACGAATCATGAGTGAGGCAAATTCGAACCAATCCCCACGGCCTTTCCCAAAAGATTGTGAAGCAAATTTAGGGGTGTACACGGTCCGGATTGGTCCGGTTCTTTAGAAAATCAGTAACCGGACCATTTCAAACGGTTCTAGAAAATTAGAAACTAAAACCTAACCAGAACCAAACCGCAAGACCGGTTCGGTTTTGGTTCTGTTCCGGTTCCATCCAATAAGCATCAAACATTTATTTACAAAATATGAACTCATAAAATTAAAGAAATAGAAAGATAATTTCGTGGAACAGGAAAAGAAGGAAGAAAATAAAAACTTTCCTAATAAATGAAATTTCATCTCTAAATAAATTAAGTTTAGTAAGGAAAAGATTAACCTACCAAATTCGAGTACATGTTTAATTACACACACATAAGTATATCTATATTTATCTTAGTTTTAAACGGTCCAGTTCGGTTCTAACCACGGTTCATTAATTGAGAACCAGTAACCGAACCAAAATTAACGGTTCTTATTTTTTTGGAACCATAACTTGACCATAGAACCACAAAATCGGACCAAATTGGACGGTTCGATCCGGATCAGACCGGTTTTACGGTTCGGGCGATTTTCTTGAACACTCCTAGAAGCAATTGCTGCAAGAAGTTAGATCAGGATACGAAGACTCTCTAATCCGTTTAGACCACGCACAATCTTAACCCCCCGCCCCACCTCCTCTTTTCCGGACTACCCCCGCCTCTCTCTCTCTCTCTCTCTCTCTCTCTCTCTCTCTCTCTCTCTCTCTCTCTCTCTCTCTCTCTCTCTCTCTCTCTCTCTCTCTCTCTCTCTCTCTCTTTACAGTTTCCTTCTTCTTCTTTTTTTTCCTTTTCTTTTTAGTTTGGTTTTTTTTTTTTTTCCTTTTCTTTCTTGCCGGTTTGAATTTTTTTCTCTCTTTAATAATAGGTTCAAGTCTAATTCTAGGCTTTGTAAAGTAATTGAGAGAAAAAAAGTGTTTCAATTGATCATGTTTATCCGACTGTTTTATTTTTCTTTTTTTGTACTTTATAAATTAAAAAATACAGTTAGGAAAATAAGTGTTTCAATTTTCAATCCGTTTGAACCAGTGCAAAGATGTTATTTTTTTGATCATTTCATCTTAAATGGTCGTAATAAATTTTTTGCTTTAAAGCCTTTCAATAAACACCCTAAGAGAGTCTTGAAACTAAATAATGAGTCTTAGAGTGTTTGTTGAAAGGCCTTAAACCAAAAAATTTATTATGACCATTTAAAATAAAATAATAAAAAAATAATATTTGCTCTGATTTAACTGAATTGAAAATTAAAGCACTTAATTCTTGAATTATATTTTTAAATATACAAAGGTTGTATTTATAGAAATTAAATAAATAAGATATAAGTAATTAAATAAAAAATAAATTAAAAAGTAGGGGAGACCCGAGGGCTCTGTTGTCCCCATTGGCACAGTAGTCCTACGAAGCCCCTAAAATGTTTCCGTTTTAGTTTTAAAAAAAGTAGAAATCAGCCATTTGTAATCCTATGGAGTAGAAACGTGATTTGAAGCAACATACTACTGAATCAATTAAGAGGATCTATGCTAAATAATGGTTAACAAATTTATTAAATTGTACTATAGTTAAAAAAAAAGTAATCCTAAATATAACATTTGTATTCTGGATTAGTATGTCGTTTGCAAAATATATTTCGTAATTAGTTCCCGAACACTAATTGTAATCTTAATGAATTTTTTGCTTCACGGCCTTTCAACGATCACCCTAAAACTCATTATTTAGTTTCAGAACTCTCCTAGGGTTAGAGTGTTCATTAAAAGGCCTTGGAACCAAAAATTTATTACGACCATTTGGGATGAAATGATCAGAAAAATAACATTTTTGTACTGGTTCAAACGGATTGAAAATTAAAACACGTATTTTTGTAAATATATTTTTTAATCAATAAATGACAAAAAAAATAAAACAGTCGGATAAACATGATCAATTGAAACACTTTTTTTCTCTCAATTACTTTACAAAACCTAGAATTAGACTTGAACCTATTATTAAAGAGAAAAAAAAATTCAAACCGAAAAGAAAGAAAAGGAAATTAAAAAATAAAAAATAAAAAAAAACCAAACTGAAAAGAAAAGGAAAACAAGAAGAAGAAGGAAACTGTAAAGAAAGAAAGAAAGAAAAGAGAGAGAGAGAGAGAGAGAGAGAGAGAGAGAGTGTGGGGGAGGCGGGGTAGTTCGGGAAAAGAGAGGTGGGGCCCTAGGGCGGGCGGTGTGTGTGTGGGGGGTGGGGGATTAGCAATTTACGCCTTCAAAAAGTCTACAGTTCTCGATCGGAATCCCGACGTCCTGCCGGACACTTTCCGGTCACCGGATGGCCGACCCGATCCGTCCAATAATTCTATAAAAAAAAATCGAGTGGGCCTACGTGAGAATAAATGGCATCCGACGTGTGTAAATGGCCGATCCAAGTACTCCTTTTTTGGCCGATCCAAACACTCCGTTTTTGGCCGATCCAAACACAAAAATGGAGTGCTTGGATCGGCCATTTACACAGGTCGGATGCCATTTATTATCTCGAAAGCCCACTCAGTTTATTTTTTTAGAATTATTGGACGGATTGGATTGGCGGTCTGGTGACCGGAGCGTGTCCGACGGGACGTCGGGATCCCCAAATCCCGATCAGTAACTGTGGACTTACTCTTACGCCTTGATGACAAAAGAATCCTCAGCAGCACGAGTGACAAAAAAGGAGCTTTATTTGAACTTTGATTCTTTGGGTAGGGTAGGCCTGTTTGACAAAACAGATCGAGACACAAATTGGTGGACATCACCGACCCGGCTCCCAAAACAAAATCTTACTCGCGGATGTTCCGTTCGGAATCTTTTTTCCTTGTTGGAAAGAGGAAAGAAAGCTCATAAAAACATCAGTTAACAAATGAGACCTCAGTGGCCAAGAATAAACAAGGCTACACGGATCCCACGTATGAAAATGTTACGTGGTGGAGCCGTTCTTTAAGTGGGTGGTGGATAGCAAGTCATCAAATGGTACAATATGATGTATTTACAATTTTTCTATCCCGGGTGTTCGGACCAATTTTACACGCGTCTCCAACTGATGCTGAATTATAAGTTAATGATCGGGTAATTTTTTAGCGACGCTAAGATTTGGAATGACTAACCTCCTTGGCATTCGTCCAGGCGACCTCTTAGACAAAAGGCCTTCAGTTGTTATCATGACACTCGAGCCAGTCCCTTACGATCTGCGTGCATCAAATGATTTAGCAGAAAGAATTTCAACACAGATACAAACATGTTCCTAGAGTCGTCCGCACGTGGTGAGACTTCAGTTTTTTTGTCGCGATATAGGTGCGGTGGGTTTCCGTACAGATAGTGGTGTCATGTGACCGAGCAATACTTTTTGACAGAGTTGACGGATCCAAAATCATCCAACGTCATCTTTTTAGCGGTTAGCAAAGTCATCCAATTGTGAATCTTTACATTTGTAAAATAAAGCATTTAAAAATGTCCTAATAAAACAAGAGAATTGATTCTGTCACTCCCCTTTTTGTAAATGTTACTCTCCTTCTTTCACAAAACAAATCATCTTATATAGGCACAAAGGGGAGTGACATTAATAAAAAGACGAATAACAAAATCACTCCCCTAAAACAAAAAGGAAAATTCTAAAATCAACACAATGGGTTGATAATAGTGAGTGTGTGAATATGTATTAAATGGTATAATAAGTACACAGAATGCGTGTTTTTTTGTCTTTTAGTGTACTTATCGTCAGCCCAATGGGCTGACAATAGCAAGAACGATTTCACTAAACAACGAAGAAATAAGAAAGGAGAAAGTGGTGGAGTACTAGAATTAGAGAGGAAAAGAAAAAAAGAAAGAAAAGAAAGAAAGAAATTTGGGTGGTTGATATTTGACCAACGTAATACATATCCCACTAATTAAATTTGGGAAAAAAATCGAAATATCTCCGTAGTTTAGTGTTTGCGTCAACTTAGTCCCTGCAGTTTGAATTGGCTCGATTTACACTCCGTAGTTTCTATTTTATTCCAAATTGGTCCAATTACTAATTGTTGTTAGCCTCCGTTAATCCCAGACACAAATGGGTCCATTTTCTAGTGAATTACCGAACCCTTTCTTCTCTAACCTCCAAACCTAAAGCATTTTCCTAAAAGCAAAACGGAGTCACTTTTTTCTAAAAATTAGATTTTCTGGCCCGTGTTTTTTTTTCTAAAATACTTAAATTATTCTTCTGATATTCAAAAGGTGACCAGGCACACCTAAACTCTATGCCCGGTGGGGACTCTAAGTTTTTTTCTAAACCCCTTTTGTGGCCCAAACTATGGCCAGACCTGATTCTCCTTTACCCGAAGATATGTAGGTAATTTGATGAAAGCTCAGTCCTTTTTAAAATAAAATCCACTTCATTTTCTAAAATTCAAACATTTTTCAAAAATATCCGAACTTCTTTTATAGAACACAAAACTCGTTATATTTTTTTTTTCAAGAACCATGTCGCAATCTATAGGAATCAAATCACTTATTCAGGCTTTAATCTCTCTCACTCCTTCCCCCCGAAGGCGAACGAGACACGTTTCGGTCGAAGGTAAAATCCCGGGTGTGACAAATGGAGAATGGAAGCCATGAAAAAAAATGAAAAATGACACAATGAGGCTCTGTGTTTTGGTTTAAAGATATATTAGGGTAAGAGGAGAATGACAGATTACGATTTTAACCCTAAAAAAATGGGCCCATTCGTGTCTGGGGTTAACGAAGTCTAACAGTAGTTAGTAATTTGACCAAGTTGAAATAAAATGAAAACTACAGAGTGTAAATTGAGCCAATTCAAATTGCAGGGATCAAGTTGACATAAACACTAAACTACGAGGACTATTTCGATTTTTTTGCCATTGAATTTTAATTCCTTTGTGTGAGAGAAAACAAAGGGGTATGGATAAGTTATTGGGGCTTCTCTCAAGATTAACACGTCATATCCCAACTACTAGTATGGGGTTTATAGAAAACACTTTTTTACCACACATTTGCATAAAGTTTAGAATGGGTATGAATCCAACGTCACCGGTTGTCGTTGATTTTTGACGTGTTCATCGTTCTCAGTGAAGTCTAAAAAGCGACCAGTTTATATCATTATTGTTGGCCCAAAAAGAGCCCACAAACTGCCTAAACTGATATGGAGAGAGACTGGAATCTCCCATCCCAAAAACACTTCTAACCATTTGCATTTTTACACTACGTGGAGCTCAAGCATCAAGGGAACACAACGTCTAAGTATGGTAGACCACACCACACCACACCACACCACATAGCTCTAACGTCAAGGGGCCACAACATCTGAGTATGGTAGACCACACCACACGGCATAGCTCTAACCTCTCTTTTCTTATAGTACAATAATTTAGGTATCCGGACCAACTTGTACGCACCTTAACTATTCTGGAAAATCAATCCCCCCACCCATTTGCAGGCGTCCCAATTAAAGTTATAGACTAGTTCCCAAGAAGTTGATAACACCTGAGAAGTGTCGAACCTGAATCCTTTGAAGGGAACAATCCTCTAAATCCAAACATTGACACTTGGCTAATAGTGAAATCACCTTTCGTACTCTTTCCCCCGAACCCCAAAGGCCCCCTCCTGCGTGGGCCCGAGCCATTAGTGAGATACCACGCCTGGTCATTGGGACCCCCTAACAAAAGTGCTAGAAAGTTATTGTCTATCCTTGGCTTCTATGATAAGGGAGGGGGGGGGGGCGTGCCTGATATGTGGTCGGTCCGTGATTCCTAAATACTGAAGACTGTCCCTTGACTCGTAGGTCCTAACACAAGGTTAGAATTTTGGCTTTTCCAGAGTGGTATCTAACTGATGGCTCGGGCCTCCCGGATCCAAAATTTTCCACTCGGGATTTCACATACCTTTAACTTATGACAATTATATAGGGCCCCGTTTCCGAACGAGAAATAAGTATTTATTTTTTAAGAAGATAATTTTAAACTCAAAAATCATGTGCTTACGCAAATAATTTTTCTATCAATATGGATCTTGTTTGATAGATCTCATTGAGATCTTTTATACAGTGCAAAAAAAATTGAAAAATTATTTTTCATTTACATTGTTTTTGAGTTTGAAAATATAAAATAAATACTTATTTTTTAAGAATGTGTTCTGAAACGGAGCCAATAGGTGTATAGTAGTATTTTGTAAAAACGCATACCCATAAATGGAAGCGGGGGGGCTGCTGTCCCCAAGGGGACAGCAGCGTGCTGCTGTGCCTGATTCTGGGCCCACTCTGGTCTCGCTCCGATGATCGGAATGGTTCACTTTGTAGAGCTCTTCGAGTAGAACAACCATGCAAAAAATCAGCTTAATTGGATATCGTTAAGTGTCTGATCAGAGCCCATATAACTCTCGGTCCATGGGTTATAGTGGATTTGATCCAGTGTTTCGGATTCATTCTTTTCAAAATAAAAAGGTTCCGATTAGGCACTTAACAATATCCAATTAAGTTGATTTTTTTCATGGTTGTTCTACTCGACGAGTTCTACAAAGTGAACGATTCCGATCATCGGAGCGAGACCGGAATGGGCCCAGAAACTAGGCCCAGCAACACGCTGCTGTCCCCAAGAGGACAGCAGCCCCCCTCCTCCCCCATAAATAGTATCTTTTTCTGAAAGTCAAGAAAACGAGAAGAGAATAAATTATCTCCGCCTGAGTGGGAGAAGTCCATTTTTTCTCCAAACCAATCCCCTAGCGCCACGTCATCAAAATTGCCAAACCAAATGAAAATCACGTGCGGTGTCTAAACATGGGTTAACTCTTCTACTCCTCCGATAAAAACTTAACCTTTGAAGGTTTCGAAAATTACCCACATGCCACAACATCCCCATTATATCTCACCGATTAAAAAGTAGAATGTGCAACTAAACAAATACTCCCTCTGTCCATAAATAAGTGACCGGCCTACAAACTTAAACCTTTAAAAACATGCAATTTTTTCGTAAAAAAAAATTTACAATTTGAAAGAACTTATTAATAGCTATTAATTTGTGAAAAATTTTGAATTATTTAACAAAACAAATGCATCTTTCTGGGAAGGAAGGGAGTACAGTAAAAAATTTTATGGACGGAGAAAGTATTTGTTTAGTCGCACGTTCCGCATTTTAATTTGTGAAATATAATAGGGTGTTGTGGCATGTGGGTAATTCCGAGTGGTGCTATTTGCACCGATGGATTTCTTACCGACGGTGTACCGACGGCCGCGCGTGGCCGTCTCCGGCCACCGGACGGTCGATCCGAGCTGTCCAAAAATTTAAAAGAAATACCCGAGGGGCCCAACGCGGGAATCAACGGCATCCGATGTGTGTAGGGTGCTTGATCTAAACACAAAAAATAGGGTGTTTAGATCAAGCACCCTACACACATCGGATGCCGTTGATTCCAGCGTTGGGCCCCTCGGTTTTTTTTTAAAAAAATTTATGGACGGCTCGGATCGACAGTCTGGTGGCCGAAGACGGGCGCGAGCGGCTGTCGGTACGATTTCCCTACATTTTGATCGGTACACATAGGATTTTCGAATTTTCGAAACCTTCAAGGGTTAAATTTTTACCGGAGGAGTAGAAGAGTTTTAACACATGTTTAGACACCACATGTGATTTTCATTGGGTTTGGCACGGTTGATGACGTGGCATCGGGGGATTGGTTTGGAGGAAAAGGGAACTTCTCCTCCTCAGGAGTAGATAATTTTATTCTCAAAAGAGAAACCTCATAAAAGAAGGCTTAAAGATAGAGGTACTGATGGATACGTAGGGAAATATATCGTCGGTATGCTCGGTATGGAAATGGTTGGTACACATAGCACCACTGTAAAAGGAGTGTCCCCATCCACTTATTATGTAGAAAATAATTTTCCAGTCTCCAAAATAGATATGTGGGTTGGAGATGTTACAAATAGTAAGGGGTGTTCCACTTTCTAAAAGCAGTACTTTTTGGAAAAAAAAATTTCAAATTCGAAAATTATGTGTTTATGCAAATAATTTTCTTACTAATATGAATCTTATTTGATATATCTCATTAAGATCTTTTAAACGGTGTAAAAAAAATGAAAAAAATATTTTTCATTTTCATTATATTTGAATTTGAAATTACTTTCTTTTTTCAAAAAGTATTTTTTTTGGAAAGTGTAACGCCTCCTAAACCCCAACAAAAACAAGTAAATCTTTTGCTTGGAGGTCATCACCAAAGGAGACTGAAAACCCAACAAGAATGCACACCCTTAATTCTTCGTCTAAGCTCTTTTATGAATTAGGCTTGTTCGGTTTAATAAGTCATTTGGCTTCTTCTTTTTCTCTATTTAAATTTTTTTTCGTATTTATTAATTTTTCGTCATGACAAGAGAAATCTAAAAAGTAAAAAATTATGATCGAAACTTAATTTTTTTAATAAAAACAAAAAAATTAGCTTATTTTTTTACTTATTAAAAAAAATAAATTTCTAACATAAATTTTTAAAATTTTAAATTCCGTTACAAAAGTAGCAATAGTCTTCAAAAACTTTCATGGCGTCTCGGCGTCTCCTTTACTTTCCCCCAACCAATGCTCCAAGTTGACTACTACCGGGAAGTCGGGAAACATTTTCCCATCCATCCCCTGTGTCTATAAAGCAGACCCCCCCCCTTAAAACAGAGTATTGCACAAGCTAAGAAAATCAAACACAAAAATGGTGAACCCTCTGCCTTTCATGGGCCACCAGGGGCAGGGGTCTCCAGGCCATGAAGGGATGAGCCAAATGGGTCTGGGCATGGCAATCGCGGCCTCCATGGTGGTCCTAACCATGTTCCAGCAATTCCTCTTCAGCCACTTCGGCGGCTACCTCGAACGGTGCCTCCGGAAACTGGTCAGCTCCATGGACCCTTACGTCCAGATCAGGTTCACCGAGGATTCGACGGACGGCGGGGGCCCCAAGAACTACGAGGCCTACGCCGCCATCGAGACCTACCTGAGTTCCAAATGCTCTGCCCAGGCGCCGCGGCTGAAGGCCAACTCGGTCAGAGATATCAACGCTCCCGTGCTGTGCGTCGACGACGGCGAGGGGGTTTCCGACGAGTTTAACGGGGTTACGGTCTGGTGGCATCTGGGGAGGGAGAAAGACCAGGGTGATATTTACCGCGGTTCGAGGAGGAACAGGTACTCTACTAAGAGCTGAGGATTTTTTTTATTTTATCGGATGTACATGCCCTGCGGGCGTACGTGCCCTGCGGGCGTACGTGCTAAGCTGAGCTTGATTTAGATGCAAATGGGTTCGGACTTCGGAGCGGTTCGTTAGATTTATCGTGCATTATGTGGGGCTTACGTGTAGACGGTCCGAACCCAGCTGCACTATGTGGAGTATTTGACATTATGATGGTTTTGGCTAACAAGAAAAACATGTTTTCAGATTAAAAGAAAGAAAGAAAGAAAGATACTCCACTGATTTAATATCCTGTTTTAAGTAATCAAACTAGCCACTGATGTAGAAACAGGTACTATGCCCTTACCTTTCGGAAAAAGAACCGGGAAATTGTGGTCGGGGAATACGTGAGGCATGTGATGGAAGAAGGTAAGGCGGTGGCGGCAAGCCATAGGCAGCTGAAGCTTTACTCTAACAGTTCCAGCGAGCACGGAGCCTATTGGAATTACATAATGGATTTTGATCATCCGGCCAAATTCGAGACTCTGGCTATGGAGAAGGAGAAGAAGGAAGAAATTATTGACGATTTGATCAGGTTTTCTACGGGGAGAGAGTACTATAAGAAGATCGGAAAGCCATGGAAGAGAGGGTATTGTTTTAATTGACATTTCAAAGTTTGATTTCCATGAAAATATTTTGATTTTTTTTTCCCAATAGGTACCTGCTTTACGGCCCTCCAGGCACTGGTAAATCCACCATGATCGCGGCAATGGCGAATTTACTGAGCTACGATGTTTACGACCTCGAATTAACAGCAGTTCTGAGCAACGCCGCTTTGAAACGCCTCTTAAACCGGATCCCCTGCAATTCTATCCTCGTGATCGAAGACATTGATTGCTCGAGCAAAATCACTAACCAGAGGGAGATGACTAATCAGGACGAAGAAAAAACAGTCAAGATACTGGAAAAGGTGACGCTATCCGGATTGTTAAATTGCATCGACGGGCTTTTCTCGGCGAACGACGGAGGGAGGCTGATGGTTTTCACGACGAACAACGTGGAGGCGCTTGATTCGGCGCTGGTTCGTAGGGGGAGAATGGACAAGCACATCCAGATGACCTACTGCGGATTCGAGGCGTTCAGGATTCTGGCGAAGAACTATTTGGGGATTGAGGAGCACGAGTTGTTTGGGAGGATTGAAGAGTTGTTGAAGGAGAGCAGCGTTACCCCGGCGGACGTGGCGGAGACGCTGATCGAGAGGAGGGGGAAAGCTGAAGATTGCGGCAGGGAGTACTACTTGAACAAATTGATCCGAGTGCTGGAGGAGAACTGCGAAACGAGGAAATCGATCAACCGAGAAATGTTGGAGAAGAAAGGGAAAGGGGAGTTGGAAAATGGGGAATGCATGTGAACTGGGTTCTGTTTGGGATTTGGATTGGTGGGAATATTTGTTAGGTTACTAATTAGTCCTAGTAGTTAAAGGTCTGGTTTCAATGACTGGGAAGCTGTTACTGCTTTTGTAGGGGGTGCCAAGGGCTGTTTCGCTGTGCTCATGAAGCGGTGTTTTGTGAACAAATTTGGTGAAATCTTTTGTAAGGAGGTTTCACCTTGAGTTTGGTCGCGTGCGCGGACTTGGTAGTCTCCGGTATCGTAGCGTTATGTAATCGTTTAACTTCGGGTTTCGGTTGTTTGTGGTTATTAGAGCAAGAGTTCAAGGTTGTGCGTAACCTTGCTAAAAGTCACTCTTGTTGAAGGTGGTTAATTTTGTACTGGGCTATTTTATATGAATGAAGTTTTTCTTATAGTAGACATCTATTCGTAACATATGATTGCGTTTAAAATTTCATTGTGCACTTAACTAAATTTTTTCAATTTCTCTTCTTTTCTCTCTGAAATTCAAATAAGGGGAGGAAATTTTTTTAAACTTTCCTTTCTTTTCATTTCTTTTCCATAATTTGAAAATAAATCATAAAATTAGTGTATGCCAAGTCAATGCACAAGTTAAAAGAGCAACTAAAAAGTCAAAGAAGCAAAAAAAGTATTGATGGGCATGCGTTCAATTTCCCTGAGGCCCCATTCCAGAAATCTTTTTAAAAAATAAACAGCTTATTTCACATTTTCAAACTAAAAAATAATGTAAATGAAAAATAATTTTTCAAAATTTTTACATTGTATAAAAGATCTAGATGAGATCTTTCAAATAAAATCCATATTGTATATTTTTATATTTCAATAAACCCATAATTTTTGAGCTTGAAATTACCTTCTTAAAAAATAAGGATTTTTTTTGCGTTGTGGAACGGACTCTGAGAGAGAGAACAATCCTGTGTAAAGTGTAATGAAGCGTAATTTTTGCAAAACCTTTGGGCAAGAACATTGGAGATTAATACACCTGGGGCAAGTTTCTCAAATTCCCAAAAGAGAACTACTATTGGTACTGACGCCCGGTGCAGGAAAATTGTACCGATGGCCACGTCTGGCCGTCTCCGATTACCGGACGATCGATCCATGTATATACAAAAAAATAAGATTGTCACGCCCCGCCCTGCAAACGGTACCCAAAGTGGGTCCGAGTCAGCACAGCCACGTGGCATTCCACACAGAAGACCAAACCACACTTCACAATCTATCAGGAATAAATACCGAGCGGAAGACTTCTCACAATAAAACAGAAATGAGTCAACGTACCGATCAACCAATCACAAGCTTGCATAGCTAAAAACCACAACCAATACTACCAGACTTATTAAATTCTGTACTTCAACATATTCACCAATGACTTGATTACAACTTATAAAAATCAATTCCTTCAATAACTACCTACAGCACGCTCAACCACCAACACTTCCCAAAGCTAATACTCGAGTACACCTCAACACGCTGACCGGTAGTGGACCACTCTAAGCCCCTGCTATCTGGCAATCCAATAAGGAAAATCAGAGTGTGTGAGACATAGAAGTGCTCGATAAGATATCACAATACCCGAAGGAATATCGACATAAATATAAAACTTTAACATAACTGAAACACTCGAATGTATACAACAATTATACCCATCACATGCTCTAAACATAGCAGTATCATCCCATAAACAACCACATAATAATAATTGAATCAACAACAACATGATTATAAATCACATAAGCATGCAGTGGCACGTCTGCCACAATTCCATGTGCCCAAGGCATTGTGTCCCGCAAACCATGCTCCCAACCTCCGTTAATTAGACGGAATGGCATACGACATGGCGTGACTCACTCCACAATCCTTTCGCGGGTACAATCAACATCCAACAAGCATGCATACCATTAGCTAAAACAACAAATAGCATGATATACAATCTCCATCACATATATCCATATCAATAGCTAAACCTCGGTTAGCATGATATCATTGATATACAATCCCGTTCACTGCATTATCTATTTAATGATAATCATATCAAAAACTAAAATACCATTAGCAAGGTATACACTCACCATAGCAATATCTTATTGAGAAGAACTATATCAGACACACTCACCTTTGCTTCGACTGGAGTATGCCAAACTTACGGTTTCAACACCTCCCACTTGACCAACTCGCTACCTAATCACAAGCTAACCATATTAGCATACTTCTCCATTGGAATGATCAAACAAAATGTATGACAACACTCCAAAATATTTTACCATGCTAACACATGCCCAAAGATTAACAAGGTCACCAAACGTCCTCTAATCCATTTTACAACCATCTGATATCAAATTATAGAGCTAACAAGGTATTAAACGGTATCCAATGAATTTAAACATGACATCTCAAAGACCTCTAAATGTACCAAAACATACATCAAGTTAGAGTAGCACCTTATCTCCAAAATCTATATAGGAACTTATAACCATTCCACCATATTTTGACCATAACTTCTTTTAGGATTAGAATTGGTTATGAAACCTCCACCATTAGAAAGTACATTTTGAGTACATCAATTTCGATATATAATTTGCCCAAAAAGGAGTTCGGATGAAAAAGATATGATCGTC
Source organism: Rhododendron ovatum (assembly GCA_019656835.1). Classification (NCBI taxonomy): domain Eukaryota; kingdom Viridiplantae; phylum Streptophyta; class Magnoliopsida; order Ericales; family Ericaceae; genus Rhododendron; species Rhododendron ovatum. Next base: position 36,058,894 of record CM033800.1, on the reverse strand, counting down.
CGAAATTTCACAACAGTTGCTGAAAAGTTACCCGAGAGGTACAGGTATCACAAAAACTCAGTACAGGTACCCACCCAAAATCGACCCAAATGTTTCAATTCTGATCTGCCGGTACAGGTATCACCAAAAAGTGGTACAGGTACCGACTTGGTTTTCAGCGAAAATTCAGTTTGTTCATCCTCCGATTCCCAACCTTTTCTCCACTCAAATCTCATCTAAAACCCACTAAAACTTCACAAAATCACGCTCAAACTCGTACATAACAAAGAACTACTCAATAGCATCAAAACCCACGGATCAAATCAAGTTCTAAACACCAAATTCAAGGGATTTCAGACTAGGTTCTTAATTTCTCCAAGAACTCCAACCCACATCCAGATTAACCCAAAACCATGTATTCTAGGCACGAATTCAACCTCCAAACATATGAACTAAACATAATAAACATGAAATCAAATACAAGAAAGCATGAATTACCATGTTAGGACTTCAATTCCAGGACAAAATGATCATCCCCAAGCAAATCCCCTTTCCTTCCTCTTCTTCTTCTTCCCCCCCCCCCCCCCCCCACCTCTCTCTCTCTCTACGTGAAATGATAAGGGCAAGGGGGAGATATTTCTCCCCAGGATATTTTGTTAACACAGGGAAAATCATTCCGCGCAAGCGAAACCATATACAACTTATACTCCAACCCACAAATCACATACAAGGCCCTCGAGGTTCTACTACATACAATTCAACCTCTTAAACATCTAATTCAATTCAAAATATTAGTTTAAAATACGAAATATTTGGGGCGCGTATTACAAAGATATTTGGATTGAGCACTGATCGCTTCGTTTCCGTATAAAAAATAATTAATAAAACAGAATAATTACTACTACCTAAAAGATAGCGGTAAGTACTCCGAGTATCGTCTTCAGGGATTACGAAGGCTAAGTTGCAACTGTTCCAATTAATTTCTAGATTAATTCCGAAAGAAATTTAATTGTTTGATTTCTAAAATTATGCAAACTAATTAACGTAAAGCAATTAAAAGTAAAGCGAGTTTATGAGAGAAAAGACCTAGGGTTTCGAATCCACCCGATCCCTCGCAATATAGTTTATACTAATGTTCAGGGCTAAGTATTCGAATCAAACCGGACACCTTAGGGTTCGCAGGCCCACAGGGTGTTATCTAAAGATAATCATAAATCACCGAATAGCATGGGATATCGCCGCCTAGCACGAACCATCTTACTAGTACGATCCGTCTCTATGGCACGGATCATTTAATAGCACGACGTGTCTTACGGAACATAGCCCATCTTACCCAATTATTACGAACTAATAAAACCGTTGTATGAAGTGCTTGAATTCCGGAAAAACAAACACAATAGATTGAATGGAAAGAAATATTACCAATGAAATATAATCTTTAATTCATACAACCATTGTTCGAATAGAAAAAACCCCAAACAAAACATAAACTATATTACTCGGAGATCGTGTTTCATCTACCCCTAGGAAAGAGATTTAGCCGGACATGGAGTAAATATAAATGATCACGAAACAATAAAACTCCATACAAGAGAAGCAAGGTTTCAGTTTAGTATATGAACCAATCCTCAGCCTTCTATTGCCCGCTGTTATGCGTGGTGACTGCGTTCTTAATTTCTTCCCGAATTCGTCCGTCCGCCACATGCGTAGCCCTCTATTCTCTCTTTTTTCTTCCTCTCTCCTCTCTCCCTCGCCCACTGCTCTCTTTTTATTATGTACTAGGGGTCAGGGCACACACGATGCATGTGCAAATCGGATTTTGTTAAAATTTTCACAATTTTCCATTTGATCAAATTTTGACACAATCCGATTTGCACACGCATCGCGTGTGTCTCGGCCACTAGTTTTGTTAATAACACTCTCCAAAATGAGTGACATTAACAAAATAGGAAATGCCAAAATCGTTCCCTATATGAAATTGATTTTGGCGGGAGTGCCATTAAAAAAAAAACAGAAAATTTAAAATAGAAGATGCAAACCCAAATTCTGATTCTAGCAAGTGGTATTCAAAACCTGATGGAAAGTAAAATAAAAAAAAAACACAACCGTTCGATGTCAGTTTCCTCTTCCACAATATGCCCACTTCACACGCCTTCTCTCTTTTTCCCTTTCTCATATCAGACAAAAAATTTCATCGGTTTCTTATTTTGGGACTTTCAAATTCCAAAGAAATTGTTGTGCCCCCAAATAAATCTTTGCCGCTCCATTACATCCGTTCAAGCCGATTAACCGGTTGTCATGCAAAACAGTCATCTATGATGAATTCTTTTTACTGAATTGAAGCAGGTTTGTCTTCTTCTGTAATGTAGTAGCATTTGACTACTGCTTTTGAGAGAGAGAGAGAGAGAGAGAGAGTGCCTTAATTGAAGAAGAGATTTTGCATTGGAACAGCAGAAAGAGTTCTGAAATTTCATGAGAGGGAAACTGCTGGAAGCTTTGTACAACATGGGTGTAAATGATGTTGGACGGAGCAGTTGAAGGGAAAATGGCCAAATGGGTGAATTAAGGACATCTGGACATGTAGTGGGGTGGTAACTGTTTTTCGGGTGTTTCTTTTGTATGTTAAAATGTCCAAAATATCTCCACAACTAACTATTTTGTTTTGTGTATTTTTACTCTTTAGAGGATATTTTAGGAAAGAAAAATACATGACAGGGGAGACACCAAATTGGTGCTCTCCCGTTATATATTAGAATAGATGTTGCTGTAGCCAACTTCCGAAAACCCCTATTTTCCAAACTTCGTGGGCCATGCCACTGCCGAGAATTGGCGTGGGCCAATTCTTTTACTTGGTCCAATTATAAATCTAAGTACGAAGTGTTTGGGCCCACCAACAAGAATCTGTACAAATGATTCATGTATTCTTCTTCATCCAATTCACTTCCAAGATTACGTGCTCCAAGATTTACATGCACAGTTGGAGTATTCATAAGGTCCATTAGAATGTTAAAACCTCTGAGTACCTAAAACATAAAAATCAAGTATTAAGCACCAAGTAATAATATAAATGGACTTAGCGAGGATAAATTAAGGGGCGCTTATGTGAACTTTTACGCGCCTATCAAGCACCTACGCTCATCGGATGCCGTTGATTTTCGCGTTGGCCGACTTAGTTTTTTTTTTTTTAGAATTTTTGAACGGCTCGGATCGACCGTCCGATGGCCGGAGATGGCCCGACGCAGCCGTCGGTACGATTTTCCCTGCACCGGGCATCAGTCCTCATGTCATTTTCGTTCCCAAAATTATCACACTTGTCAAATCCAATGGGTAATTGCAACAAGAATACCTCGGGCAATTTTCTCAGATTCCCAAAAAATATTACACTTGTCCAGATGGATAATTGCCATGTCAGTGGGGTCACTCAAGTGACCCCACTTGACCCTACATACCTTCGGCGACATGTGAGACACTATTTTTAATAAAAGTTTTGTCCGAATGAGTAGGAGGAGTATGGTTATTTGCAATTGGAGTACAAAAGAACTTAGTTGACACAGGTTGAATACTTTAAGAAACTAATAAATCAAATCTGATTGAAACCTTTACGAATATAGTTGAAACTTGAGTACTTTGCCCTTTTTTCGATTACTAAAGTCAAGGTTAGCCTTCTTTTAATTGGTAAGCCAGTAGTCATCAAAGTGTAAATACTAGGTTGGACTCATCATTTATGTAAGCAAGTGTGTAAGAAAGTCTTGCCCTGATGATCATAAGTTTGTTTGTAAAGGAAGCTATGATGGTAAATGGGCTCCAAATTAAGCGGACTGAGTTGCTCACGAGCAGTTCGTGGCTCGCCTCGACTCATTAGAGTTTGAATTTTAGGCTCGTTTACTAAACGAGTCAAGTTTAACACTTAAAAGCATGGTTAGGCTCGTTACATAGGTTTGGCTTATTTAAAGAGGCTCGTTAAGTAATTTAATCAGCCAAGCCCAAGCTCGAGTTTGCCGAACTCAAACACTGCAAAAGTTTGGCCTTGCTCAGCTCGTTTGCACCCGACAGGGTACCAACCAATTACGGGGCTCACTTCAGGGTCCCACACAAATTATCCAAATCGTTGGTCAGTACCTCGTCGGTTTACTCTCCGGCGATCCTCGTAGTGTATTCGTAGACCACTGGTTCGTGACTTGGGATTGAACGGAATTGGATCGTGACGTTGGACTCTATCACGGGAAAGTTTCAGTTAACAACGAAGAAATAAGCAAAGGAAAAAGGTCAAGAACGCAATTAAAAAACGGTACTGCCTAGAAGACCAAATAGACAATTGACCAACCTAATAAAGGTTGGGAAATAGTTAGGAAACATGAAATCTAAACATGAAAATGTGCACTATCAATCTGAGCCCTTCATTTTTGTTTCATGGCCCTATCAAGCCTCTAAAGGTTGTGCTAGCGTTTGTCTCAGCATCATAATGGGTGATTCAAACCTAGTCTCCTAAGAAATTACGTGCAATTTTTTAAGCTTGAAAATAAGATACTTACCAAAGATAATTTGTTGTGCAATATAGATCTTATTTGATAGATCTCGATGAAATCTTTTGAGCGGTGCAAAAAAATCAAAAAATTATATTTGTAAATATTATTTTTAAGTTTAAAAATTACGCGTAATTTCGTAGGGAACCAACTTTATGGGACGGAGGGAGTAATAAGTTCTTGAAAGCAAGAAATGACGTAAGGGGTGATTCATAGGAGTAATTATTTAGGCTGGAAACGATGTTTTTAAGTGATCATGGGGCGACGTCAATCGTCTGTGCCTAACATCGTTCTACATCACATATTTATGTAAAATTCAGAATTAAGTGAGTAGACTCTCCTTACATGCGTAATGAAGACTAATGTTGGGCCACCCGGACAGAATATTTGAGCTTGGCTCTTTTAAAATTTAGTGGGCCCGATCTTAGATTGAGCCTAGCGAAATCTAGCTTGAGCACAATTAATAATTGAGAACTCGATCTCCATTTGAGTAGTCATCGTGCCAAGTCTATACATACAAGCCGGGTCCATATACATACGAGCCGAGTTTATCTTCTTAAACTGGACAATGGCTAACTTGAGCTCAGTTCGATTACTTTTAGTAATTCAAGCTCTGTTAATTTGTCTTCTAATTACAAATTGACTCGAGCTCTTAACATTACGAGCCTCAAACTTAATCCAATTCATTCGCAGTTCTGTTGACATACTATAAGATTTGGGAATGATGATTCATCCAGTGCTATTTGTTTGGAACTTACTCAATAATAGACTCCAAAGAGAATATTCATACCAGAAACGAACCTACCCATTTGTGTTTTTCCACATAGCTCTAACTCATAACAATTACAGTAGCATTAACTTTTCAAACTATTTAAAAAAAAAAAACTTTTCAAGAAGTCTAGAGAAAAAAAAACCCACTTAAGGAACACAACAAAATAGGCTTAAAAATCATGTGTTTCTTGATTGGTGATGATCACAAAATAGGCTTCAAAACCCAACAAAAGTACCCTTATTCCAAAAATCATGTGAGTAAATATGGTGTGTAGTATGAGGTGCATAAACACGTAGGACCATCGCGCGAGACAATTGTGAGTCTAGTTTAAGTTTTAAGTCAACGATGTTGTCAAAAATGCCGAATAATATGTAACGAGAATAAATTTTGACTGTCGTGAATTCCATAAATCATTTTCTGCTGAAAAAAACTTTAATGCCCTATAATTGACCGTCACAATTAATCGGGTAAACCAATACCTATAGATGCACGCATGATTTTTCAGGCTTATCTATATTTTAGGCCATAGCTGTATCAGTGTCACAAAATGGGTCCGGTACTTAAAACTTTGCTCCGTAGTGTGCATTATGGATGTGTTCCCCACTTTTTTCCCCAAACCAATTGGTAACTAGTATGGCAACTCAAGAGCATATTTTTCCATCCTCTCTGTGCCTATGTAAGACCTGAGAAATTTTTTTAGTGCCGAACGGATACTATGTGATGCCCGCTTGGTGCATTTAGGTCGTCTATTTTGATTTTGGACAGCTCGTATTTAAAGAGAGAAAAAGGAAAGAGCAAGAGGAGAGAGAGTGTGGGGTGAGAGAGAAGAGAGTGTTTCAATCTCAATCATTCAATACACTTTTGGACAGCTCAGATGTGTCCGCTAGGCACCATATCAGCCGGGTGACGTGGTATCCACCGGCACTAAAAAAAATTGCATAAAAGACCCCAACGGCCACCCCACTAAACAGAGCACTCACCAAGTAAGAAACCAAACACGTTCACACACAAAACCTCAAAAAATGGTGAACCTTCTGCCTTTCATCGGCCACCAGGGTTCTCCAGGCCAGCAAGGGATGAGCCAAATCGGCCTGGGCATGGCAATCGCGGCCTCCATGGTGGTCCTAACCATGTTCCAACAATTCCTCTTCAACCACTTCGGCGGCTACCTAGAACGGTGCCTTCGAAAACTGGTCAGCTCAGTGGACCCTTACGTCCAAATCAGGTTCAGCGAGGACTCGACGGACAGCGGCGGGCCCAAGAACTACGAGGCCTACGCTGCCATCGAGACCTACCTTAGTTCTAAATGCTCGGCCCAGGCGCCGCGGCTGAAGGCCAACTCGGTAAGAGATATCAACGCTCCCGTGCTGTGTGTGGACGACGGCGAGGGGGTTTCCGATGAGTTTGATGGGGTTACGGTTTGGTGGCATCTGGGGAAGGAGAAGGATCAGGGTGATGTTTACCGCGGCTCGAGGAATAACAGGTACGAAAGCTGAGTTTAATCCTGACACAAATAGGTTCTGAGTTGCTCGCGGTTCCGAACCCATTTGTGATCAAAATATACTTATTTCCGGAGGTAGCGTGTTTACAGCACCAACCAGTTACAGCCGTTCAAAAGTTAAACTTTTTTCCGTAAAAATTTCATTTAACATTCCGACGGTCCAAAACACCTTGAATGTTTTGAACTGTCACGATTGTAATTGTAAACACTTTTTTACAGCACCTCCGTAAGCAAAATTTTTTCATTTGTGATATAAGGTCTGTGTGTCTATATCCATAGCACCTCTCGAGTTTTATATTTATTTGACACGATGATGGTTCTGGGCATCTGGCAAAAACGTAATACTTTTTCTCTTCTTTTTCTTTTTCCAAATTCAAGCCATCAAAAAACATAATAAACGGTTCAGATGCAGGTACCGCGTGGTACCCATCCGGCATTAAAAAATTTTCCGCATGGAAGAGAGTTCAACAGGACATTGAGTTGATCTTGGGGTTTTTTTGTTCGTTAATGATACGGTTCCCGATCCAAAATCCCGATCGGGATCCTGACGTCCCGCCGGACACATTCCGGCCACCGGACGGCCGATCCGAGCTGTCCAAAAATTTTATAAAAAAAAATATCGAGTGGGCCTACGCGAGAATCAACGGCATCCGAAGTGTGTAGGTGCTCGATCCAAACACTCCATGTTTTTGTATATATCGGATCGGCCGTCCAGTGGTCGGCATGTGTCCGGCGGAGCGTCAAAATCTGATCGAAAACCCTTTTTGGTCGGGAACTGTGGCACCACTCTTTTTTGTTTGTTTTGTTTTGCTTTTGAGGTTTTGGGTTGCAACCAAATACAAGAAATTAACATAGAAATAGAGTTAACGTGTGGTTTCTTGTCAAGGTTTTATTGCTTTGTGTGTGTGTGTTTGGACCAATGCAAATCCCACTTATTTACCAACAAAAAAAATGCAAATCCCATTCTACTCCTAATCTAAGGGAAAGGGGTTGGGGCCGGTGTGGTTTGAATCCTCGCATCGTGCAAGGAGTATAGGATTTGAAGTAACCCAATTCTAGAACACCAACGCGAACACAATTGTAATTAGAACGCGAACACAATTGTGTTAAGGGTCGTTTGATGAATGAAAATCTAACGTGAATCAAACGCCTCCTGACACAGTTGGGCCAAAAGTGTGTTCCTAACATCCGTTGTTATAATATCCTGTTTTAAGTAATCAAACTAACCATTGATTTAGGAAACAAAAACAAAACAGGTCTTATGCCCTTACTGGGATTACATAATGGATTTCGATCATTCAGCCAACTTCGAGACTCTTGCTTTGGAGAACAGAAAATCTGTCCACACAGATATTATATGCACAGATTGTGCATAGATTTTTTTGTAAGACCCACCATGAATTCTATACAAATGATCCAAGATGTTCATTGAATGTAAAATACTTTTTCAAAGATCCCCGTGAAAAATCATCTTAAAACGATATTTATAGGTGTTAGATCCAATTATTTAACTTTTCATTTTCTTGAAATCTAAATGAAAAGTTAGATGATTGAGTTAAGAACTTATAAGTATCGGATTGAGCTAATTTTCATAGGAACTCTTGAAAAAGTGTTTTACATTTAATGAATGGCTCGGATCATTTATGTGGGACCTGTGGTGGGCCTCATAAAAAAATCTGTGCACTTTTGTCTGTGTGGGTAGATTGGTTCTATGGAGAAAGAGAAGAAGGAAGACATTATCGACGATCTGATCAGGTTTTCTACGGGGAGAGATTACCATAGGAGGATCGGAAAGCCGTGGAAGAGAGGGTATTGTTTTACTTTTTACTTTCAAAAAAGTAGTAAGTTTCTTGATTAGTGATCATCACCAAATAGGAACCCAACATAAGTACCCCTCTTCCAAAAATCATGCGACTATGGTGTGTAGGTGCATAAACATGTAGGGACCATCGCATTGGACAATTGTGACTCTAGTTTTTAAGTTGTGGAAAATGCCGAATAATACATAACGAGAATAAATTTTCACTGTCGTGAATTCCAAAAATCATTTTCAGCGAAAATAACTTTAATGCGCCTATAATTGGCGGTCACAATTAATCGGGTGACAGGTGACCTATCGATACACCTACGATTTTTCAAACTTATCTATATTTTAGGCTGTTACCGCATCAGTTAAATTGGTACGTAGCGGCCGGTACTTGCATTATAAAAGTGTTCCTTACTTTTCCCCCAAACCAATTGGTGACTAGTATGGCAACTCAATGGCATTTTTTTTTCACAAAAAATCTACATACACAGCAGATCTGTATATAGATTGTGCACAGATTTCGTTGTGCGGCCCACCACGGGTCCCACACAAATCATCCGAGCCGGTCATTAAATGTAAGATATTTTTTCAAGGTTTCCGTCAAAAATAAGCTCAATCCGATACCTATAGGTGTTCGATCCAATCATATAACTTTTTATTATCCGAAAATCTGAATGAAAAGTTAGATGATTGGATGAAGCACCTATATATATCGGATTGAGATTATTTTTTATGGAGACATTTGAAAAAGTATTTTACATTTAATGAACGGCTCGGATGATTTGTGTGAGACCCGTGGTGAGCCTCACAACAAAATCTGTCCACAAATCTGCTGTGTGTGTGGCAGGACTCTTTTTTTCATCCTCTCTGTGCCTATATAAAAGACCCCAACTTATCCTCTCTGTGCCTATATAAAAGACCCCAATTTCCACCCCACTAAACAGAGCACTCACCAAGTATAGAAATCAAACACAACACATACAAAACCTCAAAAACCTGAAAAAATGGTGAACCTTCTGCCTTTCATGGGCCACCAGGGTTCTCCAGGCCAACAAGGGATGAGCCAAATCGGCCTCGGGATGGCGATCGCGGCCTCCATGGTGGTCCTAACCATGTTCCAACAATTCCTCTTCAACCACTTCGGCGGCTACCTCGAACGGTGCCTTCGAAAACTGGTTAGCTCCATGGACCCTTACGTCCAAATCAGGTTCAGCGAGGACTCGACGGACAGCAGTGGGCCCAAAAATTACGAGGCCTACGCCGCCATCGAGACTTACCTTAGTTCTAAATGCTCGGCCCAGGCGCCGCGGCTGAAGGCCAACTCGGTAAGAGATATCAACGCTCCCGTGCTGTGTGTGGACGACGGCGAGGGGGTTTCCGATGAATTTGATGGGGTTACGGTTTGGTGGCATCTGGGGAAAGAGAAAGATCAGGGTGATGTTTACCGCGGCTCGAGGAATAACAGGTACGAAGCTGCCTTTGATCCTGACACAAATGGGTTTGGAGGCCATTCCGATTCCATTTGTGATAGCTCAGTTAAATTTCTTGAAGTGTTCTAACGTAAAATTAATTGACTATAGGTGGAGTAGTCTTAATTTTACTTCTTCCGTCCCGATTTGTTTGAGCGATGTGTGACAAGGACCTCATGTGCAGCCCGGATGCACGTGGAGGTGACAGACAAAGACCTGAGCGATTGACTTGGACAATTTTACTACTTCCGTCCCAATTTGTTTGAGCGATGTGTGACAAGGACCTCAAGTGTTTTACTCCTTCCATTCCGATTTGTTTGAGCGATGTGTGACAAGGACCTCACGTGTAGCCCGGATGCACGTGGAGATGACAGACAAAGACCTGAGCAATTGATGATAGAGACTGTCCCACAAAAGACCTGAGCGATTGACTTGGGCAATTTTACTCTTTTTGTCCCGATTTGTTTGAGCAATGTGCGACAAGGACCTCACGTGTAGTCCGGATGCACGTGGAGGTAATAAATAAAGACCTGAGCAATTGACTTGGGCGACAGAAATGACAGAGACTTTTTCACGAGAGGTAAGGCAATTCAAGATCTAACTCTGATATCATATTAAATTTCTTGAAGGTTTCAACCTAAAACCAATTTGCTATAGGTGGATTAGCCTCTAGATTTTATTAATCAAGTTTAGGTGGCTTAAATGAACAATGTAGCAATGTGGAACAAATTTAATAAGGTCTGTGCGTGCATAGCACCTCTTGAGTTTTATATTTGACACGATGATGGTTTTGCTTACAAGAAAAACTTGTTTTCGGGTAAATGGTTTTTGATGTTTAGTTGCACGGAAGACATAGTTCAACCGGAAATTGAGTTGAGGGTTTTTTTTTTTTTTTTGTTTTGGTTTTGAGGTTTTCGGTTGCAATCAAATACAAGAAATTAACATAGAAACAGAGTTGCGTGTGGTTTCTTGTCAAGGTTTCTTGCTTTTTTTGTGCTCCGAACAATGCAAATCCCATTCTAGTACTAATCTTAGAGATTAGGGTTGGTGCGGTTTGAACCCTCGCCTCGTGCAAAAAGTATAGGATTTGAAGCAACACAATTCTAGAACATCAATGCGAACACAATTGTAATCAGAACGCAAACACGATTGTGTTAAGAGCCATTTGATGAATGAAAACCTAACGTGAATCAAGTGCCTCCCGACACAGCTGGGCCTGAAATTATGATATAAAATTGTGTTCCTAACATCAGTTGTTATAATATCCTGTTTTAAGTAATCAAACTAACCATTGATTTAGAAAACAAAAACAAAACAAAACAGGTACTATGCCCTCACTTTTCGGAAAAGGAACCGGAAAATGGTGGTGGGGGAATACCTGAGGCATGTGATGGAAGAGGGTAAGGCGGTGGCAGCGAGCAATCGACAGCTGAAGCTCTACTCCAACAGTTCGAGCGAGCACGGAGCCTACTGGGATTACATAATGGATTTTGATCATCCAGCCAACTTCGAGACTCTTGCTATGGAGAAAGAGAAGAAGGAAGACATTATCGATGATCTGATCAGGTTTTCTATGGGGAGCGATTACTATAGGAGGATCGGAAAGCCATGGAAGAGAGGGTATTGTTTTAATTCACATTTCAAAGTTTAATTTCCATGAGTAGTTTATGTCTTCATAACTTTTTGACATGTTTTTCTCACCAAATAGATCCGGGGATGCTGTCAATCAGCCGATTTAGCCATTCAACTCGGCACATACGGAGAGATACAACATCTCTCATTCCAATGATTTGGGGGAATTGGGAAAAGAGAAACGAAAGTTATCTTTTTCATTGTTTGATTTCCCTTTCGAGAGGACATAAAATTTAAGAATAAAACTTTTTTGTGCACGTTTTAAAAAGAAACTTTGTGCTCTCTTTTCATTTCCTCTCCTTATTTGTTGTTAGCATCTTTTACTTTCTTTCATCTCCTTTTGAAATGAAACAATGAAAAATGGTTTTCCATTCATAAAAGACAAAAAGGAAAATAGTCAACTTTCGTCTTTATCATAACATATAAAATTAATCTACGGTTTGGATCATCTCCGTGGGACCCCGAAGTGGGCCTCACAATTGGTCAGTTGCCATCAATTCTCTTTTCTGTCGATTTCCGTAGAAGGTCTCTAAAATTATTTACATTTTTGTTGTACGTAACTCCAAATAGTTATGGTTTAATTTCCATTGAATCCCAACAGGTACCTCCTTTACGGCCCTCCAGGCACCGGTAAATCCACAATGATCGCGGCAATTGCGAATTTGCTAAGCTACGATGTCTACGACCTTGAATTAACAGCAGTTCGAAGCAATGCAGCCTTAAAACGCCTGTTGAACAGAATCCCCTGCAATTCAATGCTCGTGATTGAAGACATTGATTGCTCGAGCAATATCACGAACCAAAGGGAGAAGAATGACAAGGACGACGGAAAAACAGTCAAAAATATACTAGAAAAGGTGACGTTATCCGGACTGTTGAATTGCCTCGACGGACTTTTCTCGGCGAATGAGGGCGGGAGGCTAATGGTTTTCACGACGAACAACGTGGAGGCGCTCGATTCGGCACTGCTTCGGAGGGGGAGAATGGACAAGCATGTCGAGATGCCGTATTGTGGATTCGAGGCGTTTAGGATCTTGGCAAAGAATTATTTGGGGATTGAGGATCATGAGTTGTTTGGGAAAATCGAAGGGTTGTTGAATGTGAGTAGCATCACTCCGGCAGACGTGGCCGAGAGTTTGATTGCGAGGAGGGGCAAAGGGGAAGATTGCGGCGAGGAGTGCTTGAAGAAATTGATCGAAGCGTTGGAGAAGAAAGGGGAGGGAGAAAACGGGCGGACGTAAGCGATTTGAGTTCGGGCGCGCAAACTGGTCGGAGAAACGATTGTAAAAAATGATTTGGGCTCAGTTTGGAAATAGGATTGACAGGAATACGTACTATTAGTATAGTATTTTTTGGTATTTTGTTACAAAATGATTTCTTTTATCTGTTGTAAAAAAAATATTTTAGTAATTGTTTGTACTAATTAAATATCTGTTTCAATGAGGACCCATTTACAAGTTCATTATCTAATCTCTGCCATACTCAATTAAAACAAACTTGGTTGTAATGACTCATACAAAAATTTTACTTCCAACCGAACAACCGACTTTACTACGTTCTCCCTTCGTTTTAAATTGCGTATTCTTTTTGGGCAATCGTACTGCTTGAAATATTCCCTATAGTTTGCCATCAATAACGTTTGCTTTGATTTTGAAAACTTTGTTCAACTAAAATTTATTAAAATCTATCAAACAAGATCTCTATTATATATAAAGCTTCCTACTCCACAAATTAATAAAAATATAGACAATTCCTTGAAACATTTGAAATACTAGTGAAAAGAAGTCAGTAAATTGGGACGGATATAGCTTGCCACTAAAGTGTTTGTCGGTCGTTAATTTCGGAGTCTTAGAATTGGTCGAGCTGCGAGAAAATTGGTCCAGATGTCCGGTTATTAATTTTTTGTTTTTGATTGGAGTATTAACTTCTTCTCACCTCTAATCATAATTCCAATCACTCTTTTCTTTCACCATCAAAATTTGTCAACCTATAACATGGATCCAGAGATAAGTATCAAATTGCAATTAGGTCATGAAACTACAGGTCAAAAAAAGTAAGCTTTTTTATTGAAGTGGAAGTAGTGGTGGGGAGTGGGCTTTTGGTGTGTACTTCAACATCAGAAATCAAATCGTCGTACAAATTATTACCCCATCTCCTCGAACGAAACAAAGTTGGGAATCTGTTTCTGTAATTTTCCATTTCCAGAAAGAGAAGAAAGGATTCTCTAATGATATCGGAGCCGTAGGAGAGCACGCAATTCCAATAAAATTATGGGTAAGACGATTACTTATTCAGAAAGAAGTCAGACTTTATTTTAAGAAGCGGAGCTCTAAATGTATTAATTTAAGTTGTTTAATTTAATCATGGCATCTTTCAAATCATTTTGGAAATTCCACCTCAATGTAAAGTTTGTATAAAATAAAGGATCATACTTCGGTTACGTTTTGTCTGACTTTTCTTTTCCTAAGAAAGAGAACATAAAACTTTAATGTAATAGGCCTCAATTAAGAGATTTGAAATTTTGCATCTTAATTTTTTTTTCTAAATGTAAGCATAATTTGTTAGTGTTATTATGTGTATCTATTTTTTAATTGTATGTATTAATTATGCTTAACGTTAAAGTATAAACTAAATTTAGTATTTTGACAAAATTCCAATGAACAAAACCCAAATATGATAGATAGTACCAAAAAAGATATAAATGTCTAGTTTTTAGAAACTCTAAAATATTTAGCTCTAGAACCTTTAGAATATCGTTGTGAAATATCAAGAGTTTTTTTTTTGTGAGAATTAATTACATGTGTAATTCTAGAGTTACCTCAAAATTTATGTTGTATGAAAATATCTTTGTACAAAAGTCTTCCATGAGTTAGGAATGGCAACGGGGCAGGGCGGGTTTTTGCATACCCCGACCCGAAAATCATTATCCGCCCCCGACCCCGACCGGGATTTTTTGGGTTACCCCCGTCCCCGTCCTGATCGGGGAACGAGTTTACCCGCCCCGCTCGATAAAAATTAAAAAAAATTAAACTATAAGTAAAAAATTAAAAAAATGCAAAATAAAAATAAAAATAATCTAAAAAATAAAAGTTTTGAAATTATTTTTGTGTCTTTTGGTATCGCGGTTTTATCTAAACTTTTAATTGCAATCAGTATTTTAGATACTTCATTCCATTTTTTTATGTGTAGGATTTATTATAAATATTTGAAGAAAACTTTTTAAAAAATCCACTAAACACCAATAAATATCAATTTTTATTTTTTTTTAAAATTTGATTAGACTACTTGACAATAAAGAGACATTATTATTTTTAAATAAATACATATACACACACACACACACACACACACACACACACATATATATATATATATATATATATATATATACATACACACAGACACGCCGGGTTGGGTAATTTCGGGTCGGGTTTAGAGGCAGGGTACTTTCGCCCCGAACCCGAGCGGGTTTTGAAAATTCTACCCTAACCCAACCATCAAAAATGGAGTGAAAAACCCACCCCGTTCGGGGCGTGGCGGGTACACTTGCCATCCCTACATGGAGTAGTACAAATAAACATGAGTTCTAACCATTTTGCATCAAACAAAAAACGTTTGAGTGCAAGTATAATATAAACACTCTCCTTCCCCATTCTTGTCTTTATAATTCTTCTTCTCCCAAAAATATTGTCTAACTAAACAATAGAAATGTAACGACCCTATTTTTTTTTTTGATAAATAAAAATTTCGTTAAATATTTAAATTTTAATTATTTGGATTTCCTTTAAAATTTCTTTTTAACTTTAATAATCCGTCATAATTAGGTTTAAGACTTATAAAATTATATTTCTTTGTACCAGATAATCTAGTCATTTTTAAAAGACAAGTGTACTTGTAGAAACACTTGTATTTTCCCTAGTGTATAAAACAATATCTTAAATTATATTTCTTGACTAAAAATCCTACGTGGCAAGTAGAATTAATTTTCAACCGATTAGTTGGAAGAACCAAACTACCAATTCATCTAGTTACAATCTCCTAATTATAGATGAACCTTTACCCATTGGATAATAAAAGTTAGGAAAACTTTTATCCATTGGACAATAGAAAACTTAGATTTTCTATCAAAGATATTTTATGCTAGATTTGATAAAGTACTCATATATAGTTATATATAGACTTATATACACATGCCTAAAGGACATTTTGTTATTTTAAATATTATTCAAGTATATATTACTTTATTCCTTTTATCCATTGGTCAAAAAATGCAAGAGAAAATATTATCGATTGGATAATAAGTTAGTCTTACTAACTAGTACTAAGATTTATTAAATAAATCACTTCCTAAATTTTTCCATGTGTTTATATACATTAAAGATATGTAAATATCTAATTTTCTAGATTTTTAAATACACTAATAAATATATAAGTACTAGTACTTCTTGAATTATTCTAATAAGAAAATTTTGGCCATATATTTTATTTGATACTTAAAAATCTTGATGGATTATATGGTACCTAATAGTACCTACATTTATATTTGAAAACTTGGACATGTGTTTGTGTGTGTGTGTGTGTATATATAATATAATATAATAGGAACATGTGCTTATTAGATTAGTTTATTGGGAAATTTTGATCTTATATTTTTTTATTAGATTCTTGAAAATCTTAAATGATTATATAGTACATTGTAAAGTATTTTACTAGACTTTCTAAGTACACAAATATATTTATATATGGATACATATACCTTTTGGCTTATTATTTTTTTAGGAAAATCTTAACCATTGGACAATATATAATTGTTAGGGAAATTTTATTACTTGAGTAATAGCTAAGACTTTTGTTATAAATAGCACCTCATTCTTGCCATTTAACTCACACCTTTCAACCTTTCAACTTCTCTCTCTAGAAATTCTTGAGTTCTTACTTTGTTCTTGGAGTTTTTGAGTTTTTCTTGAAGTTCTTCAAGAAGCTCATCCAAAACCGCCACTCGACCACCTTTTCGA
Organism: Rhododendron ovatum; assembly: GCA_019656835.1. Lineage (NCBI taxonomy): Eukaryota > Viridiplantae > Streptophyta > Magnoliopsida > Ericales > Ericaceae > Rhododendron > Rhododendron ovatum. The sequence continues at coordinate 36,042,196 of CM033800.1, read as the reverse complement.
TCCAAAAAGTTTAGTAGTATAGTCAAGATCTTGTTTCGAGATAAACCTTTCTCTTTCGAAGCTACCGGAAGCTCACCATAGGAAGTTACTCCATCCGACGTACTTACTTTTTCCGTAGCCGTACCTACCACCAAGAAGAACGATAGATTTTCCCTTACTCATTAATTCTAAGTATAAAAATTGTATGATCATGTAGACTATCCTTAACTACTCTCTTTAAGTATGTATATAAGTTTGTCTAGTTGCTTATAATGTTTGAAATGCATGAAAGATAGCTAGTAAATTTATTTTGCTAAAGGATGTACAAAAATGTTGAATAATCGACCTTTACTTCAATAAACATATGTTGTTTAGAACTTTCCACAGAAGAAGAAAGAATGGATTTAGAAAGATAAACATTTAATGTTGATGAAGAAATATTCGTATTTTGATCTTTAGAATGGTTATGAGCATGTATTCATGAATTGTTTGTATTACTTGTGGTGTGATAAAGCATAAATGATTTTTATTCCAAAGGCGTCCATACATGTGACGTTATGCTTTAAGTTGTGGTTTGAGCATGATGATTAATATAAAGTTGGATGATCTTGCTAGTTTAGTTTCAAGATTACAATGAATGGATTTATGATTACGTATGTGAAAAGTCCTACCGCAGAATCGTTGCATGAAAACGAGACACAGAAATTGGAAAAGTAGAAACATGACACCTAAGGTATGGTTAATGATGAGATGTGTTTTGAAAAAAAGAAGAAATATTTTGAAACCCCAAATGATGCAGGACGTGGTAACCCATTGTGTGGTGTGTGTGTGTGTGTATGTGCCAATGAGAACCCAGAGAGGCGGAACCGAGGTAAGGTGTGTGGCTTGGTTACCGCGAAGAGGTGCTGATGCCAATTGTGTGCTAATGGAAACCCGGAGCCGCGGAACCATTGTGCGGATACTCGAAAACTCGGAGTGGCGGAACTGAGGCAGGGTGTGTGGCTTAGTTACCGCGGAGAGGTGCCAATGCCAATTGTGTGCGAATGAGAACTCAGAGCGGCGGAACTATTATGCGGATACTTAGGGACCCTGAGCGGCGAAACCGAGGTAGAGTATGTGGCTTGGTTACTGCAGAGAGGTGCCAATGCCAATTGTGTGTCAATGGAAATCCGAAGCGGCGGAACCATTGTGCGAATACTCCAAAATTCGGAGCGGCGGAACCAAGGTTGGGTGTATAAAAATGATTTGAAAATGTTGATTTGGAAAATGAAAAGTGAAAAATGTAGACATGATTTACAAGATATCGCGTAGGAGAAACTCAAAAATCACGGACACCAACGTTAGTTGAATAGTGAATGTGGATGTGTCATTGTTAATTATTTTGTTAAATACGCATGTACTATGTGGATCTCATTGATTCTATGTCCTATTATGTGTAAGTTATGGGTTAGTGGGTATGAGATTGTTCTGCTGAGCTTTTGTAGCTCATGTTGTTACCTTTGGTGACCCTGACATATTGTATTGGTGGCAACGCTGGTATAATGTGTCAGATTTTGTAGATGAACAGGAAAAACTCTACACCTTAAAGACTTTCGGAGCCAAGGAGCTGATTAGGATGGAGGAGCAAGCGGAGCAGTAGATAGGAACCATAGTTTTCCCTCATTTTGTTGAATAAAAATACTCTTGTGAGAATTATAATGTAATATTGAACCAGACTCTATTTAGATTTTTAATGAAAATGTCTATTTAATGTTCCCAAAATTCGGAGCATTACAAAAAACTTATATTCTTCCAACAAACGTATTTTAAGATACACGATACGTATTCCGATACAAACTATACAATTGAAAAACGATACAGAATATATATCCCGATTTGAAAACACTGTTAACAACACACTAAGCAGCATTTTTCAAGTAGGGTTTCAGGTACAGGTTCTAAGGGTGGATAGAGGAGGTGAGGGGTTTAAGTAGTGGGTGTAAATGATTTTGTTGGTTTACACAAAATAAGTATTACTCCATTTTGTCTCCTTTTAAGTATTCAGTTTCGTAACTCCAAGTTATTAAGTAGACATTAATATTACATATTTTATATCAACTTTTACCTTCATTTTTTCTATTTACCCTATATAGAGATATCATCATTACATTTTTACTTATTAACTTTTCAAAATAAAATCTTTTTTAAGGACAAAATAGAAAATGTATTAATTTTTACCCACTAACTTTATAAAATTGACATTTATTAAGGGACAATCCAAAATAAAATACTGAATTTTAAAAAAAGGAACGAAAGGAATATGATTTAGGAGAAAATATGAGGTAAATGAACATTAAATATGTGGTTTAAAAGAATAAAATGGAATTTGTTGTATTGTGTAAGTTGCAGGGAGAATCAACCCGATAGTATATCAATAAAGGTATTTTCAGAAATTATAGGGCGAATCAGTCTGTTTTTCATTACGATTTTAAGAAAGCTTTTACCGATATTCCCTAAACTTGATTTCTTACAAAAACTCTTAAAAGAATATTTTAAAAATAATAAAAAATATTTTAAAAATAATGAGCCGATTAAATCGCATCGCGTCGCATCATACGATTAGAACCATGCTACTGGTACAGACAATCTGTGTACAGATTGTGCACAGATTTTGTGGTGGGGCCCACCACGGGTCCCACACAAATGATCCGAGCCGTTCATTAAATGTAAAATATTTTTTCAAGAGTTCCCATAAAAAATCAGCTCAATCTAATGCCTATAAGTACTCGATCCAATTATCTAAATTTTTATTCAGATTTTCGGGTAATGAAAAGTTAGATGATTAGATCAAGCACCTATACGTATTGGATTGAGCTGATTTTTTAAAGAAACCCTTGATAAAAATGTTTTACATTTAATGAACGGTTCGGATTATTTGTGTGGGACCCGTGGTGGGCCCCACCACAAAATCTGTGCACAATCTGTGCACAGATTGTATGTACCAGTAGCATTCCACGAGTAATGCTACATACACAGCAAAAGTGCACAGATTTTTTGTGGGGCCCACTACGGATCCCACACAAATAATCCGAGCCGTTTATTAAATGTAAAACATTTTTTCAAGGGCCCCTACGAAAAATCAGCTCAATCCAATACTTATAGGTGCTCGATTCAATCATTTAACTTTTCATTCGAATTTCAGGATAATGAAAAGTTAGATTATTGAATCAAGCACTTATAGGTATCGGATTGAGCTGATTTTTTGCGGACATTCTTGAAAAAATGTACTCAGATTATTTGTGTAGGATCCGTAGTGGGTCCCACAAAAAATCTGTGCATAAAATCTGTGCACTTTTGCTGTGTATGTAGCATTTCTGTTTCAGATACGATTGAGACCGAGGTGGCCCGCATTATAGTGTACGTGCACAATCTGTATAGAATGTCGGTGCAACTAGCACGGCTGAATAGTATTCGGATGCAGCCTGTCCAGATTTCAACCTAAAGAGGCGATTGTTGAGAGAGAGAGAGAGAGAGAGAGAGAGAGTTGGCGATGGCTTTCCAGGCAAGTCAAAATCTTATGTTTTATTAGTAGCCATTGATAATCCATGCTTGACACAGCCCCTTATTCATTATGTTTTCCTTTATATGCGGTTCACAAAAACCAGATTTTGATTAGCATCGTTTTACGTGACGAATTCCAGTTCTATGTATGTTCGCCCAAGTTTGTGAGACCAAGGAGGTTCATTTTTCATTATTTTTGTTTGAAATTATCTCTTAGGAGCTCTATTCTTACCACAACCATATTTTTTTAGGAAACTTTTCGATCAAGCATTCACCTTTCAAAGTATTTCTAAATGTTTGTCTTGTTTTCCGTTTGTTTGTGATGCCCTTTTGTTGTTCTGCGAACACAATATTCCTTGGTACCCCTAGTTCGAGCTGATTTTGTTTTGTTTTTCTGGGTTTATTTCTCCAGTGACTACTCTCCTCTTTTGGGACGAAATGTTTTCCTTTATGTTTTTGTGGCCAAGAGCGGTTATTCTCTTTGCTAATTTACTTTTTCTTTTTTAACCTTTTAAATTGCTGCCCGGACCCGTTCAATCTTTCGAATTCAGCTAGCCAACTAGCATTGTGTGTGTGTGTGTGTGTGTGAAACTCAATTGAATTCTGTTCCGATTTACTTCCAAAATTTTCTGTACTACAGGAGAATTTTCTTGATCGAGATCGAAGGAACGGGCGGGGGTTAGAGGCGGAAGAGTCGGACGAAGAGCTGAGAGGCTTAGGCTTCGAGGATTATAGAAGGCTTAAGCGTCAGAAACTTAGGAAGACTTTTGCGGTGAAGAGTTATGTTTGGGAGGTCATGCCTAACCCTGATAGAGGCGATGTCGAATTGTATGAACAGGAACCGGAGGAGATTGTAGAGAAGTATGAGGGGGAGAAGGAAAGTAGTGAGTTTAGTGAGAAGGAAAAAAATGGAGAGAGAAAATCTAAAGTGGAAGTGGAATCAGAGTCTGAGTTGGAATCGGACGGTTCAGGATCTGAATCGGATGATTCGCTGGTGAGGAGGAAGAGAAAGAGTAGGAGTTCGAAGTCTAGTCGGAAAAGTAGGAAATTTGAATCAGAGGGTGATAGTGAATCAGACGGTTCGGCGGTGAGGAGGAGGAGGAAGAGTAGGACTTCGAAGTCTGGGCGGAAAAGTGGGAAACTTGAATCAGAGGGTGTTACTGAATCGGATGAATCTAGTGATGAATTGGAAGAAGACAGGAGATGGAGGAAGAAGTTGGGGAGTAGTCGAAGCAGGTGAAAGGAGAGGAAGAGGAGTGGTAGAAGTAAAAGGAGCAGTGGTAGAGATAGTGATGAAAGTGAGAGTGGCGGTAGTGAAAATGAGGAATTGAAGAAAGAGAAAGGAGTTTCAATAACAAAGGGAAAGAGAAAGAGAGAATCGGATGTTGGGAGTTCTGAATCAGATGAAGTTGATGCAAAGATTAAATTTAAGGAAGAGGATTTGAAGACAGCTGAGGTCGCTAGTGAAGTGCTTTTGTTAAAAGAGATGATGGAATTGCGAAAGAAACCCGCTTTGGAGGATGAACAAATGGTTGGACCAATGCCATTGCCTAGAGCTGAAGGGCATATTAGCTACGGAGGAGCACTCAGGCCTGGTGAAGGTGATGCCATTGCTCAGTATATTCAACAAGGAAAACGTATCTCGCGTAGAGGTGAAGTCGGTCTTTCGGCTGATGAGATTCAGAAGTTTGAGACTCTTGGGTATGTGATGAGCGATAGTAGGCATCAAAGGATGAATGCGATTCGTATCAGGAAAGAAAACCAGGTTTATAGTGCTGAGGACAGGCGGGCATTGGCAAAGTCTAACTACGAGGAGAAAGCAAAAGAGGGAACAAAAAGTCATGGCTGATCTGCAGCGGCTTGTGCAACGCCATATTGGACAGGATACTGGCCCTTCCCATGATCCATTTGGTGGAACCGAGGGTGCTGATGCGTAATCGCCTTGTATGTTCACTATTCTCTGTGTGTGTGTGTGTGTTTTCTTTGTCATTTGGATGAAGTACAAATATCGATAGGCATACGTGTGCAATAATTTTGACACTGTTCACTATTCCTTGTGTGTGTGTATCTCTGTCTTCTTTGTCATTGGGTGGAGGACAGATATCAATAGGCTTGTGAGTTTGATAAAATTGAGCCTGTTTCATATGTTTTTAGGGGTTTTGAATTGAAACTTTCCACCGTCTTAGCTGATTTTTTATGTCTATCTTAAGTTTTACAAGGAATCACCCAATCTGTAATTTGATTTACAATGAATAGAGAGAGAGGAGGGCGGTTCAATGTGTTTATTAAAAGCTGGATAAAATATTTAAGGAATTATGCCATTCAAGCATGTGATGGTTAGGCTTTGGGGGAAATGGCTCGTCTTAAGTTTACAACTGCCTTGTGCAAGAGTTATATCCTTGCCATTCAATAGCTAATTGACTTCCATAATGTTGGTGTTCCGGGGCATTTGCAATGGAGGTGAATTTTGGCCTTTTAAAAAGGCTGGGTTGGGTAATAATGTTTACACAAACATGGAACTCTTGGAAGCTAAATAGAGAATTTTTTTTGAGGTTACGGATGCCAAAAGATCCCACATGAAAAGCTCCCACCTATGAATGTATGGATTAGACACTGCAGTGATGATTTAATGCACAAATAAGTTTAAATGTTTAGTTTCGCCTATGTAATGTGCAGAAACACTTGGCATCTTGCTTAAAGTTCAAAGATGAGGGCAAAATATGGCAATCTATTTTGAAAAGGCAACGTGCAGATCCAAATATTATCATATTAGAGTTGAATTTGAGCACACTATCCTTTGTAAATTGTTGTATGCTTTTCTTTCTTGTATTTTTGGTCAGTCCCAAATTGAAGCAACTTGAGGTGAAATGTGATAATGCGCTCATTGAGTTCATGTTTGATGATATCTTATGTGGTAGCTATTCCATGAAGTTTCATATAATATAAGTGACTCCAAAAAAGGAATTGTTTATTCAGAAATGTTCTCTTGATCCTAGGACTTGGGAGTGGAACAAGGTCTATATGCTTTATAAGCTGCAGCCCCCATCTCCTTCTTGAGTACGTCAGTTGGAAGCAAAATTATGATATGCGTGTTACCATTTGGAGCAGGTGCATGGTTTTTGTGATCATAAGCTTCCTTTACCAAATAACCATGTTGCTCTGCTGTGGGTACTTCCTCCTTTGTTTTTTTTCCCCACTGTATTTTGGTCCACATGTTTCTATGTACCTCAGACTTAAATCCCAGCTATTTAAGGAAAGTTAATGTGGGTATCCAGAAGAGGATTGCCATGTGGCACTTACCGGCGGGTCCAATACCCCGCGGGTAAGGCAAGCGAGCTCCTCCAGATTCAAGACTCCTCATACCATGCAGCACTCTAGACTTCATGGACCTTTGTATTGGGAACTCCTCCGTAGAGTCTCCAAAATACGACACTATGAGGCTTAATGACATGCTCTGCCATGTCCACTCTCCATACAACAAATAAGGCTCTCATGAGCCTGGCAACTCTCAAAGACTCCTCATGATACCCAGGTCGGTAGCAGGGCATGGGTACCCCACTCGGGATCTAAGGAGGTATGTGGCTTGGAGGCTGGAGCAAGGGCATTGGCGAGCTCCACCTTTACCAACCATAGAGGGAGAGAGAGAGAGGGGTGCCGCCTATGTCATCCGACGTCTGCCTCAACTACCTTTATCATTACCACAACTACCCTCATTACTACCACAACCACGACCATGCTTATTACAACCACCCCTGACACCGGCAACTGACCACCTGCCACTCCATCCCTCTGGCCACTCTATTCACTGGACAGTCCATCCCTCAGTCCATCCTCTGGCATCAGTGACATGCCCATCTTCCGAGGCTTCCATATAAGGATGGTTGATACACCACCAAAAGTTATAGACACACTAAATCCCATACAATACCTACAGATACAGAGTTCTAACTCTCTGGTGGACCAATCTCTCCACTGCCATCTCCTCTCTCTCTCTCTCTCTACAGCCACCTTGAGCTCTATCCTCCTCCACCTCTGGTGGTCCCGAGCACTGTTGTAGAGACCGCCATATACCCGGAGGGCAACCTTAGGGACTCTTCCCACCACTCACATCCGCAGTTAACATAGTCCTGTTCTCTGTTATTGCGGGAGATTTATACTGTAATCAAGCTTTGCACCAGAGAGCATTGTGAGATAAAGTTCACATTTTTTAATGATTCAAATTTAACAACTGGCCTGCTTCCTTGCCCAGCTTAGTCCAAAAGTCTTCCCAAACTGTTTATAGGTTATAGTTTGTATGAAGTCATGTGGAAAATGGATATTGTAATCGTAATATAGCTTACTTATATATCTTGACCTATGCATGCACTTTAAAAGTGCTCTACAGTCTTCTAATAAAGCTCCTCGAAAAGGTTCTGCAATCTGATTTTCCGTCACATATATCTTGGTGCTTAATCATAGAGAACATTTTTTTTGTCAGATATCATTTCGCCTGGGAAACTAAAAGGTCTGCACCTGTAACATACTAACATAGTTATGTATTTGTTTTGTAACACTAACGCAGACATTTTTTCCTGCAAGTTTCTTGAAGTTTTTTTTTTTTCATCTTCACCTTCATCATTTGATTTATTGTTACATCTTTTCCACCTCTACAACATAGAAAAAATGACATGCACATTTTACCATGATGAGCAAACTGTCATATCCACGGGCCCTGGCCACCCCCTTCTCACTGGTTCCTAATGAATCACGTGTATCAGGGTTTTCTTTTTTCTTGTCTTTCCATTTTTCAATTGCTATGGTCCTTATTAAAGATATGCTTGTTTAAGGCTTTCTTCCATCATGCTTGTCAGCAAGTTGTATGAGTAGAGTTTTCTCCTACACCGGCTAGTCACGAGTTATGAGAAAAAAGGTATCATGTGTCTCACCGTGAGATGATATATGTTTTCAGCCTCATGAGATGCCTTGAATGGCATAACCTGAATGTTGATGTTAGATAATTCATTGCGTTATAAGATTAGGCTTAGATGTGAACTAAGACAACCTTAAGGTAAAAGGGGATGAGGGAAGCGGAAGCAACGATCTTTTGGGTGGGGATCCTGGTGGTTCCTAGAGTCCATTTGGGAAGTCACCTATACAGGTGATGACTCGAGGCTCTATGTATGAGAATGGGATATGTCAATGCGGCTGTGCCAGGGGGCTGCCTTGTCAATTGTCATCCAAATGGAGAAGACTTGTACACATGAACATGTCTGCAGCTACTCGAGGTGGCTGCCTCTGTGAAGTTTGATCTATCTCAGCCAATACCAAATTGTGGGATGTGGTTTGAACTTCCAAGTAGGGATGGTGTATGGACTATGACATACAATGCTCTTCTAGGAAGGGGGGCCACATTTTTCCTTCTTTAATAATCTTCCTGGTACCTCCCCTCATTGAACCCACAAACCCTTCACTCCACCTTCGCTTCATTGTTTGCCTGCTTGCTTCTCAACAATGGAACCTTATAAGCCAGTAGGCAAACAGACTTCTGAGTTTGATTGCGAGGTGCTGTCATTAACACCTGTTGATCATCAACTAGTTCGAAAATATTGGAACCCTGCTGCACTTTCGTTCTCTCATGATTCTTCTCTTGATAGGTTTTCCGTTTTCATGATTTTCAGGGCTCAGGCATGAGAAGGAAAGGCACAATCCTTCTCTCCATCTTCAGCCACGTACTCTAGTGAAAGGAAGTATCTTACGATAGGAGACCACTTCACTTAGCAGATATTTCTCCTTTCTAGGATTAGTCTTTATGTGATTTTTGCTGACAGAATGTGTATTCCTCTAGCTCATGAGTTGCATGACCACACTCTTGTAGCAAGTAGTGGTTCACGGTATGAGTGTGAAGGCTGCACTTTGATTGTGTACTAGATCTGCACAAGCTTGAGCTTGTGAAGGTGCATAATGGTTGGGCCAACTCAATGTGCCAGAAGTGTAAAGAGACTGTCAATTTAAACTCCGAGGCATTGGGTGTCTTGATCTACGTTGATGTTATGACATCTCAACTTGGAAAGAGCAAATTAAAGAAGTACACATGTCCTTCAATGAGGCTTCTACATCCTGTATAGTGCTGGCATGCGAAGGCTACTGGTGAAGTGTGGTGAGGGCGGACTATAAGTCCTCACGTCCTATTTGGCAGTGTTCTAAAACAAGGATCTAATCGGCGATTAATCACTGGTGGGGCCTATCCGATTAGATCCGATTAACGATTAATCGCTTGAAGGTGGCCGACCGCCCAACTAGTGCCTAGCGACTTTTAGAACATTGCTATTTACGTTTGCTATCCAAGTTGGAGAGACACACCCTAAGAGTCTGAGACTGGAATTCGGGAGACTCTGAGAGTCTTAAAAACTATTAGTTATGTAATTTGGGAGACATCTGTGGAATTATTAGTTGGATATGGCTCTTAGAAAATTGAAGATGTTCACAGAGGTGAATTGAAATCAAGGCCTGATGCTACAAGGGTACCAACCAGAGGGAATGGATAAGAAACGACTTAATTTTGTGCTTAGATAAGATTCAGATTCATAGTTTAGTTTGTAGAGAACTGTTTCCAGCTGGGTAAACTTCTTTGTTTCAAATTTATTTATTTTTTGACATCAATGGGAAGATTTGTCTGCTATACAACTGCAACATGTTGTTGCCATTAGTTAATTGATTTGTCCTGCTCCTTTTTATCTTATGGCTGCAGGGGTTCAAGCTCTAGTTTCAGCGCTGTGGAGAGAAGGAACGTATCTGTTCCAGAATCACTTGGGGGTTTGTCTCATCACAATCGCTAGCGGAAGCCAGCCTATACAAGTTCTATTGAGGGTTATGTAGATCATCCGGCAGATAGAATTCATTGTTCCATGCAAAATCTGGTGTCTTTCCAGTAATTACCTTTTCTGAGCACCATCTCATTCAGATGCTTCATTTCTGACGCCTGCTGTTAATAGAATGAAATTGTATTTGTGATAATAATCCCTTGTGCTTTTCTTGCTTGATAATCATCCCTAGTTTGCTTTTCTTCCAAACATCGTTTATCTGTCTGAATTTTATGTACGACTCGAAGCTATTATTCCATAATTTTGTGTTGGGGGATGCATATGATGATAGTTCCAATCCCTTGAGTGTTTCTGGGTAATACAAATCGTCAACTAGTCCTGTTGAGCCCTTAACATTTTGTTTAGCTGAGTAGGGAAAAACAAGAAGGAAAATGGGGTCATGTAGACCCCTTATGTTTTCTTTCTGGATTATAGTGATTATTGTTATGGACATCACTCCTATTTGTTTGTCGAATGTTGCTAGAACCACACTCATATTTACGCACAAACTCACATATACGTTTTACACAGCTATATGGGCCTTAGGGTTGCAAAAGAACTGCGCAAGCAACTCGAGGCTTGGCTTGATTTGTTTGGTAATTGAATCGAGTTTGAGCTTGAGTTTGGAGCTAGTTTAGGAAATGAGTTGAATTTAACACTCTGAAGCTCGGCTCGGCTCGTTTGTATATGTTCGGCTAGTTTAGTAAATGAACTGGGCTCGGTTTGTTTACAGCTAAGCTTGAACATAGCAATGCTCGGCCCGCAAATTCACTCTTTTGTTGAGCAAAAGATTTAGGGGACCCTGATATTTAGGTTAGGCGTCACTGGACTGCTTCACCACTTGAAAGTTCTTGAAAGATTAAGCTTTATGTTGGATGATATGCTTTGGGTTTTCTCCTTGCCTTATGTACCAACATCATGAGGCAGGTTCTTCTTTTTGTTCTTGTTTTCCTCGATGTACCATTTGTCGAGTTATAAATAATCTTTTTGCCGATCAAAATCAACTATTAAATGAAATCCCCACTTAGTTGGGCACAAATATAAATCAACATAAACTGAGAATGTATAGGTTGGAGGTTTTAAAAGGTGAATGATAATAATAGCGCTCACTTAGATAATCTTTCTACGTTTCGGGCTAAATGATACTAATACTGAGGAGTATTTTTTTTTTAATTACTCAGGAATTTGGGCCAGCTAGCTTACGTGTACATCGACTAATTTGGGAGACCAATTCCACAGTCTGTACGCTAACGGGGATCTAATTAAAGTTAGAGCAAAACTCTATAGAAATTGGCTTCAAATGAACTAATATGAGTGTTGGTACTAATTACAAGAGTGATGGTTATTACGATAGCAAAATTAAAGTCATGTCTCCAGTTATTTATATTCTTTTTACTAAGATGCATTAACAGCTACTCCTATTTTGAGATTTGAGTGTGCTGAATAGATTGCATAGCGCATGCAACTACATCTACATCTACATCTAAATGTGTATAACGAACATCTACGATAAAAGCAAAGCAAACGATTAAATAAATTATAGTAGAAAAGAGATAAAAAGAAACTCAAATGAGTGCCTGAATGGAATCATTTTTAAAAGATAACATACCAACACATCTTTGACACCGAAACTAATGTCCTACCACATGTAAGTTGTGTTAGGAGTATGTTTAGCTCTAATAAACGACTATGGGGACTCGAACCCCGGTAAGTCCAACCACTTGTGAGTTTCAACCATTGAACCAACTGGTTTGAGCACGATTGCATAGGAATTCCGCACAAGTGATCGGAGTCGCTCAACTTTTTCAAAATATTTTTTCAGCATTCCCGTGAAAAATCAGCTCTGTCGAATATAGCCTGATCGATTCTACACCCGATTTGCTAACATAAAATTGAGAGTAAAATTGATCAAGCCTTTACTGATATTTGACGGAGCTGATTTTTTACAGGAATTCTTAAAAAATGTTTTAAAATAATTGAACGGCTCCGATTATTTTTATGGGACCCCTAAGTGAGTTTCATAGAAAGTGGTGTACGTACACCAATTGGTGTACCCATAGCAGCAGGGCTATCACACCAAAAAAATCAAAGGAAAGGCATCCCCCTAAGTTATTGACTTATTATTGTCCATTGAATATCCGTGGAATCCCAAGGTAGGGTAAAAAAATCAGATCAAAAAGCTCATTTTGTGTTGCTCTATTGCACCCCCACATCATTAGGGAATCCTTTTACTCCTAGTTTTGTTTTCTGGGCAATGGAAAATCCGTGAAAAAGGAGAAATTTCTCAGTGCCTCGTGGGCACGGGCCACGTGATACCGACCACTCATCTCAGCCGTCCAAACGTGTATTGGACGGTCCAAATTGTTTGGCCTGAGGGGGTGGTTTGGTAATTTTACACTAAAAATTTACCCAAACAATTTGAGTCGTTCAAAACACATTTGAACGGCCGAGATGGTGCTCGGCACCACGTGGCCTTGCCGACCCGGCACTGAAAAACTTCTCGTGAAAAAGAGTCGAACTTGGCAGGCAGGCCAAGGTGCATGTCCTTCACGAATGACAAATGAGATGAGTGTCAAGTACTACAGCAAGCCCCACTCTACCCGGCCACTTGGTCCCCTTAGTTGTAGAAAGCTAGGAGTAGTACTTGTATTAGTTTGACCACTACTTTCATGACCAAACTGCCATTGGGTGTCAAAATTGACGAGGCCACGGCTAGTTAAAGAATGGATGAACATTATTCACCTCAAGTGAATTTTCATGCGGAGTCTTGCTTCGATTATCATGTCCCTCAAAATCCGGGTACGGCCACCGATCAAAGTGCACAACCGGTGTACCGATCGTCAAGCAGGATGTGGAGTGGGCCCAGCCCATGCTGCTATGGTCAGTTCTCATGGCATTTTCGTATCAGGACGTAAAATTGCATTGTTTTGCTTTCCTTATTTATCCTTCTATTCCTACTTGTATTAAGCTCGAATCGTTGGAGGACAAAAGGGGTGCAACTTGTCCCTGGACTATGTACTTGTAACTTTATTTCAATTTAAGCTTTACCTTTTAACTGAAGAAGAAAAAGAAGGTGCCCTTTCATTTCATTAAAAATTCTAGCAACTTCCCATTACTCTTCACACTTTTAAAAAGGCAATCTTGTAAATTTACACCAATCAAGCAAAAGAAAGAGCGGAAATGATACTCACACAACCGTTGTGTGTGTTGTGTAACCAATTCTGACCGTTTAGATGTGTTTGGATGCTCTAGATTTTAAAAAAATTCTTCCAATGAAAAGTTTTAACTCTTCCAAGGAAAAGTTTGAACGAATTTTGACCATTTATTACAACAATGGACGGATGAAGATTGATTGTATTTGATATTTTGCACAACCGTTGTGCATGTAGCAGAGTGCATGTGCACAAAACTACAAATGGTTAATTACCAAAAAAGAACCACCACTTCCCTTGCCCTTTTCTTGACAGGTCACTTCCCTTGTCCTTACTTGTCCTTTTCTAAATTCCCCATGAAAACGAATGACGACTTGATAATTTGCAACTCCGTCCGTCCCGATTTGTTTGTCCACTTTTTAACTTTTAAGTGTTCTAAAATGTTTGTCCATTTAACTTCTAATTGGATCGATTTTCCCTTTTTGTTTTTTTTTGGTGAAATAAAGTAACTTTTTTGAAAAAGTTGAGGGTAATTGTAGAAAGTTGAATATTTTTAGGTGTAATCATTTTGTTCCCTGAAAGAATTAAATTTTCAAAGTTGGACAAACAAATTGAAACGGAGAAAGTAGAACAAAACCAGGTAATCTTAAGCAAAAGTTTAATAAGTGACGACTAACCAACACATGAGATACTAACAACTCAAGGTATGTAGGTCACAATGAAAACTTTTAACTTTCTTTACGATGATCCGTTTGGTTCACATTACTTATTTGCGTATGAGCAAGTAATATGAAACAAAAATTTATGAAATTAATCGAGATGCACGTAAGCCATTCTAACCTGGATACTTATTAATTACCAAAAAATGTAGTAATATGAAGCAGAATCATTTCTACCAATTACAGTACTTATTTGCTTATACATTTGTTGCTTCTTTTGTTGACAATCAAATAGCCCCGACCATATGGATAAGTTTGTTTTGGGATTTTGGTTTTGGAATCTTGGGTAACGAGTGGAGAAAGATAAATAGAGAAATTAAAATAATAATTAAGAAAAAAATTTATTGACAACCGTACACAGAGAGAGAATCTCAAATTCCAAAACGAACATGGTCTACAAGCGTTGACTGCTTGCCATGTGAAATTGTGAACCAAACACACCCTAGAAAACCTATAGAGACTGACGGGGTTCCTACCGAATCGTACCGACGGTCATGCCGGGCCGTCTCCGGCCACTAGACGGCCTATCCGAGTCGTCCAAAAATTTTATAAAAAAAAATGAGGGGGCCCTCGCGAGAATCAACGGTATCCGATATGTGTAGTGTGCTTGATCCAAACATATTTTTTTCATGTATATATGTATATACGAAAAAATAGGTTGTTTGAATTGAGCATCTACGCACATCGGATGCCATTGATTCACGCGCAACCCATTCGGTTTTTTTTTTAGAATTTTTAGACAGCTCAAATCGACCGTCCGATGGCCGGAGATGACCAGCATGACTGTCGGTACCAATAGCAGGACTCACACGCCCCTGGCCTCTATATAACTTAGCTGGAATGAGCTGTGGTTTTAATTGCACCAGGTACAATTCTCCAATCATATTTCCCTCCAAGCAACAAATATGTTCGATAGCATTTTTTAGAACGCCTTTTTAAAAAATAAATATTTATTTTATATTTTTAAATTTAAAAATAATGTAAATAAAAAGTAAATTTTTAATTTTTTTGTATTGTGTTAAAGATCTCAATGAAATATTTCAAATAAGATTTATATTACATATTTTTAAATTTTAATAAATTAATTATTTTTTAATTTAAAATTGTCTTTTTAAAAAATAAATACTTATTTGACTTTCTGGGCTAGTGTGGACAGGGAGGACGAAAAAAAAATCAGGCACCACCTGCAGCACAATCAAGGATTGGATAGGGGGGTCTAATAGCAGCGACCGCCACGACAAGAATTTTAAAAAATGCAATTATTATATGTAAAAAAAAATTATGCTCAACTTATATAGTCTCGTCACCACTAAATTTTTTAGTATACATTTCTCCACTATTAGGATAAAATTCTGGTTCCATCCTTGAGCACAGTAACTACCAACTTTTCGTACAAATGGGCATGTGATGAACGTGAAAACAAAACATGAGTTTTACTATTTATGAGCACATGAGATGAGAGAAGTTTTGATTCTGTAAATTCTCGACAAGAAAAAAACTTGTGAAAATCAGTTATAAGAGGAGAAGTGAGAACTTAAGGAGGAAGAAGAAGAAGAAGATAAGAGATAATAGTGGTGATGAGAGGAGAGACGTGGGGACAGTTTGGTTCAGCCATTGCCAGCTTCATGTTCCTCTGGGCAATGCTGAATAAGTACTTCCCCCATTACCTCCGAGCCTCCATCGAAACCCGCTTCCAGAAACTGGCCAACTACTTCAACCCGTATGTTCAAATCACCTTCCACGAGTTCTCCGGCGACCGCATGAAGCGCAGCGAAGCGTACAAATCCATCGAGAACTACCTCGGTTCCAGATCAACAAAACAAGCGAAGAAGCTCAAGGGAGATGTCAATCAGGAAAACCATTCTCTGGTCCTCGCGATGGACGATCACGAGGAGGTTACCGACGAATACGAGGGCATCAAGTTCAAGTGGGCTTCGAGAAAGACCGTTCGCGAATCGAAGTCGATCACTTTCTCCCCTCCGCAAGACGAGAAGCGAAGCTACAGGCTCACGTTCCACGCGAAACACCGGAAGACGGCCACCGAGATGTACCTCGATCGCGTGCTGAGGGAGGGGAGGGAGATCGGGACGAGGAAGCGGCAGCGGAAGCTCTTCACCAACAGCCCGTCTGATAGCTACGGGTTCAAGAGGGCGACGTGGAGCCACATCGTGTTCGAGCACCGCGCCACGTTCGACACGCTGGCAATGGACCCGAAGAAGAAGAAGGCGATCATGGACGATCTCGTCACGTTTAGCAAGGCCAAGGATTACTACGCGAGAATCGGCAAGGCGTGGAAGCGCGGGTACCTCCTCTACGGACCCCCGGGGACTGGGAAATCAACCATGATCGCTGCCATTGCTAATTTCCTCAATTACGACGTTTATGATGTTGAATTGACGGTGGTTAAGAGCAACTCGGACCTGAGGAAGCTGCTGATCGAGACGTCGAGCAAGTCGGTGATCGTGCTGGAGGACATAGATTGCTCGCTCGAGCTTACGGGGACGCGAGAGAACAGGGATGAGGAGAAGAAGGAAGAAGGACAAGAAATTAAGAAAGATGGTGCTCAGGAGAAGGAGGAGAAGAAGAAAGGTGGTGTCACGCTTTCGGGGCTGCTGAATTTCATCGATGGGCTGTGGTCGGCGAGCGGAGGGGAGAGGCTCATCGTTTTCACGACCAACCATGTGGAGAAGCTGGACCCGGCGCTCATCCGGAGGGGGAGAATGGACCGGCACATCGAGATGTCGTACTGCGATTTCGAGGCGTTCAAAGTGCTGGCCAAGAATTATCTCGGCCTCGAATCGCACCCTTTGTTTGGCGCGATTCAGAGCCTGCTGGAAGAAATCGACATGACTCCTGCCGATGTCGCGGAGAATTTGATGCCCAAGACAGTTGAGGAGGATGCCGGTGTTTGCTTGGGAATCTTGATTGAAGCCCTTGAGAATGCCAAGGAAGAAGCAAGGAAGAAATTGGGTGAGAAGGAAGAAAAGGTGGAAGCTGAGCAAGGCCAAGAAGAAGAGAAAGCAATGTTTACCAAAAAGAAAAAGAAAAAAGAGAAAAGAGAAAGCAATGGAAAAAGGTCGAGAGGAAGTGAATCTGAAAGGTGAGAGAGAACCAAAAGAGGAGGAAGAAAAGAAGAAGAAAAGACCTAGAATTATGTCATGTCACTCTAGTTCTATTTAATTTTAGTATTAATTAGTGTGTTTTTATCTTAGAATTTAACTTCTGAAATGACTTGTTAATGGAACTCATGCTTATTTAGAGATGGGTTGCGAAATGGTATTCTAGTTGTGACTTTGGATTTAATCAGGGCTTTGATAAGTGTGATCATCTTAGGGAAATGCATAGCCTCAGCAAAGAATGTACTTATCCAATACAATAAGAGATTTGTCAGATTTGAGTGTCAACCAAGTATTTGCACCAGGCAAAGGGGTAACAGAAAATTTTCAGTGCCCGGTGGGCACGGGTCACGTGTTGCCGAACACGCATCTTGACCGTCCAAACGTATTTTGGATGGCTCAGATTTGTTTGGACTTGAGCGGATGTTTTGGTAATTTTACACTAAAAAATTATCCAAACAGATTTAAACCGTTCAAAATATATTTGGACCGCTGAGATTGTGCTCGGCACCATGTGGCCGTGCCCACCCGGCACTGAGAAACTTCTCCATTTTCAGGGCCTAGCAAAAGAAGATGGAGTATAGTCTTTTCCCTAACTTCGTTTGGAAGTTGAGGAAAGTTGGAGAAAATAAGAGAAAGGAAAATGGGAGAAATTGATAGGAAAATGAGATGGAAATTGGATTATTCACACTTGTAGATTTTTGTATTTTCTCTCTTCTATTTTTCCAAACCAAACAATGGGATAGAATTTTTATCCCCCCTTCCTTTCTCCCACTTTCCTCAAATTCCAAACAAAGCATTTAGTGGAATGATGTGAAGAAAATAGAATTATCTAATAATTCGACCAAAAACTAGTAATAGCAAGAAGCAACATAAAAAGAGTTCCTTAGTGGCCCTGCTCTAACTACCCTGTACTACCCAAGCACTAAAAGTAATTTTAGGACTTTTATTTTTATTTTTTGTCTTTATTTGAATTTTTTTCTTGTTTGTTAATTTTGCGCCAAATATTTTTGACTTTTTGAGACAAATTGGAAAAGTAAACTTTTTTACTTTTACCTAAATATTTTGAGAAATAACCACTAAAAAAAAGTAAAAATTTTAATTTTTTTTTTGTTGCTAAAAAGTGGTTATTTTTCAAAATATTTGGGTAAAATTATTATTTTTAATTTTTCCAAGACGAATCGAAAAACCAATAAGGTGAGGTACAGAACTAACAAAACGCAAAAAAAATTCAAATAAGGATAAAACCAAAAAATTGAAAAAAGTGGAAAAAGTTAGTGAATTGGGGGTTATATGATAGAGATGGAAATATTTGCCCTGTGAGGGTTGTAATTTGCGAGTAACTAAAACAGATAAAGCATTCAATAACAACTACTAAACATTCTAGAATTCTTGCTAATCAGATTGGACAAGGAAAATGATCTCAAATTGACACTTTCGTCACTTCGAAAAATACAAAATGCCGAATTTGTAAGGTTGAAGTTTGAGACATCCAAACAATTATACTGCGAAACAAACAAAAATCAATTGAGACACGAGGTGCATTACACTGGATGGTTAGGCAAATGAACTAGAATTTTCACTTATCAGAAGTGTTGCGCGACGCATCACAGAACAAACTGCAAAGGGCAGGCTTTCAATTATCGGGATGGGAAAAACTACGAGTACTCGAGAGATTAGACAAAGCCACCATCGTTGTTGAAAGAAGGGGCTTGCAAATTAACCCTCAATTATCGGGATGGAAAAAACTACAAGTACTCGAGAGATTAGACAAAGCCACCATCGTTGTTGAAAGAAGGGGCTTGCAAATTAACCCTCAATTATCGGGATGGAAAAAACTACGAGTACTCGAGAGATTAGACAAAGCCACCATCGTTGTTGAAAGAAGGGGCTTGCAAATTAACCCACATCTACAATGGATTTGTTTGGTTTTCATCGTGGATATTTTAGTTTTGATAGTAGGTGGAGAGAGAAATAAAGTAATAATCGGAGAGATTGAGAGATAGATGAAAATAGTAATTGAAAAAGTAGGGTAATGATTGAAGAGACTTAGGGATGACAATCCCAGCAGTCCCGCCCCATTCCCTGCCCCAAATGAGTTGGGGATTCTGAGATTTTTGGGGGATCGGGTAACGGATGGAGATAGTTTTTTTTTTTAAAAAAATGGGGAATGGATAAGGGATGAGTATGAGTCTGTCCTCGCCCCATTCCCGCCTTGCCCTTGTTTATATATATATATAAAATAAATAAGTTATATACATAAATGAAAGTTATATAGGAGTACTATATATACATAAGTGAGGAAGACAGAAATAAAGCTCACTGTCAATTAACATAGAAGTAACTGAATTCACTTACCACGGATAGAAAATTAGTAGAAAGAAGAACTCAAATCGATAGTTCTAATCAAATAAATATTGTTCGCGTCGGAAACTCATGAAATAACGTAGTGTTGAGAGATTGAGAAACCAAAGCTTTAAAAGAGCTCTGCGTGTGTTGTTTGTTCTTGGCGTCTTGTTGGAGGGATACCGGATTAAGAACACTGATTTTGCCAATAGTTCCAATTGGACCCCCAATTCCCCGTTTGGGATGGGGATGGAGGGTAAAAATAATTTCCCGGTGGAGATCGGCGAGGGAATGGGGATGGATTTAGGTTCGAGGACGGGGATAGTAGTATCTACCCCCTACCCATCCTATTGCCAATCCTAATTGAAATAAAGAAATAAGATAATGATTAAAAAAACAAAATTAAGATAAATTGAAAACAAACAAAGCCGTTTTCTAAAACCATGTTGAATTTTTTGATTAACAACCTATACCTAGAGACCGAGAGATTAATTTAGCGCTCTTGGGGCACATGGGAAAGTGCCATTTGTTGGTTTAAGGACAATCTATCATGAGTTGTATTAAAATGCAAATTAATGTCTGATTGAGGAGATGTCTGAAACATTACGTGACGATGCACCAAAAGATATTAAATAATATTTTTGAGAAGGCCAAGGATAAAGGTGGATTAATTTTTCAGGTAAATTTTTCAGTGTTGAATTTGAAGAGAGAAAATGAGAGAGAAAGTGTTGGAGTGAGAGGAGAGAGAGAGAGAGTTTCAATTCAAGCAGTTCAAAAGTATATCAGGCATTTCGAATGCGCTAAACGGATAGCACGTGAGATATATCTACTTGGAAAAATCTCTCTTTCGGAAGGCCAACGGTAAAGACGGAGTAATGGCGAAAAATCTATGAGTACCGACCATTGGGGGAGGGAAAACGTACCGACGGCCGTCGGAGGGCCGTCTCCGGCCACTGGACGGCCGATCCAAGCCATTCAAAAATTTAAAAAAAAAAAATCGAGGGGGTCAACGCGAGAATCAAGGGCATCCAAGGAGTGTAGGGTGCTTGATCAAAGCACCCTTTTTTCGTGTATATATGGCGGTTTTTTTTTATAGAATTTTTGAACGGCTCGGATCGGCCGTCCAGTAGCGGGAGACCGCCCGCCGGCGGCCGTCGGTACGTTTTCCCTCCCCGTAGTCGGTACATATAGCAACACTCGATTAATGGAGCCCGGCATTCTTAACTTTATCTGGTATGAACTAATTTTCTGATTTGACAGAATGCACATAAATTCAAAAGCCTACAAACCCAAGTACAGCCTACAAGGAAGCTTCCCTCCCCTGGCCTACATTGAATTACTTTGGGAGCAAGGGAAAAAAAAAAGATTCAAATCTGTAATTTATTACTCCTTCGTAAACATGTGACAAATATATTTGGGAGAAGTCCAAGGAAGGTTCACGCCTCTGGCCGCTATTTTCTTGGTTCGTTGGTCAGGGGTATTCGAATCAACGTACACGTATTTCGATTATTTTTTTTTTCGGTCCAGTCAAAGGTCATTCACGTTGAAACTATGACCATGTTCATTTTGGGATCCAAACTTTTCTTTCTGCGCACAGTTCTTAATAAATTCTCTCCAATTATTATACTAATTTCTCTATTTATCTCTTTCTGCTCATTACCTAAAAAAACTCCTCCAAAATCCAAAACGAACATATTTATAAAATACATTCTTGCTGCCTAACTTCAAAAATCAAATCCTAAATAATTGCGTGAAAAACAAACTCATCAACTAATCGGACTAAAAACCTTCGGGCAGCCTCTTGCCTATATTGAATTACTTGGGGAGCAAGGGGAAAAAACATCTACCTAGGAACATAAATGCAGTAGTTGGAAAAAGTCAGGGAGGAAAAGATCACAGAGGGTTAAAAGGGAAAACTGTCCAAAAGTTCAGGGAAACTTCAGAAAAGCCTATTATCATACATTTGACCAGCTGTCCAAACACCAAAGAAGACAAAAGTAGCAAACGTCTAGCCAAATTATAAAACCAATACTTACCCACTTTTTCTAAAGCTGCAACTTTAAAATTCGGCTTTGAAATTGCATTATGAACCGTTCAATACGAAAGACTTCACATGTATTCAATACACATGGGTCTACGTGTATCAAATAAAACTGTTATTCAATACATACGAATCCACGTGTATCAAATAGCACCTACTGCAGCTAGTGTCTCAAAGTTGTGTTTGTGCACGTTTCTATTTCTAATACCAATGTGGCTTTAAACATCTACCTACATTTTTTTGTGGATGCTACCAATTGTGTGTAAACTGTGTTGGACCACAATTCTAGTCTCCTGCTATGGTCCTCTTCTGGCCCCACTGATTTTCTTCTCAACTCTATCTTGAAATTTGTACTTACTAGGTGGATACCACATGATATTTGTTTAATATATTTGGACCGTTCATTTTGATTTTGACGGTCAGACACTACATAGTCACGGTTACCTACCCGATAATCTAAAATTTCTCCTATATATCATACTATGATACCCCAGAGTCCAGACCAGGCAGAAAGAGCAAACTACTCCATATGCTCAATCATCGGAGAAGGAAGAAAGAAAGATGAAGATGATGGGAGAGTCTTGGGCAGAACTGGGATCAAGAATTGCCGGCCTAATGTTCGTCTGGGCCACAATTCAACAGTTCTTCCCGCACCAGCTCCGAGCCTATTTCGATAAACTGAGCGACAAACTTCTCGGAATCGTTTACCCGTTCGTTCAGATCACAGTCCACGAGTACACCGGCGGCAGGCGCAACGAGGTCTATGCCGCCATCGAGAGCTACCTCGGTGCCAAGTCCACCGCTCAAGCCCGGCGTCTCAAGGCCGACATGGTCAAGAACAGCAAGTCTTTCGTCCTGAGTTTGGACAAGAGCGAGGAGGTCACGGATGAGTTCAGAGATGTCAAGCTCTGGTGGGTTTTGAAGGAGAGCGTCCGGAGCCCTACGACTTTTTCCCTATATCGCTCTGCTCCGGACGAGCGAAAGTATTACACGCTCTCGTTCCACAGAAAAAACAGAGACATTGTCGCCGGGGCGTACTTGAGTTATGTCATGGAAGAAGGGAAGGCGCTCGAGCTCAAAAACCGCCAACGGAAGCTTTACACGAACAAGCCGAACGATAGTTGGGGCTGGGAAGGGAAGCATTTGTGGAATCACATAGTTTTCGAGCACCCGGCGTCATTTCGGACGCTGGCAATGGATCCCAAGAAGAAGCAGGAGATTATCGATGATTTGATCGCTTTCGGCAGGAGCAAAGAGTATTACGCAAAGATTGGGAAGGCTTGGAAGCGCGGGTATCTGCTTTACGGCCCGCCGGGGACCGGTAAGTCCACCATGATCGCGGCCATGGCTAATTTCTTGAACTACGACGTTTACGATCTTGAGCTGACGTCGGTGAAGAACAATTCGGATTTGAGGAAGCTGTTGGTGGACACGTCGAGCAAGTCCATTATCGTGATCGAGGACATCGATTGCTCGCTCGATCTTACGGGCAAAAGGATGAAGAAGAAGAAGGGGAAAAGTGGGGAGGAAGAACAGAACGACCCGCTCGAGGCGAAAGAGAAGGAGAACGAGGGAGACGACGGAAGCAAGGTTACGCTTTCCGGGCTGTTGAACTTTATCGATGGGATTTGGTCCGCCTGTGGTCCGGAGAGGATAATCATTTTCACGACCAACCACAAGGACAAACTCGACCCGGCTCTCATTCGGAGGGGGCGAATGGACATGCACATCGAAATGTCGTATTGCAAATTCGAAGCGTTCAAGGTGCTGGCGAAGAATTACCTGGATGTCGATTCCCACCCTTTGTTCGAAACCGTGGGCCGTTTGCTGGAGGAAACAAGCATGAGTCCTTGTGATGTTGCAGAGAACTTGATACCCAAGACGGCTTCGAAAGAGGTTGAGACTTGCTTGAACAACCTGGTTGAGGCTCTCAACAAGGCTAAGCAAACGGCGAGGTTGAATGCCGAGAAAGAAGCGAAAACGAAGAAAGTATCAGCTAGAAGATATAGTCGATGGATGAAGATGATTGGGAAGCTGAGGAGGAAAAATGAGGACTGAAAATAATAAGTAACAACGATTGTAGATGATATTTCTTGTTCCTTAACTCGTAGAAGTTACGAAACAAGATCGAATCTGCGATTCTAATGAATACAACGTTGTTTAAGTTTATTTGGTTTCGAATGCATATAGAAGATTTTAAGATTATCAGTAGGAATAGTGATTACGTACAAATCATTTTTAGCGATGGCAATAAATTTTATTTGCAAAATAACTTTATACGACTCGGGACGGGTTTGACCTCGAAGTATCTCCATACGTAAGAACATGTTGAAGCACTTTTTTTTTTTTCATTTTAAGCATCTCCAATGTAACTTCACTTCGGATCAAATTCCTCTTAACCAAATTCATCACCTTCACATTCGTCCCGAAAGAATTGACAAACTGTGCAACAAAATGAGCCGTGGCTGTATCAGACATTCCTTAGAAGCTTACACTAGGTGCTAACCATGCCATTGATGCACCTCTCTGTCTGTAACGCAAACAGAAGCGAAGAAACCGTAAGAGAAAAAGCATATCACAAAACACTCAGCCATCGGAATTATTTTCTGCATAAGAAACAACCACAAGAGTACTTCCCTTCCCCAGAAATCAGAATTATTTTCTCCTCTCACACCTCAGGAACCCTTTTCAAAAGCCCAAAGCGAACACAGTGGAAGGAGGGATCGACGGAATTTTTTTTAGTGCTGAGCGGGTACCAAGTGGTGCCCATTCACACATCCGAGCTGTCCATTATGTGTTTGAACGGCTCAGATTTGGAGAGAGAAAGTGTTGCGGTGAAAGGAGAAAAATGGTTTCAATCCAAGCCGTCCAAAAGTGTATCGGACGGCTCAGATGCGCCGAACGGATACCACATAGGATATACCCGCTCAGCACTGAAAAATCACTCGGGATCAGCACACTAAAAGGTGCATCATTAATTCTGTATGAAACTAACTAAATGCAAAGTTGCAGATTACTCTCAATTTAGTTATGCTCACGGAAAAAAAAAAAAAACAAACTTATTCTTGGTAAAAATTTTACTGACTATAAGTGGATTTCAAATTTTAAGTTTTATCACATGCATTTTTGACAAGGAAGAATATAATTAATGTCATCAGTTCAGTTAAAATACTAGCATAAACAACTACACGATAAGCTCCCTCTGGTGACACCAAAGCTTAGTTGCAGGGAAATTCAAAAAGTGGTTGCGCTCCCTAGATGGGAATTCGAATCGGCGCTTCCAAGCGAGACGGGAGCACACGCTGCTAAATAGGTTGAGAGTTTCCACACTAATCTCAAGGAAGATATTTGGACTTCTCTTTGCAAATGTATGCAAAGAAGAAGATAAAAATAAAAGAAGTATTGAGAGATTTTAGTACTCTCGTCTCGTATTTGACTCATCTATAGTCCATAAATTTGATATAAAAACCACATTGGGCCATCTTTCTCACTTGTGTTTATACATAACAAATACTCATATACATGCTCCTTTCAGCGGAATCGGCGCTCCCAACATAGGATCTTCTACGCTCTCGCACTTCCACTCTCGTTCCCGCTTCGTGCAACTAAGCAGTACCGAAGCAACTGCTAGGTAATGAACTTGAGGAAAGACCACCCCCATGGCTTTCCTTCTTTCCTAATGTCCAAGTCATTGGGTTAGGTGCGTCGTCCATAAATTTGTGTCCGTTTCTGTGGATAGTAAATTCCAGCAATAAAGTTCCAGGATCTTGTCAGGCTGTACGTCAGCATCCGAAAATGACTTTGGCACAGGCAGCATTTTTCCATTCTTCATAAGCCAATTAATTGAACGTAACTTTTGCCCAGAATTTATTCAAAGACATGACAACATTTCCAATACACAGGTACCAAACTTACAAAAAGGTAAAAAGGGGATTTCGACATCATTAGTTTTATGAAAACTTCATTAGAAATCAAGTATTAATTTCCTGCGTAAATCTAGCTCCTATGCCCCCTATAGCTGTACCACTCCAGCCAGAAAACAAACTCATACACCATATATGACCATACCACCAGTCATTTGATGGTTTCCACATCGGATAATGGAAGAGTGATTCAGAGCGAGAGAAACTCACCACTAAAATGACAAAACATTCCAATCTTTCCGATGTATTGACACTGACCACACCTAACTAGCGGTCGAGAAGAACACCCACCTAAACTTGTGTTCATAGACGTAACAAATTCGTAGGCAGCAAGCTGTTTGACCAAAAAACATAATGTGCCCTGCGGTCAAGGAACGTTGTGTGTAGGTAATGCGGGCGTGCCAAGACCGGGCGTGGTCCAAACTGATTAGGGCGTCGTGGTACTCTGATCTGACTTCTTGCAAGCGATTGCTTCACAACCTTTTGGGAAAGGCCATGAGAATTGGTTCGGATTTGCCTTACTCGTGAAGGACTTAGTATTTAGTGAATAACAAAATGGACAAGAAGCAGAAGCCACTTGTATCACCGGGAATAAAGTGACAAGGTACAAGAAAAAGAAAGAACAATGACTTGGTAATAGCGGAATCACAAGTCTTTCGTGAAATTGCTGAAAAAGATAAAGTGTTGAGAAGCAAAAAGACTGGTATTGAATGATGAGGCCAGAGCCATAGGCTTGCCCTATTTATTCAAAAAAGCTAAAAATATGTACCACCATTGATATTGGTGATAACTCCCCTTATTGATGTTATGTGGCCTTTTGAATCGGTCAAAAAGTGACATAACTTCTATTTTCAAGATCTTCTCCCACTTTCAAGCATGCATGAACCATTTCTGCTATAAACATGGCTCACTCACACTCCATGTAGCAATAACTTCCGAGTAACCATCATAGTAGAGGACTATTCCCTGAATATGCCCTGAAAAGTGTAAACCGTCCCTTGAATTTAGGCTCTGATAATGCGACACATGTCCCATTTCTCCAAACCACTTCTTTGAGCTCAAATTGATTGTACACATTGATTGAAAACCGAAATCCTCTGATGGTTGCCACGTGGCCCTTTGAATTGGTCAAAAACTAGCAAAACTCCTATTTTTTAGGGACTATTCCCCAATTTTGCTTATCCCATTGACTATATTCAACTGAAACGTGTTTCATTGAATGCCCTGTGGCATTAATGATTGATCCTCACGTATTTAGCCTTTTTGATGCTTAAAATCCAAGGGAATGAAGGAATATTCCTTGAGAATCTGCCTATGAATGCAATCAGATCCTGAAAAATCTCAACTACCTTGAAAAGTAAGAGTTTGTTGCTG
This sequence comes from Rhododendron ovatum, assembly GCA_019656835.1. Lineage (NCBI taxonomy): Eukaryota > Viridiplantae > Streptophyta > Magnoliopsida > Ericales > Ericaceae > Rhododendron > Rhododendron ovatum. The sequence goes on along the minus strand of CM033800.1, from coordinate 36,015,167 downwards.
AATATTAAGGTAGGGCAAATCTAGTGTACCCTTGTCATTTTGGGATTGGTTTTTCAACCGTTGATCCTTTCATACTTGGACTTGATCGACTTTGACTTTCTCGTTGAACAACCAATCGGACTTACTTGATTTTGTCTACTTGTTGACTATGAGTTCGGGCTCACTTGCCATGTGGCACTCAATAATTTGCTCTTTCCAAAAGTATCAAAAATGGGTGTAAACACAAGCAGTGGAAGAAGGCACTCAATAATTTGCTGTTTCCAAAAGTATCAAAAATTGGTGTAAACACAAGCAGTGGAAGAAGCAAGAAGAGAAGCAAGGATCAAATATGACGACATATAAAAGACTTGTTTTCATCTTAGGGAAACGCATAACCCTCAGCAAAGAATGTAATCCATAGAACAAGAGATTTGTCAAATTTGTGTGCCAACCAAGTACTATATTTGGACCATGCACACTAAAAAGGGGTAACATTTTCAAGGCCTAGCGAAAGAAGATAAAGTATTTTCCCTAATGGAATGATGTGAAGCAAATAGAATTACCTAATAATTCGACCAAAAACTAGTAATAGGAAGAAGCAACATAAAAAGAGCTCATCAGTGGCCCTGGTCTAACTACTCTAGTACTTTGTCGACGTTGTGCCCCGGATTCATCCCCGTTCTGATCTAATCCTGGTCTCTTTCAATCTCTCTATCACAGTATTAGGAATATCTTTCGAGCCTCTACTAGTATACGAAAATATTTGCCCTGTGAAGGTTGTAATTTGGGAGTAACTGAAACAGATAAAGCATTCAATAACATTCTACTAGAATTCTTGCTAATCAGATTGGACAAGGAAAAGGATACGTTAACGGAGTTACCTTTTGAAGATCTCAAATTGATACTAGTACTTTTCCACTTCGAAAATACAAATGCCAAATTTTTAAGGTTGAAGTTTGAGACATCCAACAATTATACTGTGAAACAAAACGAAAATCAATTGAGACACGAGGTACACTACACTGAACTGGACGTTTAGGTTAGGAACTTGAATTTTCACTAATCAGAAGTGTTGCGCGACACGTCACAGAACAAACTGCAAAGTGTGGGCTTTCAATTATTGGGTATTTTCATGACGGGAAAAATTGCATGTACCCGAAAGGTCAAGTGAGACAAAGCTGCGGACACCATCGTCATCGAAAGAAGGGGCTTTGCAAATACTAACCCACATCTACAATATAGCAAAAGACATGCAGAATAAGTTGTTGAAAAATATCAAGTCATTTTTTGTTGTGAAAAAAGCTTTTGTTAGGTATGTGAGTGAAAAAGCTGCTGAGTTGATTAAAAAAATTTTGTTAGTTGAAACCAATTGGTGAAATTCGTCAAGTTTTTAGTATTTTTTATTAGTAAACACAAACAAATTAAATGCATTAAATTTTTTATAATTTTTATTAGTGAAAGCAGGACCTTAATAACAACCTATACATAACGCAGAGAAGGCCAAGGATAAGGTGGATTCACGGAGCCCGCCATTCTTAACTTTATCTGGAATCCAAGTAATTTTCTGATTTGACAGTATGAACATAAATAGAAAAGCCCACCAACCCAAGTACAGCCTACAAGGAAGCTTCACGCCTCTAGCCTCTATGTTTCTTGGTTGGACAATCAGAAGTGTCAGAGTCAACATACACGAATCTAAATTAATCTTCTTTCCGATCAAAAACATGTAATTCACGTGGAAATCAGATTCACAAAAATACATTCTTGCGGCCAAATCATAAGAATCAAACCCCAGATAACCTTCGGGCAGCCCCTTGCCTATATTGAAATACATGGGAGCAAGGGAAATTTTTTCACTTAACCCATGGTATTCTCTCCGGTCTATTTATCATTTTTAAGCTATTTTTTGATTACATTTGGATGATCGATTTTGTTCATTTTGTAGAGTTCGGCGAGAACTTCAATCATGTCAAAAATTGTGTTCATCGGACTTTATTTGATACATGATCGGCACACGTGAAAATTGAAGAAAATCAAAACTGAGTCCAAAAACACATTGAATCAAAACCTAGTTTTGGTTTTTTTTTTTTTTGCAATTTTTACGTGTGCCGATCATATTTCAAATAAAGTCCGATGAACACAATTTTTGGCATGATTAAGGTTATTGTCGAACTCTACAAAATGAACAAAATCGATCATTCAAATGTGATCGAAAAATGGCCGAAAAATAAGAAACGAACCGAAAGGAATACCATAAGACTTGTATTCCCGGTATACCTAAAAGTTTCTCTAGTAAACATGTGACATTAATGCTGTAGTTGGAAAAAATCACATAAGGTTAAAAAAAGGAACTGTCCAAAAGTCCAGGGAAACCGATGCTTACCCAATTTTTGATTTGGCCAGCTGTCCAAATACCAAAGAAGAAAAAGTAGCAGACGTTTGCCAAATTCTCTAAAAGCCAATGCTTAGCCAAATTTTCTAAAATCTAATGCTACAAACACAATATTAAAACGAAACTCTAACACAATTGCGTGTCCCGAATCATTCAATGTACGTGAATCCACGTGTATCGAAATAGCACCGGAGGATGCAGCTGTGTGTTTTGAAGTCGTGTATATATATATAGACGTTTTTTATTTCTAAAACCAATGAGGTTTAAACGTCTACACCTATATTTAGTCGTGGACGCAACCAATTGTGTGTAAACCATGTTGGACCACGATTTATGGTCCTCTTCTGGACTCTATATAACAATACCCCTGACCAAAAACCAGATGGAGAGTGAGATTGACAGAAACAAACTACTGTATATATGTTCAATTATCGGAGAAGGAAGAACTAGGATCAAGAATTGCTGGCCTAATGTTTGTTTGGGCCACAATTCAACAGTTCTTCCCATACCAGCTCCGAGTCTATATCGAAAACTGAGTGATAAACTTGTCGGAATCGTTTACCCATATGTTCAAATAACAATCCATGAGCACACCCGCGGCAGGCGCAACGAGGTTTACGCCGCCATCGAGAGCTACCTCGGCGCCAAGTCCACCGTGCAAGCTCGGCGTCTCAAGGCTGATATGGTTAAGAACAGCAAGTCTTTTGTTCTGAGTTTGGACAAGAGCGAGTGGAGGGCACAGATGAGTTCAAAGGTGTCATGGAAGAAGGTGTTAAAAGTAATTTATGCACTTAGTATAACTATTTACTGGTTTCTTTAGTATAACTATTCAATTCCATTTCTTGATTGGTTGAGAGCCGTTGGATTCCCTTCTCTATACCAGTTGGATGCCGTTGCACACCCATGCTGATTTTATAGTGGAATTCTTGGTTGCAAATGGGGCACCACGTAGTACCCTTCGCGCGCATCCGAGCCGGCAAAAAATACAACCGACGGTTCAAAATAAAAGTACCAAACGGATTTTAAAAATGAACAAAAAAAGAAAAAAATGTGTTTCAATTTGAACCTTTAATTGCATTTTTAGATAGTCCAGATGTGCGCGAAAAATATCACGTCAGCTGTATCCTATTTACACCCGAGAAGTGCTCATTCATTGTGTGTATATATCCATACCAAGTCAGTAGTTAGAGAGACACACTTCCCAGCATATGATTCTCCCATTGGAAAAGAAAAAGCAAATATTCCTCCATCTTACCCATTTCCAACGAAAAAAGAAAGAGCAAGTGAAATAATCTTTCTTCTCCTTTAGTTCAATTCTTGCTCCAGAAAATCTCCGATAACATCATATGATAAACTTTGCTTTGATTATATATTTTACAGGCAGAAAATCTGCTTGCACAGCAAAGGCTGCACAGCAACCGTGCACAGACCCGTTTTGCATCCGTCTCGGGTCTCGCAAAGATAATCGGAGCCGCTCATTTTGTTCAAAATACTTTGTTTATGGTCCCTATAAAAAATACCTCAATCCGATATCGGGAAGAGTGTTTACGAATCATCTAACTTTGTTTCAAAAGCCGTTCATTTTGTTCAAAATACTTCATTTATGGTCCCTGTAAAAAATCACCTCAATCCGATATCGGGAAGGGTGTTTACGAATCATCTAACTTTGCTTTAAAATTTAGCCTAATTTTTGAAGCAAAGTTAGATGATTCGTAAACACCCTTCCCGATATCGGATTGAGGTGATTTTTTTCAGGAACCATAAACGAAGTATTTTGAACAAAATGAGCGGCTCTGATCATCTTTGCGAGACCCGAGATGGAGGCAAAACCGGTCTGTGCACGGCTACTGTGCAGCCTTTGCTGTGCAAGTAGCAACGTTCTTTTACCGGTGATTTTGGAGTGTGGACAGTTACATGTTTGTGAGTTTAATTTGTTGCACATAGAAGAACTCGAAGATCGTTGTATCTTGGAAAATAAGTGTCCTTCAACCCTATGCAGGAGGGAGTATATCGTTCCTAAGGTTGTTGGAGAAAATTTAACGATACATTAGTTAATTAGGGATAAAAATGTCCTAGCGATATTTTGTTGGAAAATTAAGAGAAAATCAAGTCTAATTAGTATATTTGTGCCGAATAATAAGTAAAAGGCAGTAATTATACCGTTAGTGCTCGGAGACTAAGTCAAGTGGGTTCAACCAACCCCTATGATTTCTCCCATGATTTCTAACTGTTATGTATATACCTTCCTTACAAAACCCACGTAATTAATATAAAAGGTATGTGATAAAGAATTCATCAATAGCAAATCTTAAATAAATATACGAAAGTAAAATATTAGATTATTTCAACAATTACCTTTCCAAAAACTTCATTAAAATGGGTTCCAGTAATGTTCAACATATTTTTCATAACCCGCAACATGGTCCATCTGGACCGGAGAAGGTGGAATCGTTTGAGTGACTTAACATGCACTTCTCGTGCCAGATGTGACCCGCTTCGACCTGGAGCACTTTTCGACTAGCGGCAATGATATATTCTCGACACACGACGACGGAGACGCGTCCCGGCAGAGGGAGAGGGGCTGGCGGTGAAGTTCAAAAATTCGGTAAAGGCGCTGGAGTTGGAATAGAGAACGTATGGGACGTTGTTGCAGATTTGCCGTGTAAACACATTAACTTTTCCTCTTCCCAAAGAGACCAAAACCCTTTCTCATCTTGGGAAGGAAAAATCATGGGAAGAAAAGCTATGGGTCGGAAGCGGCTTTTAAGAGGCAAGAAGACAGAAGGACGGAGAGCTCCGGCTCTACAAATGCCCAGAAAGGCTCTGTTATTTACTCATTTTGCTGCATCAGCCTCATCCCAATCCCTATGATCACAGCTGACCCTTTATTCATGGACTGCCCAACCAATTACTGTACATATCTGGAACCACAATCTTTACTTACTCCCCAAACAGCACCTAAAACGCAAACCTCAAACCCCGTCTTACATGTTCTCCCCTCCAACTCCAACGCTTCTATTGGATTTTTCAACTTCACCGCCGGCAGCAGCCTCTGAAGTCGCCTACGGCCTCTTCCTCTATTGCGGCGATGTTCTCTGTCGCCGTGTGTTGAGAACGTATCGTTTCTGCTAGTAGAGATGCAAAAAGTGCCCCACGGCGAAGCGGATCACGATCGGGCACAATAAGTGGATGTTGAGGTGCTCAAACGAGTCCACCTTATCCGGCCCTGATAGACCGTATCGGGGGTTGTGAAAAATACGATGAACGTTACTGGAACCGTTTTAATATTTTCCTTTCATATATTTATTTAAGATTAGCTATGATGGGTTATATTTATAAAATACATTTTATATTAATTAGGGCTGTTTGTAAAAGGGGTATATACGTAACAGTTAGAGAGATCATGGGAAAAATCACAGGTGTTGGCTGAACCCACTGACTTAGTCTCCTTGATACCAGGAGCATTAACGGTATAATTCCTGCTTTTACTTATTGTTCGACACAAATATAACCAATTAGACTTGATTTTCTCCTAATTTTCCTCCAAAATATCAGTAGTATATTTTTATCCCTAACTTACTAATGTTGAATAGAAGGGAAGGCCATCGAGCTCCAAAACCGTCAATGGAAGCTTTACACGAACAAGCCGAGCCATATTTGGGACCGGGATGGGAAGCATTTATGGAATCACTTAGTTTTCGAGCACCCTGCGTCGTTTCGGACACTGGCAATGGATCCTAAGACGAAGCAGGAGATTATTGATGATTTTAATTGCTTTCTGCAAAAGCAGAGAGTATTATGCAAAGGTTGTGAACTAGGGATACATTTTCCTTTACGTTTTGCCGAGCACACCTACTGGGAAGTTTCTAACATCAAGTGCACATTCACATCATTTATGTTCGGTTTACTGTTACGCCATCTCCGCCAACATAGCTACGAGCATTTAGACATTGTACATATGCTGCTGGATGAGCAAAGTTTTCGAACGGATCCACCGATCCATTGTGCCCAAATTCCATACATGATGAATGTATACTTACATCGTAAGCTGAATTTAAGCTATTGCAAGGTTTTGATTTCCCTGTATTTTCATCTTAACCTCTTAGTGCAGTACTATAACATGCATTGCTTCTTTTAGCTTCCCGAATCTTCGAAAAGAGGGCACAATGCCTAGATTATCCCGAGTGACCACCAAGTTCTACGTCGATCCCAAAACTCGATGTACATGTTCATTGAAATGCTTCACAGTGTGCACTAAAACAAGGACCAAACTACCATGAAAAATCAGCGGAAAAACTTCAAAGTATAAACTAAACTATATAGGTTAGCAGATCAGTATGCAATGGGCCAAGACTGAATTTGCAGAGAGCAGACCAAAGGAGAATGTAGTAAATTTGAAATCCTCAAACACGATCGAGGACTCGATAAGCAAAATTCTCAGTCGCCTGTGAGAAGAGCAGAGAGAAGGAGAGATCACTATGGTGTGTGAGACTGAGAAGAGTGATCGAGATTCTGGTATGATATGAACTACTACAAACAGTTCTTTTGGTCCGTTTTTATTACGAGTCAAAAAGTCTACAAGTACAACTCCAGACATAAATGTATCCGTATCGGTTCTATTGTTCCAGACATAAATGTATCCGGATCGGTTCTATTGTTCCAGATGTGTTCAGAAGAACTTGTCAATAAAGTGTCAGTTTGTGAAAATTCTAAGAGCAGATTATGTCTAAAAAAAAGTGGAGTGTTTGCGACAGGTTCTTTGACATAAATTTAAACCAAAAAGGAAGGGAAAACAGGAAATATATGGCTGGCTGGCTTTGTTTAAGTATTCAGTTACAGCCCACGAAGATTCAAACGAACAAGATATGATTCAGAAGCTTTCAACAAAAGTTAGCAATTCCTAGTGAGTAGTGATTGACAAGAGTCTTCGATTTGCATATATGATCAAGGGGGAGCTGGAATTGCGTACCTCCACGTTAATGATGCAGAAAAAAAATGGTTATCTGAAACCGAAGAAATTGGAATGGGCTTCTGTCGAGGAGAGACGATGCTTAAAGCTCAATTCGTAGCATCGAGGTCCACCATTGCACCCTGCATCATCCCTCCTGCGACAGTAGTTCCTTTCATGTTTCTTTCTTATCTTCACCTGCACAACAATTCTTTGGCTCTTCCATATATATATATAGGATGGCGTGAAGAAAATTGAGCAGCAGATCCATTCCCCCTTTCGGGTTAATTAAGGTGGTGCTGTAATTAGCTGGCTGCCGACATTGTTTTACGCTTCTGGTCAAACTCTATCTGGTAATGTCCAAGCTGTCCCTCTCTCCACAAACCTAACTTTTTTGATGGATAATTGAAAAGGAATATCGGGAGGTATTACTATGAAAATCTCCATCAGGAAGAGCTTATAAAATAGTGCGATATCATGGTCTTATTTTCTTCCATCCGAGGGAGGTGTTTTCATGGGCAGAGTTGATCTCACTGAGTTGGAAAAAAAAAATTCCACGAGTAGCTCTAATGCTAGTTTATTATTTTCTGAACCGTCTATTGTCGAGTATGAACGGCTCGGACGGCCAACACGCATGTTGTACCCTAAGGGACAACATGCTCTCCCAGTTAAAGTTTACTGGATTTAAGATCAGTTTTGGGAGTCAACATCCAAGCTAGAGTTTCATTGGCTATGGCATTCAAAGACAGCTGGTGATAGCCGTCCAATCTATTACTCCGTACTAATTCTTATTTCTTTATTAAGGGCTGCTTCTCCTACGTCAGGCACTGACATCACAAAGAAGAAGGAAATGACTACGAAATGAGCTATAGATTAATCCTCGTGTCTCTCATTGTTTATTTAAAAAGTAATTTATTCTTAAGCCCAGAGTTTCAAGGATATCAACCAGTTAAAGTTATTGAGGATTTAAAAAAAAAAAAAAAAAACCCAGTTAAGGTTACTCTCATGCACCTTCGATTGTCAGATTATTTTTAGAAAAGATGGGGCTGAGGATGGGGATAGAGGAGACAAATCAGCAGGATACTACATACAAATCTAATACGAATCACATCGCAAAATTCTTGTTACTGCCGTTACAGACAGGTTATCGCAAAATTCTTGTTACTACCGTTACAGACAGGTTTTGTTGTTCATAACTGGTAAGGTTTTGCGTTTTGCATCAAACGGGGACGGGACTACTGTTGCAGTAGGGATGGTACAGCGATCAATAGTGCATTGATTCGTATCTGTGTCCACAATTTTGTGAATCTTATTTACAGGGTTTGAGTCTTTCTGGGTTGTAACTAAAACTGCAGTCCAGGATCTTGGTCCGCGGTTTGTCCATAAAATTGCAGTTCCAGTATTTATTCCTTCTCGGTCTGCTATGGAAATAGATGGATTTGAGAAAGATTTTTAGCTAGCCATATCATTGTTCCTATTTTGTTGGGTTTTTTTTTTCTGGCTTGTCTATCCATAAGATATACTGTACAAACAGTAAAGAAATCACGTCAGACCAAACAGTCGATTATGTAAGATCTTCTACTGCAAATCGACAAGTATACAACCAAGCCTGACAATCACAAACAACAGAGCACCACTCAAGAAAGAACCTCAAGCATGACAACCATGAAGTACAAATCAAGATAGAACACCATTGACGGGATAAATAATAGGTCCAACCTCACCTTTTGAATTTTACCCGGAGACAACTCAGGTCGGAACTCTTACCCGTAAAAAAGAAGGGGGTCTGAAGAAATCATTCAGTGAGCCAGCCCTGGACATGGGATGGAGCTCCAACTAGGATAGATCCAACAAGTCGATCGAGTTATGGCGTTGTACATCCCATCATAGATAACATCCAAGAAAGTCATCATAAATTTCCTTGACAAAGAAAATCAAATAAAGGCAGTAGAAGAATACAATCATTGATTCACTGTAAATAAATGGCCAGCCCAAAACAATTGTTCTGAGTGTACACTAGAGACAACATACATGTGACGAGTATACCATCCACCTTTCAGATCATTTTAGTCATAGTTCATGCCCAAACGAAACTACCGACCAAGAATCAACAACTGGTAATCCTCCTATAGATTTCCAGCAGTCTTTAGTATCCTAAAATTTCCATGCTTCTCTCATGGAAAACGATTCACTTCCCAAGTAACTCCAACAGGAAAAGGTCCCAGTTTCTAATTCATTACCTCCCGCTGAGTCCCCAAAGTGCCCGCTGAGTCCCCAATGTGCCTCGAGCCTACAAGTTGCATCATTAAACCTCTTAGCACTCATTTTTCTACATGTACTATTTATACCCTATGGGGCCATCTTTCCTATGTGATACGGGCCTCTTATCAAACAAGATTTCCTATTTGCACTGCCTTTGTCGAAATTGACCACCTGATAAAAGAGATTTGATCAGATTTTCCAACCTTTTTGCACCATCACCAGGCCTGAGAACTGTGATATCACCCACAACAGAGCAAGGATCAGTCCCATTTTCCCCATTCCCCACACACCATCCACCAGGGACCACCATTCCTCGACCACGAGACAGAAGCTCAGAATCAATCTTGTCAAGCACCGGATCATCGTGGTGGAACTTTCTCGCAAATGGGGCGTTACTATTGACCATTCTTGACATGTCAGCAAGAGAGAGGTAGTGAGGGTGCTGCTTGGGAGGGTTGTCCCATGATATGAAATGGAGATCGTTGTTTACAGTGGTGTTCTGAAACTCTTGAGCATTACAGATGACGGTATGGAAATAGCCTTCTGGTGAGGAGATGAAATTTGCATAGTACATGAGGACTGTCCGGGGTAAGTTGTCCCATCCCCATATGCAAAAGTCAATGAAAGGTCGAGAAAGTGCCACCCAAGCAGAACCTACAAATAAAGGAGAAGTTTTCAGGAACCTAGAGTTGAATGGAAAGTGTAACAATCCAAAGATATCCCAAGGATGCCGATAAAAAAGAAGAAGATATGTCCCAAGCAGATACTAAAAGAGTAAATACCATTATTCATGTTGACCATGCAATTAAAGTCCATTTGGTAAGTCATCGTGAAAAAACATTGTTAAGAAGAAAAATGGCTGCAAAAAAACAAAGGACTCATCGTGCAAATTGATTTCTAGCCTGCTCTCTCACTTGAGGACTTAGATTATTGGTAATACAGAGTAGAGAGCAACACTAAAGAAAATAGTGATTCTATAGTTATCGGAGACACTCTAGATGGGGATACTATGTATACAAGCTTACCTTTGACTTTAATTGCAAAAAGTGGTGGCCATAAAATTCTATCCAATCTCATTTTTGACACCACAAACTTATACAAATATACATAGGAAGGGCACAAGTACTAGCAGTCCATCCACCACAGTGGCTTCCATTTCTGCATCCGGTCAACCATGTCTCTCAGATACATGCCCAACCCTCAGGCATGTCAAACACCTATATTTCCTCACAATGGGAACTTCCAAGTGTATCCAAACAAATTAAGGTGATTGTGAAAAAGAAAAGACCATCGTCGATCAAAAAAAAGAAGCAAAAAAGACCATCTTCTCTCTAAAATTCACGCACGAGGGGTTGCTGTCACCAACAAAAGCTATAGCATAATGGACGAAACAGTGGTGTGGTCTGTTTGTAGATGTTGCACAATTAGAACCCAAATAGTATAAGTAAACTGTGTAAACAATAAGCAATAAAAGGTAAACAGGTCTTTAAGGCATGATAAACAAGACATTTCTAGAAGTTTAAGGCAGGACCCAGTGTGGGGAGCAACATAGTCCTGTTCAATAGCCTTAACAGAGATAGAGAGGCCCACGATAAGGAAAAATGGTAAACATAAGTACATAACACACGCATGCAACCATTTAAGGAAATGAACAACACTGTAACTCTGTAAGAGAAAGAAAAACATTGACTAGAATGCTAATATGATCTTTCTGTAGCACTCAAAAAAGAACATATGCTCTTGAGTCTTGACCACCATCTTATAATGCCATCACAAATAATCCTAGTCGTTATTTACCCCCAAAAAAAATCCTAGTCGCTTAGGATTTTATGCAAAATAAGATATTTCTCTTGATTATTTCTAGTTTCCTCAACACAGAACTTATGCAAATACTGGAAGGGCGTTGAACGGAACACCCCTCATTCTCCCCTGCTGGTCTGCCAATGATAGTGAACTCAAATTTCCTGACAAATAGGGGATCAAACTAGACTGCATAATATGAAACAAAAAAATAGTGGTTTATAGGAAATCTTGAAAGTTCAGCGGGCAACTGACTCAACTCCATAGAAAAGAAAATTTTGTTCGTCACAATTGTAGAAGGCAATCACAAACTAAGCTATATGCTTAGGAAGGTCTATGCAAGACAAAATATATCTTCAGCACAGAATATAGCAAGGAAGAAAGGGTGTTGAAAAGGAGACCTCTATTCTTCTCCCTCTGGTGCCAACGCTAGTTATCAAACTTCTACTTAATAGTTAATAGCATTGTACAAATAGAGATGAGTGCCGCAGAGACCACAGAGCAAGAGGGAGCAGCCCCTGTCCGCTAAACTCAACTTAAAACTTGAAGGTATAACATTGAAACATGTGATCACAAATAACAGCAAAATGTATATAGAGAATAGAGGTTATAAAACATCTTCAAAGCTTTGTTGTCAACTTCATCTACAAGAGAAAAGCGACTCGGAAGAAGAATTCAAAGTCCTATAAGATAGTGATCATCTCAGTTTTCAAAGATATTCATCACAACTGAAATTATGACATTGTGATAGCATTACAAGAGGCTTCAGTTTATTCAGAAACTAAAACACCATCTAATTGACAATTTTGAGTTTTCATAGAGAGCAGACAGTTTCAACAGCTACAGAAAGCACAATGTAATCATATTATGCTAGATGTTCAACTTCATGCAACACCATTGAACCAAATGACACAAGTGTGATAAAAAATAAGCCATTCGAGCAGACAATAATTGAGGCATCATCCATGACACATGGCAGAGACAAATCTTTTAAGTGATATAGATATCGAGAAATAGATTAGCACAAAAGCTACATATACCAGAAGGGATTGTATTATTTCCACTTGATGAGAAACTTCATCCAACTCAATCGAACCAGACACGCATGGGTGACAAATGACAAATCACAAAGGAGAATCCACATACAAGCAGCCTCAATAAAAACTATAAACAGGGATTCAATACAGAAAAAGTTGAAGTATAAATCACTAAATAAATGAGTAAAAGTTGTTATTTGAACCTGTAAATAGCTTGAAGGCTGTTGGGACACTCCTTCGCTGAGTAATCCAGAAAACATCAGATTTCTTCGACATATACAACCCTGGATCAACAATAACAGGTTTTGCTCGCTGAAACCTGAATAATTCAAAGCATACATTCACTCAAAGTCTACTCACCAGAATTAGCACAAAGGAAACCAAAGTTCAAAAAGTCCGAATTTCACATACGCTTTCCACCCGATATCACTTGTATGGTCAATGAAGTTAAGATCCCGCGGCAAGTACCAGAAAGCGTGAAGCATATCTAATTCATCACAACCCACCAAGTCATTAACGCAATGATTCAAACAAACAAAAGCAGACCCTAATTAGCCCCTTTGGATTGTGAGAAAGGGTGTGATAAGAAAGGGGAGCCTTTTCTCACCAAATCTCACCAGATAAAATATCATTTTTTCTACTTTTCTCTCCATTTCTCACCAAATTCCTCGATCTAGATGAGTGATTTGGCAAGAAACTCTAATTATTCCTTGTATTTTCTTATCAAACCTGTCAATCCAAAAGGGCTGTAATTTCAACCTAAATTTAAGACAGGCTCACCATCTTGACTAACAAGTGGATAATATCATCTAATCTCACCCAAAAAAAAAAAAATTCATTTTTGCACTTTCTCTCCATTTCTCACCAAAATTACTCAATCCAAACTAGTGATTTGTCAAGAAACTCTAATCCTTTCTTTCTTTCCTTTTCTCATCAAATCCCTCAACCCAAAAGGGCTGTAATGCATCAAAACCCACTAACTCATTAACCCAATGATTCATTCAAACAAAACCCTAATCCTTTCTTTTCTTTTCTCATCAAATCCAAATGAGTGATTTGTGATGCATTACAGCCAAAATGAGTAGTTTGGCAAGAAACTCTAATCCTTTCTTTTCTTTCCTCATCAAATCCCTCAATCCAAAAGGGCTGTAATGCATCACAACCCACTAATTCATTAACCCAGCGATTCATCCAAACAAAGCCAAACCCTAAAATTCCTAACTAAACTGAAGAACATACTCACCATCTTGAGTAACAAGAGGGTAATCCGCAGCACTCAGATTAATAAACCAATCCCACTCTCCACCTTCCCTCAACAGAATTGCGGCCGCGTGCAGCGTGTTCGCCACCATGGTCGGCCCCCGGTACGTCACCAGGTTCGCCTTCTTCATCACCATCACATTCCCAAACCTCCCCATCACAGAGTTCCCCCTAACGAAATCCAACAGATCAAGCCGCTCCTCGGGCGATGACTCAGCGTCCAGGTGGACAATGTACCTATTATTCGGGTGGTAGAGTGCCAGAAGGGTTCTTTTAAGCATGGCACCGTCCCCGGCCGAGCCGGAGACGAGGTAGGCGAAGCGGGGGAGGAGGGGGAGGGGGGAGATGGGGATCGGGCGGAGCTTTGATTCAACGAAGGTGGAGGCGGCAGAGGAGGAGGGGCGGAAGAGGGGGACAAGTGGGGTGCCGGCAGGGGAGGTTAGGGTTGTGAGGAAGAGGAGGAAGAGAGAGAAAATGGAGCCGAGGGCTAGTGGAAAGATCCACTTTTGTTTGACCGTTAGAGGGTTTCGGAGGTGGGAGTAGTAGCTCTTTAATCTCTTCATACCCTTGTGCCTCTGTATAGATATGCCTATGCTTGTATATTTTCTCTCTCTCCCTCCCTCTCTCCCTCTCTCTCTCCCTCTCTATCGTTGAATTGTGTGTAAATTGGCAGATGGGTGGAGTGGGATTTGGAATTGAAGTGGGATTGGGGTAGAAGAGGTTGAAGAGTTGAAGGTTTGATCTGGGAATTGAGAAATGGAGTTTGGTACGAAAGAGTTGCAGAGAGAGAGAGAAAGAGAGAGAGGGAGAGTAGCAACTGGGGCACGTTTGTCAGTTTGGAATATTGGTTGAGTGTGTTTTGTTTAGGAAGACGATCATCTCTTCATTTCTTTAATAATTAGTTCTGAGAAATCCACCGTCCACGGACAGAACCAATTTAAAACCGGAGCAAATATTTCTCATCGACGGATCAGACAGCTCCTGATAAGCTTCGAACCTGAAAACCTTAGGGAAAAATAACTCCTAAAGTTTTAGGCTGAATATTAGGTCAATCCCTATGTCTTATGTTTAAAATAGAAAATAGAGGAACGTTATCGATACAGATTAAAATAAGAAATTGAATCTTCTTCGATCTTTAATTCGGACTGAATAAGATAGTGCAAATCTAAATCATTCATGACTGTAATGAATGATGATTCTTGCCGGTAAGAATCTTTGAGTGAATTCGAATCATTGAACAATAGACGATCGAGATTTGGATTGTACGGTTTAATCTAAAATTTGGACCGAAGAGGATTCGAAACCTTAGAATAAAGATCTAACCGAAATGGTCCAGTGCATGAACCCAACACGATACGTGTGGAATCAATTTATATTGAACGGTTCCGACCGCATGTGCATAGACATTTGGTGTACAAACTTTTCCCTTTGAATGATAATTAGACCGGTTCAACTTTCACATTTTCAGATTGATATAAAAAACGACTATAGAGTACATATTTTTATTTTTTATATTAAAAAAGCCACGTATATGGATATGATCATAGACTATATTTATCATGTAAAAAACGACTCACGCACTTCACCCACTTGATTATTAATATGTTCTTGATTGGGATGGTTAAACTTTTGGTCGACCATTTAAAAATAGCAATTTCAATTGATAAAGTGAACTCATGGGGTTACTGGGTGTCCCACTTTTGAAAAAAAATACTTTTTAGAAAAAGAAGGTAATTTCAAGCTCAAAAATTATATATTTATGTAAATAATTTTTCTACCAATATGGATCTTGTTTGATAGATCTCATTAAGATCTTTTAAACAGAGCAAAAAAAGTTGAAAAAATATCTTTTATTTTCATTATATTTGAGTTTAAAATTATCTTCTTTTTCTAAAAAATATTTTTTTACAAAATCGGAACATCCAAATGAGCCCCTAATAGTTTACCGGATAAATTGATAAGTCGGGCATCTCCGGCCCTTTAAGCGAAATCTGTGGTTTCTTGGTCACGACCAGCTTAAGCTTAAGTTCCCTTAAGAACCTCCTCAAGGAATATAAGGCTTTCATGAGACTGATCTTGAGCCACCATCCAAGCACGTATACCTTCGTTTGAAACGTGTGAAAACTTGAAAGAATTCTCTTCCTTCTAGATGGTATTGTTGAATTATTTCGACTAATAAGTTTAGTCTAACTTTTATTATTTAGCTTTTATTTTTTAGATTCTTACTAGTTTTGCATTTATTATTTTGATAATTTATTCGTCTTGATGTGAAAGAATGAAATCAGGTACAATATCTAACCTTTTGAGTTTTGTATAGACGACTCTATGGCTGCTTTAAAAAACAAAAATATTACTAAAGCCTCGATGACACGCGTATGATTGAACTTGTTTAAGATATATATATATATATATATATATATATATATAATGTTTCATGCTACTGATATATATAATGTATCTTGTGGAACATTGAGATTTCCAAGAACATGGAGGCACTTCATTAGAAGAATATACGAGATCTTGATTTTCCCATAATGTTAATTACATAAGGTATCAAGTTTT
Organism: Rhododendron ovatum; assembly: GCA_019656835.1. NCBI lineage: Eukaryota > Viridiplantae > Streptophyta > Magnoliopsida > Ericales > Ericaceae > Rhododendron > Rhododendron ovatum. The sequence continues at coordinate 35,998,927 of CM033800.1, read as the reverse complement.
TTTTTCCTTTTCCAAAACGGTACGAGTATTATTAAAAATCAGAATATCCAGAACAATACTAAAGACGGCTATCATTCCACAACGGATTCAATCAAGGACGGAACCAAGATTTTACCCTAGCAGTGGCGAAATGTATACTAAAAAAATCTAGTAGTGGCGAGACCATATAAGTTGGGCATACTTTTTTTTTTTACATATAATAATTATATTTTTTAAAATTTTTGTTGTGGCGATCGCCGTTTTTTCCACGGTTTTTTCTAAAATGGTACGAGTATTATTAAAAATCAGAATATCCAAAACAATACTAAGGACGGCTATCATTCCACAACGGATTCAATTAAGGACGGAACCAGGATTTTACCCTAGCAGTGACGAAATGTATACTAAAAAAATCTAGTAGTGACGAGACTATATAAGTTGGGCATAATTTTTTTTTTATATAATAATTATATTTTCTAAAATTCTTGTCGTGGCGATCGCCGTTACTATACCCCCTGGTTCCATCCTTGGATTCAACAACCAATCAGGAGGCCTAGCTTCCCAAGTACGAATACCAAAACCTCATAAACCCAAGTTGGCCAACACATGAGCTACCCCGTTTGCCAATCGACGAGTAAACATAAAATCACACTTTCTAAACTTTCCTACTTCACAACGGATATCTCCAATCACAACTTCAATCTTATTCTCCAAAATTTGAACAAGCTGTAGCGAGTCTCCTTCCACGGTAACCGAATCCAAACCCAACAAAGACGCAAAAAACAACGCATCCCTGCACGCCATGGCTTCTGCACATAAAGCGGATGAAACTATACCCAAGTGCGTCGACCGAGCAGCCACAAAAAGCCCATTCTCCCCTAGGAATCACCATCCCTGCCTCAAGTTGGGTAGTAAGTAATTGGCATTCTGCTTCTTCCTTCTTTTGTTGATTCTGTAGTGTCTAATAGACTAATAGTATATATAAAAGTATGTAATCAAAATATAGTCCTTACTCAATAAGTTGTGACATACCTGATGAGGAGGGATGGGGAAAATAAGATAACTTAATATTAAGCGTTGATGACCTACTTGCCGTTGAGCAATTCCATTGAAAATGTCAACTTTAACATGACATCCCGAGTGGATTGTTTCACATTTGAAATAGCTCTAATCATATATAGTGGCATTTGAATAGTTGACATATAGTAGCTCTCGTCTCATGGTAAAGTTAAATGTGGAAAGTATGTCTTATTTTTTCTATAAGTATTTTATTCTGCAAACCTTAAAAAAAAAAAGATAGTAAAAATGGATGAAGTAAGAATATGTTAAGCAATAAATTGGCATGTCAGTTGGAGAGCCTAGTATTATTTATTGACAAGTTAAAATGTCAAATTATCACATGAGCATTCAAAAATAAATTTGAGAGGTTCATTTAGGCGTGTAAGAGTGTAAGACCATATAAACAATGAGAAGTGCTAGCCGTACCGACCAGTTCCATACCAAAACCGTACCGACGGCCGCTCCGGGCCATCTCCGGCTACCGGACGGCCGATCCGAGCCGTCCAAAAATTCTAAAAAAAAAAACCGAGGGGCCCGCGCGGGAATAAACGGCATCCGATGTGTGTAGGGTGATTGGATCGAGTACCCTATTTTTCGCGTATACATATATACACGAGTATACACGAAAAATAGGGTACTCGATCTAACCATCCTACACATATCGGATGCCATTTATTTCGGCGTGGGCCCCTCGGCTTTTTTTTTTTAGAATTTTTGGACGGCTCGGATCGGCCGTCTGGTGGCTGGAGATGGCCCGAAGCGGCCGTCGGTACGGTTTCGGTATGGAACTGGTCGGTACGGCTAGGATTTCTGATAAACAATGATGGGTACATTAGCCACTCAAAGTTGAACCTCTTTTATTTTAACAAGCTACTTTTGAAAAACTCACTCCAACTTAAGACTAGTATTGTTCGCTATCTTCTACTCCATTAAAATGCTATTCTTTGCATTCCAATGTATCTTTGAGCATTGAAGATGAGAAGAGAAACAGAAAGATTTTATGATTTAAGACTAAAAAATTTGTTGACTAGTGAATATTGCCTCAATAGGATTGCTTAGGTATTGGAACAAATACATGTTTACCTAGATACCTAGTCTATCGAAGGTACTTTTAGAAGATTTTACACCTGAAATGACTTTTATGAACTTTAGCCCAAAAATTGGTTTATCAACACGACGCGTGAGGTAAGCGGATACTTGGCACAAAATCATCGGTTCTATCTCTCATACACTATGACATAGTAAAATTAAAAAAGACAAGTGATAGATACATGATTCCTTAGGCTGAAAAGGACACAAGCATAAAACTCAGTGTAGGGTTTTTAACATAAATTTCAAAGAAAAAAGCCAGCAAGAGAGGAGTCACAAAACAGAGTTATTGCTGGAAAACAAAATGATATCTCAAAAATATATATCACTGTACTTATTGCTTAGCCTCCAACCTCGCCTTCAAATATAAGGTTGAGAAAACTCCAAGCGTAGGGCTAGATCGTCGATAGCATAATAAACCGGCAAGACCGGAATCGTACCACAGGGAATTCGTAAAATAGCTTAAACGGATTGTAGGATGAAAAGGTAGAGTGCGGCGTTCAAGACGGTCAACTTGATTTTGCTTTAAAAGTGAAAACTAAGGAAAAGACTAGAAATGAGCTTAATTGACTTAAAAGAGGCAAGTCTAAGGATCTTTTAACCCTTGACCAAGGAGGTTACCGGTTCTCAAAATAACTCAGGCAAGAGTCACGACCGCGTGCTATCGCCCGGAGAATTTAACTTTAATGACTACGTTTAATGAAAGATGTGATTAAACGGAGGCGAACCAACTTATTTGACAAATTTATCGAACACATAGGAGGCCACGAGCCCTCAGGGAGCCGTTTGCCAAGACCGCTTGACAAATGCCTCACCAAGTAGTTAACACCCCTTGCTTAGACCAAAAATGCAAGTTAAGCTCTATTCCGTAAATCATGCTTTTAAGCCCTAATATTTGAGAACCAAATAATCACCTAAGTCCTCGGGAAAGATTATCCCAAGACTTGGCCAAACGACTACTCACACATACTTAAAGCATAAACCAAAGCATAGAAATAAGACATGAATTTTAACCGATAGAAATGAAAATAAAGTTGATTTATAAAGGATCTAGTCCGCGGCTACAACATTAATAAACGAGAAAACATTAAATGACAAATACCTTGAGGAGTTCTTGAAGAAATTAGCTAGAAAAACTTGAAAGCCATTAATGGAGTTCTAGAAATGAAAAAGACTTAAAGTAATAAAGACAAGGGGGGTCCTTAGGAGGGGGAGAGGGGGGGAGAGAGAGAGAGAGAGAGAGAGAGAGAGAGAGAGAGAGAGAGAGACCCTATTTATACAAGGTGGTCATTCTCTCACAAAATATTCCAAAAAAATATCCTAAAAGTAGCCAAAAGTAGAAACTATTCCAAAAGTAGAAAGCTGAAAAAGCAGCAAAAACGTGGTTGTATTCTGCAGCATGAACCGGTACTGGCCAATTCCCAGTACCGGTTCATAGGTCTTCAAAAGCTGGAAAACGTAAACTCTGGACAGCATGAACCGGTACTGGCCAAATCTGTCACACCCCAAAATGAGAAGTGACCGGCCATGAACCACAAGACCAAAGCTCGTAGAACATGCAGCCTAAAAAGAAATTTTAGAAAAAAAAAACTTCCAAGCAAGGATCCACTAATCAGTCAACCATTTTTTTTAAATTCAAAACATCCCCAACTAATAAATTCCATAAAAAGAATGGGGCACAAACATCCCATGAACAAAATAAAATCCAGCGATCCAACAGTAATAAAAGAATCCAGATGTCTGACAACATGTTTCAATGCGGAAGCGATGAAATAAAATACTAAGCTAGGATGAGACACCCCAAGGAGGTCAACAAACGAAATCCCTAAGAGGCCGCCAGAGTCCTCCTAACTGCCCAACTTGCCTGAAAAAGAAGTTGGATTAAATCCGTCAGTTGACGAGCTCAGTGAGTAGTAAAGCATATATAATAATACAATTCTAAAGCATGGCTAAAAATAGATTATCACGATAACATATTTTGGCATACGAAGGTGTGCATCAAACCAACAAATTCGGCCATAAATCATTTACCAATAAATCTCAATAGTGATTACAAACCAGTTTCCAACAACAATGGGGAACCAGAACCAATATCTATAGAACCAAAAGCCAGTGAATAAATGTCTCATAATTGGATCCAATATCGAATCTTAGGGTCACCACGAGTAGGCAGCCCGTGGAACTTTTCCCAAAGAACGATCCGGTCAATAATAACCGTTGAGCATTAGGGTCACCGGCCTAATCCGGTCTCTTCCCTAATGGCCAGAGTCACCCGCACACAGAGGATTAATTTCCCTGGACTTCAAAATATGTCCCATCAATATCCACAAAGTTCTCATCAAAAGATTATTCGATCAACAAATGGTTTCACCACACCGCATGCCAATTTCAAGAACTAAATAAAACAAATGCATGTTCCCAATTTCAATTATTAATTTTCTAAAACAATAATTTAAGGGATACGGAGAAGTTCGCAAATATGTAACATGCTTAACCACTTACCTGGGTCCAAAAGTAATGCAAGTCGAACACGCAAAACGAGACTATCCTGTACAAAAAAAAAATAGAGCATACGAGTAACTAACTAATTTAAATATAATACTGACAACAGAAACAAGGAACACTACTGCTATAAAATTTCCCAAACCTAAACGTTCCTTAAGATTCCTAAGCCAACAGTAACCACCAAAAATCCACCTAAAAACCCCTTCCAGATAAATCACCTTGATCACTAATAAATTAGGTAACTATATCTGTCCAAAACCAATTATCGAGCAACTTTGTATTCCTTTCTTCATATCACCACCTCTTCACACAAACCCTCACGCACAGCCACGCACACAAATCACCTCCAAATTCCATGGTCCAATAGAATGATGAGAACAAAATAATTTTAGCAGAAAACTTTGCCCAAAACTCGAACAAAACCCATTTATCCCATCATTAACTCCACTAATCTACTCCGCCAATAAATCCAAGTTTTTGTTTTATTTCCATGACTGTGCATCTGTGCCGACCAACGGAAAAGAAAGAAACAAATTAAGAGTTAAGCATTACCTCAGAAGATGCGGCTCTTTCTTATTCTTTTTTTTTTTCTTCTTTTCCTCAGAGCTTAACCCCAACGTGGAACCCTACTTAGTGTATAAACAAGAGGCTTTAAGTAGTACTCTTAAAACCACCCACTACTTACGTAGTACCCTAAATTATAGCTAACTAGCTAACTAATTAATTAAAGTTAGATAGATAAATAGAAAAATAAATTTACTTATTATCCAGTCCAAACTGACACAATTTTTTTTTTAGAGTTATCATCTAGTACCACTATGTTACCCAAAATCAATCTCATACTCTAAAAATTATAACCACGACAACAATACCCATGGAATGCACAAAATAAATAATTGGGACCCACAACATAACACTTCCAATTAATAATGGCCAAAATAACTAAAAAGATAAATAAAATTTATAGGCTGTAACAAAATCCCAGTACCTGTTCATAGGAGGCAGAACTTCAATTTTTGCTCTGCTTTGGCTCAGACAGCCCGACAGCGACCCGACACCCTCTTTGCACTAGATCAATCACCCGATGGGGCTTGGTGGAACATTGCCTCACTGCCTCAAACCCTTGGATACTTTTGACTACGATCCTTGGCGTTAAGAACTGCCTTAGCACCCCGTATTACCTGAAACAACCAAAACAAAACCTTACGTGCAAAATGGGATACAAATGATATTTAAGGGAATCAAAATGCTACAAATTAGGGAACTAGAGCACCAAGATTATACAATCTTGGTTGCTCATCACTTATCACCTACCACTAGTGTGGATTTACAGCAGTCAAAGACAAAAGACAACACACATCTCTATTGCTGACATGTCAAGAATTTCAATGTACCTATTCAACCAACATCTAGAGAGCCATCATCTCATGGCGGCAAGAAGATAGATATATGCGTCATTTGTAGCCCTCTAGAGCTCCTGAATTTCTGGGCCAATACAACTTCTACGAAGACGATTACAAATTCGAATATTGACGTTGAGGGGAACTCCCAGACGACGGGCGAGCCTCCGGGCAGCTTCCAATGCCCACACATCTCTTGGATACATGACGGTAATTAGATTATCATAATTATAACACCTAACCCTGTTCCGGATTCTTGCCTGCAACTGCACATGTGCAATCACGCGTTGCATCATTGCATGTTCCAGTTCTTGTCTCCTATTTACATACTCAACTATCTAGTCCTCCATCTCCTCCAACTGATGCAAATCGATCTCTTCGAGATTTTGATGCACGATTCCTGTGATTTCTCGAGCCAGCTCAGAAATATGCAATTCATTCTGACTATGAGCAAGTTGGGCCTTTAGCTTTTTTAACTATGCAACGTCTTTTCAAGAACATAGCCTAATACCTTAGTAGGTTGCCAAAGTTCATCAAAGGCAAAATCACTGACCGTACTACTCTATATCTAGCATGAAGAAAGGAAAATGATAGGGAAGCCAGGAACAATTTAGCTTCTTGATTTTCTTCTTATTTCCCAGTTTGCCTTTTTCTTTTTGTAACTTTGAGGTGCGCCCACCCAGTTTGCCTTTTTCTTTTTGTAACTTTGAGGTGCGCCCGGGCGAATAGGAGTTCGCCTAGGGCGCACTGCACTGAACATAGATATGTCGACTCTTCTCCTCCTGCCCAATCACCCCACACAACAAAGCTCTGCCCCCCTCTGCTCCAAGAAACTATGTGGTCACAGGTCGGATCGTCCACCATGTCAAATGTCTTGGTCAGGAACGGGGGAGGTCCTATGTCGTGAAGCCCCTCTATTGGCAGCGGCGGCGGAGGCGGAGGTGGCGGCCGTGGAGGTGGTGTAATTTGGCGCTGACTAGAGAAGATATAGATAATATTGGTACTTTGGTACATTTCATTTGTGGTTTAAGCTTGCTTATGATGATGTTTTGGAATAAAGTGGTAACCAAGAATTTTGCCCTTTCAATAATGTTGGAAAATACCTCCTTGAATCTAGTAAAATCTAGTAAAATTAGCATCCTAACTACTTATTTCTCGTTTTACAAGACAGATTTTTCTCTCATATTATATCACCGTTAATTCAAAAAAATTAGTTAGTGGAACACACCCTAATAGTACTATAAAATAAGTAATGAGTTTAATTACTCCCTTAGGCAAGTAAGTTCGACTCTAGTTCCAGCAAAAAGCCCTAGGGATCGAGTCGGAGGAGTTGGAGATTTATCTTTCTATTCATGTGAAAGTACCAAATTACCATTCATATGAAAAAAGTGATTCAAGAAATAAAGGTAATTTAGTAATTTCACATGGATAAAAGACAAACGAATGAGTGCCAATGGATAGAAGGAGAGTGTGAAAATATCTCCATCAGTTCCTTCGTAAATCCATGATCCAAACAAAGCCTTGAGCAATTTGCAAACTAGCAGGATTCTCTATCAACAAACAAAACATATGGTGTAATCCGTGCTTTCAAATCGGGATACGTGTCATATATCATTTTTTCAATCGTATAGATTGTATCGGAATACATATCGCGTATCTTAAAGATACGTTTCTTGGAAGAGTAGAAGTTTTTATTGCTTGGTTGGACACAAATTTTGGGAGAGGGAGAATAATATAGGATTTTTGGGAGATGGAGAATACTACATGCAAGAGTGAGAAAGGAAGTATTTGTATTATACTTGAACTCAAACTCTTTTTTGGCTTGGTACAAAATGGCTAGACTCATCCCTATTTATATTACCCCATGGAAGACTCTAGTACAAATTTTCATACAATATAAACTTTGAGATAATTCTAGAATTACATATGTGACTAATTCTTACAAAAAAACTCTAGATTTCACAATGATATTCTAGAGCTTCTAAAGCTAGATATTTTGGAGTTTTTAAAAACTATATAGTTTATCTTCTTCAATAATATCTTCCATATTTGAATTTTGTCAATTGGACTTATTTAGACTTAACTTTCTTGTGCCGAAATACTAAATTTAGTTTTTTTTTTTTAAGGGCAAATTTTTTTTTTTATTAATCTTGAAATTGTTACAAGACTAATAGGAGTAAGGAAACAAACATCATGTTCAAAGAACAATTATCTACTCAATCCGAGACCCAATCCTACGATTGGCAAGAAACCAATCAAGAACACCCAATAGGGCCGAAGCCTACCTAAAAAGGCCGAAGCCCAACGCCCTATGTGAGTCCAATAAACTTAGATGATTACAGATACAACACTTAAAAATGGGCCAAGCCCAAACCCCCAAACCAAACCCTAACTAAACCACCACCACCACCACTACTGAGACTGCCCCCGTCGCTAACCACCGCACCAAGGTAGACAGCCACCAAACCATCAACCTCGAGACTCCACAAATGCCATTAGGCCAAGAACTAGTTAAACCCAACAGTATAACCTGCGGGAGAAACGCGACACGCCACCTCTAGCCACCGCGAACGAATCTTGCCGTTAAGCCAATTGATAACCCCAACAGAGAAAGACTGACGGTCGACCACAGAGCTGAAGGAAAGCGAGACCGTGGAGGGGGAAGAACGACGGAGACCGCAACGACAAGAATGGAGGCAAAAACGGCTAGGGAGAGGAGAAGCCTGCTGGCAACCCTTGCAGCCGCAAAATGCTAGAACTTGAAACTCCCAGAAGACTGCCGTGAACCCGCCAATTTGGATCCCAAAAACGATCAATGAGAGCCAGCAACCGCCGTTGAGCACCGCCGAGGGCCACCTCAACAGCACCAAACCATCACCTGCAAAAAGAAATAACCGTGAGAAAATATCTTCGCTTCCACCATTGCAAAACCAGATCCCCATCTCCACTGCTGGAAACCACCCACAAAGCATGGATCAAAGACCTAAGCACAGAGGCAAACGATGGCCCAATGCGTACTTTGAAAGTGGCAACGACAACGAAGAAGGAGGAAGGACTGACGATAAAGGGGAAGGAGAGAGGCATCTAGGGGGAGGAGGGAAGCGACGCCTCCTCCCCCAAGCCGGAGAAATCCAAAACGGAAAAGTAAAGGGGGAGTCTTCTTGTATTCTAGAGAGAGAAATCGTGGAAGGAGGGGAAGCGGCGCCTCCCCTCCAAAATTTAGTTTATGCTTCAACAACGTTAATCATAGTTAATATACTATTAAAAAGTAGATACACCTAATAATACCAACAAACTATGCTTACATTTAAAAAGAAATTAAGATGTTAAATTTCAAGCCTCCCAACTGGGGCCTATTATATTAAGGCTTTTTGTTCGCTTTGTTAAGGAAAGAAAAGTCAGGCAAAACACAATCGAAATATGGTTCTTTCTTCTATACAAGCCCTGCATTGAGGTTAAATTTCTATCAAATGGTTTGAAAGATGCCATAATTAGATCAATTGCCTTAGATTAATGCATTTTGGGTTCCACTTCTTGAAATAATGTCCGACTTTTCCTACTAAGTAATCGTATGATACGTACCAAATTAGGATATGTGTAGAAATTGTAGGATACACAGTTGTATCGTAGGATTTTTATACAAAACAAATCGTAGGATACATATCATGTATTGTAGGTTTTTAACAACTATGGGTGTAATACACATCTGGAAGTAGTTGAATACAGGCAGAAAACTTTCCCCGAAAGGTGGTTTATCAACACAGTGCATGAGGTAAGCGGATACTTGGCACAAAATCATCGGTTCTATCTCACATACAATATGACACAGTAAAATCAAAGAAGACAAGTGATAGATACATGATTCCTAAGGCTGAAAAGGACCCAACTATAAAAAACTGACATGGTGACATTATTTTGATGTGTGAAAAGGAATGATTCAGTGAAGGTACAAATGCATTATCCACAGAGAAATCAGCCCAAAAAAACATGTATTTACAGTGGCATAGTTTCCTTGATGACAGATTTAGACCACGTATATTGTCATAAAATTCAGACTTCCATAGTCATAGTTTTGAAGTTACGTTATCAACCATCTGATCGATTATCCGAGATGCGTCATTGAGTCTGTTGGCTCTTTCATAAATGCTGGCAACAACAAGATGCAACTCTTTCTTGTTAACATTGGGATCAGAATTGAGCCTCTCAAACAGTAACTCTAACGTCTCAAAATCCCTTCTTGCCCCATAAAGACTCAGCATCTGGAAATGAACTTCATCAGGAAAAACACAACCCTCTTTTTGCATCTCCCTATAGAGAGCATCTGCCTTCTCAAAATCGCGCAACTTTCCATATGCATTCAGGACCAAAGCAATCGTATTCGAATCAGGAAAATAACAAGCTTCCCTCATCTTGTCGAACACCTCAATCACATTACTGTACCTGTTGTTGGTAGACATAAGATCTATCATACACCCAAATACTGCTATGTCCTTCACTTCTCCTTCATCAAATGCCTGTCTAAATACCCATATGGCCTCTTCCACACGCCCAGCTCCAGCAAGAATTCTAATGGCAGTATCTCTGGGTATGTTGTCTGGACGCTTAAGCTCATGAAGGAGGCGCTTAGCCTGTGTGACTAAACCAGCCCTTTCATAAGCCACAATCATAGTCTGATAAAGGACCTGATCAATCTCAACCCCAGAATCCCTTAGCTTCTGAAACAGCAGCGCAGCTCGATCCAACTTCCTTACCTTAGCCCATATGGATATTATAGTTGAATACGTAATGGCATTGGGTTCAATCCCTCTGCTCTGCATCTCTTGAATAAGATTATTAGCCTTTTCATGCTCAAGAGATTTCCCATAAATACTAATCATCGTGTTGTACGTAACAACATTTTGCTCTATATCTTTCCTCTGCATCAACCTAAACAAATGTATAGCTTCCCCGAAAAGGCCAGCCTCACCATAAACACGCAAAAGCGTATTGTAACTAACAACACTCGGTTCAATTCCCATCTTCGTCATGTTCCAAAACAACCTATCAGCTTCCTTCGCCATATCAACCTTGCCGTACACATCAATCATGATATTGCACGTTGTGAGATCAACTGAACAGTTAGCCTCCATCATCTCAGAAAAAACCGAAAGTGCCTCTACAAACTTTTGATTCTCAACATACACACTCAAAAGCGTCGAATAGCTCACCATATCCGGTGTAACACCCTCCAACCTCATCTCTTCGATAAGCAACCGCGCTTCGCGAAAAAACTTAGCCTTTCCAAACACACTAATCATCGAATTATAAACGACAAGGTCAGGCGATATACCCGACCTCTTCAACCTCGAAAAAACTGATATTGCCTTAGAGTAATCACCTAGCTTACGAGATAATTCAATAAGATTACTATACAAAATGAGATCACCCTTCACGCGGTCTTGTTCCATTTTCGAAAGCCAAGATAGAGCATCATCAAACAAACCCTGTTTGCCAAACTGGGTTATGAGCGTAGAGTAAGTATACTTATCGGGCGAAACCGCTCTCTGGCGCATTTCGTCAAACAGGCCGTGTGCAAGCTGCCACTGCTTTGCTCGCAAAACGTTTCGTATAACGACGTTGTAAGTGAACACAGAAGGCGAGTACAACGCCTGTTCATTGATCCAATCGAGCAATGCTAGCGACCGTTGCCAGTCGGGCTCTCTAGAGAGAAGTGATACCATGAATTTAATAGACAGGGCCCGATTTTTGTAAGGAGACATTAGGTCGAACAGTTGGTGCTCGTCTGTGGTTTGTTGAATTGCTGATAAGAGCTCGCCCATGTCGACGCTGCGGTCTGAGTGAACGGTTTCTGCTCGTTCGGGGCTTTCTCGTTTCCAGATGTGTTTTGTGCGAGAAGGTGAGATGGAGTAAATAATGATGCATTTTCTTGGGCGTTTTGGGATTTTTCGAGTGGGTATTGGGTAAGTGAAGATGTTGGTGCCAATGGTTGGAAATGAAGATGGTGGAATAGGAGTAGCAGTAGAGAACGAGGATTTGTCCATGTGTTTTTGAGTCTTTTGGGCGGAGCTGTAACGTAGACTGGTGGGAATTGGTTTGGTTTGAATGCACATCAGAGGGATGCAACTTCTCTCTCTACACGAACTTCATTTGGTAAGAGTTCAAACTCCACCCACCGGTTCTCATTTTTCCCGGGAGATAGTTGATTAGGATTTTCTTCCATAGAAAGAAAATTTCATCGAATTGGAACTTGGAGGAATTGGCAGGGTGGTCGAGCCTTGTGATTTGCTGCGAATTACTCCAGTCTCATGTTTGAAAAGTTTGAGTGTTACTCCTCAGTTTTAAATGGATCGATAGCTAGTGGACAGTAGAATTTAGTCTCAAAAGACTCGAGATACTAGTACGTTGGTTCGAACATTCTGAGTTATTGAAAAAAACCGAGTAGTAAGTTTTGTTTTAAACGTCCAACAACATCGGACATTTTTTGTTTAAGAAGAAGACACTTTATTAAGGTTACCCATATGCTCCAGACACTTAACAGTAACGTTTGCCTGACGAGAGAAAAACGGAGTGTCCCTATGTCAATTTGATTTTACAATTGTGTTCAGTTTTTTAGGCCGTTGAAGGGTTTGACTAGTTGTAACTTGAAAGAGATCGTTCATGCGGGGGAGCCCAACGGTAGGAGCCTAGACGGGCCCGACTACGCAATGTATTGCATCGGAATGCCAAAGCTCCCTCAAGACGAGTTTGAGCTATAACTTAGACTCTAGCTTAAAAGAATGACAAGAAATCGGTGATCTAGCTAGAACTAATTGGCATGAATCTCTCCAAATTCCAATCGTCTCAAAAGACTTGAATTCATGTCTTTCTAGTTTCAAAACCGCCAGAGAGTTGGCTCTTGACGGCCACATTACCACCACAATATAAGTCAATTAAACACGCATGTTATTTTCAGCTTGAATTTGAAATTACTCTAGAATTAATAGAACAATCTCGACATGCCAATTGCCTTGGCTCATGCGTACGCCAGGTTTATCGACTACTGGTGGAATTGGTGTACGCTAGCTAATTGTCATCAAATGAAACCTTCATATCTTGTGACCTGCATATGTTATTCACGAGTGAAATCACAGAATGCCAAGAAACGAAGAAGAAACTCGCAGAATACACTTGTCAAAAATAATTGTCGTGAATAGAGGAAAGAACAAAAAATTTGTCAACAATATAAATGTGTTGTGATTTAATTAGTTAGCCTTGGTACAGTTGGTACGACTAAAACAAGCAACAACACTCGCGAGATTATTAATTCCAAAACATGCTTAATTAGTTGGCTGTGTTACATTCTTGCACGATAGTTATAGTGCATATGGAATACATTCTGTTAGGGAAAACTGAAATCGAAGTACACTAATTAAATCGATCAACGATGAGGGAGATGATTCACACAGCTGGTTCTTTTGATGAACTTCACAGTCATGTCCTACGTGAAATCATGACTATAGCATGGAGTATCAGGCCGGATTGCAAGTATGGTTATTTGCGTACTCTTGTTATTATAACCCCAGTTGGATCCAACACATATAGTTTTTGATATAATCATTAGCTTCAATATTCTCATGTGTGACTATTGATCCATGAGCATACGCAATAGTGTCGGGAATCAAATAGTTCATTGTCTCCAGTCATGATTGCAGTATAGAGCAATCCAAACCCTAATAATCATAATGTATATCTTACAAAATCTCTGATCTTATAATTTGATTGTCCCCTAATAAAAGCAAAGAAAAATCGTTATAATTTGATTGTCCCCTTTTGAGGTTGCTAAGCCTGAAATAAGTTGCAGCACTCTTGAGATCATTTTTTGATGCATTCTCGAGAGAATGAGCCGTATTCTTCCACAAACTGCAAAAGGAATATCCCTCAAAGTATAAGAACAATGTTGTATTTAAAAGTAAATCAATATCTTTAATCCAAAACACCTAATAAATAATAAGCATGAAATTAATCTGCTATGAATCAAAATAAGGATGTTCATATATACCTCAACTCGCAGTCTTCTTTTGATTCAGTATAAGATTGTCTGTCATCAGCTAATGCATCAAATTGTCATCATACGAAACTTTTCGGTTTCTTGTTGAGTAGGAAAGAAGTGGGAAGAAACCAATTGGGTTTGAGTTGCTATTGCCTTATTGCATGTCTGGATATTGAACCCTATAGTGATTTGTTATAATTTCATTCCTGATAAGGATATTCGCTTCAAAAGGAATTCCTTCATTTATGAAAAGAAAAAAAAAAGAAGAAGAAGGAAAGCCGCACATCACCAGGTGAATTCATGCCAAATTGTAATTTGTGGGCGAGGAGAGTAATTACTACTGTATTTGGTTATGATAACCCCACACAGTGCTAGTTGCACACGGACATATTGGAGTTTTCCAATGGCTTGTGAAGTTTATGGATCAGGCTTCTATGCAATTGGACTACAGAGAAGTCTTTGCAATTGCCATCCAATCTTGTCCATTCATTTCTTCAATCAAGGGTTCAGATCTAAAACAAACTATTCGCGTGAATAAAAGACTCTTCTTGAGAATAGTCTTTCAATAAAATCTAACCATTAAATACACTTTTGGACGGTTCAGATTGTCCGGACCACTTTCTACAGTTCGAACACAGACTGCAGAGAAGCCATTTCCACATTTTTTCTTCTAGTTGACATTAGAAGAAGAGGTATCCGCAAGCACTGGCTATTGGACTGTTGTTCTGCCAAATTCAACTTTTGCATGGTTGGCCTACATAAATGTCATGATTTCAGATATCTCACTGTTAGGTGCTCATTGTAATTTTACGACAAGTGAAAAAAACTGATTGTCGCAATTGGAAGGAATATTTGGAACGGAAGTTGGTGAAGAGTCTGAAGTGTAAGCTAAGGGTACGTTTTACGATTTAGTACTCTTTTAGTTTCCACCAATATTTCAACAATTCATAGAATTTTATCACTATTGTCAGTGATAAGAATAAGATACAATAAACAAAAATAGGCAACAACCAAAGAAAAAGAGTTTGGAGAAATGATGAGACTAAGATTCATAGAAGTCTATGTTTGATTTGTTGCACAAACAAACTCCTAGCAGTCTTGAATATATATTCTCAATATTCATTCGAACCATATGACTTATGAAGTTTGTTGAGGGGTGTGATCACGAACTTCATGTGAATGGAGTTCCCCAACAGTTTCCAATTATTTTTTTGAATCCGTGTTGAAGATTTCTTATTATTGAGAGGAAAATGTAATTCCACTTTTTATATTACCCGTGAAAAAAAAGGGGATATCATCATTACACCTGGAGATTGAGGACGGCCGGATTGGTCGCACGCGGAGGGTGCACCCCCGGGTCAACAGATAAAAAAGTAACATCATTTGTCTTCCGCATTGACTTTTTAAGCGAGACATTTTTTTCAGGATAACAATAAGTGCAAAAATGTACCAACAATGGACACCGGATGGAGTATTTACTGTCGTTTGGTGTGCATATGCTTTGCAACTGTGTTACCATATAATCAAGGACACTGCAATACCACGGATAGCTCAGCTGGTAGATCATCAAACAAATTCACAGTTTACCGAAATGTGCTATTTGAGCATGACCGTTGAGTCCACATACTTATATCAAGGGAAAGTGCTACAAGCGAACTTATCAAAAATTGAGAAGGCCATATTCGCATATTCGGACTACGATTGGTTTGCCCGCAACGCATTTCATAAAAATATGTTGTAAGTGAAACCAAGGAAGTGTGCTTCAGTTTGACCAAGGAAGTGTTGCATAAAAATATGTTGTAAGTGAATTTTCAAAAAAGGGTCAGGTTCTACTTACGTACGGCCCCTTGTGTAACTGAAATTGTTTTTCTTTTTCTTTTTTTTGAAAATGTGCTTTAATACATCCTTAGACAATTATGTTCTATCTATATTGAAGCATGATCAATCTTAACAAGTATGAAACAGCTAGGGATCTTTTAAATAAAGAGAATATAATGATATCAATGGTCCATTTTCTTATTCATATCAACGTGCATCGATAGGAATACTCACATTCATATTGAAAATAAAAATTCAAGGGAATTTCGCAAAGAAAAAAAAAATTTCAAGAGAATCGTAAGGGTCGTATTCAGCTTGGTAATTATGACTTGTAAGGCTATGTTTGGTATAATTTGATGGAATGGGGTGTGGAGTGGAATAGTTATTCCTATGGAATGTCTACCCCGATGTTTGGTTCTCTAAAAATTAAAAGAAAAGCCATGCTACATGGAATTATTATTCATTCAAATAAAAAAATAATTATTCCATTTGAAAAGTAAAGAATTACTCCCTCCGTCCCTGAATAAGTGTCCGGCGTGCAACACTAGGCTTTACAAAACATGTATATTTTTTATTAAAAACTTTAATTTTTTTTTCACAATCTAATAGAACTTATTGCTATTTATTGATTTGTGAAAAAAAATTGATTTTTTCAACGAAACAAATGCATCTATTTGAAGGCCTAGTTTTGCGAGCTGGACACTTATTTAAGGACGGAGGGAGTACAATTTTATTCCACCATCCCTATTTGGATTGTTAATGTCACTCCAAATTTTACTATTCTCACTACAAAATTTGCTACTGCCACTCCAAATTTTAGTAATGCCACTCACAAAATTACTATTGCCACTCCAAATTTCATTTAATTGAGATGTGATTCTAGTATACCAAACACAAGAATCGGAATGCGAATTCCATTCTTGCTATTACTCCACTTCCTAGCCACAACCAAACACAAGAATGAGAATGATTATTCCAGTCTATTTTCCTCCGATTCTATATATTTCCTTCTTAATTCCATTCCAACTTCCATTCTATTCCATTCAATCAAACGCAATCTAAAGTGTTCTAGTGGGCTGCATTACCTAATCGAAATAGTACACCTCCATCTATTTTTGCTTAGATTTCAACCTGAAAACATTGCTAGCTCCATTTTAACTCGAACTCTAAAAAATATTAAGATGATAAAGAATCTTCAGACTGTGAAAAAAATACTTATCTTATTCATGAATGTTAATCAAAGAATAGATTAAAAATGCTACTCAAAATTGTGACATGCATAATGCCCAAAAGACATTGTCATGTCAAAGGGAGAAAAAAAGGGAAAAAATAAAGAGAAAATTAAAAATCATTACAATAGTCAAAATTGGTAAGCCTAAAACAAGCTGCAGCACTCTTGAGATCATTTTTTGATGCATACTCGAGAGAATGGGTCGTATTTTTCCGCGATGATGCACAACTGCATATATGAAAATTATCACAAAAGTAAGAACAACCCTGCATATGGAAGTAAATTCATATCTTTCATCCAAAGTAAAACGATAATAAACATACAATTAATCTGCCATGAATTTAAACAGGGGCATTGATCATACATAGACTTTCATGAGTTTGATAGGGGATGCTGCCGAGCGATATCCCTGCAAAGCGATGCCAAGCGGCCGATCCGATGCTTTGCACCCGCTTTGCAGGGGGTACTTGGCAACATCCCCATTCCAAAATGCATACCTTGATTCACACTCTTCCTTTGATTCGATATAAGATTGTCTGTCATCTGCAAGTATATCAAATGGTATGTCATCGTAATCAACTTCAGTCTGTTGTTGAGGAGGAAATGACTGGGATTGAATTGCCACTGAATTATAGTTTGGATGTTGAACTTCGTTCGATTCAACATAAGCGCGATTATTTTCAGTCACAACATGGTGATCCCCTTCAAAAGGAATTGCGTCGTTTATGCAAAAATGCCGCAGTCCCATGAGCACATCACCGGATAAACTCATGCCAAATCGTTCCGGACGAGTAGAATAATCCTGATTGAGTATTCGGCCATGGCACTGCTCCCCGCACATTGCTAGTTGCGCTTGGACGTATTGGAGTTCTTCATCGGCCTGCACCAACTGAGCATAAAGATGGCGTATGATCCCGCAACATCCGTGAACAGGAAACCTCTCGCGCATATCAGACTCGTAGATGACAGATCTCATGGCTTCGTCTCTCTGTTCTCGAGTCTCCATTAGCCCCAGTATCTTCATAATGTTGGAGACACCGAAGAGCCGGTGAGCGTTCTGGAATGTCTTGGTTTGATTGGCCGGAAAATACGGTGACAGAGTGCACTCGGAGGAGCACCTCCGCCTCTGGTACTTGCATGCGGCACAAGCTGGGCTTGTGCCTCCTTTCACCGTCATGGAGGGTTCAGTGTACGCTGATTCATTCAAGTTTGATCGATCACATGTATTTGTAGTGCAAATAGTGATTCAAAAACTAGTAAACTAGTACTTGAATACTCGGGATCCAATGAGGGATCCCGCACGGGCTTACCGTGCGGGACTCCTCTTTTCCGATTGAATTGCAACGATCCGAGCCGCTCAAAGTGTGCAGAACGTGATTTTAAGGTACTCGCGTGAAATCGGAAAAAACAATGACCGGAAAGGGCTTGATCCGAACAGTTTTTTACTAAACCGTTCAATAAAAAACTGTTCAGATGAAGCTTTTTCCGATTATGTTTTTTGCTGATTTCTTGAGGGTACCCTTAAAATCATGTTCTGATCACTTTGAGCGGCTCGGATCATCGTAATTCGATCAGGAAAGGGAAGTCTCACACGGTAAGACCGTGCGGGATCCTTTAGGAGATCCAGACTCAGTACTTGAAATACGAGTTGTACAGAAATACAAGTTGTACGTATAATCCAGCAATCACCACGCACGTGTGTTATCAGTTTGGATACGAAGACTCAGTTGGGATTTTGAAAATCCGAGTCGTGGGGGAAGTCGTTTAGACTTTGAAGTTGTTTTTTTTTTTTTTTATAGAAGTTTTCGGGTGCAAATTGGGTACCACGTGGCGGTACCCAACACGCTTCCGAACTGTCCAAATGTGTTTTGGACGGTCAGGATTTAGAGGCCGGGAAAAAGAAGAGAGAGTGGTCGGCTGAGTAAGAAGGAGAGTGCTCGGATCTGGGCCGTCCAAAACATATTTGGACGGCTAGGATGCGTGCTCGGGTACCACGTGAACTGTACTCTATTTGCACCCAAAAATTTCACGTGTGATATGTATTGTATTAGCTGCCAGCCTGCCATTGACTTTTTCATATGGAGGAAGCTGTAAGGGCTACTACTACTAGAGAAGTTGGGACTTTGTGATCACTTCACATGTGATTAAAATTTTCTGTTCGAAGCTCAAGATTAGAATTTCAATCTTTGGTATAGAATTAGCAAGATCGTGTGGAAATGTCATCCGCCATGTGACGTAAAATTCGATCTAATGCAACGTAAAATACGATCAATTACGGTTTCATTTCACGATTTTAATCATTGATTTCGTAAGCCTCGAAGTATTATGATTTCGGCAAAGCCTTTAGCGATGCTCGATCAAATCAACACGTTTTTTTTTTAACGTACAAAAAAACTGCACCGAGACCTATAAATCGAACGGCTCAAATTATATTAAGTAGGACTATATATGGCGGGTCTCATTTTGCGTCCACATGAGAAACAGTATGAGGAATATTTCTTGAGTTTCGAACGTGATTGATGCCGATTAGGTCACAAACTTTGTGACAGTGGGTTGTTCATTTTTACGATAATCTTTCTTTTTGTTACAACTTGGTAAGTATTTATCCACCGGTTTAAATTTAAATTTGAACGTGATTGCTTCTCGTTAGGTTATTACTAGTTCTCAATAGTTTAAAATTTTGAAACACTTTCTTTATCGTTGTTAGGCTGTGGTTGAGCGATTGACATTTTATTGTGAGAGTCGGGCATGAAAATTTGAAACACTCTCTTTGTGTCTTTTGTTTTCAAGGTTTTGCGTGTTTAGAGACCGTAGCTAGCTCCACGACGATTCCCTTCCAGAGGTGATTTCTACATGCGAGACTTAGAGCCTTCCATTTCCCCAGTTTATCCGTAGATAGTTGAATTGTGTTTGTCAGGGTATGTAGGTTGGTAGAGGGGTTGGCTTAGTTGTTGCTATGATATGTCGAGTTACATCTCTCAAGTGGTTCTCTTTTGTGCTACTAAAGAAGTGGAACAAATGCTATACACGAATGGATCAATTTATTGTTTGAGCCACTTGCAATATTCAAATGATAATTCCAATCGGAATGGGTAGTGCCGCAGGCATGGGCAATTCGCTAGATATTAATTGTGTCTCTTGAAGAACTCGTAGCAACTTTTTAGAAATTATATGAACATTTAACGAAAATTATGTTAGTGTTATATTCTTCTTTTTTTTGGAAGTGAATTATGCTAGGGTTTCTCAAACTATTTTTTGACAGACACTAATTAATGTAACGACGTTGCTTGATTTTAAAGAGTTACTTCTTTAAGAAATTTTAATGCTTTTGTATTTCTCTATTCGGATTTGATTAAAAAGAATTTGGTGTAAACTTATATTACATGCAAATATTTGAACCATAACACCCCGTAACAATACCTAAAGCTAGTTAGGTATTTATCTTTTTCTTTTTGTAGGTACCATGGATGCAAAAATAATTTTAGTGGCCGCGTGGGAATTTAGCCGGGGTTTGATATTTTGGAGAATTGATTTTCACATTCCCTTTTAATGATAGAGAAAAAATTATTTCCGGATGAGATGGAATTTTTAGGGTTTCCACCTCCCATTGTGAGCCCACCGTACGTTTATTGTGATAATCTGAACCGTTCATCTTATAAAATTCGCAAAGTAGTGCAGTCAAGCAAAATAACAGCTTTATTAGACATTCATAGGTATATCAAAAAATGAATTTTGATTTATAAAACGGACGACCTTGATCAATTTTTGATATACCTATGAATATTCGATAAAGCTGAAGGCTGTCCGTTTTATAAACCAAAATCCAAGTTTTTAATATACCTATGAATGTCCAATAAAGTTGATTTATTGAGTGAATACACTATTTTGCGAGCTCTACAAGATGAATAGGTCAGATTATCTCAATGAATCTATGGTAAGGCCCACAAATGACAGTGGCAGGTTTCCGTCGCATCCGGACATAACTCACTCTCCTCAATTTCTCATGAAAAGTCCATTTTTGTCATTTCAGCTGAAAAAAGACCCCCAAAAAAAAATAATGCAAAAAAATCACTTATGAAGATTTATTAATTTGCAAAGATGAATTGTGGGTTCTAATAGTATGGAGCCTCAATCTTCTTTCTTAATAGCTGAACTTACTGATAGCTCGTTTGGATGGGTTATTGAGAAGGGGTATTAGTTCCCCCCTAAGATCGTGGGCCCAGGTTTATCACCTGATTTGGCAACCTAAAAACGCAGGAGTATTAGGTTTTCACCATCTTCTCTTGTACCGGCTAATACCCCTGCGGGGGATTATTTATGGGTGAGTTTTGGAGTGTTATTAGTTAATACCCAGGATAAGGCCGAAATAATACCCCCTCCTCATCCATTTTAATTACTCCCTCCATCCAGATTTAATAGTCCTTTTTGGAAATTCATGTCACTTTTCAATCGATTATATCTTATAATTTATAATGTTTTATGTAATTTTAAAAACATCGTCTTATAGAACTAATTGAGATCTATCAAACAAGATCCATATTGGACATAAAATTCATTACTAATTGAAAGACAGAACTTATTTTTTTATCCAATTAGAATTGAACTAAGGACTATTAAATCCGGATGGAGGGAGTACAGAACAACTTTATCCCTCATCCAAACCAAGTATTATTTTATCCCCCCATTTTTAATACATCATCCAAACCAATTAATCCTACTATTTAATCTCCCTACATAAATATCAATGTGGGTCATCCCTTATTAACCAATATCACATATTATTTTATTCCTTTTCATAAATAATACCCACAATCCTTATCCCGTATCCAAATGAACCCTAAGTGTTTTTATTTCGATTCCCGCACAACACGCGAACTTTGCATTCACCAAGTGAAAACATAGCACGAGGGAAAATGTCAAAAATGCTATTCAAACGCGAAATTAGCCCAACAACCAGATCAGATATTCAAATCAAGAAGTAAAAAGATAGCACGAGGGAAAAGGTCAAAAATGCTATTCAAACGCCGAAATTAGCCTAACAACCAGATCAGACATTCAAATCGAGTAATAGCTGACAACTAAAATAAAACAGGTATATCCAACAATCATCCCAAGTTTGCCACCCAACATAGTTAAAACTCAAATGTATAATTAGGGAGGTTTCTCCTCCCTAAACCTAGCAAGCCATTCGTTTTCCCATCCCTCTCCTCTCGCCTCGTTGTTTCGATCGTTTCTATATTCTGATCGAGGTAACACCGAGGCAATTTCGATTCCTTCTTTTTGTGATTTTCGCTCTTGTTCAATTTCGATTCATCGATTGCAGAATCGATCAGATGGACCTTTTCCAAAAAGCAATCACGGTAAAATTAAGCCACAAGGACAAGTATTTGGTGGCGGAGGATGACCAAGAATCCGTATCCCTCGACCGCGACGGTTCGTCGAAGAACGCGATATGGTCGGTCCAGTTCTTTGAGACGGAGAGGTACTTGCGCTTCAAAAGTTGCCACGGAAAGTACCTAACCGCATCGGATGCGCGGAGAGTGGTTCAAAGCATTCCGAAAAAGCTCGACTCCTCCACCCAATGGGAGCCGATACGAGATGGCTTTTCGGCGCGGTTGCGGACTCCGAACGGGAACTTTCTTAGGCCGATTGGGGGCTTGCCACCGTGGCGGAATTCAGTGACGCACGACGTTCCGCAACGAGTGGGAACTCAAGAGAAGGTTTTGTGGGACGTCGAGGTGGTCGAGGCGACTCCAAAAACGCCATCATCATTGTCGTCGCCGTCGCCAAATATTTGCCGCGAGTCGACGTTGATTACGAGCTTCCCAATAGGAAGGACGCCGCCTACCCTTGAACCTAAGGCTACCAAATTCAAAACCGTGAAGCATCGATTCATGGGATTCACTCGAGGTGAAACGAAATTCGACAGGGTGTAATATTTTGGCTCCGTAGAATTATTTTGTTTCCCGTTAAATAATTGGACGTGTCAAAACGTTACAAATTCGACGCGTTTATACTTCATTTGTAGTGGTAAAATCAAGCGATTTAATCCCGCCACTCGCCGCCTCAGAATCACCTGTATTTTGCTTTGCATTTTGTTTGATGAGATTTACATGCTCTCCTAGTCTCTCCCTCAAATGTTAGATTGTTTGGTCACTAAGAAACATATTGATCCTTAGATTGGGGTCATTTGAAATCAATCAATCAATTAATATCTTATGCAAATGTGTTTTGCCTTCAAACATTTAAACCTTGAATCTTAATTTTCTAGATTTTTGTTTGTTTTTGAGAGAGAGAGAGAAACGTGCAGGGAGGGAGACATGGGAGGGGGTGTGAATATGGAGGAAAAAACTATTATATGCCTTTGAAACACCACCACGTGATGGTCCATACTCATTCACTACCACACATATTTCTTTCATTGCATAGAATGTGAACAATACTAGCGTGTATGAAACACGGAATAGGAAAAAAATTAACTATATATTTTTATCAAATACTATTGTGCCCATCCGTTTGATACACGGAAGAACTAGCTCTCCAGCACTTACTACGCAATGAAAGAAATAAAATCAAGACCAAAATCAAGGAACAACCAGCTCTCCAGCACTTTAGGCATGAGTCAAAGCTGGTGAGGACATAATTTGTGCATCACCCAAGCAAAACAACTGCCGATGACGTTCACTTCACAAATCAGAGGATTAATGGATATGGAGTACATAGCTGCGATTTAAATGCAAGCATACAAACATATAGTGTTGCTTAAGGTCATTAAATTACCTCACAAAAGGCGCGTAGTTAAGTATGTATGTGTGCACGTATTCTCATCTCCACTGACCACATTTTAACAACACTACCATAAATTAACCACAAGGCAGTGTTTGTTTCACTGACACAAACCAGGAATAAACTGGTCCTTTTCTTAAAAGACATTCATACTGGGATCATTACAACTAAGTCCTGAAAAGGATGTGAATCTTTTCAAGTTTTGGCACTGATCACTTGCTCATTTGATTGGTGGATTTGTCCATGTTCTGATTACAAAGCTGCAGTAGTGAAATTGTGAGAATGGAGGAAGCTAGAGCCTTCCTACGAGAAAGAAACTCTTGGGACAGGCGTAGCATCGTTGGTTGAGATTTGGGCGATCAGGACGTAAGCATTCAAATGCTATTGTAGCAATTAGAACAATGTCCCCGGCAATCATAGGATTGTCACAACAACATGGATGCGTTTACTAATTCAGAGCTGTTGAAGTTGGTGGTAAATCTTGGGGGGAAGAAAGATCACTTATTGAAAAACTAAAGGCGTATCTCGAGTATCAATAGCACAAAATGACTTGATGAATTGAAAAGCCTCTTTGCAAAATCTAAGATGAAGCTTATTCTTTAGTAAATTGTGGTCTTCCCTTTGGCACTAGTGCTGGCTCTCCGTTTTCCACGCATTGGGTGCGACCGGCACTAGGTTCTCCACACCGCCTTTTATGTGTTCCTAGCCCTCGAGGCATGCCTCGAGATTTCCATATATTCGTGCTTTCACATGAACCGACGGCTAGAAATTCATCAAAATATGGGCATATGAATACTACATAGCATGTGGTGCTAGCGTGACTAGCTAGCGTGGATTCGGTCCTTGGCCTTTCGAATAGGAAAGGGCCAATACAAAAGAACACCAGCTAGTTTAGAAAATACAGAAAAGTATTGCCACTTTAGTATTGGCCCTACTGCGGAATAGCAAATTAATATACCATTGCTCCTTTATCTAGTATTTTCACATGATCCGACGGCTAGAAATACATGTAAACACAATTGATTAAATCACATCGATGTGGTGATCGTTTTCACATCTTAGAGAGAACTCATATATGTACGAATTTTCCATGTGCCTTCAAATGTAATTGTCATCAAATGACCTAAGGCTTCTCAAGTTTAGTAGTCTTTCTCTTTTAATAACGTGTAGTGTGGTCCTACTCGCAAACCACCTCTCCCCGCAAAAACTTTCCCCATATTAGCGGTCCACAAGCCCTTAAGAAAAATCACTCAATGGTGATCAATCAACAAACATTCAAAAAACGTGCCTACGACCAAGCATGTACGACTAAAAGTTTAAGAATCCGATTCTTATTCAATTCTAAAATGTAACATGCAATTAAATCACAACGATGTGGCCATCGTTTTTACAGATCACTTTGAAGTGAACTACAGTTTTATCAAGCAATAGCTAAACAAACTATGTCGAGTACGTCCTCATCAGATTTTTTTTTTTTTTTGGTCAAATGAAAACCAAGCTTTCATTTTTGGAGTCCCCTTAGGCAATCGGTCTTCCCGAGGAAGTCTCCCCCAAGGACACAGCTGAGACCAAGGACCATGCCCACATCCTAGCACTCCTAGCTCCATTGTGCAAGTTTCTTTTCTAATTAGGCTCCGTTTGTTTGGACATAAAATATTTAACTTATTTTTCCTTGTTTTGTTGGACAAAAAGTTGGAAAACATTTTCCACTGTAAAATATTTTCCATGATATGGCTGAAAATGATTTACTTTCAAAACAATGGTAAGTTGTTTTACCATGCTCCAAGGGTAATTAAATTGGATATGGGTGTCACCGTGGTACAGAAACATATCCAACTGCCTTATGCAAGTCATATCTGAAGGACAAGGCAACAACAGAGAAAATCGAAGAGTCAATGTAGCACGAGCTAGCAATCTGATTAATGTTTGCAGGACCACACTTTGACTGAACATGATATCATCCTCGTGAATAAGCAAATAATCATCAGATGGAAAACCTGGCCGCCTTGGCACGGATGAAGATTTCGACCTTTACATGTCCGATTTGAGGAAATATTCTACTGAGGGCAGCAAACTTGGTTCGAATGCCAATTTTGAAAATGGCACGAGGACCCATAGAAAGAGTGATATATACAGTCGTATGAGTAGAGCTCAAAACTTCGTCAAGGGATTCCCCATTCATCTTCAAGAGACATCAAAATCAATAAGCATATAAATACATAGCAAATGAAGTGAACGAGAAAATTGTGCCATAATCTGTACTTTTATTCTGTAACTCAACTAGTTCAGTATCCAACATATTGAGATTTCTTATTCAGGCAACTACGCAAGTGCAAAAAAAAGCACAAAACCTGACAATATCCTCACAAATTACGTGGAATTCAGATTCAGCAGTTGCAACTAAGCAAGTAATGGTGATAATTAAACAAAAGTGAAGCATCTCATCCTTTCACTAAGGAAATGTATAAAACAGGAAATCAAAACACTATTTAAACATGCGACCGAAAAAGAATGAGCAGGATTTATATCTATCTACACAAAGGAAAAATATTCTGTTTCCTGTCAACAAGATAGTTGAAATGGGTTGTTCCACAATAATTCTCAAACCAAAAGGATGATCTGTTATCATGGTTTACGAAGCGTCTATGACAAATCAGTTCTTGTATATTTGCTTTAACATGCACTTGCCGCAAATTAGAGAAATGGAAAGGAAACAACATGTTTTCATCTTTATTCGGCTTGGACTAATCAATATAACCACACAAAAAAATAAAAATACTTCTGATTATGTTCACTGAACCAGGTTGGCTCATATTCCGACCCGTGCACGTGCCTTAATGATATTAATTTAAGCTTCATAAAAAATACGAGCTGAGAGTGTTTCTCTATTCATGAATGGTGCAAAAAAATAAAGAAGATACATATGTAATGGTCATAACAACCGAGGCCTCAAAAGTAATCGAGACTCTTTTCAACCTTGGGCACTGATCACTTCATTCGAAAGTTGGACATAGTTCATGTTCAGAAGCTGCAGTAGTGAAACTGTACGAAGGGGTGAAGCTAGAGCCTTCCTACGAGAAAGAAACTCTTGAGACAGGCGTAGCATTGTTGGTCGAGATTTGGGCTCAGGACGTAAACATGCAAATGCCATTGTAGCAACTAGAACAATGTCCCCGGCAATCATAGGATTCGTAGGTACCGGAAGGCGAGGATCTAAGACATCAATTATCATCATGTTTTCACTAAGAGGTGACATCAATGATGATATGAGGTCTCCCGGATGCCTTCCCATAATGGTTTCTAGTGCCACCACTCCAAAACTATAAACATCGCACTTTTCAGTCACAATCATGGTATAAGCAAGTTCTGCACAAACACATAGATGGATTTTAAAAATAACCAAAGACGTTTGCTTAGATAAAACAAAGGTGATACTCATACCTGGTGCAATATATCCATAAGTGCCAGCAATTACGGTTTGGTTGGATGAATCAGGATTCAACAGTCTCGCAGTTCCGAAGTCGGCGACAAAAGCCTCCTGTTGAGAGTTCAAAAGAATGTTGTTGCTCGATATGTCTCGATGTACAATTGGAGGGGTGCAATCATGATGCAAGTAGGATAAAGCATGTGCCATTCCTTCAACGATGTTTATCCTTTGGGTCCATCCAATTTCACAAGCTTCGACATCGAATCTCAAGCCACAAAATAAACTTCCTTTTTCCATATACTCGTACACCAAGAACATGCATCTGTTGTGCAAACAAAATCCGTAAAGCTTCACAATGTTTTTGTGTCGTACATTTGTCAACATTTGGACCTCATTTATGAAAGAATGGTCGAATGCAGGGTCTTCTGCTTCCAACCGATGAAGTTTCTTCAAGGCAACTACTTTTCCGCTTGGCAGCTGAGCTCTGTACACGCTGCCATATCCGCCTGTTCCAATGCAATATTTGATGTCGAAGTCATTTGTTGCTTTGATGATGTCTTCATATGCAATTCTTCCATCGTAATTCCATATGGAGCAAATATCCCCGTGATTCATTGCTCTTGCCTCTCTTTGGATTTTTTGGCGCTTGCAGAAACAAAAGCACACAAGAATCCCCAGCAAGGAAAGGACAATCGTGCTAAGGAGGGGAACGACAAGAGTAAGTATCATTGTTCTCTTTTCTTTATTGACCTTGGAGGTTAAACAATAAGAGGAATATTTGCCATGATAGCAAACCTCAGAACAATCATTTCGAGATCTATTTGGGATTTGACCCTCGAGATGGTTGTATGACAAGTTGAGAGTTGTTAATAAACAAAGACAAACAGGGATTTTTCCAAAGAGATTATTGTGGGAGAGATCCAAGTGCTGCAGTTGTGGTAAATATGTAAGTTCGCTGGGTATGGCTCCAATTAAGTCATTTCTATGTAAACTCAAATACTCCAGTCTGCAGAGTCCTCCTATCTGCCTTGGTATATGCCCACTAAGCGAATTATTAGAGAGCTGCAAAACCTTCAGGTTCTTCAATTCAGAAATGATATCTGGGACAGGACCATGAAGGATGTTGAAACGCAAATTCATCTCCACCAAATTTGCTAGCTTGCCTATTTCTGGTGGGATTGAGCTGCTGAGTTGATTTGAATTGAGAGACAAATGGGTAAGAGAACTTAAATTTCCAATAGATGATGGGATTGGACCATAAAGGTTGTTATGAGAAATATCCAACTCAGCCAAATACTTCAGCTTGCCTATTTCATGAGGGATGGGACCGCTGAGTTGATTTGAATCGAGATACAAATAGGTCAGATAGGATAAATGGCCAATAGATGAGGGGATTGAACCATTAAGGATGTTGGAAGTCATATCTATTACCCTCAAATTCTTTAGGTTCCCTATTTCTTGAGGGATGCAGCCACTGAGTTGATTGGAATGGAGAGACAAATAGGCAAGAGCACTTAGATTTCCAATAGATGAAGGAATTGGACCTTCGATATTCGTCTCCTTTAAGTCCAGGTGGACTAATCGGGTTAGGTTTCCCAGGGAAGGAGGTAGAACACCTTGAAGATCAGGGTTGAAATAAAGGTCAAGGTGGGTGAGCTTTGAGAGAGTACTAATTTCACCAGGAATTCCCCCAATTAAGCCAGAGTCGCTGAGATCAAGATATTCAAGATTTGGCAAGGAAGACCAATTCATGTGTGCAAGCCTTAGATCTCCATCGGAATGAACTTCCATCCAAATGATACTTCCTGCTCTATTGCATTTGATGCCCTTCAAGTCGCAATAATTGGTTGAAGAAAAGTTTCCCCACCAACCACTATTGAGCAGAGCTTTCGCCTCTGCCGAAGATGATATTGACGACGATGATGATAATGTTGCGGATGATGGAACTGGAAATAAAGCTGCCATGCTTATTGCTAGGAGCATAACAGAATAAACGGAAGAGGGTATGGTATTGTTACCCATAATTTAATGTGTGGTTATTGTAGCAGCAAAATATTGACGAATGGATGCAGAGAACAATGGTTTGATCGAGACAAGTCGTGGAACAATTGCAAAGAAGAATATGTCGTCAAAAATTAGTTTGATTGAGACAAGTCGGACTTGATAGGCACGTTTCGAATGACTGCTTGAGTATCACCATTGATTGCGCCCTCTTAATGTTGTGTGTGTGGATTGCGAATGTGCGCAGAAAGTTAATAGAGAAAGCGAGCTTTTACATATAGGACCACAAATACGCGGTATTAACTTGAGATGACTGCGCGCACGGGTTAATTGATCACTGTTACAAAGGAGGCCAAATTAAAAAACAGCCGCCGACTTTAGCTTGACTCTCTGTTTTTCATTTACCCGTGCAGAAGTAATGTATGACGGTAAAATGAATAATGCTTTCACATCACCAGCTTTTTGTGATCAGAAATGCTAAGGTACAGCAACCCTTGTATAGCAGCCACGCACAGATTCATTTTACACCCGTTTTAGATTCTACAAAAATGATCGGAGCCGCTTATTTTGTTCAAAATATTTTTTTTAAGATCCCTGTAAAAAATAATCTAAATTCGATATCTGTAAGAGTGTTTATGAATCATACAACTTTGCTTCAGAATTTGGCCTGAATTTCTGAATCATACAACTTTGCGCCTATTTGGCCTGAATCCGATTTGTAAATGCATTTACCGGTATCAGATTAAGATGATTTTTTACAAGGATCCTAAACAATTTATTTTGAACAAAATAAGCGACTTCGATCATTTTTGTAGAATCTGAGATGGGCACAAAATTGATATATGTACGCCTGCTGTACGGAGCTTGATGTACCTATAGCACTACCCATTTTGTGATTCACGTTTCTCTCTTTCCACCTTTTTATGATTCACGTTTCTCTCTCACATTTGTGCATTATCAAGTCATCATTCAAGTCAAGGACTACTTTTATCAAGTGAAAGATGTCTGGAGATTTCTTTAAAATAAAAATGTTGAAAGTGGGTTTTTTTGCCGAAAGTTGCGACACTTTTTCAAATGGGTTATTTGACTTTATGTGAATAATTATGACACCTGTTAATTTAAGATATGCTTATTAGAAGGAGTTGTGATTGTTAGGAAGGGATATGAAATGTGTGGGTGATTTCAAAAGGCATGACCTTTCCTAATTGATTGTTTTCATGAAAGAGTGCCTTCTAAAGGATATAGGCCTTGTCCGTTTGGTAACTTTGGGTATTTTAATTTTGGTAATGGGTGGAGAGAGAAATAGGATAATGAGTGAAGAGAGATATAGAGAGAAATGAAATTAATAATTAGAGAAATATGGTAATGATTGGAGAAAAATATAGGATCGTGATTGAAAAACAAAGTTAAAAAAAAAAGTAAAGTATCAAAACGAACAAAGCAATGATTCTTTCTGATTAATTTGTCTTTAAAAAAGACATGACCCTTTTTAATATGTGTTTACTGAAGACACAATTTTTCACATAAGAGTGCATATAAAATTATAAATAGGCTATTGGTTTAGTCATTCGGCACACCATAATTTCATAAGGGCGAATATTATTTTCGGCAAGCGACATTGTAACATGACTCGAAGCGAATTTCATAAATTGTTTGTTTCTTATCTCCATTCACCACATTTTAACAAGGGGGAATTGGGTTTCAATGGGAGTTGGGGTAAAAAATTCCTAAGTGGTGGACAAGTTTTTTTGGAATTGCATAAAAATGAAATGGACAAAAAGAAATTTCTCATATATAAAACGGACAAAAATAAATTCTCCATACATGAAATGTACAAAAAATAATTTCCCCATACAGGGAGTCTGTTTGTAGATGAATCTAGGTTTAGACCTAAGTTACTCCTTGTATGGAACTACGTTGCCCATTGTATAGATCAAAATTGTCCTTTATTGGACCTAAGTTGCACCTTATTTTTTTGAAGTAGCACCTGAGAATGACTAAATTTGGATCTACTTGAGGCAACTTAGGTCCATATAAGGAACAACTTATCCCGTTCCACTTAACTTTTTCTAAAAGTTAACATTTTGTCTTTATTTAAATTTTTTTTCGCGCATGTTCATTTTGCATCAATTTTTTGGACTTTCCGATTCCGATTTGTTGAGACGAATCGGAAAAGTAAATTTTTTTTATTTTTACCCAAATATTTTGATCAATGACCACTTTTAAGCTCAAAAAATCAATTTTTTTTTGACTTTTTGAGCTTAAATTGGTCATTATTCAAAATATTTGGGTAAAAGTAAGTTTTTTTTTACCTTTCCGATTCGTCTCAACGAGATGAATCAAAAGGTCAAAAAAATTGACGCAAAACTAAAAATTTGGAAGAAAAAAAAAATCAAACATGACAAAATAGGAAAAAACTCAAAAAGCCCAGAGAAACTCAGCCTAAGTCCGTACAAGGGGTTTCCGAGCTGAATGGGTTAAGGGAGGATGACAGTTACTTAATCCAGTGGATGTTCTTGGCTGTAGTCAAGTAAGGGGCAATTTAGATCCAATAAGGGAAAATTTAGGTCTATATAAGGGGCAACTTAGTTTCATACAAGGAGCAACTTATGTTTAACTAAGATTCGACTACAAACCGACTCCATGTATGGGGAATATATTTTTGTCCATTTCATGTATGGAAAATTTCTTTTTGTCCATTTCATTTTTATGCAATTTCATATAAACTTGTCCATCACTTGGGAATTTTTTATCCCACCTCCCACTGAAACCCAATTCCCCCTTTTAACAACACCATAAACCACAAGGCAGTGTTTGTTTCACTGACACAAACCAGGAATAAACTGATCCTTTTTGTAAAATACAATCATACTGGTCATAACAACTAAGGCCTTAAAAGGATGTGAATCTTTTCAAACTTGGGCATTGACGCGGCGGAATTAACAAAGGGATTAATTGCGTACTAATCGAACGAATGATAAACTCAAGTCCACGAGAGAAAGAGACAAAATCTGAATAATATTGATCAAAAGTTGCATAACAATAGGTTACAAACCCTTTTATAGCCCCGAAATCCTAAAAACCCTAAAAATGAAGTCGGAAAATAAAGAGTCCTGAAAATTGGGGCTTTTGCTAAAATTGAAAACGGAAAAGAAAAACAGGACTTTCCCAAAAAGAACCAACCTAAAAAGAATTAAGGATAAAGAGTTATTAACGAAACAAAACTTTCTTAAAACAGCAAAAAAATGAAAATTGAAGGCCTAAACAAAGGAATTAGGCCGAAAAACAACCGCAATGTGAAAATAAGTCAGCCCACCAAGTTGGGCCCGATCGTAGCTCGTTCAAAATTTGACTAATCAGGTAATTTGCAATTAACCAATGTTTGGACTTCTGAGACTTCGATCGATCTAGTTGATCATGAAATTGGACCTCTATGTGTTCTACATCAGGCATTGATCACTTGCTCATTTGATTGGTGGACAAAGTCCATTTTCCGATTCCAAAGATGCCACAATGACACTGTACAAAAGGGTTCAGCTAGAGCCTTCCTACAAGATAAAAACTCTTGAGACACACGTAGCATTGATGGTCGAGACCTGGGCTCACGATGTAGCGAATGCCATTGTAGTAGCTAGAACAATATTCCCCGCAACTATTGGATTAGTTGGAGCTGGAAGGCATGGATCTAGGACGTCGGTTATCATCATGTTTTCGCTAGGAGGTGACATCAGAGATGATAGGAGGTCTCCCGGATGCCTTCCCATTATCGTTTCTAGTGCCATAACTCCTAAGCTATAAGCATCGCAC
Organism: Rhododendron ovatum; assembly: GCA_019656835.1. Taxonomy (NCBI): domain Eukaryota; kingdom Viridiplantae; phylum Streptophyta; class Magnoliopsida; order Ericales; family Ericaceae; genus Rhododendron; species Rhododendron ovatum. Next base: position 35,965,796 of record CM033800.1, on the reverse strand, counting down.
TTTTCAATCACAACCATGGTATAGGCAAGTTCTACACAAACATAGAGATGGATTTTAAAAATAACCATAGATGTTTGCTTGGATAAAAAAAGGCAGTACCCGAACCTGGTGCTATATATTCGTAAGTTCCTGTAATAACGGTTGGGTTTGATGAATCGGGATGCAACAGTCTCACAGTTCCGAAGTCAGCAACATGAGCCTTCAATTGAGAGTTCAACAAAATGTTGTTGCTTGATATTGACCCTTAGATTGAGGTCATTGAAATCAATCAATCAATATCTTATGCAAATGTGTTTTGCCTTCAAACATTTAAACCTTGAATCTTAATTTTCTAGATTTTTGATTGTTTTTGTTAGAGAGAGAGAGAGAGAGAGAGAGAGAGAGAGAGAGAGAGAGAGAGAGAGACGTGCGGAGAGGGAGACATGGGGAGGGGGTGTGAATATGGAGAAAAAAATTACTCCCTCTATCTCGATTTGTTTGTCCAATTGTCAAAATTCGTGTTTTTCAAAAAATACACTTATATCTTACATTTTATAATGTTTTTTATGATTTTGAAGATTTTGTATAATAAAACTAATTGAGATCTATCAAACCAGATTCATATTGCATATTAAAAACATTATAAATTGAAAATTATAGACAATTTTTTTGGAGGTCAAACGCTCTCAAAAAGTCAAAAAAAGGACAAACAAATCGGGATGGAGGGAGTATTATATTCCTTTAGAACACCACCACATGATGGCCCAGACTCATTCACTACCACACATATTTCTTTCATTGCATAGAATGTGAACAATGCTAACGTGTATCAAACACGGGATAGAAAAAAAATGAACTATATTTTTTTTATCAAATACTATTGTGTCCGTCCATTTGATACACGGGTCTGAAAAAAAACACCAATGTGATTTTTTTTTCTTGTGCATCGAACGGGCACAATGTTTGTGAATGCTAATAAGATGATGACGAAAGAAAGGAGATTATTTGGCTTTTATGCCAATTTGAAATGTAGCTCCAGACTCAAATATCAAAAACGATCACTATTAATCCCATACAATTGTATATTTTTGGTGTAAAAAAAGTTTAACCTGTTTACTTTAATAAGCTAGCTTTTTTACAAATTGAATGTGTGTATATATATTGCCTTTTCAATTGTTTGATTAAGTTGAAATATAAACTGTTGTGAATCAATATACATGAGGACAAACCGTAAACTCCTTCACTGTGTGGATATCGAAAGGGGAATGAGAAAATTGCTCCCTTAATTTTTTTTACATACCAAGTTATCTTGTTCCTATAAAAATTTGATCTTAGTTAAAAGGCTGAGAAAGATATTTGTCCCCATGTATACCCCATAATAAAAAAAATAAAAAGCATTAAAATTAAATGTGCACATTATCAAAAGTAAAGTCCCATTAATTACTGTTGCCGTCCACTAACAAGTTATCTGGGGTTACTCCCCATCACACCGTTTCATAAATCAGAAGAACTTTTCAATGCTGGCTGCGTACCAAGTGGTGTTCGTTCGGTGTGTATCTGAGCCGGTTATTGTCTTTTTGAACGGCTCGGATTTGGAGGGAAAAAAAAAAAAAAGTATTGGGGTGAGAGGAGAGAAGGTTTCAATCCGAGCAATCTAAAAGTATATTGGATGGCTCGAATGTGCCAAACGGGTACCACATGCATGTGATATACCCATCTAGCACCAAAAAATTTCTCAATCAATCACATCTCGAACCCGATCAAGATATATTCAACTTACAAATGTGTTTGCCAAAGGCCTTATAGCCTAATAGTATTTTCTGGTCCTTTTGTAGGAGGCCAGGTTCAAGCTTTATTAAGACTGTTTGTAATTCAAGATTATGGAAAGTCTCTTTGAACATTGTGGACAATCTCCTAATCCCGTTGATGTGTACTCCTCGACAAAAGAAAATAACTTACAATTAAAGTGTTTAATTAATATTTGACTATCGATTTTTTAAAATTAATGTTGTCAGACCAAACCAAAGAAACACAAATATTCAATCAATTTGAATTTTTCCTCGACGATCTAGTCAGAAGTCATAAAAATTGAATAATTTATATCACGATGATAATAAGACGTTGATAAAACTTACCCAAATACACTATACCTTGTAGTGCACTACAGAACCAGTTTTCCCCATTAATTAGCATGAAATTGATAACCCTATGACGATACTTCGAAAGCCTACCCCACCAAATTTAGTATGAAGTTAGTGTGGCTTCCAGGACTGCAAATGAACCGAGCCATTTATGAACTGTTCAAGATTCGATTCAGTAAGGGTTCGTTCAAGTACTAAATTAACCAAACCCGACCCTCAATGTTAGGCTCGTATAATAAATAAGTCGAACCTAAACTTAATAGTATTCAGCTCGATTAGGCTCGAGAACCTGAAATGTGTATATATTGCTTTATGAGTATTTAAAATGTAAACCTTTTGAGTATGTATAAACTTGTACATGTACATAATGAAAATCGTATTACTCATATTAAAAGTACTACTATAAATTTAAGATTTAAATTTAAATTTAAAATCTTTGTGAGAGTGGGTTGTTTATTTACGATAATCTTTATTTTTGTTACTACTTAATTGGTAAATATTTATCCACCGGTTTAAATTTGAACGTGGTTGGTTCTCGTTAGGTTAGTAGTTCTCACTTCTCAAGATAGCACTGCGTGCATAGTTTAAAAATATTATGAGTAGCAAAGAAGCTCATATATGATATCAGTACAAAATACTAGCAGCTAGATATATTTTTATTTGTTTTGGTAATGCATAGTGTCCTGAGCCAGCTTGTGCGCACCTCGAATTATTCTCTACAACTCCCACAGCCGGTTCACACGAATCACACGCTTACTTGTTGGGGTGACGTGGCCCTAAGAGTTGCTGCAGCTAGATATATATTTTGTCTCTTAAAGAACTCATACCAATTAATTTTTTAGAAGTTATATGAACCATGTAATAAAAATTATGTTTGTGTTCTTGTATTCTTATGTTTTTTGGAGGTGAATTATTATGCTAGAGTTTCTGAAACGAATATATATATATATATATATATATATATATATATATATATCGGAAACGGTTCAATGGACACCCTAAAAAAACACCCAAAATCTCATTCTCATAGTTCCCGATCAAATTTTTATGATCCGAACCGTTCAATGTGTGCAGAATGTGATTTTAAGGGTGGCTGCGAGAAATTAGCAAAAAAAATGACCGGGACAGGTTTGATTTAAGCAGTTTTTATTTGAACCGTTCAATAAAAAACCGTTCGGATCAAGCCCTTCCCGGTCATTTTTTTTGTTGATTTCTTGCGGGTACCCTTAAAATCACGTTCTGATCACATTGAGCGGCTCGGATCATCAAAATTTGATCGGGAGCCATGGGGTGTTTTTTTAGGTGTCCCCGGAACTGCCCCGTATATATATATATTGAAGATTGTTTCATCAAGCATTTCGGAATAGGTTTTTTAGTGCACATGGCGTACTTTTACCCTCTCAGACGGACAAACACTAACTAATGAAATAACGAGATTTTAAAGAGTTACTTTTATAAGAAATTTAATGTGTTGTATTTCTCTATTCATATTTGATTAAAAAGAATTTGTTCTAAACTTATATTACCATAACACCCTCGTAACAATACCTGGAGGTAGGTATTTATCTTTTTCTTTCGGTAGGTACTACTATACGGCTCCAAAAATAAGTTAATGGCATCGAGGGAATTTGACTGAGGTTTGATACTTTGGGGAAATAATTTTCTCACTCCTCCTTAATGATATTGCATTCTTTTTTCTTCTTCTTTTTTTGTTTTTATTCACTTAAAATTATCAAATAATCCTTGCTAATGAATTTAAGTTCACATAAAAAGTCCATTATTGTCATTTCACCTGATAAATGACCCAAATAAAAAAAGTAGTGCAGAAAAATATAACAGGGGACAAAGGTGTGGGCTTTGGGCTGTTGGGCTTTGTCCAAATATGGGCTTTGCCCAGTTGGTCCATCACTTGAGAAAATAAAAACTTTAACCCAAGTGGTCCATCTTTTTTTCTTTTTTTTTGGTTCCATCGCTTATGAAGATTTGTTTTCAAGGATGAATTGTGGGTTCTAATAGGATGGAGCCTCAACCTTTCTTTTAATAGCTTAACTTACTAAAAATGAAAAGATAAACACGCAAATTTTGGGTGCGTTTGATAACTTTTTCAGTTTTCAAATTTCAATTTTTTAAAAATTAGAAATAAAAACAGATTTATATTTTTATAAAAACAAAAATAAATAACATGTTTGGTAATAATTTTTTTGAAAATAACAAAAACTGAAAAGTGAAAACAAAACTAAACAAAAGAGGGATAATGATTGAAGAGAGATAGAGAGAGATGAGAAAATAATAATTGAAGAAATAGAGTAATGATTGGAAAACAAAACTAAAACTAAACAAAACTATGAACCGAACAAAACCAAACAAGTTTTTGTTTTCTCCCTGATCTAGGACAGCGGGGCCCGCATCCTGACCACGGACACATCCACGTCGACGAGCTTGGTACTCAAATTAACAAAGTCGGCTTAGGGGGTGTTTCAACTTCAAAAAAAGAAGGTTTTGGAAAAAGGAAGGTAATTTCAAGCCCAAAAATCATATGTTTATGCAAATAATTTTCTTACCAATATGGATTTTATTTGATAGATTTCATTGAGATCTTTTATACGGTGCAAGAAAAATCAAAATTTTATTTTTCATTTTCATTATATTTGAGTTTGAAAATTTAAGAAAAAGAACTTTTTAAAAAGGAAGGTTAGTTGGAACACCACCTTAGTCGCGGTTGATGAGGTCCGCGAGCTCGCAGTTGGGGGAGGAGAGATGGGAGTGGAGCTCGGAGTGGAGGGTGTCGAAGGGGACGAAGGTGTGGAGGTCGGCGATGTAGGTGTTGGAGTCGAAGGAGGGGAGGAGGAAGGAGGACTGGTTGAACCAGTTCGGGTGGGAGTCGATGGGGCCGCCGAAGAGGCCCGTCGTGTTGGAGGTGGAGCGAGGCGGCGGCGGAGATTGTAGATCCGCCATTGAATTCAGTTGAATTTTGGGGTTTGGAGTTTGGGGTGGTTACAGATTTGGTGATGGAGTCGACATTGGAGAGAGAGAGAGTGAGTAGACACAGGAATATTGAAGTTGAAAAGTCATCGGGGATGAGTTTGGGTGTAGCTGTGGGAATCGACGGGCCAAAGTTGTCTTTTTAAAACAGTGTAAAACTCTCTTTTCTAGTTTTCATGATTTCTAGAAATTTTAAAAACGTTTTTTAAAACCAAAAAATAAAAATATGTTACCAAACAAGTTTTCTATTTTAGTTTTCAAAAAAGTGAAAATGAAAATCAAAAACTGAAAATTAAAAGGTTACCAAACACTCTCTTTGCATTCACCAAGGGAAAAAATAGTACAAGGGAAAAGGTCAAAAAATATTATTCAAACGCGAAATTAGCCTAGCAGCTAGCTCAGATCAGACACCCAAATCAAGTAATAGCAAACAGCTAAAATAAAAGAGGATATCCAGCAATCATCTCAAGTTTGCCACCCAACATAGCTACAATCAAATGTAGTATAATTAGGGAGGGTTTTACTCTCAAACTGCATGCCAAACATTTCATCCGCCCGAATTATCGACCTGACGAGCCATTCGTTTCCCATCCCTCTCCTCTCCCCTCGTTGCTTCGATCAATTCTAAATTCAGATCGAGGTAACGCCAAGCAAATTCCAATTCCGTCTTTTTGTGATTTCGCCTTTGTTCAATTTCGATTTATCAATTGCAGAATCGATCAGATGGACCTTTTCCAAAAAGCAATCACGGTAAAATTAAGCCACAAGGATAAGTATTTGGTGGCGGAGGATGACCAAGAATCCGTATCCCTCGACCGCGACGGTTCGTCGAAGAACGCGATATGGTCGGTCCAATTCTTCGAGACGGAGAGGTACTTGCACTTCAAAAGTTGCCACGGAAAGTACCTAACCGCAACAGACACACACTTCCTTTATGGCTCGAACAAGCGGAAAGTGGTCCAAAGCATTCCAAAAAAGCTCGACTCTTCCACCCAATGGGAGTCGATACAGGATGGCTTTCCGGTGCGATTTCGAACAATGAGTGGGAACTTTCTGCGGCCGAACGGAGGCTTTCCACCATGGCGGAATTCGGTGACGCACGACGTTTCGCAACGAGCCGGAACGCAAGAGTAGGTTTTGTGGGACGTCGAGGTAGTCGAGGCGACTCCAAAAACACCTCCTTCATTGTTGCCGATTTCGGACACTGAGTGGGAACTTTCTGCGGCCGAATGGGGGCTTTCCACCATGGCGGAATTCGGTGACGCACGACGTTCCGCAATGAGCCAGAACGCAAGAGAAGGTTTTGTGGGACGTTGAGGTTGTCGAGGCTACTCCAAAAACGCCTCCGTCATTGTTGCCTTCGCCAAATATTTGTCACGAGTCAATGTTGATTATGAGCTTTCCGATAGGAAGGACGCCGCCTACCCTTGAACCTAAGGCTACCAAATTCACAACCATGATGCATCGATTCATGGCGTTTACTCGAGGTGAAATGAAATTGGAAAGGGTGTAATATTTTGGCTCCGAAGGATTAGGCCCTGTTACGCATGGACCTAAGTTTCTTATTTGTTAAGTATATTTATTTTCCTTTTAAAGAGACAAATTATTTTTTCATAATACATCACCTTTAATTCAAAACACGATAAATTCGACGCGTTTATACTTCAGTGAAACTTATTTGTTAAGTGTATTTATTTTCCTTTTAAAGAGACAAATTATTTTTTCATAATACATCACCTTTAATTCAAAACACGATAAATTCGACGCGTTTATACTTCAGTTGTAGTGGTAAAATCAAGCGATTTAATTGGTATTCAAATACATGTTGTCATATTTATTTATTTATTTATTTTGTCTAAATTGTAGGAACTTTCATTGATAGAAAGAGCTCAACACATCAAAAGATGCTTATCATTCGCAAGAGAATACAATAACCAAATAGGAGGCCTAAATTTCTAAGTTTTGACTCTAGAACCTCGCAAATCAAAAGCCGAACGCCTACCAGCTACACAACAAACCTCGACGACGACGAGCACCACCATCGCCCACTGGATCTGGGGAACTTACACCAGGACAATAGAACCGCAAAGGGGACACCCAAACCACAACAGAAAAGAAAACAAACCCCCTTCTCCTGATGTGCCACCGCCAAAAATCCCGCCACGCGCGGCCTCGGAATCACCTACATTTTACTTCGCATTTGTTTGATGAGATTTAAATACCCTCCTAGTTTCTCCCTCAAATGTTAGATTGTTTTTTGGTAACTAAGAAACATATTAATCCTCAGATTGAGGTCGTTTGAAATGAATTCTAATAAGATGACGACGAAAGAAATTAAGGAGATTATTTAATAGCTTTTGTGCCAATTTGAAATGCAGCTCCAGACTCGAATATCAAAAAATTGAAAAATAACATTCGGATCACAGGAGTATAATTATAAAAACAACTTAATTTTTTTTATAAATCTTTTTCTCAATCAATTTTGAACTAAATCCCGTCAACCACTCTTAAAAAAATCAAATTGATGAATTTAAAATTAGCAAATATTTTTCTGCAAAAAAAAATATTGGCACGCATCTATTCTTGTATGTATATCTACATATAGGACCCATTTACTTGACCGTATATGAGTATCGGATTGCACTACATACAAATTACACATGCGGCTTTGTTCGGTTAACAACTTAGTTTTAGTTTTAGTTTACTTTTCAATTATTATCCTATTTCTCCAATTATTACTTTCTCATCTCTCTCTATCTCTCTTCAATCATTACCCCTATTTTCAATTATTACTCTATTTCTCTCTCCACCTACTACCAAAACTAAACTAAATTAAACTCTCAACCAAACACAACCACAATATGGCGACCGCATATATGGTGTTTGGTTGAAATATCTACGACTTTGATTGAACACGACAGTGATATGTAAGGGTCATCATTGAGCCCGAAGACCCATGACCCGCCCGCCCCGCTGGGCTTTTACCCGGCCCGTCCAATGGGCGGGCTTGGGCCTAAGTATTTTTGCTTGACCTGCCCGTCTGCCCGCCCATTATACTAGTAATTTATTATGCTCCATTTTAGTCTACTACCACCAACTATACTTTTCCACTAAGCAAATAAATAAAAGAAGAAGTTCACTTACCGAGAAAGAGAAACAAAAGTCTGGTCTTGAAAGACTAAAGAGGTGTGTGGGGTGCTCTATGCATTTGTGGTTGGCTGTGGAAGCCTTGTCGGCTAGAAGAATTCTTTTTATGCTCCCAATGTTATAACATGTAATATATACATACAATATATCATGTCTATGACTGTATTGAATGTGAGGTGCTAATATTATATACATTTTTTTGTGAGGCCTGGCCCGTGAGCCCGGCAATTGGGCTAGTCCGTGGGCAGGCTTGGGTTTCAACTTAAGAAACACAGCCCGGCCAGTCTGGCCCGAAAAAAGAAAAAATCCCGCTCAGCCCAGACCGCGAAGGACTTGGATAGTGACTTGACGGGCTGGCCCAGCCCGGCCCAACCCGATGATGACCCTTAGTGATACGTAATCCCACAGAGTATGAGATGCACAATATCGAGGGTGTAATATGATTTGTCCGATCACTATTATTCCCATAGAATTGTATATTTGGTATAACAAAAGTTTAACCTGTTTAGTTTAATAAGCCACCTTTTTTACATCTCGAATGTGCAGATTTCCTTTTTAAGAGTTTAATTGATTAATATGAAATATAAACTTTTGTGAATCAATATACAAGAGTACAAACCGAAAACTCCTTCACGATTTGGATATCAAAAGGAGAGTGAGAAAATCGCTCCCATTTTTTTATGGTATATCCCGGAAAAATTTGTCGATATTTGTCCCCATGTATACGGTACCCCCGGAAAAATTTTCAGTGCCGGATAGGTATCATGTTGTATCCGCTGGACGCATCCGAGCTGTTCATTGCGTTTTTAGACGACGGCTAGGATTTGGAAAAAATGTTAGAGTAAGAGAAGAGAAATAGTTTCAATCCGAGGCGTTCAAAAGTGTATTGGACATCTCGAATATACCGAGTAAGTATCACATGGGATATTCCCATATGGCACCGAAAATTTTACATGGGCCACAACAAAAAGAGTACAAAAAATAAAACGATGCGTTACCGTTAAAGTTAAACGTGGAATCGTGGACATTCTCAAAAGTCAAACCGTTAAGTAAAGTCTCATTAAAATTACCGTTGCCGTCCCCGAACAGTTACCTGGGTATACTCCCCCTCACACCGTTTCAATGGTTTCATAATTCACATCTCGATGATCTAGTCATAAAAATTGAATAATTTATGTCATGACGATAAGAAGTTGATAAAACCTATCCAGATACACTATAACCTGTAGTGCACTATAAAATCTGTTTTTTTTATTAATGGTAAGAAAATTTATTACTCCTATAACGATACTTCATAAGTCTTCATCACCACATTTTAGTATGAGAAATCAATCATCGAACATAAGCGAGCTCAACTAGTCGAATTTTTATCAAGCTTGAGCATTGTTTGAGTTCTCTTTAAAATTTGACTCGATTCGACTTGTTTGCAGCCGAGCTGACTTTCAAAACGAGATGTGGCGAAGAAGGCTCTAGAACATGACGTAACAATACTCAGAGCACCGAAATAATCACTCTTAATTACCGTCGCCGTCCAAGAAGAGTTATCTGTCTTTTGTTACTCCCCCATCACACGGTCACACCGTTTCATGCATTCACATCAAACCCAGCCACCTTCATCGCCCGTTACTAGCGTAACAATACAGGTGAACAAACACATCAAACTTTTCGACCCACTTTCTGACTGAGATCTAATTTCTGACAAAATCGGACTTCGATTTTGCAGAGCGGAATGGAGATGTTCCAGAAGGCGAAAACGGTCAGGCTCAGGAGCCACCACGACAAGTACCTGCTAGCAGAAGAGGACCAAGAATCGGTGTGCCAAGATCGACAGGGATCGATTCAGAGGGCCAAGTGGACCGTCGAATTCGTCGACGGCGTGGACGGCGTCGTCAGGCTCAGGAGCTGTTACGGGAAGTATCTGACGGCGACGGACGAGCAGTTTCTGCTGGGCGTTACGGGAAGGAGGGTGTGTCAAACGCTGCCCAGGAAACTTGATTCCAAGGTCGATTGGGAGCCGATCAGAGATGGGTTTCAGGTAAAGGAACGAAATTTCCATTTGATTTGCGCAGAAAATGTATTATTTTTTTTATACAGGTAATGGAAGAAAATTTGCTCATTTTTCTGTTTATGAGGTCCGTTTGATTAGAGTAAAGATGATAAAGATAACTTTTTTTTATTGTTTGATTAGCACAAAAATAGTAGAAAATGCTAAAAAGTGATTCTTCTTGTACAAAGCATAGTTACACAGCCTTCACTTTCTTGTGAAAACGCACGAAATTTTTCATTTTCTTCTTAAAGTTCCCAAATTTTCTCTTCCTATGATGATCGGAGCATATATAGTGAGTAAGTAATTATAACCTCATAATAGCAACTAGCGCATGGGGCACATGCAATGCTTGTGCAATTAATTAGGAGTACAAAGGGAGCACCATTACATAATATTTGACATTGAGATAATGATTCAACTTTGCACTGACACGTTTCAAACAAAATGCAAACAAGCAATGCTACGTACACTCCTACCAACCACTCCTTTCTCACATAGGTGTTGGACCCACACATTTAATTGTAGAGTCGGCCCACACGTATGTGAGAGAGGAGTGGTCAATAGGAGTGTACGTAGACTTATTGCATACAAAAAGCAGCAAACGAAGAAATTGATTGGGTTGATAGTACCTAATCTTTGTTGCCATTGGAGATGGGTTAACGTGGAGATGGCAAAGCGAGAGAGAATGGCATCAGAGAACAGAAGAAGGCAGAAGACAGTTTGGGTTAGAACTGGGAAAATGTGGGAGCATTGGTAGTGTAAGTAGGAATCCTATTTTACTGTTTTAACCCTGTAGTTATTTTAGCTGGTGTTATGAAGTCCATGGAAATTAAGATTTAAATTGTCCAATTTAGGAAAGTGAAAATGTGAGCCAGCCTCAAAAGGGAGTCCATATCAAATGGTGCCCTTTATGTATTAGAATAGATAGATTTCTTTCTACTCAAACAGACCTTGAGGGACTGAAAAGAAACGCTGGTGAAATAAGTAAATTCCTGTGGTTCAAATGGAAAAAGGAAGATTGTGATGCGCATGGTAAAACAGGAAAATGTTGCTAAACAATATTTGAGTAATTTGGAAATTTGTTTACCAAAACAATAGTCGTGTCAATATAAATTTCAAAGTAGTTTGCAAAGCAATAGTTGCATCATCATAAATGTGGAATTCATTTGACAATGCTTGATAATTTCGGTTCCTGATAGCTTTTAATTCTAGCTTTAATTTTCTCTTTGGACTGTATTTTAAGTATTTGTGAAACTTGACTGAACTGTTTCCAACAAACCCCATTGAAAAGTTGATCATTTGGTTTCAGGTAAGGCTTAAAACCCGCTATGGCAATTATTTGCGTGCAAATGGGGGATTGCCGCCTTGGAGGAATTCGATCACGCATGATATTCCTCACCGCCATACGGATTGGATAATGTGGGAAGTTGATATTGTTGAACTTCGGCCTGAGCAACCCCCTCCTCAATTGGCATCTCCGCCGCCAGTTCGATCCGATTCTCTCTCTGAGTCTGAACCAAGCTCACCTTCGTTCCATCTTAGGACACCGAGATCCTCGAAACTCGAGGTTAGATTTTGATTGCATTGCTTTTTGGATCTGAGTTACTTGATAGTTTTCGAAACTGTTTCCGCATACTCTTTTGGTAAAGGACCTTAAGTATAGGTTCTCAAATTCTGGAAATTCACTTCCCGTGAAAAATGAGTAAGATAAGAAAATGATAAATCTGTTTTAAAAAATGGCTTGAAAAGGTGGTATGCAAAACGGATTCTGAAAACTCTAGCAAACAAATACTTTTGGAATTTTTGGGGTGAGAGAAGCCATTGTGACAGAAGTTTGAAGTTATGAACAACAATGGTCAATATTTCGTCTTAAATGAAAGGGCCACTAATAACCACATTGTTTTGTTTAAAAACAACCTACAAATCTTTTTTTTTTGGTATGTCATTGTCATCCCTCATTAAACATCTATATGCAGTCAAGTGATTTGGTTGGGGGGACATCGGCGAAGTCTGAAGGCCGGGTTATATACTATAGTGTTGTGGAAGACGATGTGAAAATTGAGGAGGGCAGGGAAGAGCCTTCTTTCCATTTTAAGGGGCATGGTTTGGAGGAATTGACTGCAAAGTTGGAGGAAGAAACAGGGCTGGAGGATGTTATTGTGTGTTTGCGCAATCGATTGAATGGAAAGCTTTATCCCCTTCGATTAGATCTTCCTCCGAACAATGCCACCATGCATATAGTTGTGGTTCCATCATCGTCCAAAGGTTAGTTCGGTTGATTTTTCTTGATGCATTGGCATGGTTTTATCTATCGCACGTGTTGATGATATCAGAACCAGTTTTGCTCAAATTCAAATATTTTTTGCACGCTCAAATACAAATCTTGTGTGTTAGGATGTCGAAACCATGGGATCGGTTCACTATGTATCACTGCCCAAATCACAAAAGGTTATCGACGGGTGCAATCCTTTTTACTAGTTTTCAAGATGTGGTTCTTTATAGTTTGTTGCAATTCGTTTATCATGAAATGCCTAGTTAAACGGGTTGCAACTAGTTTACCAATGCATTGTATTGCCTAAGATTGTGTTGCATAAGCCAAATTGGAAGGAAGGGAGAAGGATTTCCCATCTACCAACAAAATGTGCTGACAATTCATTTTTGTTACAGAAATTAAACCAAGGATTGTCACCTTCAGTTTCTTTATTTCTCTTTGGGATTTTTGTGCAAGTTGGTTAACTTTCGTTCATATGTATTTCACCAGTGGCTAGAGATTTTGCACCAGAGGCTAACACTTCAACATGACCGGGACATACAACACCAATGTAGTATATGTTTTTACTTGAAGATGACAAATGTATTTTAGGCATGGCGTTGGAACTGCGTTTGAACGGAATGTATCAGTGTTGTGGACACCAACCAAGCTTTGCTAGCTTTCTTTGCCTCTCGTCAGGCCATCAACTGTTTGCATCCAAGAGTAATACCTGAAGAACTGAAATCATATTGTACCTTCTTAAGAAATCTATCAAAAATTTTGGGATTAATATCTGTTTTGCGACTTGTCTCTCTCTGGTTTTTTTTTTTTTTTTTTTATGTTTGAATGATGTGTTATTGTTCTGTCTTTAGCTAACTGCTAACCACATTGTTCTGCCTGGGTTATTAGATTTCAGTAACATAAGCACATGGCTACAGACAATACCGCAGGGGGCGTTACAAGCGCTGGAAAAACAACCACAGAAGAAAGAAAGCAAAACAACGTTAGGCAAACTGTAAATAACAATAACGCATTACTAACAACTAGCAGCAAAAAAAACAAAAAAAACAAAAAAAGAAAAAACAAAGAAGAAGAACCGGGAAGATTCATCACCATCCACCACCACCCCGACTATACATGTGCAGACATATGTGCGTTAATGTACAGGAGCAAGAGAGAGAAATGGTTGAAAGTGCTGTTGATGGCTTGATATTCTCAAGCTGAGTTGAGTTTAGTTGAGGGTGTAGAGCAAACCAGGCTACTTGGTTTTCAGGATTCTATGATCTTCTGGAATTAGTTGTTGAGAAATTTGTCAAACCCCATAACACACAACGTGCAAAGAACTATTTCTTGAATACAAAAAAACGGTTGACCAGCCACAAAACAAATCTTTCCATAACTGTATAACATAAGAGAACGAGAACCTCCAAGGTTAGACATCTCGAACTCCGAAACTACCCATAAAAAAGGACAGATTTTTGGTGTGTCCCAGTTATAAAACCCAGTACATCCACGGCTGGTTTCCACTATGTGTCAGAATGTATAAAGAGTATAGATTATATCGGTTGTGTATAACATAATAGTTACTCGTATGTTAGGTTTACACCATCAATTACCGTAAACTAGTATATGAGTCAAGGCGGCCTCTCCACTCATTGCCAATTAATTTTGAGTGGGATGTCCTAACACAGCCAATGCAATATGAATGGTGCATGATGCTAGATCTCTAGGGGTAATTATTCCTTACTCATACTCTCTCTTCTCACATAATATGTACAAGAAGTTGAATAATTGGATGGGAAGAGTTCAGGCCGACCAGAACACTTGCAGAAGTTTCTGGATTCGTAGAAAATAGATTTTCTCAGCCAGCAGATCAATCTGGCGGCCAGCAAATAGATTTCACAGCCGCCAATTCAACCAAGACAACATAAGAGACCAAATTTCGCAGACTCGCTCCGGACACTCCCGAACTCAGATTTGCGCGTTTTTTAGACCGTTAGAAAGCTTGTGAAGTCTACTTTCTAAACCAAGTGGTTTGGATCCAGAATATTGTGTACATCAGAAGATATGACGATTATACCCTCAGTGGGATCGAAAAATGAATCTTTATGGTAAAATCCTCGCATCTCCCTCATTTCAATTGGATTGAGGCTTATTATATATCAATAAAGAGGGTTTTGAATGTACCATAAGATGGTTGAATCAAACCATAAAAATAAAGATGTTTAGTTTACGAAAAGTGGGTTGAAAGCAGACTTGATCAAAGTTTTGTCAAAGCTACCAAGGCTAAAACAAGTTCTAAACACATTCGGCACTCACATTCCTAATTCTAAGGTACCCCTTCATCCTTTAAGAGTTCCACATGGTTCATAAGACTTCTCACAGCTAATCAGAGTATATAAAATGGCGTCATCATCGGGATCGTCCCAAGGTGGGACCCAAAATATCTGTTGAGCCAAATTAGGGTGTCGACAAAGACGAAAAGAGATTTACAGAAGTTGTCTTCCTCCCACGCTGCCAAAGTTTTCATTCCCTAATCAGTGCTACTTCATCATCTATCTATCGACTTTGGTATGAAGCGAAGCTTTTCTTCCAATACCGGCTCCTAATCGTCTGGAATTGGATGAAGAGCAAGAATGCCTGGTTTGCTATGCCTTCCAATCAATGACCAAAAGAAAAAACTACTTCACAGCTTCGAAAAACAGAAACTGAGGTTGCAGATGCCCTCTTTCGCACGTGGAGATTACATCGTCCCAGCAACCAACCTCCTGCTCAGATTTCACGGTAGTAAGAAGACGAAAACGAAGACGAAGACACATACAAATAGAAACATGTGGCTTAAACTGAATGGTTACCTTCACAGTCTCGTCATCGTACATAATCCACTTCTCCAGCTCTTGGCTGGACGCAAAGCATATGTGGTGTTGCGCAAAATAGCAAACCTTAAAATAGACAAGGATTTTCGGTGAGATGATTTGTTTTTGTCACAGATTATTAGATAAAATGGAGATCGGAGACTAGAAGAAAGATATAGATAGCAAAAGATGGTATAGAGTTCTAACTTCTAACCATGCCTACCCTCATTTGATGGGAACCGTTTTGTCAAGTTAGTCTATTTTCTTGTACTTGCATTTTGTTTCAAGGACACCATTGAAGCCTAAATCACCCGAGAACTATCAACAACAGAAGGGAAAACTACCAAACTAAGACCACCAAATCATACTTCAAGAACTGAAAGGAACATAGGTCCAATTTCCATCACGAAAAACGCAACCAAAAGATAGGACATGTTCAAGCAAAGACGACATTTACCATTGAGAAAAGGGAATGTTTTTTCCCTAAATCTAAACCATCATGGAAGACGGCCATATCTATCTCAGTAGTCAAAGCTGTCAATGTTGCAGATATATCTTCTCTGCTTTCACTGTCAGTCGGCCAAAGTAGAGCTGCAATGACCAAACAAGAACAAGCTAGTAAGTAGACTCGGAATGAACTGCGTGCTGTCTGAAATTATTTCCAGACTTCTAGTCCTTTACCTATTGCAAACACGTGTGGAGCCGTTCTAAGGTAACTGAGAAGACTTTTGTGTTTGCCACATCCTCCTATCTCAGGATCACAAGCAAATTGTGGTTCACAATCGACATAGTTCCTTTCTGCAAGCTTGAAAATCTCATCAAAATGGCTCTCTGGCTGCATATTCTGAACTAGCAAAACAAATGAAAATGAGCCCAAGAATTGAGGAAACTTTTTTTGCTAGTTTTTCATCAAAATAAATAATCAGATGAAACATGCCTTTATTGTTATGAGAGAGCCCGCACATATGCCGTAGAAGAAAGAAGTATGCTTCTCTTCTCTGGATTCCATACCACAGTTGGAACAGATTATTTTTTCAAGTATGTCCATTCCAAAAAGTTCATGTGCTATGCAAGCATCACTGCCACAGTCCCAAGAGCCTTCAGCACATTTGCTTCCCACTGTTGATTTATGAAGACTATCTAAAACGATTGCCAAAACTTCTGAAGTGTCGTACATATGTGGCTGTAAAAAACACAGAAAATCTCTGAATTTGTGACTTTGGAATTAGGGTAAAATATGACGATTATAACAACCAACCAAATTGTTAACTTACTTCACGGAATATATTACTATCAGGGTTCAACTTGATCAGAGCATTTCTTAAAGAAGTGGGAGAAATAGCTTCTCTTTCCTTATTTGCAGACGCCTCACTTAGGGCAATGAAAATCTCTTTTAAAGCACAGACAACACAGGGGTCCCCAATATGCACATGCTCGGATGTTGCTCCACTCGTAAACGCCTCTCTGAACTTTCTTAAATTCCAGAAAGTCTGTATGTTCACAGAAAAGTTCATATTACAGACCAAGGGCATAGAAATGAAACTATTGTTCTGGCAGCATAGAAATGGAATTCTTTTCGATGAAAACTAACCTGTACAATGACATTTACAAAGCAAGTGTATTCACCAGTATCATTCCTCAGTCCAGGGTTAAGTATATCTGATCCACTTATAGTTCCCAAAGTGCTGCAAGTTGATAAGACCCCAAGGTCATCTTCTAATTCTGGGATCTTTGCCAAGGGAAGATTCTGACTTGCTTGTAATGTATCTGGAAATAGTTGACAAGCCAAAAGTCAGGGCGTAGGCTCTTGCCATAGTTTTCGAGTACTTCAGTGAAATGAAATAGACACAACTTTTATCAGAATCTCCATCGGCTAGCTGAAACTATGTAAGCCTTGTGGGATACTTGTCTGTATATATTTTTCAAATTTTTTATTTTTTATTTTATCTCAAATGCACTACATAACATGTTGATCCATCTCTGTACATTTACATATGCCATACTTTCAGCAAAACAGTGATAGAGATTAAACCAAGATGAATAGGTGTAGTAACCATATAATGGGTCACTTAAGAAGGCATGAAGCCCTTGTAGTGGTGCATATTTCTTTGAGCATAACAATCAACAAAACGTTTCTTTTCCATAGGGAAGAGGACTCTTCATATTCTAGATCCACCAAAAGGATGCTTACCTTTCTTTCTTCTCCTTTTGGTCCTCTGTGAGCAAACAACCACCTGTTTAGTCGACTCCTCAACCTTTATAGGTGCAGCTTCATTCGTGGTTCCCTTGGCTAGGGCCATCTGCTTGGCCTCGTCCTCAACCTTTCTTTGATACTCCAACTTCTCTTTAAGCTTTCTATCCTCCAGTATAAAGTTTTCCCTAAGTTCCTGTTTTCGTAGCTTTAAGTCATCGGCACTTACAGCAACAACAGGAAAGTGACTGGATGAAGACAAAGGTCAAAACCCATAACATGCTCAGTAAGACATACGGAAAATAGCAAAGATGAATGCGTTTTTTACCATATACTTCTATGGTGTATTCTGCTGGTGAGAGTATAACTAGGACTTACACTTGTTCGGCAGTTTCCTCTTGTGCCACGTTTAGCTCGTCGCCACAAGTAGCCTGCAATATGAGGAGAGTATTAGACGATCTTGAAGCAAATATACATTTATGAAAGCAACCTCTATGGTAAAATATACAACTTGACTCTAAAGTTAGAAACCTTCGGATCCTTCACTTTTCTGAGGCCTTTAATCTTTTTCTTAGCCTTCAAAGTTTTCTTTGAAAGTTTTGGGTCACTGTTTCCTTTGCTAGTATTCTTCTTGGTATCAAGAGCAAGCTCTGATAAAAGCGCTTCTGTTAAATCATCTGACTTGTGCTTTTCTTCTTCATTAACCAACGCCTCTAAGTTTGCCTGCAAAAGCAAAATTCCCAAAAGTATTAGATTTGGAACAAGGAAGTTGGGGAAACAGTTCAGATAATTATGCAGCTGAAACAGTACGAACATGTATGAAGTTTCGCACAAGAGGCAACATGATGCCCCGATAATCACAACTGCAATGCTTATATTTTGCCAACAGCCGCCACATAATTCCTCCGTTCCTTGTGATTGGTTCTTCAATTCTGGGAAGCTGCAGGAAGCATCACAAACTTGCCCAAGATTAGTAAACAACTGAGTACTTATACTTGAGAATAGACAAAGACTAAGAATTTGAATAACAAACATCAGAGGAGTAAAAGGAGAAAGTTATAACATTAGTTCAAATTCTTAAAACCAATAGTAGTAACTGAAAAGAAGCATAATTGACACTGCCAGACTATTCACAACATTGGCAAGCTCCAAACCATCTGCCAATGACTTCTGTTAATTAACTAAAGCTAGGCAACAAGATTGGCAAGTTGCAAAGCTTCTGGCCCTGGTGAAGGATGTTAGATTAATTTTCCTGCGATTTGATATGCAAGTTGTATAACACTTTTACAACCAGAAAAAATAACAAATCAACAATCAAGTCTAAGGCTTCGTTTTCCATTGCTACCTCTGATAATGGCTGCGCCATTTCCTTCTGGATTGCCATTCTGATAGAAGCATCTTCTTGATCCTCAAGTTCAGTACTTCTCAAAACATTTGACCTATAACTCGTGTTATTCAAAGCTTCCTCAACTCCCAAATGATGAATTTTTCGGGCTTCTGTCACCACTCCCACTATCACATCCAACTCAGACATAGAGTCTTCCTTTGCATATTTTTTCAAGAGTGATTCATAACTTTGTGGGACATGCTTTCCACCTTGCTCCCTCTTCTCGAGTTCTTGTGCACAGATGCTCTCAATCGCTTGTAATGATGTGCACTGTCCTAGAAGTTTGCTTTGTTTGCTCCGCAGACTTTCAAATAGATTAAATTGTTGCTCGAAATCCTTTGATGCTTCCATCCCTTCATGTTTCATATCATCTAGTAAACGTGTCCATGATGCTAATTGTTCAGCAGTTGAAGTCGGAGGACCCTTGAACAACCAATTCGTAAAAGCATCAATATCTGTCGGCACAGCAACTTCATCATCACAAACACTGCAAGTTGTGGCAGAACCATCACTGTCGTCTTCGACACCATCGTGATGTCTGTGTGGCATAACCTCCACCCTTAGTAAACAATCATCGAAGAGACACGACGAGTCACCAGTTAAAAAGATCCTTTCCTCAATAAGACATCTCTTGCTGTCATCAGATCGACCAAAGTCAGACCCGGAAAGTTCGTACACACACTGTAAGAGCTCAAGGATTTTCTTTAACTGAGGCACCTCCAAAAAACAGATGCAGAGAGGTGATTTTTCAAGGCCTTGACTTTGAAGCTGCGATGCCGGGATAAAATTCTGCAGTTCTGCTATCGTACGCGTTATAACCGTGCTAAGATTGTACCCCGTAAGAAACTTGTATCTCACAAGAACTTGGAACTGTCTATGGATTTCTTGTAGGATATTTGCGCGCTCAATATCATCGGACAACGGCCACTTCTGGTCATTTCTGCAGGCCCTGGGGAGAAAATACGGAATAGATTTACAATTACTGAAGCCAAAAAAAGTTTCATCGTTGTTTCTTCTTCCACTGCCTGGATCTTGATCGAACAACTGAGCCTTTCCGCGATTTTCATCAACTGAGCCTTTCCGCGATTTTTGGGATTTCAATTGTTTTTCAATCATTTTAATGGCTCTGGGCTTATCAACTGGCTCCCATGTACCATTCACAAGCATGTCAGCCCATTCAGCATCAATTTCTGGAAACTCAAACGGCTTCACCTTCAACTTCTGCCCGATTTCCCCCTTGTGCTCTCGCTCGATATGCTTCAAACGCTGTTCCAAATCTCCAAACTTCTCATCACAATAATAACACCCCCAGAACTTCCAACTCCTGTTCTTCTCAGCATAACTGATACCTTCCGAAAATACCCTTTCCGCTAAACCATCCTTGCATACTGAACAGCAATACTCCCTCAAATCACCAACTCTAACTCCAATCAACCCCATCTTTCTCTCGTCACTCATCGCATCCCAATACGTTCGCGACTTGCCCATTTTCGCCGCGGCCCCCTCTCTCTCCTCCCGAAAAGCCTGTCTCTTCCGTTCACTCATTCTAGAACTATCTGGCTCGGATCTTTCCTCCGAAACCCTGATCTTGATTTCATTCCTTTTGCCATTTCGCGGCCTCCTATCAACCGGCACAACCTCGATCACGCCCTTCAGTGGGATTTCTTTTCCAAGATTCTTCTTCAGCGATAAAGAAGCCTCCCTGCATTTCCCTAAAATCCACTCCAATCTTTTCCTCACAACGTGAATCCGCTCTTTCGCCGTGGATTCCTCCTTAACCACCAACACTTCTTCAGCAGGGGTGATCGGATTCTCGATGGACAATGCCCGTTCGCACTCTCTCTCTGCCTCCTCGAACCCTTCGACGTCCCTCGACGCATTGTACATTGCCTGGGCGTAGAACGCACGGAACTCGATCGAGTTCGGGGACAGGGAGGCCGCTCGTCGAGCCGACTCGACTGCGCTCCTCATGTGCTTCTGTTTCAAGACACTGTCGGAACTAGCTATCCTAGAAGCTTCCACAGCGTGCAGGTTGCCTCGGACGGCGTGCACGAGGGCGCAGTCTGGGTGACTGCGACACGCGTCCTCCATGAGCCTGTGGGCCTTGGCGGGGTTGCGGCGGAGGGCGGCGATTGCGAGCTGGCATTGGGATTTGATGAGGGGAAGTTCATCGGTCTTGTTTTGTTCTTGATTGGCGTTATCATCGGTTGCAGCGGGCGGCGGACGTGGTGGTGGGTTTTTTCGCTTCTTGTTATTAAGACCCATTGGAGGGTTTATCAAGATTTTTCAGTTAGAATTGAAATGAAGGAATGAGAAAACTTGAAAAAGAATGTGAGGGTGTATGTATAGGTGTATGGATTGTATTTATGGCAGTGTGGGGAAGAAGAAGAAGATTAATGGTGTTTTGGTAATGTGGAGAAAAGGAGTGCTTTTGTATTTCTGTTAAGCTTCCGCGCTATGGAGGGAAAATTTGGGGATTAGAATAATGGAGGGGCCCAGGGCTTTCGTGTTCTTGGAGAAATTTTTGGATGTCCGTGGGCAATCCCAGCCGCCTAAACGTATTTTGAACGGCTCAGATTTATTATTTCTTTTTCTCTCACTCGATCACTTTCTCTCCTCTCTTTTTTTCCTCTAAAATTTGGACCGTCCAAAACACGTTTGGACGGTTGAAATAGTCGACAGGGTACCACGTGTGTGGTACCTGTCTGGCACCCAAAAACATCGTTTTCTTGAATCTTGTGGGACTTGCTTGCCTATCAAGATTCAAGACATACTTGATGTACCTATTATCAAGTTTTTTTAATAATATTTTGTCGTTTAAAAAAAATTCAAGACATGCTCATTGCTCAAGTACAGGAGTTCAAAACCCACCACCGACTTTCCCTTCAACTTTTGCTAGACTCGGAATGTTCATTTTGTTCAACTTGACATGTTAACTACGTTTTGTGAAAAATCGCAATGATCGGATTTGGGCAATTATATGAACGAAACATGTTTCTATCCTCAAAATCATAGCCATAAAAAAAAAATTACTAAAATATGTTATGTTCACATAGCTATCGATGTTCAACTAACGTGATTTTGTTTATACTAGTAACTACCACTTAAGGAGTGAACAATACAAAGGACAAGTATTTATGATGTTCTATGCCCCCAATTTTTTTTTTTTTTTTTGTGTAGAAACTGCCTTTTTTATTGCTCGTTGGTTATACAATCATTTCCCAAAAATTATTCCTTTCTACTTACGAGTGCATATTCTTTGTTTCGCTAAGGTGTGATACAGTCAAGTAAAATTGGAAAAAAAATTGAACTTCAAATTTGGATTTAACAAAACAAAAACCATACAAAATCGTATCCATGAATGGATTCCAAATTACCAACACCCTGATTATCTTCTCCATGGTGCCGAATTTCGCAGCTTCAAGGCACTTGGTCAAGATATTTGTATCTTTCAAGCCATTTGGGATTTAAAAACAGGATCAGGCATACATGTGAAGTGTTTGGACGAAATAGTTTAGAAACATGGTTAATTTGTGAGATAATAATTCCTTTGAGGCATATAAACGGAGGCAAATGTCAAACATTATAGCTAGGCACACAAATGTGTTGTACTGATATAGGCTTGTATTCTATTTGACTACAAAACTAGTAATTGATTGAAACACTACGCAAATACAGTACGAATGGTAAAATTTTCTTCCTGGTATCCGGCCAGAATTACAAAACAGGAAGCACACTTCCAAGAAGAATGGCTTGTGAAGCGGCTGGTCAGTGAAGACACAAAATATCTCTTTTCAACACATCACTATAGAATCGATCGAGTGGGTATCTATTTTTCCATTAGCCCTTTTTTCACCGTAGGTATCAACTGATTGTACGCTTGTTCGTCTTCGAACATTTTTGTTGTGAGAAGGCTTAACCCTTGTACTTGTATATTTCCTCAAAGAGATTGAAGCATATATAGAGTTTTGTATCGGCATCCATTTTGCCTATAATACCTATTCAAATCCATATGATTAAAGAATATCTTTGCCAACAAAAATCAAAAAAAAAAATGAGACATACTTCTCATCTTAGATGGAGAAAGTAGACCGAGGATAAAAAATATATATATACAAGAACCGCAATACCAAGCCACCTTCATCATTTGGCAATAATACAATACCACGAAAAAATCAGTTCTTGCTTGAGAAAAAACACAACAAATCAAAGGCTCAAATTCATCCTATTCTGCATTTCAATAGTTGCTAGCAATTAGCTCTGCTCCCCAAGTAGTAGTATCCTGTCGTTCCATTGCCCATTATATGCAGCTTATCAGGAGTTAGAATCGTACACTGTGGATCCTCCAAAACATCGTCTTTGCTGCTGTAAAAAATCCATTTTGTAAGTGAACTCTTCAATTCAACTCTTAGCCAAAAATGTGAATACATCTTCCATGCTGTTTACACTACTAGGCCACGACAGAGTTGAAACATCACCCCATGATTTGACAGTCCAATAAATTCAGCATGTGATTGCTTCTTCCTTTGCTGGAATTGCCATCTTTGCTGCTCTTGGCTTCTGAATTCATACCTTGCCGTAGCCCCCAATCCAGAAGCCATAATGTTGTCAGGTTCATCAGGTCGTTCAGAGGCTCCTTCCTGTCTCACCCAATGCTCTGCTTCAACATTTAAGTTGTCTTTAGGAACTTTTTCTCAAGGAGAAGCAAATGGCTTTTGTGTTTGTGGTCCTCAAAAGGCTTGCTAGACACGTATTAAAAGCTATTTTTATATCACCTCTATTGAGTAAGTTTGTCGCTTCTTTCGAAATAAACTGAAAACGCGAACGCACTCAATACAGGAACACATCTCAAACCCCTAGCAGTTCATATTAGTTTTAGGAAAACACAGAAACAAAAACAGCGTTTAGTTTCTTTACCCTTATAATGTTTTCATGATAAAATTCACAGCTATACTCCCACTATTCGATTTGATTTTATGATAAAATTCACAGCAGTACTCCCAAAACTCAATTTGATTGTATGTGGCTAAAAGAAATATGGTTTAACGATGAAAATTTTCCCGACTGACTTGGTTGAGTAGTTGACAGCAGTATCCAGAAAAGAAAAAAAAAAATCACCTTTAATTCTAAAAATAATTACTGATTTGAAAAGTAAGTACTTATTTTAGTTAGTGGAACACATTATACATTCTAGACTTGATGAATCGCGCTGGTGAGAGAACCACCATCAACGTAGACAACCATATTAGGTCTGGCTAACAAACCTAGAAAGCAAGCAGGCATTTAATTTTATACAAATGAAACTAAAAGCTAATGGTCCTTTGCTATTGTATTAAGTGTTCAATGCGGGTGAGTCATTAGGTAGTATATGAACAATAATTGACATGCGTTGCATTACTGAATTCGGAAAGAATTTCATTACCTCTTGTGAATTGCGTAAAGGGACATCAGTTCTAGCATTGCATGTATATTTGCTAGATGAAGGTGAGATACATCTCCAGAGACAAACTCATTTACCACACCATCGACCTCTATCATACTGCAACCGGGTGTCTTCTTAAGCCCTCTATCACCAATCTTCTTCCGGATCCTACCAGCATCTTCACAATTCCCCGCAGCCAAATATATATTCGATAACTGAACATAAGCTCCATCTTCTTCAGCTCTATCACCTTTTTCTATCAGTAAAATTTCCTTCACAGCCACCTCCGCAAGGTCGACATTATTATGGTTTCGACAACCACTCAACAAGGCACCCCAAACAGAAGCAAGTGGCTTCATAGGCATTCTCCTTATGAGCTCAATTGCTTTTTCTAATTGGCCTGCTTTGCAAAGCAAGTCCACCATGCAACTATAGTGCTCGTGTTTAGGTGCAATGCCATATCGGGCTTCCATGTTGTCTAATAGAAATTGGCCTTCTTTTTGAAGACCTGCATGGTTACAAGCCGTTAAAACCCCAAGAAGGGCAACCCCGTCGGGCCTAAGCCCATCTTCCACCTGCATCCTCTTCAAGCAATCAACAGCCTTTCTTGCATATCCATTAAGCGCAAAGCCTCCAATCATTGCTGCCCATGAGCATACACTCCTCCCTGGCATGCTTTCGAAAACCTCCACAGCTGTATCAATGCACCCGCATTTCACGTACATGTCAACAAGCGCTGTCCCCACAAACGCATCCGCCACCAATCCTTCCCTCTTTTTAACATACTCGTGAATCCACTTCCCCTGCGCCAGTGCCCCTAAATCCGCACAAGCCGTCAGCGCAGTAGTCACACAAAATTCATCCGGCTCAATTCCAGACACCAACATATCCTGAAATACACTCAACCCCTCTCCAGCCAAACCAAGCTGGATATACCCCGTCATAAGGACATTACACTGAACAACATCTAAGTCAGTAATTTCATCAAACACCTTCCGCGCATTCTCCAAAACATTACACCCCAAATAAAACCGTATCAGCGCGGTCTTCACGTGACTATCCGATGAACCCAGACCACATTTGAGTACCCAATTGTGAATTTGCAACCCCGAAAGCATACAATCAGCATTGGCGCACGCCACGAGTACAAACGGGAAAGTGTGGTTATTGGGCCAAACGGCGTCGTCTTTCAACATGAGGTTGAAGTAGTGGAGGGACAAGTGTGGGTGAGGACTGTTTGAGTAGGCTCTGATGAGGGTGTTGTAAGTGAAGGAATTGGGAGTTTGGATTTGGGCGAAGAGGAGAGAGGCGTAGGAGAGGTCGCCGCGGTCCGAGAGGGCGGTGAAGGTGAGGAGCTTGCTTACGGCGTAGGTGCTGCGGTGGAGGCCGGTGGTGATGAATAGGGCGTGGGTTGGGAGGAGTTGGTGCATGTTGGTGCAGCGTTGTGCGGCGTACATGCACCGGTTCCATAGTCTGGGGATGTATTTGACATTTTCTATCATGTGGACACCGAGCAGCTAGTCCTGCAGAAAGATACAGATGCGCCTCCTCTGACATTTGCTGTTTGCCTCCATTTCATTTTCTAGGGTGCATACAGGGAGACTTACCAACTACAAAAACGAACGTGCTACAAGAGAACCACAAACAAAACGAAAGGCTTCCATCTCCGTCTTGGTTTGGGGGCTTCGGTTCGGGCCCGTCTCGATCTTATTCGTAGTTGAGAAGGGGGAAGGAGTCTAAAAAATCAATGGACATTAATGATTGATGGACGTTGCACATGACACGATCAGTTTGACTGTCTGGCCCCGAAGACTTGCTACTTATTACTTATTAAAATAGAAAATCTTAACCCTAATTGATTCGCCAAAACAAAAGCCAACTCAATTAATAACAAGAATTATCAAAAAACGGAAAATTTTAAAATAATAGCAAAACTAGAAAATAGAAAAAATTCTAAAACTTCTCTATAAAGAATCACTTAATTCGGATTTTTCTTGCCCAAGTTATTAGCAAGTTAAAAAAATTTTATACTGCAAATTTGTTCCTTCAGAATCTTAAACAATCTCAAATGGCTAAAAAGCACACGGCACATGGCCAAAAGATGATGTGTCTTAACCGTCGGGCCGTTTTGGATCGAACATAGGTGGGCCCGTCACATAATTCCACAGTTGCATAATTACGGTTTTGCCATCCTGGACTTAAAATGCCTAAGATACTCCTCGGCTATGCCATCTGCATCCGATTAGTATTTTGGATTCTTTCTTTGCTGTATTCAACTTGACAATTTGGAAGGAATGGATCGAATGCAAGAGGGTATTCTACTGGTCTTTCATGAATTTGTTCGAGTTATTCGACGGCTATGAAACTTTGTTTGGCCTCCATGCTGTAGACTTGAAAGATTTGAGAAGATACCCCAAGTTCTCTGCACATTGTTACTCAGATTTCGTAAAAGGAAAGAGCATGAGTCTTGATGGTGCCTTTGAAGTTGGGATGTCAATTTCCTCTCTTTCTCAATCTCATTTTTCCGAGTAGGTTTTGCCTTGCCAAATTTTATGATGTGTACAATTTGTATTGGCTTGCCAAATTGTATGATGTGTCTAATGTGTATTGGCACGCACCATAAATGGTGTATCTACTGATTTTGTGATATATTTGAGATTGAACAACTTAACAGAACCGGGGACCCTGTGGTGTATCGTTGCACTATAGGGTCTCCGTGTCCCACTTTAACTAGGAAAGTCAGTGATAGATCACTTATTCTCTCATCTGACACCTTACATGACCCCGATCAAGGCACATAATATACCCGACGTACTTCGTGCACCTACATTAATCTTGGTAGTTTATCTCGGAGGAATTATTTTGTCCCTCCGCGAAAAGTGGAAAGAGATAGAGGGTAAGCAAAGACAATAGCGGCAAGTCAGATGTATTGAAGGAACTAACCATCAAATTAAATCCCCTTGGTTCTCAATACAGATTATAATGCCACAATCCATAGAAACATATGCTCAAAAAAACCTAGTTAGCGGAGTGCTACATCAAAACCTAATAACTCAAATAGCATCAGGCAGCTACTTAGCTTACATATTAATAATCTTCTACCGAAACGTAATTGAACTTTACTGGAAGACCATTGAGTTCTAAAATCCTACTTTTGACAGTTTGATATTTCGATTATCTTCTCTGTTAGGTCAAATAAACACATTGAACACAACATAGAAGAATCTTAATTCAAGCTCAGGTGAGACCCTCTCTGCATCTCCCAATAATGAAGCAAAGCTCATAGCAACTACATGGATCAGATCACCCAATTCAAATTCTCCCCAAAAAATAGAATATTTAAAAAAAGCCCAGTTGTCAACAGGTCACATGATTGCAAGAACAGTTTTTCAGTATCTCAGGCCATATGCCAGGACAAACCAAATGTACAGAAAAAATTTCCTGGTTCCAGTTTGTTAATCTTCAGAGACCAGGATAAATAGGCTGACAGATAACCTTCAAAAGGGTAAACATGTCTTTTAAGCCCGGTGCCTGCCCCAAAAGTTACCAGACCTGTAGGTGGAAGAGCCTCCATGAGCATGACGAAACGGACCCCAAACAGAGTCCCAGTCAAATGACACAACTGGATGAGGCAAACGGTTTCCCATGCGCGGATGGATATGGTTCACCAATGAATTTTCTGTTTCATGTGGTTTTTGGCTTGATGAACCTGGAGGAGGGAAGTTGAAGAAGCCTCCACTTTGATCAGATTGAGATGTTGCTAAGCGCCTTGGACTGTTGGAACTCCTGACAAGGGAAATGATAGGTGGCAGCATGCCAGGTGGATTGCTCAATTGTTGCTGGTGATGAATTCCATTGGCATGAGAAGCTGATGTTCTTTCAGGAGAACGACTGTTGCTTCAAAGATGAATGATTGATTAGAAGAACGAGCTAGCAGCTCTAGGAACAGGCCTAAGGAAAGAATATGAGCCGCCCTATTTAGCATCAGATTCAACCAAATATCATGATGGGAATTCGACCAAAGACCAGTTGTCGCTGGTGTTTGTAGTCCAAAAGGCAAAACAGAGAGCCAAGTTTGCAGCCTGTTATCACTGTTCTGGTTCAATTACAAGGTACGTTGAACATACTAGTTTGTTCTCATAAAACACCAAAACACAATTTGAGGAGGTAAGAGAATGTATTCCATGAAGTGAATAAAGAAAACATGACTGACTCCCATCTCCAACCCATCTTTAAACTCATCCAAAAAGTCGAAACAGTTCAAGTTCATGTCTATTCAAAATCCACCATGATTTAAGTCATAGGAGGAGGAGGGGTTGTAGTACTATCACATGAGAAAGCACAGTAGGGGCTGCGAGACATAATGCAATGAAGAAACCAACCTATAACATTGCATCCCTTAGTATTTACAAAAAGCAACTTACCCACGACCATGAAATGATAAATGCACAACAGACCCAAATCTTTTCAAATCATCATATTCAACCCGGTAGGTCTCACACTGGCAGGAGCAACTGAAGCTCCATCAGTCCTGTCAATGTGACCATTGTTTGAGAAAGGATGGGAATGACTGGAAGAATGAAGGGATCTCCAAGTGTGGAAAGCATTCCACTGACCTTGTTGTAAGCTGCATATGCGGATGCAAGAGGAAACATTTCCACCATCATTTGTCACAGCTTTATATCTGCAAAAAAGTACAAGCTGTCAATTATACTTCTTCCCGCAGGGGTTTTTTATGAGAAAAGGGGATCAAAGATAAACACAATAAATCTGGCATTGTGGTTCTTTTTTCCTTTGATAACTCAGGGTACCCGAGCCAACTTACACACATCTCAACTAATCTCTGACCGACCATTGTCCACAGGTAAAATTCCGTATGAAATGGCCTCATAAGAATGATAGCACCAGAGAGTTCCGATCCTGAGACCTACACCGAATCCTAAATCCACGCCTTAAAAGCAAAATAAAGTTTGGTTTCTTTGTTAACAAGCAAGAGGGTTTGAAACTTTTGATTACTGCTTTGATGATTGAAGGTGGGATCAACAAAGGTTTCTCTGATCAAGCCCCAAGCTTCTACAAGAGTTCTCTGAAGTCTGAACTGTATTCACCTACCAATAAAGCCTTCCCTAATGAGCAAAACACTTTACATAAACTGATCCAACTGAACATGTTGATCAATAAGCCTCGAAAAAGGCAAACAAGAACATCAGGAAAGACAGATATGTCATGACATGAGGAACCCAAAAATAGGATCTAGTCTATATGAACGCATAGATGAAGAAATTAAAGACACAGACACAAGATTATACTAGATATGTGGGGTTCACACTACATCACATTTTTTTGGCAGGCTAAAATGGTTAGCAAAGGACAACCAGCGAAGTTACCGTTTCGGCATGATCATAGGAGTTCGTGAATTAAACCCTTACACACAAGACATGACATCTGTTTACGACGACAACTACAGACTACCGCAAACGGTTTCGAACTCGCCACCCATGCTAGGGAGGGATTGTCACCCGCACCTTACTTGCCAACTCGACTACCACCTTAGCCGAGTAGTAGCTTATTCGAGCTTGGTTAAAACCTCTAACGACCTTCAAAAAGTGAAGGCTTTACCCACCCTCTTAAACTTTTTGTTTATATTAATTACGTATGTAGAAGGAAAACTGGAAGTTTACACACAAAAAAGTAACTTCAAGGGATCAAGTCCAAACTGAAAGCAATCATTTCAATTCTAAGAACCTAAATCCTTAGCAAAAACCAGTGCTAGAAAAAGCTCGTACAGTAATACGCAAAGTACTTGACAATTGCCTCAATTTAAACATGCAATGGAGCAAGAAATTCCTTGTTTCCGCAGATTAATATTTGTTAAGAGATCATCAGCAGTTACATTGGTGTTTTATAGTTGAGAGAAACTTAATCACGGCTCTGCGGTGAACATGTTCTTTACCGCAGCAACTAATCACGATCGATCCGGATGTTAATGAAACTTTTCCGCAAAAAGTTTAACTCTTCCCCAGAAAAGTTTCATTAACGTCCGGACCGATCGCGATTGGCTCCACTCCGCTGTGAAAAAGAATTTCTATTTCTTGTTTCCATGTGCAAATATTATTGCCAAGAACAATGAAAGCTATAAAAAAAATCGACATTAGCGGACCTGTTACAATGGAGTGAGAATCCAGAAGGCCTTCTGTGCCGAACAATCACATTTTCTCACTCTCTCCCTCTCTCTCTTCGTCGGGAAACGTTCCTTCGTCGGAGTGAATGTATCCTTTGCTAAAATGGTTTCTTCCAGTGTGGCCGAGTCTATTTTCATAGAAGCAACTTCAGAGAAATGATCCTCGATTATGGGTCGGTCAGTATTCGATTAATATGATCTTCAACAATGTTTATCATCTCGACAATCTCTACAACATGAACCCTCTCGATCAAGGAGATAAATCGGAATGTGATCACAATTTGATGAATTCAGTTTTCTACATCGGAATGATTTATTCAGTGTGGCCACATCTATTTTCGCAAAAAAAAATTCACACTAAATGTAAGCGATTATACATCAATAAGTGTCAGATTAAAACGATCTTCAACACGGTATATTTTATTTGAAATCTCTACAATATGAACAGTTTCGATTATAGATAAAAGTCCAGATGAGATCACAATTTTGCTCAAATCATTGTTGAATGGTTTTTAAAGGACTTCGCAGGTTCAAGATGCGAAGTCATAATTACTACGTGCAACGTCGTTTTGAGAAACCTCCTGTGTTGAATATGCGAGCTTAAGAAAACTCGTGCCTGTCACATGCGAGTTTCTAATGAGTGCCATTACGAAACTGATAACCGAACTCCAGTCGTCGTCGTCCCCCCCTCTCTCCTCTCCTCTCTCTCTCTCTCTCTCTCTCTCTCTGTATAAATATTGTATTTCACTACGGATGGGGTTTACTCTCTAGTTTTTCCCTATGTAACCTTTTCATCTGTTGCATTGCACGAGTGGGAAAATTCGCACTCCTCAACCCAACTATCATGAGCTTCGCATTCGCGCATTTCATCTTCCATTTCGGGGTATCTCCCAAGCCTTCAATCCTCCCAACAAACCATGGCTTCTTCCTCTTCTCCCCCAAGAAAAGAAGATTCAATACAACCACCCGCCTCATTTCTGCTCAACTGGTAATTCATTCTCTACGTAAAACGAATTCAACCGGTTATGACTTTTAAAAGCTTTATTTTTTACTGATGTTATCTGTATTTATTGGTTTTCAAGTCACGTGAGAACCTACTGGTGGTGGTTGGGAGCAGAGCAGCCGGAATTTACGAAGCAATTGGGGCTAAGATTTTGGCACCTGATCTCAACGGGGTGGTTATAGAAAAGGGGAAGCCTTTGTCAAAGGTTTTTGTGTGTGTGTGTGTGTGTGTGTTTTTTTCTGATCATTCAGGTGTCCGGTTACGCGTACCTCGATTAATCATGGGGAACAATTCCAAAGCAAATCTATGTTTGAAGTTATGAACTGACCCCATAGTAGTTTATGGCACCTAAGTGGTTTCAAACTTGGAACCTTAGAAGGGAACAAACCCCTAAGTCCCAATCTTTGGAGCTTATATGTTTTTCTTATGTAGCATAGTTGGATAATTAGGTTTGTCCTTTTGTTCTTTTTGTAGTCTCGAAGACGATTTTGTAGTGGTATGTAATAGGATTGTGTAAGTTTTCTGAAAGGAATTGTGGTTTGTTTGGAAGGTAAAAATATCTGCAGGTGGGCGATGCAACGTGACAAATGGGCATTGTGCTGACAACTTGGTGAGCATTGCTAGGATTAGAAGTTTTCTATTGGAATGGAAATTTGTTACTTATATTTCTTCTAGTATACTTTGTACGTGCGTTTTTCAATTCATGTACATACATTTAAGTTAATAGATTTATATGAGTTTGGTGTTTAAATCCTGCTAAATTTGGCGCTATGATGACTCTTGGTGTAGATTCTGTAGAAGAATTTATCAGGGTTACATTGACAAATTATTCAGCAAATTTTTTTTTTTTTTAAAATTAGGCCAAGATTAGACTTACTTCAGAGTTCTGTAATGCGGATAGAGTCGTAGAGTGAGCCTCTCTATTATCATTTCTATGTTGTAATCATTTTGGGTATTTGTTGCCCTTCATGCCACGACAGTATTTTGGTGAAGAATCACTACAATTATCTTTACCAAGTTTTTGCCCCAACTGAACATGTTTTCTTGTTGAGCTTTAGCGAATCCTTCTGTGATGTGAAAGTTATTGGTTGGCTCTTAATTGATAAAAAGGATAGATATCAACTATATTTGACATGTCAAAATGGTTCTCTAAAGATATAACACATTCTATTGAAGGATAGAGAAAGCCATTAGTGTGAGACTTGGGCTCCCCAGTTCTATCTTTGGTTTTGTGCATGGATTTCTTGATATAGGAGTTACGACATGTTTTTGCTATGTTGGACTTTGGTCAAGTAGCTTTAGATTGGAGTAGTTATGATTAAGCTCAGAAAAGAAAGTATATAACATCAATTTCCTGAATAATGTTGACCTTGAAGTTTCCCTTCTCTCGTCTGCTACATGAAGCAGAAATGAAAAAGATCTGGACAAGTGGAAATGAAAAAGGTTTTGACTAAATTGTTTGTTCTTCTTCTGTTGCATGAAAATACCTCAAATTGCCTTCTATGGTAGAGCGTGTATGTCCTAGGGCTTTGGATATTCTATCCGCTATAGTTCGTGCATCTTACATGCTTATGTGGTTTCCATAATTACATGCTTTGTGCATAGATTCTGGCAGATCATTGTCCTAGGGGTTGTAAGAAACTCAGAGGCTCTTTCTTCAGCTAGCATGGTCCAAAGGATACCATGTCCTGGTTTACTGATCACGGGGTGGAACTGAAGGTCATAAACTACATATAACATTTCATTGCATTCTTTTGCGTCAGATTTAGTCCGTTGTTCTCTTAATCGAGTATTACCTATCTATTGTCAGACTGAGGATGATGGGAGGGTTTTTCCTGCGAGTAATAACTCGTCTTCTGTAGTCGACTGCCTGCTGTCGGAAGCAAAACAGAGAGGAGGTGCGTATTTGTCCTCAGTAGTGCATGGTGCTGTTTGTTCACTTCTCTCAATCTATTTATTTATGCAGTACATCTATGTTCGTTTTCTTGGAGATGGTTTGGCTCTTTGGTCTTTGTTAGAGGCCTGCTCTTTCCTTATCCTTTTTTATTTTATCTTGGGGTGCTGTGCTATACCTCGCCAACCCAACAATTCACCAACCTCAGTGGAATGGATGGATCTTTCAATCAGGTCAATGTAGGTCCAGTTTTCAACTTATGTACATGAAAAAACCCAACTCCTGTCTTCTACAGTGTTGTTCTAAATCAAATGTACTGAAGATTAACTGAGAACCCAAATGCCCTGTGGGCAAAGGTCCTCAAAGGCCTTTATTTTCCTGATTCCAACTGCTGGGAAGCCCGTAGAGGATCTTCACCATCTTGGATTTGGTGCAGCTTACTAGAAGGAAGGAGACTACTTCAAGAAGGGATGAGATGGAATGTAGGTAATGGAGAATCGATTAATTTCTGGGAAGATACCTGGGTTCCTGAGCTAGGGGATAACAGAATTACTAGTCAACCTCCTCCTAATTGTGGGTGGAATAAAGTGGTAGATTTTACTAACCAAGTTAACCATACTTGGGATTTGGGAAGGTTCAGTGGCTGTGTTTCAGAGGATGAAGTCCTAGCTATTTCAAAAATTCCTATTAGTATCTCTAAAGGGGAAGACAAGCAGGTGCGGTATCGTAATAAATCAGGGAAAAGCACACCCCACCCCCCCAAGCCTCTTCTTCTCACTATCCTCCGAAGTCTATGTGGACAAGACTTTGGGCAGTCCCTACTGCTCCTAAAGTGTGCCATTTTATACGGAAAGTGGTTAAGAATTGGGTTGCCTCCAAAGCTAATCTGTTTAAAAGAAAATGTTCAAACTCTGCCATTGCCCTTTGTGTAACTATGAAAAGGAATCCATTGAGCATATTCTATTTCAGTGCCCTTGGACAAGAGCGGTTTGGTTTGGGAGTGGAAAGGCTTTCTGGGTTATGGACCTGCCTATTCATTCAGCTGCTAGATGGGGGAAGAGCTTTTGTGTGGGAATTTAGCTAAGGAAACTTCTCTTGTGGATGTAGCTGCTATCTTCCAAGTGTGCTGGGCAATCTGGAAAGCAAGGAACTCCTTCTCCTTTGCAGGTAAGTTTCCAAACCCAGGTCAGGTTATTGAAAATGCAAAAATTGCGTGCAGCAATTACTTGGCGGCTATGTTCAGAGGTCCAAAAGTGAACATCCCTAAACCTGCTAGGGACTGTAAGTGGGTTCCTCCCCCTTCCTCTGTAATTAAATTCAATTGTGACGGAGCTTTCAATTCCTCACGCGGCCTGGCTGCCTTTGGCGTTCTCGCGAGAGATTGTGGTGGATATGCTCAAGTTTGGCGTGTTGGTAGAGTCTCTGTTTCTTCAGCTTCCTCTATTGAAGCCTGGGCCCTCCGTATCGCTTGCAGTACTGCAATGGAGATGGGGATGGGGTTCTCTGAGGTTATCTTTGAACCGGATTGTCAGGTGCTTATGAACTGCTTCAAGGAGAAACCAACGCCTTGTCCTTGGGAATTATGCTCCTTATTGAAGGATATTAAAACCTGGGCTCATTCAAGGAATTGGTCTTTTGTTTGGTGTAATAGGGAGAAAAATAGGGCAGCGCATGGGTTTGCTTCTTACTGTCTTGGTAAAAATTTTGTTCCTCAATCAGGTTGTATTCTGGCTGCTTTGCAATCCTTAGTTGACTCTGATGTAATTCGGTAGTATGGTTATAATATATGACTCTCTTCAAAAAAATAAAAATTAATAATAATATTGTGATACATTTGAGATTGAACACCTTAACAGAACCGGGAACCTTGTAGTGCACCCTTGCACTATAGGGTCTCCGTGCCCCACTTTAACTATGAAATTCATTTATATATCACAAATTCTCTCATTTGACACCATACATGACCGCAATCAAGGCACATAATATACCCGACGCAGTCATGCACCTGCAATAATCTTGGTAGTTTATCTCGGAGGAATTATTTTGTCTTTCCACGAAAAGTGGAAAGAGATGGAGGCTTAAATAAAGACAATAGCAGCAAGTCAGATGTATTGAAGGAACTAACCATCAAATTAAATCCCCTTGGTTCTCAATACAGATTATAATGCCACAATCCATAGAAACATATGCTCAAAAAAACCTAGTTAGCGGAGTGCTACATCAAAACCTAATAACTCAAATAGCATCAGGCAGCTACTTAGTTTACACATAAATAATCTTCTTCCAAAACATAATTGAACTTTACTGGAAGACCATTGATATTTCGATTATCTTCCCTGTTAGGTCAAAAAACACATTGAACCCAACATAGGAGAATCTTAATTCAAGCTCAGGTGAGCCCCTCTCTGCATCTCCCAATAATGAAGCAAAGCTCATAGCAACAACACGGATCAGATCACCCAATTCAAATTCTCCCCAAAAAATGTACTATATTTAAAAAAAAGCCCAGTTGTAAACAGGCCACATGATTGCAAGAACATTTTTTCAGTATCTCAGGCCATATGCCAGGACAAAACAAATGTACAGAAACAAATTTCCTGGTTCCAGTTTGTTAATCTTCAGAGACCAGGATAAATAGGCTGACAGATAACCTTCAAAAGGGTAAGCATGTCTTCTAAGACTGGTGCCTACCCCAAAAGCTAGCAGACCTGTTGGTGGAAGAGCCTCCATCAGCATGACAAAACAGACCCCAAAGAGAGTCCCAGTCAAATGAGGCAACTGGATGAGGCAAATGGTTTCTCTCATGCAGATGGATACGGTTCACCAATGAATTTTCTGTTTCATGTGGTTTTTGACTTGATAGACCTGGAGGACGGAAATTGAAGAACTCTCCACTTTGATCAGATTGAGATGTTGCTAAGCCCCTGGGACTGTTGGAACTCCTGACAAGGGGAATGATAGGTGGCGGCGTGCCAGGTGGATTGCTCGGTTGTTGTTGGTAACTTGGTGATGAATTCCATTTGCATGAGAAGCTGATGTTCTTTCATGAGAACAAATGAACAATTGATCAGAAGAATGAGCTAGCAGCTCTAGGAACAGACCTAAGAAAAGAATATGAGCCGCCCTATTTAGCATCAGGTTCATCCAAATATAACGATGGGAATTCAAACAAACACCAGTCCAAAAGGCAACACAGAGAGCCAAGTTTGCACCTTGTCATCACTGTTGTGGTTCAATTACAAGGTACGTTGAACATATTAGTGTGTTCTCATAAAACACCAAAACACAATTTGAGGGGGGAAGAGATTGTATTCCATGAAGTGAATAAAGAAAACATAACTGACTCCCATCTCTAACTCATCTTTAAACTCATCCCAAAAGTCTAAACAATTCAAGTTGACATCTATTCAAAATCCACCATGATTTAAGTCATCGGAGAAGGAGGGTTTGTAGCACCATCACATGAGAAAGCACAGTAGGTGCCGCGAGACATAATGCAACGAAGACGTTGCATCCTCTGGTTTTTACGAAAAGCAACTTACCCACAACCATGAAATGATAGATCCACAACAACCCAAATCTTTTCAAATCGTCATATTCAACACGGTAGGTCTCACAGTGGCAGGAGCAACTGAAGCTCGATCAATCCTGTCAGTGAGACCACTATTTGAGAAAGGATGGGAATGATTGGAAGAATGAAGGGATCTCCAAGTGTTGAAACCATTCCACTGATCTTGTTGTAAGCTGCATCTGCGGACATAAGTGGAAACATTTCCACTTATACTTCTTCCCTCAGGGATTTTGATGAGAAAACGGGATCAAAGATAAACACAACAAATCTGGCATTGTGGTTCTTTTTTAATTTGATAGCTTAGGGTACCCGAGCCAGCTTATACACATCTCAACTAATCTATGGCGAACCATTGTCCACAGGTAAAATTCCGTATGAAATGGCCTCATAAGAATGATAGCACCGGAGAGTTTCCGAACCTAAGACCCATACCGAATCCTAAATCCAGGCCATAAAAGCAAAATAAAGTTTCCTTTGGTTTCTTTGTTAACAAGCAAGAGGGTTTTGATGCGTTAACTTGATGATTGAAGGTGGAATCAACAAAGGTCTCTCTGATCAAGCCCCAAGCTTCCACAAGAGTTCTCTGAAGTCTGAACTGTATTCACCTACCAATAAAACCTTCCCTAATGAGCAAAACATTTTACATAAACTGATCCAACTGAACACCTTGATCAATAAGCCTCAAAAAAGGCCAACAAGAACATCAGGAAAGGCAGATATGTCATGACATGAGGAACCCAAAAATAGGATCTAGTCAATATGAACGCATAGATGAAGAAATTAAAGACACAAACACGAGATAAAACTAGATTTGTGTGGTTCACACTTCACCCCAACGTGGCTACATCACATTTTTTTTGCAGCCTAAAACTGTTAGCAAAGGACAACCAGCGAAGTGACCGTTTCGGCATGACCATAGAGTTTCTAACTGCTCTGAAATGTTCAGCTGGAGGTGGGTACCTATCACCACAGCCGCAATAAGGCGCGAATTAAACCCTTACACACGACATCTGTTTACGACGACAACTACCGCAAACGGCTTTGAACCTGCCACCCGTGCTAGGGAGGGATTTTTGCCCGCACCTTTATTGCCAACTCTACTACCACCTCAGCCGAGTAGTAGCTTATTCGAGCTTGGTTTGAAACTCTAACGAGCTTCAAAAAGTGAAGGCTTTACTCTCCCTCTTTTCGTCTTTTCTTCTGTAACTTTTTGTTCATATTAATTACGTATGTAGAAGGAAAACTAGAAGTTTACACGAAAAAAAAAATAGTTAACTTCAAGGGATCAAGTCCAAACTGAAAGCAATCGTTTTGATTCTAAGAACCTAAGGCTCTGTTTGGAACTTAGGGAAAGGAAAAGAAAGGAAAGGAAAATAAAAGAGAAGGAAAATGAGAGGAAAATGGGAGAGAAAATCTACTATTCACTACACTCAAAATTT
This sequence comes from Rhododendron ovatum, assembly GCA_019656835.1. NCBI lineage: Eukaryota > Viridiplantae > Streptophyta > Magnoliopsida > Ericales > Ericaceae > Rhododendron > Rhododendron ovatum. Next base: position 35,927,306 of record CM033800.1, on the reverse strand, counting down.
TTATTTTCTTCTCTCTTTCTCTACAACCAAATAATAGGAGGGAAAATTCTTTAATTTTCCTTTCTTTTCCCTGAGTTCCAAACAGAGCCTAAATCTCTAGCAAAAACCAGTGCTCGCAAAAGCTCGTACGGTAATACACACAAAGTACTTGACAATTGCCTCAATTTAAACATGCAATGGAGCAAGAAATTCCTTGTCGCGGCAGATTAATGGCTGTTAAGAGATCAGCAGCAGTTACATTGGTGTTTTCTTGTTGAGAGAAACTTATTCAAAGCTCCGTCGTGAACATGTTCTTTAGAGCAGCAACCAATTGCGACCGATCCCGATGTTAATGAAACTTTTCCGAAAAAAAGTTTTAACTCTTGTCCGGAAAAGTTTCAATCCGGACCGTTGCAATTGGCACCGTAAACTACTATCCACCCCGGTAAAAAGATTTTCTCTTCTTGTTTCCATGTGCAAATATTATTGCCAAGAACAATCAAAGCTATAAAAGAATCGAAATTAGCGGACCTGATACAATGGAGGGAGAATCCAGAAGGCCCTCTGTGCCGAAAAACCACATTTTCTCTCCCTCTTCGTCGTCGGAGTGAATGTAACCTTTGCTAAAATGGGTTTCATACAGTGTGGCCAAGTCTATTTTCATAGAAGCAACTTCACAGAAATGATCCTCGATTATGCATCGATCAGTGTTTGATTAATATGATCTTCCACAATTTTTATCATCTCGACAAGCTCTACAACATGAACCCTCTCGATCATGAAGATAAATCGGAATGAGATCACAATTTGACGAATTCGGTTTTCTTCGTTGGAGTTATTTATTCAGTGTGGCCACATCTATTTTCGCAAAAACAAATTCACTCTAAATGGAAGCGATTATACATCGATAAGTGTCGGATTAAGACGATATTAAACATGATATATCTTATTTGAAATCTCTACAAGATGAACAGTTTCGATTATAGATACAACTCCAGATGAGATCACAATTTTGCTCAAATCATTGTTGCATGGTTTTCCAAGGACTTCGCAGGTTCAAGATGCGAAGTCCTAATTATTACGCACGACGTCGTTTTGAGAAACCTACTGTGTTGAATATGCGAGCTTAAGAAAAACTCGCGCCTGTCATATGCGAGTTTCTAATGGGTGCCATTACGATACAGATAACCGAACTCCAGTCATCGTCGTAACCCCCCCACCCCGGCCTCTCTCTCACTCTCTGTATGCATATTGTATTTCACTATGGGGTTTACTCTCTAGTTTTTCCCTATGTAACCTTTTCATCTGTGGCACCGCACGAGTGGGAAAATTCGCACTCCTCAACCCAACTATCATGAGCTTCGCATTCCCGCGTTTCATCTTCCATTTCGGGGTTTCTCCCAAGCCTTCAAACCTCCCAACGAACCATGGCTTCTTCCTCTTCTCCCCAAAGAAAAGAAGATTCAATACAACCACCCCCCAAGCCTTCAATCCTCCCAACGAACCATGACTTGTAAAAGCTTTATTTTTGACTGATATTATCTGTATTTATTGGTTTTTAAGTCAAGTGAGAACCTACTGGTGGTGGTTGGGGGCGGAGCAGCCGGAATTTACAGTGCGATTAGGGCTAAGACTTTGGCACCTGATCTCAACGTGGTGGTTATTGAAAAGGCGAAGTCTTTGTCAAAGGTTTTTTTTTCCCTTGATAATTCAGGTGTTTGGGCCAGCTTATGCTTACCTCGATTAATCCAAGGAAACAATCCCACCGCTCACTTGGCCCCAAAGTAGTTGATAGCAACTAAGAGATTTCGAACCTGAAACCTTAAAAAGGGAGCAAACCCCTAAGATATGTTTTTCTTGTGTTGCATAGTTGGATTTATTTATTTATTTTTTTCTGCATAGTTGGATAGTTAGGTTAGTCAAAGGTTTGTGTGTGCGTGTGTGTTTTTTTTTTTTGATCATTCAGGTGTCTGGGCTAGCTTACGCGTATCTCGATTAATCTTGAGGAACAATCCCACCGCCCATTTGCGGGGTCCCGTTAAAGCCAGAGCAAATCTATGTATGAAGTTATGAACTGACTCCATAGTAGTTGATAGCACCTAAGAAATTTCGAACTTGAAACCTTAGAAGGGAACAAACCCCTGTGTCCCAAGCTTTGGAGCTTATAAGTTTTTCTTATGTTGCATAGTTGGATAATAATTAGGTTAGTCCTTTTGTTCTTTTTGTAGTCTTGAAGATGATTTTGTAGTGGTATGTAATAGGATTGTGTGAGTTTTCTGTCAGGAATTGTGGTGTGTTGGGAAGGTAAAATTATCTGGAGGTGGGCGATGCAACAAGACAAATGGGCATTGTGCTGACAACTTGGTGAGCATTGCTAGGATTAAAAGTTTTTTATTGGAATGGAAATGTGTTACTTATATTTCTTCTTGTATACTTTGTACGTGCGTTTTTGCATTCATGTACATACATTTAAGTTAATAGATTTATACGAGTTTGGTGTTTAAATCCTGCTAAATTTGGCGCTATGATGACTCTTGGTGTAGATTCTGTAGAAGAATTTATCAGGGATAAATTGACAAATTATTCAGCAAAAAAAATTTTTAAAAAAAATTATGCCAATATTAGACTTACTTCAGAGTTCTGTAATGCAGATAGAGCCTCTCTGCTATCATTTCTATCTTGTCATTTTGGGTATCTGTTGCCCTCCATGCCATGGCAGTATTTTGGTGAAGAATCACTACAATTATCTTGACCAAGTTTTTGCCCCAACTGAACATGTTTTCTGGTTGAGCTTTAGCGAATCCTTCTGTGCTGTGAAAGTTATTGGTTGGCTCTTATTTGGCAAAAAGGAAAGATGTCAAGCCCTTAGTGTGAGACTTGGGTTTCCAGTTCTACCTTTGGTTTTGTGCATGGATTTCTCAAGCTAGGAGTTATGACATGTTTTTGCTATGTTGGACTTTGTTCAAGTACCTTTAAATTGGAGTAGTTATGATTAAGCCCAGAAAAGAAAGTATATGACGTCAATTTCCTGAATAATGTTGGAAATAAAAAAAATCTGGACAAGTGAAAAATGAAAAATATTTGGACTATATTGTTTGTTCTTCTTCTGTTGCATGAAATTACCTCAAATTGCCTTCTATGTTAGAGCGTGTATGCCCTAGGCTTTGGATATACTATCCGGTATAGTTTGTGCATCTTACATGCTGATGCGGTTTCCATAACGCTTTGTGCATAGATTCTGGCAGATCATTATCCTAGGGGTTATAAGGAATTCAAGAGGCTCTTTCTTCAGCGAGCATGGTCGAAGGATACCATGTCCTGCTTTACTGATCATGGGGTGGAACTGAAGGTCAGAAACTACATATAATGCTTCCCTTTTTAACATTTCATCGCATTATTTTGCGTCGGATTGAGTCCGTTATTCTCACAATCGAGTATTACCTTTCTATTGTCAGACTGAGGATGATGGGAGGGTTTTTCCTGCTAGTAACAACTCGTCTTCTGTAGTTGACTGCCTGTTGTCGGAAGCAAAGCAGAGGGGAGGTGCGTATTTGTCCTCGGTATTGCATGGTGCTGTTCGCTCACTTCTCTCAATCTATTTATTTATGCCTTTCATCCGTGTTCGTTTTTTTGGATATGGTTTGGCTCTTTTGTCGTTGTTAGAGGCCTGCTATTTCCTTATCCTTTCTTTTTTTTTAAAATCTTGGGTGCCGTGCTATACCTCGTCAACCCAACAATCCACCAACCTCAGAGTTGAATGGATGGATCTTTCAATCAGGTTAATGTAGGTCCAGTTTTCAACTTATGAACATGAAAAAACCCAACTCCTGTCTTCTACAGAGTTGTTCTAAATCAAATGTACTGAATGTCATTGGTTAGAACCTTATGCCTTTTATTTGATTTGCTATATATTGTAGGTTTTTTTATTGTTGATGACTTTGTGTGCTCCTAAAGTGTGCCATTTTATGTGAAAGTGGTTAAGAATTGGGTTGCCTCCAAAGCTAATCTGTTTAAAAGGAAATGTTCAAACTCTGCCATTTGCCCTTTGTGTAACTCTGAAAAGGAATCCATTGAGCATATTCTATTTCAGTGCCCTTGGACAAGAAGAGCGGTTTGGTTTGGGAGTGGAAAGGCTTTCTGGGTTACGGACCAGCCTATTCATTCAGCTGCTAGATGGATGGAAGAGCTTTTGTGTGGGAATTTAGCCAAGGAAACTTCTCTTGAGGATGTAGCTGCTATCTTCCAAGTGTGCTGGGCAATCTGGAAAGCAAGGAACTCCTTCTCCTTTCCGGGTAAGTTTCCAAACCCAGGTCAGGTTATCGAAAATGCAAAAAATTGCGTGCAGCGATTACTTGGCGGCTATGTTCAGAGGTCCAAAAGTGAACATCCCTAAACCTGCTAGGGACTGTAAGTGGGTTACTCCCCCTTTCTGTTATTGAATTCAATTGTGACGGAGCTTTCAATTCCTCACGCAGCCTAGCTGCCTTTGGCGTTATCGCGAAAGATTGTGGTGGATATGCTCAAGTTTGGCCTGTTGGTAGAGTCTCTGTTTCTTCAGCTTCCTCTATTGAAGCCTGGGCCCTCCGTATCGCTTGCCGTACTGCTATGGAGATGGGGTTCTCTGAGGTTATCTTTGAATCGGACTGTCAGGTGCTTATGAACTGCTTCAAGGAGAAACCAACGCCTTGTCCTTGGGAATTATGCTCCTTTGTGAAGGATATTAAAACCTGGGCTCATTCAAGGAATTGGTCTTTTGTTTGTTGTAATAGGGAGAAAAATAGGGCAGCGCATGAGTTTGCTTCTTACTGCCTTGGTAGAAATTTTGTTCCTCAATCAGGTTTTATTCTGGCTGCTTTGCAATCCTTAGTTGACTCTGATGTAATTTGGTAGTTTGGTTATAATACATGACTCTCTTCCAAATAATAATAATAATAATAATAATTTTGTGATACATTTGAGATTGAACACCTTAACAGAACCGGAGACCCTGTAGTGCACCCTTGCACTATAGGGTCTCCATGTCCCACTTTAACTAGGAAATTCAGTGATAGATCACTCATTCTCTCATCTCTGACACCTTACATGACCCCGATCAAGGCACAAAATATACACGACACATCCTGTGCACCTGCATTAATCTTGGTAGTTTATCTCGGAGGAATTATTTTGCCCTTCCGCAAAAAGTGGAAAGAGATGGAGGGTAAATAAAGACAATAGCGGCAAGTCAGATGTATTGAAGGAACTAACCATCAAATTAAATCCCATTGGTTCTCAATACAGATCATAATGCCACAATCCATTGAAACATATGCTCAAAACAACCTAGTTAGCGGAGTGCTACATCAAAACCTAATAACTCAAACAGCTTCAGGCAGCTACTTAGCATACACATAAATAATCTTCTTCCGAGACATAATTGAACTTTACTGGAAGACCATTGTGTTCTAAAATCCTACTTTTGAAAGTTTGATATTTCGATTATCTTCTCTGTTAGGTCACAAATCACTCTGAACACAACATAGGAGAATCTTAATTCAAGCTCAAGTGAGCTCCTCTGTGCATCTCCCAATAATGAAGCAAATCTACTAGCAACAACACGGATCAGATCACCCAATTCAAATTCTCCCCAAGAAATAGTACTATATTTTAAAAAAAAAGTCCAGTTGTCAACAGGCCACATGATTGCAAGAACAGTTTTTCAGTATCTCAGGCCATATGCCAGGACAAACCAAATGCACAGAAACAAATTTCCTGGTTCCAGTTTGTTAATCTTCAGAGACCAGGATAAATAGGCTGACAGATAACCTTCAAAAGGGCAAGCATGTCTTTAAAGACCAGTGCCTACCCCAAAAGCTAGCAGACCTGTTGGTGGAAGAGCCTCCATGAGCATGACAAAACAGACCCCAAACAGAGTCCCAGTCAAATGAGACAACTGGATGAGGCAAATGGTTTCTCTCACGCAGATGGATACGGCTCACCAATGAGTTTTCTGTTTCATGTGATTTTTGGCTTGATGGACCTGGAGGAGGGAAGTTGAAGAAGCCTCCACTTTGATCAGATTGAGATGTTGCTAAGCCCCTTGGACTGTTGGAACTCCTGACAAGGGAATGATAGGTGGCGACGTGCCAGGTGGATTGCTCGGTTGTTGCTGGTGATGAATTCCATTTGCATGAGAAGCTGATCTTCTTCCATGAGAACAAATGAACGATTGATCAGAAGAATGAGCTAGCAGCTCTAGGAACAGACCTCAGAAAAGAATATGAGCCGCCCTATTTAGCATCAGATTCAACCAAATATCACGTAGGGAATTCAAACAAACACCAGTCCAAAAGGCAACACAGAGAGCCAAGTTTGCAGCTTGTCATCACTATTGTGGTTCATATTAGTGTGTTCTCATAAAACACCAAAACACAATTTAGAGGGAAAGAGAATTTATTCCATGAAGTGAATAAAGAAAACATGACTGACTCCCATCTTTAAACTCATCCCAAAATTCTAAACAATTCAAGTTGACATCTATTCAAAATCCACCATGATTTAAGTCATAGGAGAGGGAGGGTTTGTAGCACCATCACATGAGAAAGCACAGTAGGCACCGCGAGACATAATGCAACGAAGAAACCAACCTATAACATTGCATCCTTTGGTTTTTACAAAAAGCAACTTACCCACAACCATGAAATGATAGATGCACAACAGACCCAAATCTTTTCAAATCGTCATATTCAACCCGGTAGGTGTCACAGTGGCAGGAGCAACTGAAGCTCGATTAGTCCTGTCAATGAGACCACTGTTTGAGAAAGGATGGGAATGACTGGAAGAATGAAGGGATCTCCAAGTGTTGAAAGCATTGCACTAATCTTGTTGTAAGCTGCATCTGCGGACGTAAGACCAAGTGTTGAAAGCATTCCACTAATCTTGTTGTAACTGCATCTGCGGACGTAAGTGGAAACATTTCAACCATCGTTTGTCGCAGCTTTATATCTGCAAAAAAGTACAAGTTGTCGATTATACTTCTTCCCTCAGGGTTTTTATGAGAAAACAGGATCAAAGATAAACACAACAAATCTGGCATCGTGGTTCTTTTTTACTTTGATAACTCAGGGTACCCGAGCCAGCTCATACACATCTCAACTAATCTATGGCGAACCATTGTCCACAGGTAAAATTCCGTATGAAATGGCCTCATAAGAATGATAGCACCGGAGAGTTTCCGAACCCGAGACCTAAACCGAATCCTAAATCCAGGCCTTAAAAGCAAAATAAAGTTTCCTTTGGTTTCTTTGTTAACAAGCAAGAGGGTTTTGATGCGTTAACTTGATGATTGAAGGTGGAATCAACAAAGGTCTCTCTGATCAAGCCCCAAGCTTCCACAAGAGTTCTCTGAAGTCTGAACTGTATTCACCTACCAACAAAACCTTCCCTAATGAGCAAAACATTTTACATAAACTGATCCAACTGAACACCTTGATCAATAAGCCTCAAAAAAGGCCAACAAGAACATCAGGAAAGGCAGATATGTCATGACATGAGGAACCCAAAAATAGGATCTAGTCAATATGAACGCATAGATGAAGAAATTAAAGGCACAAACACGAGATAAAACTAGATTTGCGTGGTTCACACTTCACCCCAACGTGGCTACATCACATTTTTTTTGCAGCCTAAAACTGTTAGCAAAGGACAACCAGCAAGGTGACCGTTTCGGCATGACCATAGAGTTTCTTACTGCTCTGAAATGTTCAGCTGGAGGTGGGTACCTATCACCACAGCCGCAATAAGGCGCAAATTAAACCCTTACACACGACATCTGTTTACGACGACAACTACCGCAAACGGCTTTGAACCTGCCACCCATGCTAGGGAGGGATTTTTGCCCGCACCTTAATTGCCAACTCTACTACCACCTCAGCCGAGTAGTAGCTTATTCGAGCTTGATTTGAAACTCTAACGAGCTTCAAAAAGTGAAGGCTTTACTCTCCCTCTTTTCGTCTTTTCTTCTGTAACTTTTTGTTCATATTAATTACGTATGTAGAAGGAAAACTAGAAGTTTACACGAAAAAAAAAATAGTTAACTTCAAGGGATCAAGTCCAAACTGAAAGCAATCGTTTTGATTCTAAGAACCTAAATCTCTAGCAAAAACCAGTGCTCGCAAAAGCTCGTACGGTAATACATACAAAGTACTTGACAATTGCCTCAATTTAAAGATGCAATGGAGCAAGAAATTCCTTGTCGCCGCAGATTAATAGCTGTTAAGAGATCAGCAGCAGTTACATTGGTGTTTTCTTGTTGAGAGAAACTTATTCACAGTTCTGCCGTGAACATGTTTTTTACAACAGCAACCAATCGTGACCAATCTGGATGTTAATGAAATTTTTCCGAAAAAAAGTTTAACTCTTCCCCAGAAAGTTTCAATGTTTCAATCTGAATCGTTGCAATTGGCTCCATAAACAACTATCCGCGCCATTAAAAAGATTTTCTCTTTCTTGTTTCCATGTGCAAATATTATTGCCAAGAACAATCAAAGCTATAAAAGAATCGAAATTAGCGAACCTGTTACAACTGAGTGAGAATCCAGAAGGCCTTCTGTGCCGAACAACCACACTCTCTCTCTCTCACTCTCTCTCTCTTCGTCGGGAAACGTCCCTTCGTCGGAGGGAATGTATCCTTTGCTAAAATGGGTTTCATACAGTGTGGCCTAGTCTATTTTCATAGAAGCAACTTCACAGAAATAATCCTCGATTATGCATCGATCAGTGTTCGATTAATATGATCATCCACAATTTTTATCACCTTGACAAGATCTACAACATGAACCCTCTCGATCAAGGAGATAAATCGGAATGAGATCACAATTTGACGAATTCGGCTTTCTTCGTCGGGGTGATTTATTCAGTGTGGCCAATTCTATTTTTGCAAAAACAAATTCACTCTAAATGTAAGCGATATACATTGATAAGTGTCAGATTAAAATGATCTTAAACACTATATATCTTCTTTCAAATCTCTACAAGATGAACAGATTCGATTATAAATATAAATCCTGATGAGATCACAATTTTTCCCAAATCACTGTTAAATGGCTTTCAAAGGACTTCTCAGGCTCAAGATGCGAAGTCGTAATTATTATGCACGACGTCGTTTTGGAGAAACCTCCTGTGTTGAATATGCGAGGTTCAGGTCAACGCAGTTTTGAAGAAGAAACTCGCGCCTGTCATATGCGAGTTTCCAATGAGTGCCACAAGGCCCACAACGATACAGATAACCGAACTCCAGTCGTCTCCCTCTCTCTCTCTCTCTGTATACACTATGGGGTTTACTCTCTAGTTTTTCCCTATGTAACCTTTTCATCTGATGCACTGCACGAGTGGGAAAATTCGCACTCCTCAACCCAACTATCATGAGCTTCGCATTCCCGCGTTCCATCTTCCATTTTTGGGTTTCTCCCAAGCCTTCAAACCTCCCAACGAACCATGGCTTCTTCCTCTTCTCCCCCAAGAAAAGAAGATTCAATACAACCACCCCCCTCATTTCTGCTCAACTGGTAATTCATTCTCTCCATAAAAACGAATTCAGTCGGTTATGACTTTTAAAAGCTTTTATTTTTTACTGATATTATTTGTATTTATTGGTTTTCAAGTCAAGTGAGAACCTACTGGTGGTGGTTGGGGGCGGAGCGGCCGGAATTTACGGAGCGATTAGGGCTAAGACTTTGGCACCTGATCTCAACGTGGTGGTTATTGAAAAGGGGAAGCCTTTGTCAAAGGTTTGTGTGTGTGTGTGTGTGTGTTTTTTTATCATTCAGGTGTCTGGGCTAGCTTACGCACCTCGATTAATCCTAGCTTACGCACCTTGATTAATCCTGGGGAACAATCCCACCACCCACTTGCGTGGTCCCAATTAAAGCCGGAGCAAATCTATGTATGAAGTTATGAACTGACTCCATATTAGTTGATAGCCTTGAAACCTTAGAAGGGAACAAACCCCTATGTCCCAAGCTTTGGAGCTTATACGTTTTTCTTATGTTGCATATTGGATAATAATTAGGTTAGTCCTTTTGTTCTTTTTGTAGTCTTGAAGATGATTTTGTAGTGGTATGTAATAGGATTGTGTGAGTTTTCTGAAAGGAATTGTGGTGTGTTTGTAAGGTAAAAATATCTGGAGGTGGGCGATGCAACGTGACAAATGGGCATTGCACTGACAACTTGGTGAGCATTTCTAGGATTAGAAGTTTTCTATTGGAATGGAAATGTGTTACTTATATTTCTTCTAGTATACTTTGTACATGCGTTTTTGCATTCATGTACATACATTTAAGTTAATAGATTTATACGAGTTTGGTGTTTAAATCCTGCTAAATTTGGCGCTATGATGACTTGGTGTAGATTGTGTAGAAGAATTTATCAGGGATAAATTGACAAATTATTCAGCAAAAAAATTTAAAAAAAAAATTATGCCAAGATTAGACTTACTTCAGAGTTCTGTAATGCGGATAGAGCCTCTCTGCTATCATTTCTATCTTGTAATCATTTTGGGTATCTGTTGCCCTCCATGCCATGGCAGTATTTTGGTGAAGAATCACTACAATTATCTTGACCAAGTTTTTACCCCAACTGAACATGTTTTCTTGTAGAGCTTTAGCGAATCCTTCTGTGCTGTGAAAGTTATTGGTTGGCTCTTATTTGGTAAAAAGGAAAGATGTCAAGCCCTTAATGTGAGACTTGGGCTTTCCAGTTCTACCTTTGGTTTGTGCATGGATTTCTCAAGCTAGGACTTAGGAGTTATGACATGTTTTTGCTATGTTGAACTTTGGTCAAGTAGCTTTAGATTGGAGTAGTTATGATTAAGCCCAGAAAAGAAAGTATATAACATTATTTTCCTGAATAATGTTGACCTTGAAGTCTCCCTTCTATCGTCTGCTTCATGAAGCAGAAATAAAAAAAATCTGGACAAGTGGAAATGAAAAATATTTGGACTATATTGTTTGTTCTTCTTCTGTTGCATGAAATTACCTCAAATTGCCTTCTATGTTAGAGCGTGTATGTCCTAGGGCTTTGGATATACTATCTGGTATAGTTTGTGCATCTTACATGCTTATGCGGTTTCCATAACGCTTTGTGCATAGATTCTGGCAGATCATTATCCTAGGGGTTATAAGGAACTCAGAGGCTCTTTCTTCAGCGAGCATGGTCCGAAGGATACCATGTCCTGGTTTACTGATCACGGGGTGGAACTGAAGGTCAGAAACTACATATAATGCTTCCCTTTTTAACATTTCATCGCATTATTTTGTGTCGGATTTAGTCCGTTGTTATCACAATCGAGTATTACCTTTCTATTGTCAGACTGAGGATGATGGGAGGGTTTTTCCTGCTAGTAACAACTCGTCTTCTGTAGTTGACTGCCTGTTGTCAGAAGCAAAGCAGAGGGGAGGTGCGTATTTGTCCTCAGTATTGCATGGTGCTGTTTTCTCACTTCTCTCAATCTATTTATTTATGCAGTTCATCCGTGTTCGTTTTTTTGGATATGGTTTGGCTCTTTTGTTTTTGTTAGAGGCCTGCTCTTTCCTTATCCTTTTTTTTTTTTTAATCTTGGGGTGCCTTGCTATACCTCGTCAACCCAACAATTCACCAACCTCAGAGTTGAATGGATGGATCTTTCAATCAGGTCAATGTAGGTCCAGCTTTCAACTTATGTACATGAAAAAACCCAACTCCTGTCTTCTACAGAGTTGTTCTAAATCAAATGTACGGAATATCATTGGTTAGAACCTTATGCCTTTTATTTGATTTGCTATATATTGTAGGTTTTTTACTGTTGATGACTTTGTGTTGTATATGAAAAGTTGGGTTGCAATTTAACTAGGTTGTGGGCCTTGATCAAGCAGAACGCAAATCAGGATTTGTGTACCTGGCCAGCCCGGCCCCAGGTAGTTGGGAAAGGCTTACTTGAGTTGATTTGCCTTTACGGTTTTATGTTGCCTAGCGTCCCGATGTATAATGGGTTATGTGATTCCATTAGCTTTTGGAACATCCATCGCCATCACCATATCATGCGTTTTTGCTTCATGGTAAAAGTTCTGACAACCCAGAACTATTCTTTTCTGTTAGAATTGTGAAATAGGCGGCACAATATAGAAGTGTGGAGTCTTTTCTGTTAGCTAGACAATGTATTCAAGTCTGTAACAATGTTCTACCTGTGCCTCTCATGGTAATGGAATCTATGGCTTCATTGCTCACACATACTCATATTATCTTCGTAGCCATCCCATCTACATTTGATAATAAACCTCCTCCCTCAGAAGTTAAGTTAATTGGCAGTTTTCTTCATAGATCTTCACAGCACATTTTTCCAGTATCGTGAAAAATATATATATCAACTCGTCTATCCTGAAATGTGAGTCAATCAGTTTTGCTGCAGACTGGAAAAGTTGTTACAACGGCGTCTATGACTGCTGGTGGGAAGTTCCTTCTGAAGATTGAGAAGCGTACAGTTGATAGCGTGGAACATGTTGAAGCTAATTATCTTTTAATTGCAAGTGGTAGTAGCAGGCAGGTTGTATGTTTATTGACATTGTAATCTACGCAGATTAGATGTGCATGTTGTTACATTATTACTGTTGCTGTTACAGGGGTATACTCTTGCTACTCAACTTGGTCATTCTATCATAGATCCAGTACCAAGCTTATTCACTTTCAAGATTGAGGGTCCCCAGTTGGCAGAGTTATCTGGTGTAATGGTCTTTTCAACTTACAATTTATCCTTCCATTACTTGTTAATTTTTTAGAATCTTTTCTCTTTACTACAAATCATAATCATGCAAGTTCTCAAGGAAGTGTTAAGTTGTTATACCCTCGGTGTACATTGGCATATGCCTCCAGTGTGATTCTATAGAATTCAGGAAGTGGGTATAAAGACTTAACATGCACTAAAACTAAAATAAAGTGGGGAATAAAGTCTATAATCTCCCATCAAGCAACAATTACAGGATTGAGAAGTTCAAATTGCAATCCTGTCGATCCATGATCATACGACTGATCAAAAGTATTAAGATGGTGTTGTTCCTTGAGGTATGAAAGAATTAATCTCCACTGCCCAGTTTACAAAAGAGACAGTATAATAATTTTTGTGTTGTCAAAATGTAGTTGCAGTGTTGTCTGTACCTTAATTTGTGCTGTCATGCTTGTGTGATGCAGCAAATGAAGTTCTTCATCTTGTAAAGTCTACCTAAAGTTAAGGTTTTCTTATTTCATCTTTTCAAGAATCTAGATGATTAAATTTGTCATGCAATGCGTTTAAAAACTATTTTTGTAGATTTTTTTGTAGCATTCCTACTACAACTTTCTCTCAACGGAATTTTATTTCATTCTCATCTCCTTTTACTTCTTAAGGACATGTTGGTGGTTGATTACTTTTTTAACATGACAAACTTATGCATTCAAACCATGAGACTTCTGATCACTGTTCTTCATTATGGTGCCATACATTGCACTGATAATTGTAATCCCATACCATCCTAAATTCTATAATGGAAAGATATGAATACCAAAACCAACATCATTATGTGTATATTGTTTTCAATTGCTGGTCACTTATTGTTGTTGCATTTCCATGTCCAGGTTTCATTCCCTAAAGTTAGAGCAAAGTTAAAGCTAGAAACTGTTGGGAGGAGTATACCACACCTTACACAGGCATGCTTTTCTAATTGGTGTGATTTGTAAGACAAGTATGTGGATGCAACTAATTATTTTTGGAATTTAGGTTGGACCCATGTTAGTCACGCACTGGGGACTGAGTGGACCAGTAATCCTTCGATTGTCTGCTTGGGGAGCCCGCGATCTGTTCAGTTCTGATTACAGAGGTAAAGAACTGTTCCATTATTACTTTTAAATTATAAGTTCGTCTCTCTTCAACTTTTTAACATTCTGGTTCAGGTACACTATTCGTGGATTTTATTCCTGACCTTCATATTGAAGATGTGAAGTCCTTTCTTATTGAGCACAAGAATCAGTTTGTGGTAATTCTCTTCAACAACCTATCCTAGCCATTTTACTTATGAAACGATTTCCATCGCTTGCAAACATGTTATTGGCTGAATTATGTGTAAATGAGCTTGGCTCCTTTAGTGGAGGAACAATTTTTTCTGATTTTCAAAGGAAAAGAGAGGGATCAATATGTAGCTGCTTGTCTAAAGGAATGGAAAACAAACAAACTCAGCTAAACCTGTATTCTCTTATAAGCTAGATAGAAATCTGAACGAGGGCAAATGACAGCGAGTGTGAGTCATCACCTAAATCCCTAAAAAAGGTGTAGTGGATTTACTTACGAGATAGGAGCCGTAACATGAAAGAGTTGAAATAGAAAATAACTGATTGTCTTGCCTCGGAGATTATGTTTTAGGCTGTATAAAATATAAATCAAGAAAGTGTTACAAAGTTGATGGCCCAGGAGTCTTGTTTCTCAAAGATGTCCTTTTTTTTAGGGCTACAAATCAAATTAAACTTCAATGCCTTTCCGCCTTGTTGAGCTAGAGCAACAGCAGGATTTTGTTGTCTTATCTTTGTGCTTTCACCCATGCAGAAGCAAAAAGTGCTGAATTCGTGGCCTTCAGAACTTGGCCTTGTGAAGAGATTTTGGAAATATATACTAGATCGTGAGGTTGTGAGATCATTGTTTTGGAACATCACATGTTGGTTCCACATTGGAGTTTTGTTCTAAATTGTGACTTTGTGTTTTCACATGCAGGGTTTAAATGGGGATACCTTGTGGGCTTCTGTTTCAAACAATGCATTATTATCTGTTGCTTCTCAGTTGAAGCAGTGTTCATTCGTAGTGAAAGGGAAGGTACAATTCAGCAGTTCACTTGTCCAAAATTTCTTTTCCTTTCCTTCGGATACTTTAATTGGATCTTTGACAACTGAAGGGCATATTTAAGGACGAATTCGTCACCGCTGGAGGCGTTCCAATGTCTGAGGTTCTCTCTCTCTCTCTCTCTCTCTCTCTCTCTCTCTCTCTCTCTCATGTTCTTGTGTCGAAAGTTGATTCTAATTCTAATTCTCATGCTTCGTGAAGATAGCACTTAGCACAATGGAGAGCAGGATACAATCAAATCTATTCTTGGCTGGAGAGGTAGCTTACTTGCTGCACTTCTGGAATCTTGGGTATCTTTTATCGTTTGATTATTGGTGAAGGCTGGGCGAGTGCTATTGCATCTTTATGGTTGAAATTCATTCAAGTTTAAGGCTAAATTCCATTACCCTACTGCTCTGCTTAAACATGCAATTATGATACCTCGTAATATTTCCAAACAATTAAGCCCCATATGTGGCATTCAAGAATTTGAACTTTTCTGTAGGTACTAAATGTTGATGGAATTACTGGAGGTTTCAATTTCCAGGTAAGTAAAGCATGAGCAAAGAAGTTCATCTTTATATGTATATTTTTCATCTGCTATTACTAAAATATAATTTTGTTCTAATTAAACTTTTTTTTTTTTTTTTGCAAGCCAAATTGCAGCCTCCCATTAGTTGACCACTCAGTTTCATTATTAGTGGCTTTTTCAATTTTTGTGCAGAATGCTTGGTCGGGTGGATACATTGCGGGAACGAGCATTGGCAATCTCGCAGTAGCTGCTGGTCTGAAGGATGAAGTAGAATTAAGCCTACGGAGTAGTTAAAGTGAATTAGCTCTTTTGTTTGTACGAAGACACCTATGTATCTGAGAAGTTTGGAGGGAAGATTTTGAAGATGTCAATTAGTGGATTGTGAGCCGAACTTCTCTTCAATTTTGATCTTTTGTTTCTTCTTAATTTTTCTTGTCAATCGTTGTGTTCTTGTAGGCTATGTCGTCCACAATTTATGTCAGCTGGCATTAGTCGGACATAGATAGCTATATGAACAAACATGTTTGGCAGTGTTGACTCTGTCCCGGCTTTAATTGGGCTGTGAGTCGTGGGATTGGTCCCTTTGATTATTGGGTTCGTTAAGCCAGATACCGAATGATAACAAATACTGATTTTCGTGGAAACCAACTATTAGTAATGGCTTCATCCTACTGTTTGTTGGCGTTGATGGTGTGCCTAGTTAAAGATTATGCTTAAAAGGTTGTGGATAAAGTAGCAACGGCTGAGAAAAATGGGAAAACATATTTTAGTTATAATGTTTCTATTCCAGAATTTCCAGGACCATCGCAGATGTGATATCTTTGTTTGTCCTGACTTTTTGGTGAAGTCGTAAAGACTTATCTTTTTCGGTCTTTTTTGCCTGTCCTATATGAATTTTTTTCAACTTTGGTGGGTATTTTTATGATTTACGGATTCTTTTTATCAAGAAGAATGAAATGTTGTAAGTTAAAAACTAAGAGAAAATAGTAACAAAAAGAGCATACAAAAAAGTTAGGCCAAAGGGTTCTATTCGAAGACCATCGCGAGCGTGATATCCTTTTTCGGGTGTGTAAAGTGTTTGTGTGAGTGTGTGTGGTTGAAAAATAAACGAGCCGAGTTGAGCTTGGCTCGTTTTTCACTCTGCTCGTTCGACAAAAGCTCGGCTAGTTAAGAGAGGCTTGACTCAATTAAAGAGGTTTGTTTAGTAAATGACTCAGCTCGGCTCGTCAAGGCTCGAGCCGAACTCGAGTTCAAATTTTTGGCTCATGTAGTAAATGAACCTAACTCGAGCTCGACAAAACTCTGCTCGTATGTGATGGATAGAGATTCCAGACCTGTGATCTCAAAATGGATCAGCCTCTGGCACACAGCCACACAGCATCTGATTAGGAAGACGGCATTGTGGGGCATTGGGCTTGGACAAAATCGTGTAGTGGGCTTATTATGGGAACGAGCTCGTCTTGGATAAAAATTGGAGAAAATAACGGCCAATGACGTGTTTTGATAATTAATACCTGTCAAGGACATTTTCAGAATTAACAAATATTTTTAATTTGTCCTTGAAGAGTGTTAATTATCAAAACACGTCCTAGGCCGTCGTTTTCCCTAAAAATTGCCTAGTGGACTCACAAAAGCACCGCCGAGTCAAAGCCGAATGATTTTTTTGTTTACTCAAATGTGAGTTCTGCAAATTAAATACTCCGTAACAAAATAGTTCGACAATGACTTCTTAGGTTGCTGATAAATCTTAATAGTCATACGTCCGTACGACACAAGAATGGTCAAGACAAATACTTTTCTATATCGACGGCTTTTTTCGTCATCAACGATCAAGATCGTAGCTTGCAGTTGTCATGGAGGATATCCCACCTAGATGATTCAGATCATTCACTGATTCGAAGCACTATAAGTAATTATTACCGCCAAATGAAAGCCGAATGTGCTCGTCTTGGATTTTTTGATGACTCAAATCAGCAAATGTGAGTCCTGCAAATTAAATAATTAAAATAGTTTAATAAAAGTACATCTTAGGATTAATTGAGCTAGTGACTTTGGTTGATCTTAATAGCTAAACGTGCGTGCGGCACAAGACTGGTCAAGAAAAAGTATTTTTTTGTATCGACGACGACCGCTTTTTTACCATCAAATAAACAAATTGAAGGCATTTGTCATTGCGGGATATTCCACTTAGATGATTCAGATCTTTCACTGGTTAGCCCTCTTTCATGAATATCATGTGCTTAAATCTGCTTAATATTTTCATCATTGGATTAATTGAGCTTACAAAAACAAATTGTGAAATGACGTTTGAATCGGAGTCAATACAAGCGTCAAGAAAGAGACTAATGCTTTTATTTTTTTGATCCGAAAGAGACTAATGCTGATTCCTAACAATTTACAAGAACAAGTTGTGAAATGACGTTTTTGGATCGGAGTCAATACAAATGTCAAGAAAGAGACTAATGCTGATTCCTAACAATTTAATTAAGTCAAATTAAACTAACATGGAAGAAAGAGACTAATAAAACCACCCATTATTAATTGTTGCTTTGAGCCAGTCCAAATTAATAATTTGTTCTCCTAATTAAATTAAATCAATCCTTTTCATGGTGGATTATAAAAAACATCTACTGTTGCTATCATTTAATTTCTTCCAACAAGTTATGAGGAGTTTAGTAATGTGGTCAACCCTAATTGGTAATCCTTGTCCCCCGACACGGCGTGATTTTTGCATTAGAAAAATGTTTAAAAATTTAATTAAAAAACAATTGTATTAGTCCATTCTAAAAATCATCTTTGTCAAGCAACAGCAACTGGAGACAGCGTAATTAATTAGAGGAAGCCACAGCAAATGGCCGATAATTTGGACTTTGTGAATGTGTGTTGAACTTGGCATGTTATGTGGACTTTGTGCATGTGTGTGTGTTGAACTTGGCAGATATCTCTCCGTAGAGAGAGAATCTCGACCACCTCATAACTATCTTAATCCTGTTATCTTTAAAAAAAAATTTGGTGCATGCCGTTATCTATAAAAAAAAATTTTAGGAAAAAACATAAACATATACGTTAACAACGAAACAAATACAATGGACACAAAAAGGTTCCAGTACAAGAAAAAAAACAAAGGGAAAAACTAAGGACGGAGCCAGGATTTTTTCTTAGCAGTGACGAAATATATATTAAAAAAATACTGTAAAAAGATGCATTGCAATATGAATAGTGATCGACTCTAGAAAAAACTCAATAAGGGATTTTTATTTTATTTTATATATAGTGCAAATACCATCTATTTCTCAATACAAACTCAATGAGGGATTTAAAACATTCAATAATTTTTCTAACTTCAATAATTTTTTTATCTTCTCTCTAAGTTGATTTGAATATTGAAAAATTGAAGAAGCTTTTTTCAATGGAGTTTGAGAAATTCACACAAAGTGCCAAACAATAAATGATTTTTTAATTTTTCGGAAGTCCACTATTGCAGAGTGCTAGCATTGGAAATTTGGAAGTCCACTAAATGAGATATCCACTACTACTGTGTCATGCACAGTGTTTGACTATTTTGATTTTGGTTAACTTGTTTAATTGTTTAGGTTAAATTGTTTTAGGTTGAAGTGTGGATTTTTTTTCCTTAATTAGACCTCATCCTTTATATTATTTCACTTTGGCCTATTAAATTTAGTTTTGGAATACTATTTTGGGTCTTCTATCTTGAGAAAAAAAAATAGAGGATTTAGGACTAGTATATAGCAAAAAATAAGGAAAAAAAATCTATCGGTGGCAAGTCTATATAAGTTGGGGATAATTTTTTTTTTAAGTACAATAATTGCATTTTTTAAAATTCTTGCCGTGACGGCAGCCCCTACTAGACCCCCGGCTCCATCCTTGGAAAAAACAGAAAAAGCAGCTCTATCTTGGTTTCCTTTCCTTTCTTTTATCTTTTTTTTTTTTAAATAAAAAAAAAGGGTTAATGAAGTTGGTAACGATGCAAAACGATGACTTTTAATCGGGACCATTGACTTGGACTAGTAGAGCTAAGTTTAGTGGCAGGGCCTCTAATTAATGTCCAACAATACTACAATTACACACAAACGCATGTATAAACATACGCTCACAAAGGGATGAGACCCATGCATATTGAACAGATTCAGTGTATGTGGGTCCCACCTCTATTATGAATGTGTATGTGTAAGTTTTTGTTCGTGATTCTAAACTTTAAACTTATTAATTAATGTCTCCCATTCAAAGTGCAGTATTTAATCTCTTCCACCTATGATTCTTTTTTTATTAAAAAAAAAAAAAAAAGACTCTTGCCCCCTATGCCATTTTCCAACTCTATATTTTTTTAAGTTCTTTCAACAATTTTTCTTATAATCAGATGTCCGAATTAGCTTGCACGCACCTCAACTAATAGTCTTAAAGAAAACAATCTCATTTGAACCTTTAAAAAGATATAAAGAAGAAGAAGTGGTTTTACGTGGTTAAAGATATAAAGAAGAAGAAGTGGTTTTACGTGGTTAAACACATGCACGATGAAGTGCGCTTAAAGAACCACCCAAGCTTTATAGTTGTTTGGAGAATGATACTTCCACCGAAGGAAGTCCCACCGCGCCACCCACCGCACCGCCGCCGGGCCCACTCCGGCCACCAGACGTCTGATCCGAACCGTCCAAAAATTTAAAAAAAAAAACCGAGTGGGCCTGCGCGAGAATTAACGGCATCCGACGTGTGTAAGTGCTCGATCCGAACTTTCATTTTTAATGGCTCGGATCATCTGATTTTTTGAAGTTCGGATCGAGCACTTACACACGTCGGATGCCGTTAATTCTCGCGCGGGCCCACTCGGTTTTTTTTTTTAAAAATTTTTGGACGGTTCGGATCGGACGTCTGGTGGCCGGAGTGGGCCCGGCGGCGGTGCGGTGGGTGGCGCGGTGGGACTTCCTTCGGCGGAAGTATCATTCTCCTAGTTGTTTATAGTATAATAATGAATACAATAGCTAGAGAGATGATTCTAAATCTTTTTTTTTTTTTTTGAGACATGATATATTCTATGTCTGAAAATGTATAGATAGAGATATATCAACTTTCATGCACAGAAGATTTTTTTCCGGATCGAAGACAGAGTCCAACAGAAAGAATCGTAAATTTTACTATTAATTAGAGATTATCACTAGACTTAACAAACAAAAGAACTAATTATTGACCATCTGGTCGGGGATCATTAGAATATTCTTCCCTTGTGGTTAGGTCGATTTTCCTTTTCCACCGTGCTTTAGGAAGAGTACTACTAAAGTAGTCTTAAAAAGTCTCCAGATCCTCAGTATCTGGATTCATGCATGCCAACACATCCTCTTGATTGTGATTTTCAAAATAAAATTAATATCCCCAAACATATCCGCTCAACCGGGTCCTATAATGTAGAAGTGCACTACATAGGTACAATTCACGATCCGAGCCATCTATCTTGGCTACTATTGGTTGAAATTTCACTCCGACAATAGACGATTCGATTTTGCAGGAGCCGAGATGCACGACTCGAATCGTGCATGCAATGCACTACACCCCGATAGTGCGTACCCCAAGTACCATCTCCAGTTCTCCACTTACAAAAATGGTTAGCGAAAGATTTAGGCCCCGTTTCACAACTCAATATAAGTACTTATTTTTTAAGAAGACAATTTTAAGTTTAAAAATAATGTGTTTATACAAATAATTTTCCTACCAATATGGATATTGTTTAATAGATCTCATCGAGATCTTTTATACGGTGAAAAAAAAATAAAAAAATTATTTTTCATTTACATTAATTTTCAATTTAAAAATATAAAATAAATATTTATTTTTTAAAAAAGTATTTTGGAACGAGGCCTAATTTACTTTATGTCGACTTTGGCAAAGCGACTCACCCCTCAAACTTTATTAAACTTTATATACTAAGACAAAAAACTTTGTTGGTATAAAGTAGGCAAGGTACAAAACCCTCGGACGTCCCTATCCAAATCCCTCGCCACATGAATATTCCAGAATCCAACGCGATAAGACACCACAGAATGAGTCCAAAAAATGAGGGGACGAGGATTTTTTACCGGAGTTATTATGTTGAGTCGGGTGCTTCTCCATTTGTGTTTTTTAATGTATTGTATTTATTTTTGTAATTTGATACTCGAAACTTTCTTTATATCAATAACAACGATCTTCTTCTTAAAAAAAATTGATTATCCGTTTTGTGTTAACATACGGGCTTATCGACCATCTCATCGACGACTTAAAATCGGATAATTTTTGTAACTCAAGAATGTATGGGTTAAGCCAATGTGTACTTAGACTAATCTTTTTTGAAGACCAATCCAACCATTTATAAACAAGCAACTATTTAAAGCTGATGCAAACTTCTGCATGGACCCTATAATAGTTTATACTTTATAGCATCTATGAGGTTTCAAAACTAAAGTCTAGAGTTAATGAATTCTTAAATTTTAAGTCTTAATTAACCACCCGACAAAGTGCCCTTGGTTATTCATTTATAGAGACTTGACATTGAGAGTTATTAAAAAGCGGTAATTTCATTAAATTTGAATAGGAAAATTATATCGATGACCAATAGTATATTATTGAGCATTGGGTGTTCGTTTAGTGAAAGGAGTCCTCGTTTATATTATTCTTTAAAGACGAAGACCATAATAAAGTAAAGCAACTATGCTTTAAAAAATCTTTTAGCTTTTTCAAGGTAATTTACCAAAAACATTACTTCCAAGCTTCACTTTACGTCCTTAATTAACCAAACCAAAACGTGACTTTTTTTTTTTTTTTTTGTCAAAAGTGAGAAGATTGTATTAATAAACGTTCAGCGGCACTTGCATAACGGAGATCATTACAAAGAACTTGGACAAAACCAAACTAATCGTCTTACAAATACAAAACAAGTAAATTCGTAACGTGTACCAAAAATATGCTTAACGCCCCGTTTTGTTCTGCTAAGGTTTTTGTTTTTTAAATACTTAGTATTTTTCACTTTACAAGTTAGGTTATTCTCTCACTATACATTACCTATAATTCAAAAAATAAGTACTTATTTGAAAGATAATACCCCGTTCCACCAAGGACTTTTTTGATCTTTAGGATTTTTTTGGATTTTGTTCTTATTCAATATTTTTTCGCGTCTATTAGTTTTGCGTCTCATTTTTTTGGTTTTCTAATTCATCTCGTCAAGACGAATCGAAAAAGTAAAAAGTTGTGATTTTTACCCAAATATTTTGTTGGTTTTTTTTTTTTGCTTAAAAGTTGTTATTCTTCAAAATATTTGGATAAAAGTAAAAATTTTACTTTTTCAATCCGTTTCGTCTCGACGAAACAAATCAATAATTCATAAAAATTTGACGCAAAACTAACAAACGCAAAAAAAAAAAATGAAAAGTTCTTAGCGGAATAGAGTCTTAATTACTATTTCAGTTGGTGGAACAATCAAAAATTAATTAACATTTCTCTGATAATCTCCTTTCTTTTTTACTAGTAGTAAAATAAAATTAATTAATCCTCGCCATTGATTGCAGGTTATCAGCTTATGTTTTTCTATAACGGAAAAAACAAAAAAAACCAAAATACAAAAGCGGAAAATCACCGCCAGAGTGCCACCAGACAACGTGGACTCCACTGGATACGATCAGATCCCAAAAGTTACGCACACACATTCTCTCTCTCTCTGTCTCTCTCTCTCTTGTTTGAAAAGTCTCTCTCTCTCTTTCTTGGTTGTTACGGGCTCACGCTTTTCAGGTCTGCCTTTTCAATTCTCTCTCTCTCTCTCTTATCACCACTAGCTGAAACATCGGCGTCCCGAGACCCCTTATCATCTTTTCCGCTTCACTCGAGCAATTCTAGCTTCTCTGGTAACGGTTTGTGGCGGTTCCGATGCACTTTACGGAGAAATTTATTACTAATTTAGTTCCTAAAAATACTGTACACATTTATATAATTATTTGTCCACGTTATTAGTAGTATATTGTGCACGTGTATTTTTTGTGCTTGAACAGGGAATGGGAGCTTTAAAAAGCGCTCAGGAGTAGAGAGCTAGCGAGCGAGAGAGAGAGAGAGAGTCATTCAGATGGGAAAGTTTAGAGGGAGAGAGATGGGGGAGGAGGGAGGAGGTGTCGGTAAAAAGATTAAGATTGGTGTGTGCGTAATGGAAAAGAAGGTGAAATGCGGCTCCGAGGTTCTGTTCTTGTTGCTTTGCATTTCGAAAAAAAAAAAGATATTAAACCGAGTAATGAATAAGCGTCTGTTTGTGTAGCAAATCTCTTTGTGTTTCATTTGTAATATGCCCGATTTTGTGTAGGTTTTCTCCGCCCCGATGGAGCAGATTTTGGATAGACTACAGTTGTTTGGCGAATTTGAGGTAATTAAGGGTTACTATTTTATTGTACTTTTTTTTTTATGACTTAGTTGTTCGAGTCAGCTTACGCGCACCTCGAGGTGCACAATCCCACCGCCAATCTACAGGAGCCCAATTAAAGTCGGAGTAAAGCTTCCTATGGACTGGCCCGAAGGAGTTGATAGCAGCCGATAGGTTTCAGACCTTAGGAGGGAGCAAACCCCCCAAGTAATCGAGTCTTATTGATTAACAAGATGAATTGGATTGTACTAGAGGTTAAGGCAGCAAACGAATCGAGCTGTTAGGGAGCGGTTTGAGGCTGTCTCTTATGGGCCGACTCGGCTGGTTAGTCGTAAGTTTAGTCAATTATAAAAACTCGGCATGTTCATGGAGGCTCGGATTGTTTGTAGAGGCTCGTGTAGTAAATGAACCGAGCTCGAGCTTGAATATTTGGGCTCGATTCGATTTTGATCAGAGCTTGAACTAGGCTAGTTTTGAGTGAGCCGAGCTCAATTATTTGGGCTCAACTCGGTTTCGATCCGAGCTCAAACTAGACTAGATTTGAATGAGCCAAGCTCGATTATTTGGGTTCGACTTGATTTCGATCCGAGCTCAAATGAGACTAGATTTGAATGAGCCGAGCTCGATTATTTGGGCTCGACTCAATTCAAGCCGAGCTCGAGCTAGACTAGTTGTGAATGAGCTGAGCTTGAACATGTCAAAGCTCAGCTCGGCTTGTTTGCAGCCCTACTAGAGGTCACTTATCAAATAGACAAGAACTGGAAGGACTTTTATGATAAAGAAGAATGGAAACCAAATTTGAGGTAGTTGAGCGTTATTGATTAACAAGATGAATTGGATTATACTAAGGGTTAGGGTTGCAAACGAATCGAACTGCTTTTGAGCCCAGCTCGGCTTGTTAGTAAACCAGTCGAGCTTGAGTTAGTTGTAAAAGGTTGCTCGGTTATAAAAACTTGGTGTGTGTGTGGAGGCTTGGGTCGTTTGTAGAGGCTCGTGTAGTAAACGAACTGAGCTCTAGCTCGATTATTTGGGCTCGACTCGATTTCGATCCAAGTTCGAACTAGATTAGATTTGAATGAGCCGAGCTTGATTATTTGGGCTCGCTTGATTGCGATCCGATCTCGAGCTAGACTAGTTGTGAATGAGGTGAGCTTGTCAAAGTTCGACTCGGCTCAGCTCGTTTACAGCCCTACTAGTGGTCACTTATCAAATAAACAAGAACCGAAAGGGACTATGTTAAAGAAGAATGGAAACCGAATTTTTGACAATGCAATGTGTTAGTTTTTTTTTTTCTTTTTTCGATTGCGTACTTAATTATCGAGTTGGTGCCTAAACTGTGATGATAGGTGATCTTTCTTACGGTTTCTCCTGTATGATTTGTTGTAGATAAAGTACTTTGGGGACAAGGCTATTCTCGAGGATCCAATGGAGAGGTACATTTCGCTGGAATTAGTTAAAACGTATTTTGTGCTTGTTTATTGTTTTTAATGGTGCTGATGTTTAGAGGTATTGCAATTTGATTGTTTTCAATTTGGACATTTGTTCTGTTGTTTTCGATTTGGACATTTGTTCTCTCTCCATATGATACTGGCTTTGTAGAGGACATGAATGGGAGATTTCAATAACAACTTTGGGGAGAAGAAAGTGCATTGCACTTCATTTCGTGCACATTTACGGAGAGTAAGCCAGTTTATATAGGGGAGCAGAAGTTTAACTAACTACCTAACAGTTTTGCTTAACTACCTAGCCCTTGCATAACTACCTTACTAGCTAATTATTGTTGTAAAAGACACCGCTAAGATGAATTACAAAGAAAATGGAGCTGTTTAGTGGAACCTGGATCAGATGGAGGAGCCACATGATACACTGAACATTCATGTCTGGCTATACGTAAGGTCCTTCTTGTGAGTCAATAGTGATACTACATTTCTTTCTTCCCTTCCCCTTATTCATGTATGGTTTTGATCAATCAACAATATGGATCTAGAAACTTATCATGAGTGGAATTCTTTCTGAGATCAGATTTCCGTAAGTCAGTGTTGTATACTGAAAAACGAGGTGCAATTATGTTAGCACGCAATTAATTTTTATTTATCTTTTCCAGCTTCTGTCTTTTGTAGTAACAGCATGCCGATATCAGTACAATTTGTGTCATTTACCATTTTGATAGCCAACTTGGTTGTAAACTTGTAATATATGCAATATTTGATGACACTATCAGGCGGAGTTGTAGAGATATGTTCCCTGGAGAGTTAGATTTTACTAAGAGTATTGGAACCTCTAAAGTAAATAGTTGCATTTAGAAAGTCTTTCGCAGAGTCAGGGGCATATGCCGGGGTGGTGGACGGTGCTACCTCAAAGTTCAACATTTTGTATTTAACCCCACACTGTATCTGGTATTTACCAAAGAAGTTATCCTTTTGGCCTCTCCAATAGCTTGTTGTTAATATGGTCCGCCAAAATCTAAATGAAGATGCAATCCCCCTCCTTTCAAAGTTTCTGTGTCTGCCACTTGGTAGAGTTATGCTGAGAGCTCACTGCTTGAAAAGCGTGTTTTAGTTTGTTTATAATGATGAAATATGGGTTACAAGTGATGCCTTGACAAAACTTTGGACTTTTAAAAGGTAGTGCTTCAACTGTGAGAACCTTCCCCGAAACATTTCTGCTATTTCTTCTCTTCCGCGGTCTGCAAAATATTACCATGGATATTGCTTGCTAATTCTTCGCTGCCCTTCATAGGTTATGCTATGTGCTAGGTAGAACTAAGGAACATCATCTGTTTCTTGTACTTTAAGGATCTCCTTTCTGATGAGGCAGAATTTTCTAATGGAATTCAAAAGAGCAGGTGATTATGATTGGTCCATGGACTTCAGTGTTTGCATGCGAAATAACACTAGCAAGTGTTTTTTCTAGATTGAAGATAGTGGAAAGTTCATCACCCCTCCTCCACCTTGATTATATCTTTTTAGAGCACAGTTGGTGTCAAATGGTCAATCCATAGACATCAAGGGAAAAACAAAAACTCCATAGAAATTGAGAAATTGAACGGTGGTACTTTTGAAGTGTGAATGTCTTGTTATGTGTTCCCTAGGAGAGATGGCATGTGGGTCAAAGCTGAAGAATTTGATTTTGGGTAACTGAAGTGGTTACTTAGGTTCCTATATTCTAGGTTCTACAGCACAAAAATGTATTTGAGTGAATTGTATCTAGGGTCATGTCTCATTGGAATATAGTTTGTGAGCATTTCACATACAATAAGTAACTATACTTTGTTGCAAGCCCTTTCTGGTGATTCCTTACATATGTTGGAACCTAAGAAGCACGTGCTGTACGTCGAGACTCGAGAGTATTTAATGCCAAGTGCTAGTTGGCCTTTGTTTATGATGTTGCATATGGATAACACTCTATTGAGAGTATCATGTTTATCAACTCATAGAGAGTAGATTTGGGTATTTAACTATTTATTTCATCTATTTTTTTTGTAGAGTTGAGTCATCGTTCGTGTGTATGTGTTTATACCAAATGACTAATTGGCCCCCGTGTCTTAATTGTTTTCAGCTGGCCCATATGCGATTGCTTGATTGCCTTCTATTCTTCTGGTTATCCCCTTGCAAAGGCTGAGGCGTATGCTGCATTGAGAAAGTAGGTTTCCTTAACTCCCCACACACCCCCCCCGCGGGAGGCATCTGTACTATATACTAAGCATGTATGTGACACATGACACATTCTCTTATTTCTGAGAGGAATAAAAAATTCCACAAAAATCTAACTCAGCCACTAATATTCATCTCCCTCCATATTGATTTTCCCACTTAACAAGAAAAAGAACTTTCAGACTTCCCCTGATGTGCAAACTTTTTCTCTTAATAAAATTTGCATGTTTAAATCGTATATCAACGAGGGATAAATATCATTAAACTTTTTCCGTGGTCATGTGCATAGCATGGATACCGCGCTTGTTTTTCTCTATTTTGATGCTTTACATTTTGAGAAGTTAAGAGTTTTTGCCTAATGCAAATTGAGTGAAGGAGACGCACCTAGTATGGGTATAACACACGTGAAGATTTCTTCATTGTCAGGCCCGGCCCTTGGAACTTTCAGGGCCCTAGGCAAAATTGTAAAATGTGGCCCTTATATAATTGTAGAAAATATATAATTCAAACACGTTTGAAAATAAAATTGATGGAAGGTTTACAAAGCATAATAAATGTTTTTTCTTGCTGCAAATTAATTGAATCTGTATATTAATGGTTCAGAATAATAAATTTTGATATTCTAAAAGTGCTAATAAAAAGAAGTGTTTTTTAAATTTGTATCACATTTGCATTGTAAATAATACAATTAGAAAAAGTACTTACAAGGTTAATTGAACCTGAAACTTAAATAAGTACTATTCCTAAAACCAATAAGTCAAGTAATCCAATGAAAATGTCATATGGAAGTTTTCTTATTTAAGCATTAATATGGAAGGATCTATAATTGGCTTATTTTGTTTTGTAAAAATATGATCCATTACAGGAAAATATAAAGTTGCGACATAAGGGAAGAAAATTGGAAGAACTAAGGCCTTGTTCGTTTGGTAACTTTGAGTATTTTAGTTTTGGTAGTGGGTGGAGAGAGAAATACGGTAATAATTGGAGAGAGGGGTAATGAGTGGAGAGAGATAGAGAGACAAATGAAATTAATAATTGAAGAAATAGGGTAATGATTGGAAAAAGATAAAGGGTAATGATTGAAAAACAAAGTAAAGATGGGAAACAAACAAGGCCTAAGAGTTTTTTTTTTTTTTTTTTTTTTATATACGAATGTTCGAGCTACTCCATTGTGATGAGGACGCTTATGGTATTTGAATCTTAAGTTCACAATGTTTGCTACAAAAATGAAGACAACTAGTTTCGAACCTCTGACGTGCCAGTTGGGGCTGTACTTTTTGCCATTAAGCTGGGATAACTAGTTTGTTACAATTTAAAGCTAACTAATACTTAATATATCGATGGAAACGGGGGCCCTATTTTGGGACCAAAAATTGGGGGCCCTTTGCGGTGGCCTGCTGGTTCTGTGCCTAGGGCCGAGCCTTTTTATTGTGTTAGGGCGGAAGGGGTCATTAGGACCTTAGCTGTAATAAAGAAATACAAACAATAAGAAAGAAAATGATTGATAAGTGCCTGTTTGTGTACTAAATCATGTCAGAAGTTTTACGCACGATAGCATGTATAATCATCTAAATATCCTGGAAGATAGGTGCATGTTTGTGTTCTTAAAAACGAGATTTTAGAAAGTCCAAGTAAGGGAACTTTTTCAGTTATCCAGATGAATAGTTAAAATTGTTACTGCAATGCTGTACATTTTCGGTTTTCAGGCCTTTTCTTGTAAATGAATTGAAGCAACAACACCTTCTTCACGACAGAAGGAAGGTGTACGAGGTATGCTTTTTGATAACTCATCTTCTTGTCATAGTTCATATTCATAGTATCAAGGTTTGTTGTTTCGTATAGTATCGTTTTTGACTATGGATGCTGATTGTTGAATGGATATTGCAGTTTTTGACATGTTGATTTTGGCTTATAATTCTTTTGAAGTATTCCAATGCGAATCTTTTGCTTTGATACTGGGTTGATAATAGTTTTTTAACAGACATGGCTACATGAATCTTTTTTCTCTCTATTCTACTTGGCCAGCAGATGCGAGAATAAGTAAAAGTGATAATACTCCATTACTAATGATAATTGAAATGCTAGGGGAAGGGAAACCCTTAAATTGACATGGCATGTGGTAGAAAAGAATATGAATGTAATTAATGGTATTGCCCTTGACTGATTAGAATGGAGAAAAAATGATTCATGCAACGGACTCCGATTGAGCTTTGTTTGGTTTGGTTCACTTTCTGGTTGCTCTATTGGTAGTTCTAGACTTCTAGTTGTTAACCATGTTGGTAATTTGTATGTCTGACTAATGCACTGTTTTTTTTTTTTTTTGATATATGTTTTTCTTCTGTGCCTCCAAATTAAGCGTCTTGAAATGTTTGGTATTCCTGTACCGAGATATGCGCTCGTAAATAGGGAGGTTCCATATCAAGAGCTGGATTATTTTGTGGAGGAAGAAGATTTTGTTGAGGTTTATGGGAATCGCTTCTTGAAGCCTTTTGTGGAGAAACCTGTTCATGGTAACATATTTTTTTCACCTGCATTTGTTTCAAACTGTTGTCAATCTTGGTTTTGTTGATGCAGCTCCTCTCTCTCTCTTTTTTTTTGTGGCCAATATTGTATACATTAGTGGGGGTTGGCGGGGTGTTAGTATGTTATCGTGTCCGCATTGCATTCTTGTCCTAATTTTTGGAAACCTTACAGGTCAGCTTGCATGTATCCTGTCCGTCTCTGTATCTGTGATTCTTTGGTGCTAATATCACAACAGAGCTTAATTTTTTATTCCTGAATCTTATTAAGATTATCAGGTGTAAATTTGTAGAAGTTTTGGTTTTATCCAATTATCGTTGTACTGCAAGTGGTCTGGTAACGAACTTCCATTTTTTGCTTTTGTGAAGGTGATGATCACAGCATAATGATATATTACCCTAGTTCAGCTGGTGGGGGCATGAAAGAATTGTTTCGGAAGGTGGGAATTTTTTATGACCTATTTGTTTGGTTTGATTACCACTTAGGATTTTTGAGGTACAACTTATAAAAGGAAAAAAAATGCTGAGATACAGTTAACACGTCTTCTTTGTTATGTAATGTCAGTGTCGGGATCAGTGGCACAAGGTCAATATGCAAGCAGAGTAAAAGTAAAGGAAATTCTTGAACGATTAAATGGTTGCCAGTTGGCGATTATAGATTTTGGTTAATTGAGATCAACTTTTTTTTATTTTTAATGACATCATTGAGTCCGAATCCATTTTTAAGGTAATTAGCGGTTATGTCTCCTGTAGTCTTTTCATCTCTACTCCTGTTTCTGCTAATTAGGCATGTCTGAAGGCATTCATACCACGAATTGATGACATCATTTCTAAATGACTTGTTATCCTATCTTCCATAGTTCGAAAAAAGCTAGCGTCAGTAGTGGAAATCAAGGTTTTTGTACCTTTCCATCTACCTCCATGCACTGTTACTGCAGCATGGGAGGAAAGATATTGTACAGTGACTAGGCATCCTTAGTAAGAAGCTTAAGAAGAGGGAACTAGACCAATAAGTATGGTGAGTTCTGTATGTATCTGACTGAAGTAAAATTGAGTAAATGAACTCTCTCAAGATATGTTATGGTTGTATATTTGGTCGGGTTTTGCTTTGTACTTGTGCTCTAGCAGTCCAGCAGATATAGAGTAACTTCAACACCCTGACCTTAAAATTTAAGCTTGTCTTTTCTGCCAAACAGATCCTCCTTTCTTCCTTTTTTTGATTACCATATGTTTGGTTTTTGTCTCCTCAAAACTTTCTGGATACCTGTAGTAGATAGTAATGGACTACTCTTTTTCTGAGTTGACCAAAGAACAATCTGATCTTGAATTTTGTGATTATCCTTGCATTCCAGACCGATATAGATTTTACTGGTTTGCAAATTCAGGTTGGTAACAGGTCAAGTGAGTTTCATCCAGAGGTTAGAAGAGTTAGGCGTGAAGGCTCTTATATCTACGAGGAATTTATGGCGACAGGAGGAACAGATGTCAAGGTTGTTTCGTCTATGCTTTCCTACTGTTGTTGAATGGATTCTTATTTTTGCATTTTGCTAGTAGGATTCGTTGAATATTCTTTGAAATCAATAATTCATAACCTTGAACTCTTATAGCCATTTTATCGATGCTTTTAGTGCCTCAAGATGATACTTTTGTCTGCAGTAGATGGTCTAACACTTGACACCTGACCAAGAGTCAGAATGGCATGACGACCAATCTGGCATGATGCTTTGTTATGG
This sequence comes from Rhododendron ovatum, assembly GCA_019656835.1. Taxonomy (NCBI): domain Eukaryota; kingdom Viridiplantae; phylum Streptophyta; class Magnoliopsida; order Ericales; family Ericaceae; genus Rhododendron; species Rhododendron ovatum. Next base: position 35,895,653 of record CM033800.1, on the reverse strand, counting down.
ATGCCTTTAAAGCCACATGGGATATCCTCCAAAGACACGGCGTCTTATTCTGGCATATATTCTTAACTAGATGACTGCTGGTAGTAACGACCGAAACTACTCAATAATTATTCAGAGCTGCTAACTGCACAGATCCTGTGCATAGATCACGGTGTGGGGCCTGTATGAGTCCCACACAAACAATCCAAGTTGTTCATTAAATGTAAAACATTTTTCGAGGGTCCCCGTGAAAAATCAGCTCAATTCGATAATGAAAACTTAGATGATTGGATTGAGCACCTATCAGTGTCAGATTGAGCTGATTTTTGGCAGGAACTTTTGAAAAAATGTTTTACATTTAATTAGTGACTCCGATCGCTCATGTGGGACCCATAGTGAGCCCCACACCATAATCTGTGCACAAAATCTGTGCTTAGACTTTTTGATGATTATTTTTCGAGGGAGATGAGATAAGTAATCCCCATGCGATTTGTTCATTGTGGAAGATCTATCACCAGACCTTCCCTCTTTCATTAGCATGAGGAGAAGATATTGTGGAGTGATTTCTTTGGAAAGGTGTCTAATTTGACAATGAATAGTGAAACAGAGTGAAAGTTTTCTTGTTTCCATGTTTTCTTTGGGGAAAAAATTGCTGCAATCATGAACACTGTTAGTATTAGATTATTAACCAAAAACTCATCTAAATGCTTAAGCTATTAGAGAGAAGGGCAACTTTATTATTTATATTCTCAAAACGTCCCCTCACGTGTAGCTAGACTCTCCTCCAGAAGTGGGTGAACACGTGTAAATTTAATCATTAGGTAGGCGGTGAGATTCAAACCCAAGATCTATTGCCGATACCATATTAGTTTGTTAACCACCAACTCATCTAAAAGCTAAAAGCTTAAGCTGTTAGAGAGAGGGGCAACCTTATTATTTATATTCTCAACAACTGTGTTTCTTCTTTTACTGCTTATGTGTTCAACAATGCTGCTAGAGAGTCCTTCCATCCTTCATTTCCTTTCTTTCTTTCTTTTACCCCCATCCTTCTCCTTCTCCTCCATCTTTGCCTTTTCTGATTTTACTCTCTTTAAACATGTTGGACATTTGCGAGGAGGACAAGTTAGCAGATTAATGTGTCCATCCTTTTGCCCATGTATCAGTTCCTCTATTTTCAGCAAAGATATGTGGTTCTTGTGGTTTCACTCCAAGATCATTAGCCATTACAGATGCTAATCTTCAGATGTAGGCAACAAGCATGCCTGATGTTTGAGCTGCCCACGTGATCATGGATGAAGCTCCGTATTGGCTTGAAATGCCTTGCCCAATAAAATAGCATTTTATAAGGAAGAATATTATCAAACGTCATTCTATGTTCGTGTCCTTGGACATGGAAATTAGATGAATTGGCTATCAGGAATTTAAGGGGCATTATTTATTGCTCAAAGGTCTCAATGACATGAAATTGGTTTACAGAGCTTACACCATCTGGGGACTGGCTTTGGCAAAACATTTTGGTCGAGTCTCATTGTTGTCGTTGTCTAACTGGTTATTTTATTGGTGGAAAGTATTATCACTGAGGCTATTGTTCTGTCTTTGTCTTGCATCATTCTCTGTCCCTTTAAACATTGTTTGTTGCGATTATATTTCCCACATGAACTGTTACACAGAACTGCCTGTCTGTCAAATTCTTACAGGTGTATACAGTTGGTCCTGAGTATGCTCATGCTGAGGCAAGGAAATCTCCTGTTGTTGATGGTGTTGTTATGAGAAATCCCGATGGCAAAGAAGTAAGTAATTTGTGCTAGACATTTGTGTATATGCATGTAGATATCCATCCAAAAGACACTTACACATCCTCTTGTCTTCTCTCCTCTTTCTAAATCCAAGGGGATTGTTATCTGAAATTGACATTTTCTGCACGCGCGTGCATGGAGAAACAAGAAACTGAAATATAATGGAACACTTCTGTTGCACATTTTGAACAATTTGTGAAGGGAAGGGAACCTAGTTTTTTGTACATCCAATTAGTCATATAGCCAAGACTGAGTTAAGTACATGCTTCTGGGAGAACAATTTTGGGGTCTTGTTCGAATCAGTCGTAATCAAGTCAAGGAAAGTAAGAAGTGACTTGCCAATTTTTTTTGCCTGCTGCCACATACAAAACCATTTAGGAAGCATTTTTTTAGTCTTATTTATCGGCATTTAGATCTTTCTACTGTTCTACCTGATTCTATGCAGTGGTAGGGTAATTGATGACACTGGTTTAGGATAAACTGATGTGTTCTGGTTCTCCTCATTCCTGGGCTTTGAGAGGAACTTATGTCAAGCACATTTGAATTGTTACTTGATGTGGCAGGTCAGGTATCCTGTGCTACTTACTCCAACTGAGAAGCAAATGGCAAGAGATGTTTGCATTGCATTTAGTCAAGCAGTAAGTCATCTGGATCCTTAAGCAGTATTAGTAGTTTTTCAAGGCATTGGTACTACTTCTTTTGCTGTTGTCATGATTATATTGCTAAATTTTCTCATTGCGAGTTTATGGAATCTGAAATACAGATTCAGTGTCATTCTCCTCCGATTTTTCTTGTTCATGCATGTCTAGTTTTTGCCAAACACTGTTTTCCAGTTTCTTTTGCTGCCGACGTTTTTGGGATGAAAATATGTCAAACGACTCAAATCCACAAACTCATGTGAACACAATTTGTGGAAATCGCTTGGCCATTGGCATATTCACTGTTTATGATAAATTCATGTCAAGTTAACTTTTCCTGCTATTATTTTGATTACATGAGTCATATCCTGTGATAGTGCGTGTTAAATTGTGAGAAGATAGATGTCTCTATTTCTGATATATTAAACCTGGATTGCTAGCAATGATGTTCTCCAGTGAGACCAATGCAAATGCATCTCTCAGAACACATTATTCTTGTTAACGATTTACATGTCTTCGTGTTCCTTGCAGGTTTGTGGGTTTGATCTTCTACGTTGCGAGGGACGTTCATATGTCTGTGATGTGAATGGATGGAGTTTTGTGAAGAACTCCCACAAGTAATACTTGTTATACTTGTTCTTTGCTATCTGTTACAGTGATTCTCATTGTTGGCATTCACGAAACGTTGATGTTCATCACCATCCCCACCTCATTAGATGCTGTTATTGTTTTCTTCTGACTAGTGTCACAAATGTGTTTTCCAACCTTGTTGGTTCATTTGCATCCAATCACTTTGCTAATCTCCCGACAAAACTATTTCAGCTGAAAAAGTGATAGCTTTTTTTAAAAATATGGTTGTAGCCAAGATTCTTTCCCTCAACAGTGAGGCATGTTTTGTTATGTCAAGTCTATGTATGCCCTTCTCAACTACATATTCCCTCAACAGGAAGAGTTTCGTAGTCTGATTGTTGACCCAAGATTATCTTATCTCCACCAAGTTACGAACTCATTAAAATCTATATGAGGAAGTGGAACATTGAATTACGTCTCCTCTAACACAATTATAAGTAACATTAAGAAAAATTGCATGTATATGAATTATCATTTGTTATGTATGTACATCAGTTTGCAAAGCTCTCATGTCAACTTTGAAGAGCATTTTCTTGAGTAGTTATGCTTGGTATTTCTGCAAGTTACCAGGGGACAGGGTATGCATTAAGATGGCCTCTTAGATGCTTTGCAACTTCTTCTTGGTGGTTCGTTTCGTATATTTTTTCAAACTCTTCTTGTTGTTTGACTTTTGAACCTTTATCATGGTTCTCTTTTGTGTTTTATATGTAGAGCTTCATATTTTTCTTTGTTGTGGGATTTTGAGGATCACAGATGATTTCTCACATTAGAGGTGAAGTGATTACTGGTTAAGGCAAGGGGGAGCATGGATTATCAACACTTTGACTTTTGTGTGGTTTTTGTAATGACTCGAGCAGCCACCGGCGCAGTAATTTGAATAAAGAGTCCATCCACATGGCCCAAATGTTTAAGCCCAATACGAGTATTAGTCACTTGGTTCATTATATATCATACTAACATCCTATATCCCACCGTTATGGGATGGGATATCACGTTTTTGTTGCAGTTTGCATGCCCATGGTCACACGTAGTAGATGCTATGATTGTAGCACTTGTTATCCCATGTGTTCTTTAGTCTTCGTTGTGGAAAAAATTTTGGCACGTATTTTTTGAGTTCAGGTATTATGATGATGCTGCTTGTGTGATGAGGAAGATGTTTCTAGACGCAAAAGCTCCCCATCTTTCTTCAACTATTCCACCAGTTTTACCATGGAAAGTTAACGAACCGGCACAGCCTTCTGAGGGACTAACTCGTCAGGGAAGTGGAATTATTGGCGCATTTGGGCAGTCCGAGGAACTACGCTGTGTAATTGCTATTGTTCGACAGTAAGATGTATCCTTTTCTTCTAGCTTCATTAAGCTGCTTTCTGTGGTACTTGGTTTTCAATATATAGTCATGTTTCTTTTTTGTCAGTGGAGACAGAACTCCAAAACAGAAGGTGAAGTTGAAGGTTACTGAGGAAAAGCTGCTAAATTTGATGTTGAAATACAATGGTGGCCGGCCTAGATCTGAGGTGCTTCTTTTCATTACCATTTTGTTTGTATCAGTGCTACCTGCTACCTACAGTTTTCTTATTTTCCTTCTTCCTTTTGGCAGACAAAACTTAAAAGTGCTGTTCAGTTGCAAGATTTGTTAGATGCCACGAGAATTTTGGTTCCACGTTCTAGGTAGCCGTTCTTTATGTGTGTGGCTGCATTTTCTTTTACTTATATTGGATGCAACACAGTTCCTGGAAACTGTGACAACACTCACCAAAAGAAAATTGAAGTGGGTTATTCATGACTGAATGTGAACCAACTAGATTGGTGATTCGTGATTGATAGCTATGCTCAAGCTCTTGTGCTTCCTTCTAAAGCTGCTTATTATCGTGGATTCAGCCCAAACATACACACGCAATTGCACGAGATTAATCAAGCAAGAAACAAAAAAAGCACAACACAGACTTACGTGGTTCCCCCATTGTGTAATTTGGTAAAATCACGGCTCACGCCAGTTTCTAGATTTAACTATGTATTGTGTGAAGAAGTGAGTATGGGTTACATCAGCTGCTGTGTATAGAAACATATATATCCTAGGTTTTTAAATCACCAATTACCATGATAGCCATGTTTGGGTTTCGGGGGCTTTGCCCCTGGACAGCTGCGACCTGGCCAGTGAGATCGAACCCCGTCATTGTAACATCCCACATCGGGAAAAATTGAAAAGATGAAATGGTATATAAGGATTTGCGAGCAGCTACTGTATAATCTGAGGTTAACCTTTTGAGCCATGTGGTTAGGCTAAGGGTAAGTAGGTCAGTTGGCGCAGGTCGCAAATCCTTATATATCATTTCATCTTTTCAGTTTTTCCCGATGTGGGATGTTACATAGTGAGCGACGGGGCAAACCAAGCTGAATCATGCTTCATAAACCCAACACTTATAACTTCTAGGTGTTGCTATAGAATATGTCCTTCAGTGTAAAAAGCTGCTGCCTTGCCTTTTCAATCTGGTGCTATAGTGTTTCATGGAGGAGTAGTGAATATATAAGAAATATGCCTATCGAATCTGTGTTGGAAAAAAAATGTTTTGCTGACCTAATGTCTAATTTTAACATCTTCTAGACCTGGTCGTGAAAGTGATAGTGAAGCAGAAGATATAGAGCATGCTGAAAAACTCCGTCAAGTTAAAGCAGTTCTTGAAGAGGTATGTTCATATATCATAGTCTTTGAACTATGATATATGAAGTTTCCTGTTCAGTCAGTGTTCTTATTTGTTGCATTCATGCAGAGGAAGTCACCTTTGGTATGGTCTTAGGAGTTGGATTCATGTTTATGCATCAGTTAGTTAGATCAAAAGTACTTTTCGATCTAAGAGAATCTCTGAATGAACCAAAAAGACTCCAGGACATACCCTCCTCCAAGGAAGGTAAACGTTACTCTTCCTTTGATTGGTGAAAAAGTGTGATCCCACCACAAACTAACCCCATTATTACCAAAAAGTGTATTGATCCAGTGGACCCTACACTATTTCCGCCAATCAGAGGGACGGCAACGTCACCCTCCTTGGAAGAAGGTGAACAAAATCATTCTTGGCTCACTTGGGTTCCATAGATGCCCCTTGTATTGATTAGTTGCATTTGATCAACCTGGTATCAATATGCTTCTTCTGGTATTAAGTACCTGACCATTTATGAAGACAGGGATAGAACATTTATCTTTTAGCCAGAGCTCGAACTTTCATCTTGTTCTGCTTGTTTTACTGTTTATGTTTTCACATCCAGGGAGGGCATTTCTCTGGCATTTATAGGAAGGTCCAACTAAAGCCATTGAAGTGGGTTAAAGTTGCTAAAAGCAATGGGGAAGGTGAAGAAGAACGACCTATTGAAGCACTGATGGTTCTAAAATACGGGGGTGTCCTTACACATGCTGGCAGAAAGCAGGTGCTAGTTTTCTATCAAATTATTCATTAGTTAAAAATAACCGCCTTTATCAATTATATTGGAACTTATGTTTGTTGTCCTTGACAATTACTGATTTGTGTTGGTTACTTGACCTATACAATTGTTCTTGTTCCTTAATAAATTCTGCTCTTTTTTGGCAGGCTGAAGAGTTGGGTAGATATTTTCGCAACAACATGTATCCAGGTTAAAACCTCTGAAAGAAATAATTTCTGAAGATTAGAACTTTGTGGATTAGATGGTAGATGAACATCATATTTGGTAGAAAAACAGAACATTTGTTTTTTTACCATGCAATAGGTCAGCGAAGCGTGACCCACTTCTTGTTCCTAGCCTTCTCTTACGAGTCCGGGAAGCCTAGTGTTTTCATTCTCTATGAATTTTTTATTTCCTGACAGTGCTTCATCAGTGGGAAAATAAACCGGGACACTAATAAATGTTAGTGGCCCTACACTTTATGGTACTTGGTATGGCTTTTGTTTTTCATGGTTCACATGTAAGGTTGGTTTAGGTTATTTGTGTTTATCCCGTTCTATATGTTGGGAGAGATCCGAAGAGTACCTAATGTCCCGTAGCAAAATATACCAGGTATCTGATGTGCGCAAGGTATGGAAATCATTGTTCAGAGAAACCTTCTTGTTTCTCGTCTAGTATTTTCCTTCCTAAATTTTTCTCAGAGTGGGATCTATTATTTTTTCTTGGTCAGCATCAGAGTGGGAGCTATTGTTGTATTCTAACCTTGTATCCCATGGCCATGGAACATTGATCCTTTTCTAACAAGATACTTGCTTTGCCATAAGCAATCTGTTGCAACCAAGATAATAATGTTGAGCCATTATAGTGGAATCTCCCATTTCTCTATTGTCTATTGTGGTTGGTTGGGGATTCGTACTGGTATTGATGATGTCACTTTCTAGCATGGCGGTATTGATGCTTTCATTTTCAGATTATTTTGACTTGCATGACGGTGGCATTCTTGTTGACCCTCCTAGAATGGATTGTCTACACCTCAAGTGTGGAAGTGTGACTTCCAAAAGACTTCTTTGTAATATATGGCATTGTTGTGTCCTTTTTTCTCAATATGTCAGGTTAGGTATTTGTGAGCTATTGGATTGTTATCAAATTTAACAGGTTTCTTCAGCAAGAACTAAAGAATAGGCTGTAGATGCTATTGTGGAAATAGGTAGCTGGTACTCTACTTCGTTGCTATCTGTGTCCGACTTAGATTAGGAGTTAGTGTGGCTTTGGTTAGTTTTTTATTTCATATTTCTCATTGTCTGGACTAATTCAAACTTTGATGTTCGGCTGTACTGTCAAGTTCTAGTAAGTCTCCCACTTTGGGCTCTCCTTTGGCAAATGTAGGCAAACAAAATGGTTGCTATTAGGACGAATGCCTACATACCAACATATGAGGAGCCAATACAATCTGAGAATGTAGAATTCGTTGTTATCTTTATATTAAGTTTGGTCTAGTCCCTTGGCTTTACTAGTGTTTGCTTAAGGTTGGTAGGGTTAGTATGTATAGCTTCAGCTTGTTCTGTTGGTGGGATTATCTTTTGCAAACACAATTACTCTTTGCTTTTCTGTGTACATATTCCAAGAGTGATACCCTGTTAGACAAGCAGTGAACTGAAAATCACAAGTTTGTGCGTAATTACATAACTAATATCTCTGCAAATTCTAGTTTCTTCCCATGCAACTTCTGCTTGCTAAGATGTGGTTTTTCATTTTATGAAGTCTGATTTTTTCTGTGTGCTAGCCCAATAGGTTTGTCATGATAGTCTCTCTAGCTGATTTCATCTCTTTGCACCTTCTTATTCTCTCTACATATTTTCAGGTGAAGGTACTGGCTTGCTTCGCCTCCATAGTACATATCGTCATGATCTTAAGATATATAGCTCCGATGAGGGTCGCGTGCAGGTATATCCTCTGAGGTGTTTATGGGATTATTTGTAGTTTAATTTCGACTGCCTTCCTGTTGGGTGCTTCAAATTTTCATCCTTCCGAATTTTGAATTTTTTGGTTTTGTTTTGTACTATTGATCGAGTGCTCCAATTCTTCTTTATCCATAAATCATTTTGCCATCCGCGCTTTATGTAGTTTTGCTGAAACACTGTCACATGATTGGCCTGATTTTTGCACTGCTTTTCACCAATATCATTTATTACATATTTGTTGGCAGATGTCTGCAGCTGCATTTGCCAAAGGCCTCCTAGATTTGGAAGGACAACTAACTCCAATCCTGGTACAGCCTTTTCCTAAAGAGGTTCTTGCTGACTACGATGTTGTATGACTCAAATGGTATATCTTCGCAGGTTTCACTTGTAAGCAAGGATTCTTCTATGTTGGATGGTCTTGACAATGCTAGTATTGAGATGGACGAGGCTAAGGTTTTGTGTTTTCCTGTTATGTCTTTGTGTTCTGCTTAGTGTCTAGACACGGTTATTTTGATGCAAGTACCAATATATGTACCGCGTCAAATTTTTTGACGGGTCTGGTAGGAAGATGTGATGATGTCAACTTAGTCTGAATGACAGTTGGACAAAACTTTGTTTATTACATGGTAACTCGGTGTGGTGACATGTTAAATAGTATTTTCTTTTTCTTTGGTCTTTTTCCCCTGTTGTTTTGTAGTTCCATCTACCTAGGTCATGCAGAAACCAGGTGATGCTTTTTGAGTATGAGCTTAAAAGATTGGCTCCTTTGTGTTTTTCCTTTTTCTTTTCAATTTTCTCCATTTAGACTTCAATGTTTTTAGTAAGCTAAATCTTTTGGGTTGGGGTTTACAGACTGGTGAGAGAGCACTAAAAATTTGTGTCATTGTGGGATTGTAGTGAGTTCAAAGGAAAAGTTTATGGGATTGCTAGAAGACCTTCTATAAATCCTAAGAAAGGGTACTGATTGTTGGAAGGTTAAGAAGAAAACGCTTCTAGTGAATAAGAGTACCTCTAATGAAAATGTTGTTGAGATAGATAAGTTAAGCTCTAAAGAAGATACAACAACAACAACAGAACCCATGTAGTCCCTAGTCATTAGGGGTATGGGCGGGGGAGGATTGGAGACAGACTTAACCTTTGGCAATATGCACAAAGTGGCTATTCTTAGAATATCACTGAAACAGTGCCCCCTATACCTGTTTTGCTGCGGAACCATGCCCCCAAATCAAAGCCAAATGGCATCAAAGAAGGCAAGCCTAGAGACCCAATTCAATTTATGTGCACATTACCATGCTTCCTTCATTGATAGTCTAGAGCATCGGTATGCACACAAAGCTACGAAGAAGATATAGAATAAAAATAATTTACTGAGGAATTTAGAAGTGACAGTTAATGAATGTGATATGAGAGAAGACTGTTCGAGGTGGTACGGGCACGTGCATCCTAAACTAATTAATGTTCATGGACGGAGGGTGGTAAAAGAAATAGAGGAAGGCTAAGGGATACTTTGGTTGACATGATGTGGAAGGACATGACTATCTTAAGGCTTTCATGTGGTATGGTGCGAGTAGAACAAATTGGAGTAGATGGATCCCAATGACTCCTATGTATTGAGACAAAATGCTTGTTCAGTTTATTTAGGATTTTGCTATGGACCAAAAACTTGTAACACTGAGTTTGAAGGCTATTTTAGGGTGTAAACCTTCAAAATTTAAACAAGGGAGTTTGTGACTTGCTATGATGCACGGACACGGACACCGAAACCGACACCGGAACACGGGAATTCTAAAAAAATGGGGACACGGAAATGGCGGGGACACGCCACGTGTATATTTATTTATTTATTTATTTATATATATACATAAATAAATGATTATAGTTTGGCACCCAAAATTTTTTAAAAAAATTACAGTTTGACCCCTAATTTTTTCAAAAATTACAGTTTGGCCCCCAAATTTTTTTTAAAATTACAGTTTGGCCCCTGCCGTGTCCCCATCGGTGTCCCCAGCCGTGTCCCCACGGTGTCCCTGTGAAAAATTCAAATTAAATTATGGGACACGACACGTGGCGTGTCCCGTACGTGTCCCCGCGGTGTCCCCGTGTCCGACACTGCGATACCTCAACCTCTATAGGTGTCGGTGCTTCATAGGTGACTAGCAAATTGAGTTCTCTACTGGGGCAGTTAGACAAGTAGAATAAGTCTGAATAAATATTGTGCAATATAAAAACAATATAGTTGATTACTTTGATCATTTGATTTATTTATGTCCTGAAAATTTCAGTATTTTCTCCAGTTCATTTTGAAAATTAAAGAAGCTTGGATTCTCCCCATACATAAGTCAACTGAAAGTTGTGTTCCTAGGTTTCAGCGATGTAGAATTAAATTGCTTTGCAACTATATTATATCTTAGTAGTTTTTGTACTTTTTTCTTTTTATACTTCACCAGGGTAGGTTGAATGAGATCATAACTTCAGGAGCAAAGGCAGTTCCTGGGGATGGATCATCAGATACACCTTGGATGGTCGATGGAGCCGGTCTTCCTCCAAATGCTTCTGAACTTCTACCCAAACTGGTAATTTGTATTTTGCTGAATGAAAATCTATGCTGAAGGCACACTCATCTAGTGCATATTTAAGTTTTTGCTATTTGCTTAATGAAAGTGGTTCTTTCCTTTCCAATGTTTGTCATTGTTTTTGTTCTCATGTTGCTGCTTTAAGCGATGATAGAATCACAGTTTCATACTCTTTTCACCTCCCCATTACACAAGCTGTTTCCATCATGGCATTGGTTGCCTTCAAATATGGTTGCCTTAAAATGGATATATTCAACACATTCTAAGGGATTGCTAACAGGAATCGTTCTGAAATTTGGTCGTCAGTTGTCCCTTTATTTGTTTTCATTTAAGTTTGTTTCAAAATAGGTGGAATTGACTAAGAAGGTCACTGAACAAGTGAGACTACTTGCTAAGGATGAAGATGAAAAGCTTGCGAAGACAGCATCATATGATGTAGTTCCTCCATATGACCAAGCAAGGGCCCTTGGTAAGACAAACATTGATGTAGGTCGGATTGCTGCTGGATTACCCTGCGGAAGTGAGGGATTTCTACTAATGTATGCTCGGTGGAGAAAACTTGAGAGAGACTTGTACAATGAACGCAAGGAGTAAGTAATTATGGTGTATGACCAACTGTCATTTTGGAACCGGTATAAATATATTGTAGATGTAGCTGGCCTGACATGATAGACACACAATTTGACTAACTTATGGATTCACTTGCAGTCGGTTTGATATAACACAAATTCCAGACATTTATGACTCTTGCAAGTAAGTCATCTTCTGTTTTTATGGTAGATGTGAGCACTATTTGCCACACTTTTCCAAGTTATTAATATGGAACAATGAGCTATGCAATTTAGTACTAACTTGTATAAGACAAAACTCCTCATTGTTTTGTTTCCAGGTTGATATTGCTTGTGATGTTTTACCTTTCACTCCTTGTGCTTCTTATGAGAATTTTTTTGTAGCTTGGTGCAGATATTTCTGTGCTTTACTTTGTAGTGAATTATGCTTGCGTGTGGATGTATGAAATAGTTTATGTAAACCATGTTTCGACTTGTTAAACTATTGGTTCACCTTCAGCTTTGCTTGTATGCACTTTGGTCTGCTCTAGCCAGTTTTTGTATGATGGCTCATTGGTATGCTGTACTGCTTCATCAACAAGTTATGTCCAATGAGAAATAGTGGTTTGTTGACTGGACCAAATGCATGGTAACTTTTCGGGACACATTTCCCTTTGGTTAATTAGGATAGCTTTCTTATATTCATTAGGATAGCCGTCTTATATTCGTAACATCTGATTTTAGCTTGTTTTGTCCTAGACATACATTCAAGTGATCACCAATGGGAACTTCAGTTAGTTGGTGAAGATACCAATCAGTGAACTCTATTTTGATATCGGTGGGGAGAACATTAGTTTCCTAGAAGACTTGTTTAAGCACCCCACTTCTTCATAAGCTCTGCTCAGCATTTTGAAGGGAGAGATAGAGTTGGGCATTCAATTTTTACTCTCATTTTAATACGCTAGTATGAAGCAGAGTATCTAAACAAATCACATGCTTGGTTGTGCTTCTGTCATCCGCTTTATATCATGCTTTATGCAACCTTTTTAGTTTTGATATACAGCAACTGCTTAACCAACTCATGGATCTGTTTCTTTAATTTTCTTATGCATAAGCATCAAAACTCTATATTCAACGTGCGTAGAATGTTATACTTAATCTAATAGCCTTGAACTTGAAAGCAAGATCACAAGAGATATTTACCAAACTCGGTACATGTATTTGTGGTTTGCCCCACTGTATATTGTTAGAAAGAGCCTCCTGTCAAGCTAGAGAGTGGGTTAACATGATGAGTGGTGTTACCGTGAGTTTGGTTCAGCAGAACCATGGAAGGAAGGGGGATTTTGCAAAGTCGGTTGGTTCAGATCTCCGAGTTATGAGAGATGTTGACAAATCCGTTACTAATGCATGGTTTTGATCTCATGAAGGATTTGAGCTCATCAGGTTTCATTTTGAAGGGTTGCTAGTAGACAGAGAATTTCCATTGCGATAAATGTTTTACCCCTTGTGCCATTACTTTTTCTCAAATAAATCTGTATTCGGTAATGAACTTAATTGACGTCTACTTTGGCTTGTCCTTGATTCCATTGGGCAGATATGATCTCCTGCACAATGCACATCTTAATTTAGAAGGGTTGGATGAACTCTTCAAAGTTGCTCAGGTAATGAATATGTTTCTATGATGGAATAATGTTGTGTTATGATTGGTATCTTTGAAATTTAACCAATGTCGGGTGCTTCTTAATTTTACTGCAATAGAAACATTAACATGGCTTATAAGTGATAATGCAAGTATTCAGGTTCATATCCCTGCTTTACCTTAGAATAATTCAGTTTTCTGAAGTCTTGATCGTCTTGATCATATTTGTTGCACTGCCAGCCATCAATTGACAGAATGGCCTCTGTATGAGCATCTGTATTAGGATATTCTGTGATTTGTCACGTAGTGTCATACGGTCATCCCGATTAGTCTGAATGCTCGGCCTTGTTTTTTCAGTTACTTGCAGATGGTGTAATACCGAACGAATATGGGATCAATCCTACGCACAAGCTAAAAATTGGCTCCAAGGTGAACTTCTTGTTGCAGCATCCCAATTTCGTTTGCAATTCATATGATGCAAGAAATGAATATTGTCTTTTTACCTGTTCTTTAGCAACTAATAGAACTTGCTGAAGGAAAATTTTCTTATGCATAATTTTATAAACTGTTTATCTATAAGCTAATTGTAACATGGGACACTATATTTTATCATAGGACAACGCTGGATAGCTAATGTTTGCAATTAACATCCCAAGAGAGACTCGTATTAAATAGCAATGTAAGATTTTTTTAAGAGTATAGATGCACTTTTTGTTGATTGGGACTTAAGGCTCAGTTTGGTATGGTCATGTACTTTTTAGAGGAGAGTTTGCAAAGCTGATTTTCATTCGTATAACGTAAATGAATGTGACCCAGCAGGCTTTGAGTATTAAGCAATGATTTCCAGTTTCAATGCTTAAGATCCCTTTACAATTTAGTTTCATTTTGCAGTGGTTGGTGGCCTTATAATATTCACATATCATGTTTATCACCTTCAATTTTGTAAATGAGGAATCTTCTGCAGCCTTGAATGGTTACTGATGCAAATAGTTTTTCTCATCATGCTCGTACTCAGATTGCTCGTCGCTTGCTGGGTAAAATTTTAATTGATCTGAGGAATACTCGTGAAGAAGCAATCAGCGTTGCTGAATTGAAGGGTAATCAAGATCAATCAAGTAAAAATGGGAAAGAAGAAACTGAGTACCATTTGAAACCGCACAGTAAGAATGAAGATGGCAGAAGAGCTAGTTTTACCAGTGATATGTCAGTGGATCAGGATGATGAAGACGACAAAGAAATCAAATACCGCTTGGATCCGAAGTGAATATATGAACCTTTTGAAACTTTCTTTCCTATAATAATATGATAATACAAAAAATTTGAAACCGTATCATGTGAAAGTCTCCTTTTTAATCATACTTAATTTTTTATTTTGTGTCTGTTAGGTACGCAAATGTAAAAACACCAGAACGACATGTGCGGACACGCCTTTATTTCACCTCGGTAAGTAAAAGTTGCTATATAATCCTGTTATTTGCTACATTAATCTTGTAGTACTCATTGTGGAAACTCCCCACTACTACCAACATTCTCTGTCTAAGGTCACAAGTTTCAACTCAAAGCCATCTTTTGCGAGACAACTGTTGATCAAGTGGCACAGGACCTTCGATTGACCATAATAACTGTGAAATTTGAAATATAACTTGATGAGAGAGTGAGAGAGAGAGAGCTACACACAACTATGCGATTGATATACATAGTGTGAGTACAACGTACAAAAGACTGAAATACCTCACTCACTAATACTAGAACTATATAACTTCTAACAAGAGTCTATACTTATTTCAACATTATCATTAGGAAATAGGAAGTACCGAAGTATCACGTGCAATCATCTTACGTTTTTTTTTTCTTTTTTTCTTTCTTTTTTTCTCTAGCACCCTATCCACTAAAGCTTGATCACTTTAATTGTTTTTATGTTTTTATATCGTGGTGATAATTAAATGCTGAAGGTCGTATTCAAGCAGGCGGGAGAACTTCGATTTAGAGCATTCACACTCAATAAAAAGTTAGACCCCAAATTGCTGAAAACCATGATTGCTTTTAGACAATTTATGACTTTAACAACTGATATGTTGGCATCTTTCTCAAGTGTTAGGAGGATAGACACAAAAGGAATCCTTTGTGGGTTAAATGTATTTCCTTGTGAAAATAGCTTCCTTAAATGTCTCTGTATGAACTCGTATATGTGTTGCATTTGTCCTTTGTTCGTCGTGACTTGCTTCACTTATTAACTTAGGGATATGTTACGTAGTGTAGCTTGCTGTGCTGGTAATTTTAAATGCTGACAATAGATTGTTTCATCAGATTGCTTAGGTGTTAATGCGGGATGGTATATCGATTTACATTCTGTCATGTTGTATCTTATTTATACTGAAATGTGTATGTTTTTGAATATCAGGAGTCACACATTCACTCCCTAATGAATGTTCTCCGTTACTGTAATTTGGATGAATCTCTCCATGAGGAGGACAGCCTTGTTTCTAATAGTGCTTTGGAGCGTTTGCACAAAACCAAGGAGCTCGATTACATGAGTTATATAGTGTTGAGGATGTTTGAGGACACTGAGGTTGGTATTTCTACATTAGTTGAAATCACAAAAATAATTGTCGATTTTGTTTGAGTTCTTTTTGTTCGTACATGATCAATTTGAGTAGTGGTAGGTCCTACACCTTAATATTACTTCGTTATGCATTTTACATGGAATAAGTTGATTAATCAGGATTCTTTTTGTTCGTCCATATTCATGATTCATGTTACTTCGTTTAGCATTTTAGTAGGAATATTTTATTTTAGTCAAGATAGTGTATAAGTATTTAGTTTTCCTAATTTGATTTGATCTAGTTTTCCTATTTTGAATAGATTTCTTGGTCAAGGAAAATTAGAATTGATTTTATTTCCCTACGTTTATTTTCCTTTTTAGATTTTAAGAATGCTAGGTTTAGGAATTCTATTAGTATAAATAAGATTGTAAGCCTTAGGGCTGAGGGAGTTGTTTTATGATTTGATTAATGAAAATTTGAGAAGTTTCTCAATATCGTTTGTTCGTAGAGAGAGTATCTCTAGTTCAAACTTATTCATGATTGTCCTTGCTGTGTGTTCTTCTATTTCGACACACCTCCCTGCATCACTAAGTGAGCATTTCGTTGATTGTTAATGGATCGTGTCTTCTAGTTAGTGGGGTGGTAATCTCTAGTAACTCTTACCTAGTCATTTAGTAATTTCTTTTGACTTTGCCAAGAGGCCCTATGACCTGACGGCATCAGAGGTGCACTTAGGTTCTAGGAGTAATGAGGTCAGGAGTTCAACTCCTACTCCAAGGTGCTAATCTATACCTACTCTAACAATAGTAACTTCTGCCGAGCAAAAAAAAGGTAATTTCTTTTGACTTGCAAAATGAACGTACTTTTAAAAATAGAGGCTCCGTTCAACTGTAAAAGAAGAGTGACCAGAAATGCGTATAAAAACAATCTTTCTCTCTTGGATGCTGGTGCAATTTTGTGAGGCAATTGTAACTGCATTTGTGCTGGTCAGGTTTTATTGCACATGTTTTTCTTGAAGGTAGGTTCCTTACTTCCTTTAGTAGATTCATATGGGGGTTCTTTCTTGTGCTGTTTCATTGAAGGCATCAAGTAATTTTCGTACAGTCCTATGACTATTTGAACCTTTTAAAAACTTGTTTATATGCTTGGAACCTACTTAATTTCTCATCCCAGAGAAGAACATTGCTTGATAAGTTCTAATAAGTAATAGCACAGATGATGCCACCTAACTGCTTATGCGAAGTACCAATGCTATTAACTAGTCCTCAGTCTAAATCTTGAGCACATGGATATATATAGCAGAGGGTTTAACTTAATTAACTCTCCATTGGAGCACACTTTCTGTATTGCATTCGGATACTAGATGAAAAATGGATGGATTTCACAGATAGAGGGGAAAGTAGGAGGGTTTGTCTAATGATCCACCGTGTGCCTTGTAACCGGTAGAAACTGGGACTATCACCATGTCCCGCTCATGTTTCTTAGTAGCAACCACGTGCTTCATTGTTCATCATTTGCCCGTTTGACAGTCCTTTGGATTTCATCTCACTGTCTAGGACTACTTTCATTCGACCTGCGATTACTATCACCGCTTGGAAATTTTCTTGGGGGAATAAAAACAGGATATAGTCTACCTATTTGCATAATATTGGCATCTGATTTGCAATGTGTCTCAGATGTCTGATTCTTCAGAATGACATTCAAGTTTAGTGGAAGAAGGCTTGGTTTCGTATAAAAATTATCAAACCATTGAGTGATGGGCTTGAGGCAAGAGTGACATTTTGCTTCACTTATAAGGAAAATGCTTCTCGTCTTAATCTGCTGAGAATGTCTCAAACAATTTGGAATGATTGAGATGATCCCACTGAGCACTTTAAGTTGTACCAGAGTCCAGACGAAATGATAATTCTGGCTGTCGTTCCAAATTAGCTTAGAGCTTGATACTATGTCTGAACATATGGATTTTTGTTGCTTGTACTATTTAAAGCTCATTCTCCTTGACTGTAGGGTTCTTTATGTGGATAAATACTCATGATCTGCTTTGCTCTGACCATTAAGTTTCCTAAATTTAATAGCAGGTAGCTTTGGAAGACCCAAAAAGATTCCGTATTGAGATGACTTTTAGCCGAGGTGCAGATTTGTCCCCCTTGGAGGTAATAGACCTTCAATCAAATGTTATGTAATCAAGTGATATCCATATTAGGAAGTTAATGAGGGACCTGTCTGTTTGTCACTACGAACCATTGTGGATATTGGATTGCTAGCATAAGAAAATTGCATGGATCTATTAAACCTCCTGATATTTTGTCATTTTTCTCAATACACTACCGTTCATTTGGATGATAAATCCCGAGGGTGACATTTAGTGGCCCCAATTGCGAGTTGGGGATTTTGCCTAACCCAATTAGTATATATAAACCAGACAATTAGGCTCTGGCTGCAAATTTCTTTCTTTGGAAATAATTTATGTGGTCATTTGGTTCAAAAACTAGAATTCCTGATCTAACTATTGGAAGATTCTGATTTTGTTCTGTTCAATGGCTAGTGGATACTCAGATTTCAGTTTAATCCCTTTTAAGTCAACATATTTTGCTCTAGTTAATACGAACTAGAAAGGTTTTGCAGAAAAGGATATCCCTGGAACTAAGTGGGCGATGTGTTCTTATTGGAAACTGTGAATAAGTAGTACACATAATTCAGAGTTCTGAAGCATAAGGAAGTTATTTTCGTTTGTTCATGATCTGTACTCTGTTTTTGCTTTTCATTTGCAGAAGAACGACAGTGAAGCTGCTTCGTTGCATCAGGAGCACACTCTGCCAATAATGGGCCCAGAAAGGCTGCAAGAAATAGGGTCATATCTGACACTAGAGAAGATGGAGAAGATGATTCGGCCATTTGCAATGCCAGCAGAAGACTTTCCCCCACCAACAACCCCACAGGGTTTCTCTGGTTACTTCACCAAAAGCGTGCTGGAGCGCCTCGTAAACTATTGGCCCTTCCATAAGCATGGAAATGCTAATGGGAGGTAGTATAAACGCCTTCAGTTTTTTTTTTTTTCCATTTCTTTGTTATATTCTTTTGTTCTTTGCTATTCGTTAACTAATCAGTAGCTATTTAACAGTCGAATTGAGGGTTATTTGAGTCCTTTGGAGGAAATTGTGGAAAATGCGACACATGTTTAACAACAGGGTAAGAGAGCGAGAGAAGAATGGTTAGCTATAGCAAAAGACTGTACGGATGACTGTCTCACTACGCCCTTCAATTCATACTCAGCCTGCTATTTACAATGGTCCTTGCTCCGCGAAAACTGAGAATTGTATTACATATAGGATATGAAGAACGAAAGTTAGAATTGGCCCAAATTAACTATCACCGCAAGCCAGAGCCAGTATGCTGCCTTCGTTTAGAGTTTCTGAAGAAGACTAGTGGGCTGTTTTTGAGAACTCATACCTTACCTTCTTATACGAGGCACGGTATCATCTGTGCCTACATTCTCTTGTCCCTTTGTCTGCATGCACTTCTAGTTGCATTGGATGAATGTGGAATTATATATGTCTCTCTGTCTGAGTGCACTTCTAGATACATTCGGTGATGTTGAATTCCCGTCTCATTCTACTGCTAAGTGTGCATTAAGACAGAATACATCAGTTTTAGGGGCGGAATCCCTCGCTTTTGGAAGACCGTAGAAGTCGGTTACTCTTGAGATTTTGATACACTTCGAGCGGAAGAGCATTGCATCCTTTTAATGTTACTATCTCCAGCTGCAAGGAGAACCTAGTTTCACTAGAGGGATGAGTTGATAATTTGTCTGATGCTTGATTGAGTTAAATGGTTGAGATTTCACACTCAAGCAAATGAACTTTGTTAATGCACTTTTCACGTTCAAGGATGATTATTATTTTTCACTTGTATAGAAATCTGAAAATGAATGTAAAATGATAGAAGGATAGCAAAATTATTTTCTTTCCTGGCCAAACAAAGGAGTCATTATTCTGATACTTTTCAACCTGTTGAGTTTATCTGGCCGGTATGATCCAGTACGTGCCATTTTTCGTAAAACCAGTAGTTCACCCCTCTGATTTCGTTTAGGTTCAAATACTTGCTCTGAATGAAAAAGACCTCTATTTTTGTTCCGCTTCAAATACTTGCTCTTAATGAAAAAGACTTGGTCGCCGATGTGAAATATTGAACCGGACATAGGCAATTACATTATACGAGCACATTAATCTCAGACTACCTTCAACTTGTTTAAGACAAAATCTCCGAGATTGACCTTGCAGTCAAGGTCTGAGACTTGAGGGTTTGTTCTCTCTTAAGGTCTTAGGTTTAATTGGGTTCCTACAAGTGGGCGGTGAGATTGACTCCTAGGATTAATCAAGGTGCATGTAGCAACAGTGGCGTAGCCAGGAATATACATCAGTGGGGGCATTATAAAAACAAAATCTCCGACGATATCCAAGTCCCGACAACATTCCACTGACCCATGACTTGATGGTCGTTAGTGATGCGGCGTGATTTTCGTGTTGGTTGTTACATCATGTTACAAAGGAGAGTTTTCAAGTTTTGTAGTTACAAAGGTGAACATGTGCGTATTACTCTTCAATAAATTCACCGAATCTTTATTTTGATATGATTGCAGACATTGATTTTGTAGAGCTTATTTGTGCAACAATTCAAACAAGTCATTCGTATTTTAACAAGTATTTAATCTAATAGCATGTGTCTTGCTTTAAATATTTGGTAAACTCAAACTACCAATTTTAAAAAAAAAAAAAAAATTGAGGTGCAGTGGGGGCAGGTGCCCCCAGTGGGAATAGGGTGGCTCCGCCACTGTGTAGCAAGCTGGTTTGAATACATTACTGCTCCCTCCGTCCCCAACTAAGAGTTGGGTATTCCATCTTTTTTTTTTAATGTCAGTATGTCAGTGCACTTCAACACATGATTATAAACCTTTGGAAGAGGTTAGTTACTTGTGGATGATGGAGTTTTAGAGTCAATTATTGAATGTGGGGTGGTTTTTATTTTTGAACAGCTAATGTGGGGTGGTTAAGCATAGAGAGTATATATATATTTTTTATAACAAGCATAGAGTATTTTACCCTCCTTTTTCCTTGGGTTTGACAAAGCACTTCAGAAGATGAAAAGTTGACAATGACAAGGAAAGGAGCTTGCACAACCAAATTGACCTACCAAAAAAAAAAAAACAAAAAAAAAAAACACTGAACAAGTAATTTTATTTTTTGGTCAAATGTTTGGAGAATTTACACACTCTATGTCCGGGGAGAAGAGAGAGGAGACGTAGGTTATATAAACTACCACAGAATGGGGTATAAACCACTACTACAATACTACCTTGCCTGCAATGAGGTTTTAACCCAAGCCCTCCGCTCCTGGTTGCGAGCCTGGGAGGATCAAGGAAGTTCATCACTATTTGTGTCTCCACTTCTTCAACCTCAAATTAAACGACAACACTCTCTACCCCAATAAAGGGAGAGTAATCAATTTACTTTTTAATCTTTGAATGGCCCCTTATATTTGCGGGGAGGTAAGATGTCCTCAAAAAATTATCCAATATTTTTCTTGGTATGAAGAATTAATAGGGGAGTTTTGGCTTGATTATTCAAAATAATTATTTCTTTGTCTTTATTCAAATTTTTATTTGAATTTGCTTGTTTCAAGTTGATTTTTTAGATTATTGGTTCGAATCAAAGAAGAAAATCAAACTAAATTATTATAAATAAAAGTATAAATAATCCAAAAGTTTGACTTTTTTTGATTATTTTTGCTTTTTGTGAATTTTTTTAAGGCTTTGATCACAAATTTGTACCTTTTAAATTCCACTCTTTTAGACAAATCAATATTCCACTGAAAAGTGAAAACTGAGCAAAAATTACCAAGGTGAATTTACCTAACGTGCCCCTTGATTTTCTTTCTCTTTACAACTAAGTCGGTAAGTTGGCTAGTCCAACAACTGTAATAATAAGTCGGTAATTCCTACAACTGTACCAAGATTGAGTGAAACAATTGAGTAGACCAGGAGCACCGCTTGGTCTACTCACCGCCACCTGGTGCTCTAGACCACCCTACCACCACGCATTCCCGTGAAAACCACCCTACCACCATGCATTCCCGTGAAAACCCACGTATACGTGCAGTTCCGGGGTGGTCCGGAACACCGAGTGACGTCCCTCCCCGACTTCTCAATAATTACTCGATTCAAAATTCAATTGCTCAAGAAGCCGTTATTCAAACTCTAACAATTTTCTCCCGCCAATGTAACAGAAATCCAAATCCATAAACAACTCCTTCTTGCCTCAATGCCTTAGATATCTTCTTGATCCTCTTCCTCCCCTCGCACCATTCATACCCACATTCTCATTCTCATACTTTTTTTCAAGTTTTTTCTCATTCCTTCTCAATTCAATCAAACCCACCTTACAAATCTTGAAACCTTCTAATGGGTCACAGTACGGTAAAAAGAAGCGAAACCCCCCTCCGCCACCCAAAACCACCGCCGATCGGGGCAGTGCACCACCGCCGGATGATAACAACAACCCCGATCAAGAGAACAGAGCAACATCGATTAGCTTTCCCCTCTCGAGTCCGAATGTCAGGCTGCGATAATAGGCGGGAGCCCCATCGAGGCCCTGATTCCCATGAACGAGACATATCTTAGGAACAAGCACTGCGGCCTCATGCACGCGACTCAATGCAAGCTGCACCATCTGGAAGCTTGCAGGATAGGCGCTTCCGGCTAGGGCTGTCCATCGGTCGGATTTGGTCGGGTTCGGATCGGGTCAGACCCGACCCGACCATAGTAGGATTGGGGAAATAGTCACCCGAGCCCGACTGAAATTCTCATCGGGTTCCGACCGAAATGCACTCGGATTGAATTTGTCGGGTTCGGTTGGGTTGGTCGGGTTTGGTTGGAGCTGGTTGCAAAGATTCAAACCTAAACAGATCGAAGTAGAGAGAGAGAGATCGTGTCCATACAATCGATTACAGAGAAAAAGAGATGAGATTTGAACATTTTATTACAGAATACAGAGATAAAACAGAACTTATTCAATAATTACAAATGAAATTAGTTACATAATAAACGAAATCAACGAAATTACCTACGAAAAAACAAAGAAATGGGTTTCGAGGCTTTGTCGTTGTCAGAGGTCGAAGATCATGAAGCTAGTGATGAATGAGAGCTACAAGTCTGCAACCGTCGGTGCGAGTCGTGCGATGCAGAGAGAGAGAGACGGGAGAGGGAAAGAGGGAGGAGTTCAGGCGCTGCTTGTGCTTTTGGGAATTTAGGACTGAAAATAGGAGGAGATGGGATGGAGAAGTGGAGAATAGCTGGACTGTCAGGATTTTTTTTCATTTTATACGAAACGAAAGCCTCGGTCGGGTTAGGGAAATAATCAGGTGTATCCGACACCCGACCGACATCATAGGAAATCTTCGATTTTGGGCCCGAACCCGACCCGAAAACCAGACCTGAACCGTCCGTTAGCTGTATTTTCGGTCGGGTCGGGTTGTCGGGCGGACCGGGTTGGTGGACAGCCCTACTTCCAGCAGTGCCCTGTTTCAAAACTACTTGCGGAGTGCGATTGAGTCGGCTTGACCCGCAGTTTCTCATTCGGGACCCTCTATGAGGAAGCCGTTGTACAAGTTGTCGTGTGACGTCGAAGGATTTGACAAGGTATTGGGAGAGTGCGAACGAGCATTATCGATGCAGAATCCATTGCAACCACTGTTTTCAAATCGGGTGTATACTTAGTATCGAGATGTATCATGTATCTTGAGATACGTCTACTGGAAGAGTATGAGTTTCTATTGTGTAGTTGAACAATATTTTTGGAGGAGGTAGAATACTAAAGACAAGAGTGGAGAATGAGAGTATTTGTATTGCACGAACTCAAACTATTTTTTGACTCGGTACCAAATGGTTAGAACCTATCCCTATTTGTACTACTCCATGGTAGACATATGGTAGACTCTAGTACAAAGATATTTTCATACAAGATAAACTTTGAGGTAATTCTAGAATTATACATGAGACTAATTCTTACAAAAAAAACTCTAGATATTTCACAAGGATATTCTAGAACTTCTAGAGCTAGATATTTTAGAGTTTTTAAAAACTAGATATTTATATCTTTTTCGATAATATCTATCACATTTCGATTTTGTCAATTGGAACTTTGTCAAAATACTAAATTTAGTTTATGTTTTAACAATCTTAGTCATAATTAAAATATAATTAAGAAGTAGATACATCTAATTGTAAGACTAAATTTTGTAATTAGTCTTTATGGTCTACATGTTTTAAGTATGGCACATACGAATAATGGGTCCAATGAGATTCACCATATCTTTATGACTAAGATTTTATTCTATTGGTCAAATAGATAAGTTGTTTCCTAAATAGACTCTACTTTGATGGAAAGTGAGTATAATGTTTAATAAGGAAACTGGTCATCTCTCTGCCTGCCTATAAAAGGGCGTCTAAGGTTCCATCAAATCAATGTGATATACTACACAACTGGAAAGTAAGGCAAGGGAGAGAAACCCGTCTTCCATCTAGGGCTTAATGCTCTAGTAAATTATGGTTGCTACAGTCACTTACCGGATCTCTCAAGTTCCGCATAAATGGATCTGAGTATGCCGTTCTTGATTCCTTAAGTTTTCGCTTAATGATTGCACTGTGATAATCATGATAGTTCTTGTAAAGACCCGTAACTTCGTAAAATTGATTTAAATGTTTTATAAGTAATAAAAAGGAGGAAGTCGATTCGAAATATTGAGATTTGGGGCTAATGTGTTAAAAAGTGTTATGTTTGAGGGGTAAATGTGTGATGTGTGCATAGTGTGTATGTATCATGTGTGTGTGAGAGGTAGGGAATGACTTTCCCATTTTCCTCCCATCTCACTCTCCCGTCCTCTCCTCTCTCTCGGCCCCCATCTCTCTCTCTTACCACCTCTCCAAAATTCACCCAAACAACCCAAAACCCCAACAAAGCAACCTCAAATCCTTCACCCCGTTCGCGTATTTTAGTCCGTATATCGACGGTTTGAGCTCGGTGGAGGCATAATCTTTCCGTTTTCAAATTTGAAGCTAGGGCTTGGAAAATCTTTCGATTTTATTCTTCAATCTTGAGGTAGGGAGTTCTAACTTTCAATATACGTTTATGACTTGTTTCTATTTCTTTGATTTGTGCTATTGATCATTGTTGATGTTGTTGTTGTTGAAAAACCCACGAAAATCTGTTTCGAAGGCCATTGTTATCGATAACATTTTCCTTGTTATCGATAACACTGATGAACCCATTCGGTAGTCGTTGAAATTTACCAAACGGCCGTCAAATTCAATTATTTATTAACCGGACTACAACTAAAGATTTGCATAGTATAGCGAGGAAGTCCGAGTCGATCCACAGGGAGCTCGAATATAGCTTGTTCGGATTGTAGATGTAAGGGTTTTTGACGTTTAGGCGGCCAACTTTTAGTTTTACTTTGAAAGGTGAGAAATACCCTTATGAAAAAGACTAGAAAATAAGTTTGGACTAAGAATTAAAGGCGGCAAGGCAATGGAGTTACTAACGCTCGTAACTTAAGCCATCTAACAATTCTCAATGAAAACACGGTTGAATTGCCCGGCATAGGCTATCAACCAGAAGATTTAGCTATGAAAATGGTTAGACTTGATATAGAGTTTGAATAACAAGCTAAACACAAGGCGTGACATCGCTCCCGGAACCATGTGTGCAAGCACATAATCACCGGAGGTTAACAACGCCAAGACTTGAATTCAAACTAAATATCAAGGTTCATGGACTAGAAGCGTAGTTTGGAAAGCGAGTAAGTTCTTTGATTCTTTTGGCAAACATGAGGCGAGACATAACTTACGGAACCATATAAGCAAGCATATGATCACCGGAGGTTAACATCGGCAAGTTTTGTTACATAAAAGGCGAACCACGCACATTTCTGAACCAAAACTCAAGCCTTAAGTTGAGAAAGACAAGATTAACTGAAGTCACAAGGTGTTACTCACCCCATGGCCGAGCCTAATCAACTACTCACACATAGCAAAAAGACTAGAAATTATGCTAAATATTGAAAACATGATTAACCGATAGAAATGGAAATAAACTTAATTTATATGAAGATCCAACAAGTAGCTACAACATTAATGAACGAGAATTTAACATACAACTAAGACTTAGTAGAGTTCTTGGAAGATTAGAGCTAAGAATTTGAAGAACAACTATGGAGATCTCTCCTAGAGAGAACTAAAGCTAGGACATAGAGTAGATGCTTGTAAAGTGGGAGAGAGATGAGTATTTATACAACTTAGCCTTTCCTCTCCACAAAATATCCCTGAACTTGCCAAAAGTGGCAACTATTCCATAAATGGAAAGTCTAAAAAAGCAGTAAAAATATCTGCAGGAAACCAATGTTATCGATACCATATGCAAAGGTATTGATAACATCCTTCAAATATTCCCCCCGATAAGCATGGTATCGATAACATATGAGAAAGGTATCGCTACCCTCGGATCTGGACAACTTCTGGACCAAGATGGAACAAATGGTATCGATACCATCTTGGGAGTTATCGATAACAATCTTGAAAACTGCAGATTTCAGGTTGAGGCTTCAGCTTCAGCAAACAGCTCCAGCAACTTCATAGCATCTTATTTTCATTCTCTAAAGTTAAGTAAAGACTACATTTTAAACCTTTCTTTTATCTTTTCTTTACTTTAATTTATTTAATGAAAACAAGAAAGTACTTTCCATTTGGAAACAATGGCATTACTAGAATTTTAAAATTCCAATTAAATCAAAATGTCAACCCCTCACTTTTAGTGTAAAATGGAAAACTGCACGTTTTACTTAAGTGAAAATGGCTCACAACATGACCTTGCTCTTCAAATAAAATCTTGCAACTGTTTTGACTTATCAAAAAAATAAAATAAAATAAAATAAAATCTTGCAACTTTGTAGTTACTCTTAGAAAAATTCAATGATCAATTACCGCCATTTTTAATCTCGAAAATCGAAACTTTTTCAGAAAGTCATTTTTTTCATACTTAGACAGATTTTAAGGGGCCGACAGGGTCTTCGGGTACTTGGAAGCAGGGCCATGCATGGCGTTGAAATGCGCCTTATTTACACGTTTTATCTGAAACACACAAAAACCTACCTTACGTGCAATATCGCATAAAAACGACAACATATATGTACAAACACAACATACTAAAGGATTTAAGCACCAAGAATATATATTATTGGGTGCTTATCGAACACCATGTTCCAAAGCCCAGAAAACCCATTGTTATCGATACCCTTAGTATTGTTAATGATACCTCTACGTTTCAAAAGCAAGAAATTCACTTGTTATCGATACCTTTGCGTCTGGAGTGATTTTTGACCAAATGGTATCGATACCATTTTCCTTGGTATCGATACCTGTTGCTTATCTCCAGCTTTTGCTGTTTTGCTTTGTACTTCACTGTTTTGGTTTCCGATCGCTTCCAACCCACTCCAATACCTCCCGAATGGTTCCGTAACTTGATTACTCGTACTTAATGACTCGTTGAATGTATCTATGACTTTAATGCTCGTTTGAACTTGATTTCTCAAAAATCTCTTCGTATATCCAAGTTGGGTTTGAACGGTATGAACATGATGGTTAAGGGATTTTGAAACTTTACGGACATAATGAGAACATTTAGGACTCATCGACGGGTGAGTGCCTGGCAGAGGATTTCGGGGTTCTTTAACAAGCCCAGCAGGAGCTATATGCTCATATTGAATATTTCAGGACCTCCCATTGGGTAAGGTGTCTTGCAGGGGACTTCGGGGTCCTTAACAAGCCCGGCAGGAGTTTCGGCTCAGACACATGACAATGCGAAACCAGATTTCACGAAAACGAGGGAAGGATGTGATACGATTGGGCTTTATTGAGATTGAAACCTCGTGGGAACTTGAAAGTGACTTTGTTTGATATCACTCTCTTATGTTGGTGTTGCTGCATCTTGCCTCCATCGTTTGATCATCTATACATTTAATATGCATACATTGTTAGATTAGAGCTTTCTACTGGGCTAGTGTAGCTCAGATCTTACATTTTCATTTAGGTACTAACCCAGGGCAGTAGCATCACGTTAGGAGTGCATGGATGTGGACATTCTTTTGAAAGCTAACATTGAAGGGTTACTTAGCTATCTTTGTGAATCTATTTTTGGAAGATGTCTTTGTAACACTATTTGTAAATCTTTTGATTAAGGAATATTATAAGTTCTTAACTCTCTTTGACATTCGGTAATTATGTTGATTTGGGCATCGGAGCCAGAGATGTAATCTTGTGGAAACTTGTGAATGACAAAGTGTGATTATGAAGTTGGAAATGTTAAACTATTTTGGGATATCATACGGATTGATTTGAGGTTTTGTCTATGGAAATTCATTTATTATTAGGTTTAAAATCGATGGTGTGACAGTTCTAGATCCTGGAATAACGTAGGTCGTTAATTATTTAACGCCATTAAGAATAAAACTTACACTAATAACACCAATAAACTATGTTTACATTTAAAAATAAAATTTAAGACTCTCAACTCAACTAGGGCCTATTACATTAAAGTTTTATGTTCCCTTTGTTAGGAAAAGAAAAATAAGACAAAATACAATCGAAGTATGGTTCTTTCTTTTAAACCAGACCTATATTGAGGTTGAGTTTCTATCAAAGGGTTTGAAAGATAACATAATTAGATCAAATGGCTTAGATTAATGCATTTGAGATTCCACTTCTTGAGATAAGGTCCGACTTTTTTCGAATAAGTAATCGTATGATTTTATACAAAAAGGATACATGATGGGATATGTATTGTTCTCCAAAGGAGACGATACAAATCATAAGATACGTATCGTGTATCGTAGGTTTTTAACAACTATGATTATAGCATTCTAGGGATGCTTCTTTGTCATTCAAGACTATGGTTGCTATGGTTTCGAACAACGCCCTATTTCGAAGGAGATTGGTGGGAATGCGGTGAAAATGGGTAAGTCGTGAACGTATTGGAATGCGATGAGTGATGAGAGAAAGATGGGGTTGATTGAACTGAGAATCGGGGATTTGAAAGATTATTGGAAATCATTAGCAAGAATGGTTTAGTGCAAAGGGTATTTTCGCAAGGTATATGTTATGCTGACAAGAACAAGACTTGGAGATTCTGGGCGTGTTATTATTGTGATGAGAATTTTCATGATTTCGAATTGCGTATGGAGCATATTGAGCAAGAGCACGAGGGGAAAATCGGGCAGGATTTGCAAATGAAACCATTTCTGTTTACAGAGATTGATGCTGATGGTGGTGGATCTAATGTTTATGATATTTTTCTTGTAAACGGGACCGTTTTTATTTCCGATATTGAACGGCTTGTTTTTACCGGTGAACCATCATTGCCCTTGGATGATCATTTACTGAGAGTGGAGGTTGAATATGGTTCTGCATCAACTTGTGATGCTGAAGTTAGTGTCCCACTAGATACTGATGCTTTTACAAAATGGAGGCTTCAACTGCAGAAGAATTAGAGGCGTCATGGAAGAATTTACAAGATCAAATGAAACAGGATGGAATGGAGGTGCCTATGAGATTCGAGCAAGAATTTGTTCTATTTCAAAGTTTGCGCACGAGACAAAGCGAACTAATGGTACAGTGCAGATCATTACGAGGGATGCAGAACGTCTGTGCACAAGAACTCTGGAAGAGGGAGCAAGATGGAAATCATGTCCCCAAAAGTTATGAATCATCTTGAAGAAAATGCTAGAATATATCTCCCCCACAAGAAAATCTCAGTTGGAAGCGACATTGGGAGTCGTAAAAGAAGCCAGAAAAATTCGTGATTTGAATTTGACAAGTAGTGAATTTGAGGATCAAGAAGATGTTTCCATTAGAATGGCAATCCACAAGAAATTGGAGCAGCCCTTATCTGAGGTAGCTATGGCAAATGAAGGCTTATTTGTTAGATTTGATTCTAGATTTACACCTTACATTATCTGTGTATTGAAGATAATTGAGTCACTGGGCCAGAAGCTTTGTAACTCTCCTCTCTTATGGGCTAACTTTTCTTAACAAAAGTCATGGCAGATACTTTGGAACTCGCCAACATAGGGAGTCGTCCAGAAGTGTCAATTTACGCTTCTTTTTCAATTATTTTTCCTGATATGAAACTAATGTCATAACTTTCTCCGGTTACTCCTAAATAGTAGTATTTTTTGATATTCAGATTCTTAGTCCTTGTCAATTCTCAAGTATGATGACTGAGTTGTGATGTTTCCTGCAGCTCTGCACAAATGAAGCACGAATCACAAGGAGCAATGGTGTTTTGTGGCGGCTGTTGGTAATATACAAGCAGGCCAGTCTTGATTATCGGGTCATGACGGTGGCTCTTGTGCGAAATTTCATACATGTTCGTACTCTTTCTGCTGCATGATTATCTTAACTGTTTCCCCAACATCCTTGTTCACAATTTGACGTTTTTGGAATTTTTCTTTAACAGGCAAAATTAGAGGCGTTGGTTGCTGAAGAAGGAAAGCAGACGTCAGATGCTGCATTTGAAGAGCTTTACTCAGAGGCTTCTCTTGATAACAAGAAGAGTACTAGCAAAGGAAACAGTGACCCAAAGCTTTCAAAGAAAACTTCAAAGGCTAAGAAAAAGATTAAAGGCCACAGAGAAGTGAAGGATTCACAGGTTTCTAACTTTAGAAATGTATATTTCACCATAGAGGTTGCTTTCGTTTATGCTGTGTATTCTTGGTTTAAGTTCATCTAATACTGTCCTAGTATTGCAGGCTACTTGTAGCGATCAGCTAAATGTCGAACAAGAGGAAAAGGCAGAACAAGCGTAAGTTAATACTCTCAGCTGCAGAATACACCATAGAAATATATGAAAAGATCACATCTATCTATGCTTTTTCCTCAAATCTTACTGAGTTTGTTCCGGGTTTTGACCTTGTCTTCACCAAGTTACTTTCCCGTTACTGCTGCGAGTGCTGACGAATTGAAGTTGCAAGAGGAGGCACTTGGGGAGAAGTTGGAGTATCAAGAACAGTTTGAGGACGAGGCCAAGCAGATGGCTCTAGCCAAGGAAACCACGGATGAAGCCGCACCTATGAACTTCAGAGCCCTGTTCCCATAGAGGTTGCTTTCATGTATGCCGTGTACATTTGGTTCAGACGACAATTTCTTGACTGCGTTAACTAGAGGACCAACCCTAGGACTTACTAGAACAATTCGCAATCGAGCTATGTTTTTCTATTCTAGTTATGACAATTGTATGATTCCAGTTCAGGTGCAATATCTGTTCCTTAGTGTTTTGAAGTAGTGGCTAACAAGTCAATTACAGTTCCATTCACACTTCAAGGCTAAATCCCGGTGAGAGAATCGACTATCAGTCAAAAACCAGATTAATTCAGTAGGAAATTTTTTAATTCTTAAACCATACTTTTAGCCATAGACAATCTGATTGAGTTTTGTGAGTACTGCTGTGGGTTGATGCCTTCGTGTGTCAAGGGCGTTGAGGTTTTCAGTGCATTCCAAAAGAAGGGACAAACTTACTCAATATAGGCGAAAATAAATACAGCTTTTAACGCGCGTTTAGCAAGCCTTTTGAGGACCACAGTACAAAAGCCATTTGCTTCTTGTTAAGACAAACTGATATGTTGAAACGGGCGGTGGGGTGATGATTTTGCATTTTTGGCTAAGAGTTGAATTGAAGTGTTCACCTGCAAAATGGATTTTACAGCAGCAATACAATGTTTTGGATTCTAATTCGCGACAAGCTGCATGCAATGGCCTATGGAATGACAGATTAAATTGCTAGCAACTATTGAAATGCAGATTATGATGAATCTGGGCCTTTGATTTCTTCTTTTTCTCAAGCAAGTACTGATTTGTTAACCGAAGGGGTTTTGGCCAACAGGGAATTAATGACAAAGCAATAAGTGTTCGTCTTTCATGAAATCACATGTTCGAATCCCACAGAGGCCAAACATTCCAAACCTTGGGCTCACCGGAGGTTTTACCCGTTCATTAATTTCAAGACGCTGGAATCAAGAACAAAGTACTGATTTGTTCGTTTTAGGAACACAGATTTAAAGGTCAGTTTAAATACTTCAGTTGCTAAGTTAGTTAAATAGTTCCTCCTTTACACGGCTTGGGTGAGCTTGTTGTGAGGGTCATTTCGGGCCATGCCACGCTCTCGTAA
Organism: Rhododendron ovatum; assembly: GCA_019656835.1. Classification (NCBI taxonomy): domain Eukaryota; kingdom Viridiplantae; phylum Streptophyta; class Magnoliopsida; order Ericales; family Ericaceae; genus Rhododendron; species Rhododendron ovatum. The sequence continues at coordinate 35,863,664 of CM033800.1, read as the reverse complement.
AGTGATCCAAACCAGATCAAGTCAGTATGGAAATTTTGTCATCCGTTCCATACTTTTAGCCGGACAGTCAAATTGATATGTTCAAGCAGGGTGCGTGGGCGAGACCGTAGGGAGTTTGGTGAGCCTTACAACACTATGGGTTCTAGACTGGGGGCTATTGAACGGCACGAATTCAAAACCTGAGAGCTGAAGAGATGGTGATTCCTGCAAAGGAAAGTGCGATCATGTGCCGTAATTTTTTGGACTGTTAAATATTGGAGTGATGTTTGAACTCCCTCGTTGGCCTAGTAGTAGTGTATACAGCGTGGAAGATATATTTGCATTTTTAGGATTGTAATTCTGGATAAGCTGTATATAATGGCCTATGGAATGACAAAGCAAACGCGTTTATCCTCCAAGAGGTCGCATATTCGAATCCCACGGAGTCTAAATATTCCAAATACTTCTAAGTTTGATGTTCCACCTCAGCATAGGTCGGTGAGTTGCAAGTGGTGGAACTTGATCTCATGTACTATTGATGTCCAATCAGTGTGATTTTATTACAAATATTATTAGTTCAACGTGTGAATAAAATGAGCATTTTGAATCAAATATGGACCTGGGATGAGCCCGAAATGACCCTCAAAACATCCTGTTGTGCCTTGATATATGTTTGTAATGAGGTGTGTTCTCACTAATTGTTTTGGGGTACTTTTGTCTTCTCAGAAGTGCCAAAATACCCTACATTATTGGCCCATTCTTCCAAAATTTTGTTTTGCTATGTCTTTTTCGTCTTTTTTCAATTTCTTATATTTACGTTATTTTTTCGAAACTAAGCATTCATCGGAACAAGAAGAGTCTAAAAAGTACAGAAAACCTACCAAAGCAAAAAAAAAATCACTAATGCCAAAAAAAATTTGAAAGAACTAGGTTTTTGTCTTTAGTGTTGTCCTCTCTTAATTTTTTAAAGTTGGGCCAACATTTTTATCTATTTCTAATCCCTCTTGTCCTAGACAATAATTAATCCCAACAAAAATATGACAAAAAGCTAAACAACAAATTACAAAAAATAAAAAATAAAAAATACCAAAAGATTTTTTTTGGGAAAAGAATAGAGTTCATCCAGACAAGAATATCAAAATAAATTTAGGGAACACGCACCCAAAATATAATACCTAAGTTGAAGGGAAAGCGGCATGTTGCCTACATGGGGTACCTAATCATTTACATAAATTACATTGTCATAAATTTCTCAGTTGGGACATTATTATTTACTATTGTTCGGTTGTTAGGAAACAAGGAATGAACTATATATATTGTGTGATGGCGATCTTTCATTTGCAGAGAATATCACGTAGCAATGCGCTAATGCCACATGGTACTCCGAAAGCATTGACTAATTTGCCATTTCGAATTCGTGAGCATGGTTGCGTTAGTCGGTTAAGTTGTATAACTGTCTCACAAGATTCAGTTACTTTTATAAAATACATAAATAAAATAAATAAAAACTCCCGTCTCTGAAAATAACAGAATTACAAACATTCTCGATTCTCTCTCTCATCAAAAGAAAATTCTTGATTCTCTTCCTCTCATTATTCTTTTCTCATTCCATCTCAATTCAACTTGAAAATCTTGAAACCTTTCAATGGGTCGTGGTAAAAAGAAGCGTAACACCCCTTTACCGCCCAACACCACTAGTGATCGCGGCGGAGCAAGTACATGGGATAGCAACCCAATCAAGAACGGAGCAATATTGATCAACTTTCCTTGATCGAAGCCGAATGTCGGGCAGCAATCATTGCTCACAAGAGTAGGAGCCTGGCCGAAGCCCTGAGGCTCATGAACGAGATGTGTCTTTGTTACGAAACCTGCGGCCTCGTGCACACGATCCAGGGTAAGTTTGCACGGTCTGATGGTGTCCTGTTTCAGAAGCACTTGAGAGTGCCGTTGAGTCAGCTCGGCGGGCGGTTTCGTTGTCGCTAAGTTTGATCGAATTTGGGACTTACTACGCCAAAGCACTATTCGAATTGTCAAGTGAGGTTGAAGGATTCGACAAGGTATTGGAGAGAGTGCGAATAAGCATTTTCGGTTGAGCATCCATTACTGCAATGCAGGGATGCTTCTTTATCATTCTCCGCAACTTGGCGCTCCGAACCGTTTCTGAATCAAGTATTTGTATGAGGTCTATACACTTAGTCCTGCACCCCATGAGAATGTATAATTGTGAAGCGCCACTCCTGAATTAGTGAATAATTGCACCTGTTAGTGAGCATGGGTGGGTAAGTCAGTTAAGTCGTATAGCTGTCTTGAAAGATTCCGGTTACTATTCAAACAAACAGTTTCTCCCGCCTGCGCAAAATAATAGAATTACAAAGCATCAACTTCTTCTTCCCCTTTACATACAAATATTCTTGATCCCCTCACTACAAGAAATTACACAATTGTCGACTAAAATTACCGACTAAATAAACTTTAGTCGCCAATTGTCTAACCATTACTGACTAACATTTTTTTAGTCGGTAAATTAAAATCCTAACAGTGACTAAACGAATTTTAACCGGTAAATGTTAATAAATGCCGACTAAAATTATATTTAGTCGGGGAATATCTATTTTTTCCCTAAATTAAAAAACCAATAAATAAAATAAACATGCCGACTAAATATGTTAGTCGGTCAATATTAATAAATGCCGACTAAGACAATATTTAGTTGGGGAATATCTATTTTTTCCGAAATTAAAAAACCAATAAATAAAATAAATATGCCGACTAAATATGTTAGTCGGTAAATGTTAATAAATGCCGACTAAAACTATATTTAGTCGGGAAATATCTATTTTTTCCCAAATTAAAAAATCAATAAATGAAATAAATAGGCCGACTAAAATATTTAGTTGGCAGAATTGTGGTGCCAACATAGAGTTTTCGCGGGTGATGGTGGAAATCTCATGGCCGACTAAAATTTGGTCGGTAAATTACACACATTTTCGACTAACTTATATTTAGTCGGGATACATTGACCACGATTCATGCCAAACGGGTCAAAAATTTTCCTTAAAAAAATCAATAAAGGAAATTAATTTTTTTGCCAATTAAAAAGATATCAATATTTGTTCAGAATACATTGAGCACTACGCAAACTTTTCGATCGAAACCGTTCTTCTCTTTTTTCCCTTCGTAATCAAAAGATTCTCATGAAAGTTTGGCTCGAGTGGGTTCAGGAAGCTTTTCATCGACACGCAAATTTCTAAATAAGAAGAATTTTGTTGGCCGATTTAGTGTCTATCCATATACGGTAAACTTCATTCCTAGTACAAATGATCTATTTTGTATTACCTCAATGATAGATGGTTTCGATTGCCAAAAAAGAGCTCAGGCAGAGTTAAGAAGTGCACTGTAACACTTAAAACGCCTCTGAATGCATTAGATGTCTTTCGATCATATGGCGGGTGGTATCAAATGATGTCTGATTTTGGTGGTAATTCTATAATCAGTAAGACTTTAAATCCTAACGGTTCGGATGGAGCAATATAAAAAATGACTCCGCATGTAGCTTTAAAATCTATACTTCTAATCTACTTGATAGCCAACTAAGTCTTGTGTTGCATTTATTATTGCAGTAGCCACATGATCGCGAGACAATCGTGACGATCGATACCGTTGATATTGTTGTACTTGTTGATTAGTTCATTCTCGTAAATTTGCGGCTCGATCAGGTTTTAAAAAGTTCCTTTATCAAGACATGAACTCATTAGAAAAGTAGCATTTTTCGTTTGATCAATTGTCTAACGAAAAGTGATCAACTATAATTTTGGTAAGAATGATCGAGCCTATAATCAATCAAAAATAGATGGTTTTGATCGCGAAAAAAGACCACAACTGGGACTCGGGTGGTGTGCTATAAGACTTTAATGATTCTTGACGCAGCTGAAGTCTTCCAATCATGTGGTTGTTGATATTAAAAGATCTCTGATTTTGGTGGCAATGCTATAATCGATAAGATTTTAAATTCTAACTGTTCGGATTGAGCATTATAAAAACATCCATGGTGATGAATTTTAGAGTTTGTATGCAATATTGATTCAACTAGAGCGCATTAAATATTTCTTCCTAAATTTTGCAGTAAGACATTTTGCCAATTAAATCAATTTTGGTCGGAGAAGATTAAAATTTTTTGCACGATTTCAATTTTCACGAAAAAAAAGGCGGGATTTTTGTACTTCCCGACTAGCCATTTAATCGGCAAATTTAAGTTCTTACATCAAACGGCACCGTTTTCCACACCTGATCTAAACCCCCCTTACATTCCCCTTGCCCCTCACTTCGTCATTTACCCAGCTCTCTCCCGCCGCCCACCATTACCATCCCGGTTTCCACACCTGACCCCTGCCATCACCGCCTCCCTCTCCCCCTTAAGAAGAAGTGAATTCGAGCGTGGAGGAGTCTGACCGTGCCTTCACATCTCAGGTCTCTCTCTCTCTCTCTCTCTCTCTCTCTCTCGTTTCCTGCAAGGGTATTGCAATGGTGGCTATAGAATTTAAAATCTACTGTGCAGTTCAGAGAATCAAAACTTCTCCCCTATACCGAGAACGGAGCTTTGATAAGGTAAATAGGCTTCAATCTTTTCAACTCGAAACACTCGATTTCAATGTCAATTAATTTTGTCCCTTAATTTTCAACGCGAAATTGCAAGATTCGGATAAAAAATCGGCGACCTATTTGCTGAAATTGGTTGGATTTTGGGTTGGTGAAGACAGATGGGACGATGCTCTGGTGGGTGTTTTTGTTGCAGGGACGAGATGAACGGGGTTTCGAAAGAATCGAAACCCTGGGAGGGTTGAAGGTGGAGGAGAAGAAGAAAAGGCATTATTACTGTATTTGGTTTTTTCACTTTTGTTTTGCTGACTCTGAGAGAAAATGTGAAGGAGGATTGCCTCCATACATAGGTGATTAATATTTTTTGACTAACATGGAATATGTTTTTTTTTATTTCTTTTTTGGTTATGATTATGTGTTTGAATCTGCTTCGATATTGCTTCACTCTCTAGTAGTAGGAATACTCTACTAGTCTATTGTGTTATACTCCTACTACTAATAATAATTAGGAGAAACTCCCCTGGTGTGAATAATAAGGAGATATTGTTCTACAATATACACCCATCATGACTATTTTTTCATGAAAGCCGTGGCCGACTCTGGGCTAAGGCCCGAGGTGCAAGCCTTAAGCCTCCAAAAATGTCCAAAAACCAGGGTCTCAGCTTGTTTTAGTGGTATCTAGTATATATGTGTTGCTAAGGAGTCCTTGGCAGAAGTGATTGGGGCTATTTTTCAAGTCCGTTGGGCCATCTGGAGCGCGGAACAATTTTGTATTCAATTGGTCTGTGCCTAATCTAGAGGTGATGGTGAAGAAAAGCCAGACTAATCCAAGTGTAGAACGAATTCAAAATTATTCTATATAAAAGATACCAAGTTTGGTGAAAATTGGAAAGTAGTAGAACGAATTCAACGTTGAGGAATCTGGAATGTCCCAGAGATGGATAGTTTGGAAACCGGCAGTGCTCCCAATGAAGTTTTCCAGCAGGACACAACTACTGAGGCTCCAGAAATTGTCGTCGAATTTCCCACTATTACCTCTTTGCGGAGAAATGACATTGAACCTGCAATTATTAGTGAGGATGTGGTTTTACAATCTGAGGGTGTAGAAGAAGAAGAAGAAGAAGAAGATTATGATATAGATCCTAACAAAGAACATTAATGTTTCAAGATTTGATGTTTTTTGTACTCAGTGGTAAACTAAGTAGTGTCTTTTGTACTTGTCTATGGTGTGTCTTTCGATCCTGACATAGAGCTGGGTGTGTCTTTTGTACTTGTTTATGGTATCTAAGGAGTCTAATGTGTACATTCATGGTTAGGGGATGATATAGATAAAAGAATTCTTATTACATTAGTCCATAACCAACATCAATTTTTTTTTATCAGCCATAAACAGCATCATCTGGTAAGAAACATTTCGTAATTATTGATTATTTGTCACTTGCTATACATGTCTCATCATAGTTCACTTCTTTTATATCCTTGTTTCTAATGGAGTAGTATTTCACCGTTTGACAGATTGCATCATGGGTCCTGGATCAAGAAATAGTAGTGCATCCTCCAACTCGAATATCACATCGCGTAAAATGGCAGAAATACGACTTGGTACAACAGTTACACCTACTCCGCAGCCAGAAGCTACAACATCTGCAACATCTGATCCTCCTATTTTGGCATCTACTCGTTCGAGTGTTCCATCTCCTTCTACCCGTACAAGTGTTGTAGGTAAGTACAACTCTCTTTAACAATCCGAAAAGTACATTTACATATGTTCATCCTGCTAGTTATTAGCTTCATTTTGCAATCTAGTGATCCAATAAACTAGGAGTTCTGTGAATTTTTTTTAAAATCTAAACATAAGCAGTTATCTCATAGTATTTATTGTGGTCTAGGAAATTGAAAACACATCATTGTCCCCTTGTTGTGCGTGTATCTCTCTATTCTTTTATACCATTCCTACATCTCAATTGCAGCTGCACCTCCAAGAACGCAACGACGTGTGCGGGGGCCTACACTTGGAAAAAGAGTTAGAAGGTTGATTGATAGCAAGGATGGGACGAGGCTCCCAGTTAATGTGACACAGGAAATGAGAACTTTTTGCGGCCAAAATGCAACTAAAGTGGCGAACGAATTGGGGTCACAAATTAGGAGGATGTGCCTCCCTACTGCTAACAGTTTTAGCCACTCGTGGTCAAGCGTTCCTGCGGGGCTGAAAATCGCCATAATACAAGCCGTACGGGTAAGAATATCAAACTGTGCTTAGTGATTATTTCTAGTGTATAATGAAATATCGTAAGAGATTAATTCCACTTATTATATGCTTGTAGGACAAATTTGAAGTCACCGAAGATGACGTTGAATTCACTCCGTTAGTTGAGGAAGTTTTTGAGCACAAAGCCAGCTTACTATATAAAGACTGGAAATGGAGAATGAGGCCCTCATCCTTATCTTCCCGATCCAGCTCCAACTCAGCATGGCAAGAGCTACAAAAAGTCCAATCCGAGATGGAGTTACTTCGTGAGGAGCGACGAAGAGAACGGGAGGAGTATGAAAGGCGGTGGGAGGAGGAGCGAAACCGGCGTGACAAGGAGCAAAGACAATGGGAAGAGCAGCAAAGGCAAAGAGATGAGGAGCTAAGGCAAAGAGATGAGCAAAGACAACGTGAATTTGATGAACTCAAAGCCATGATGATGAGACAAATGCATGGACGAGACAATGTGTGATTGAGGTGATGGTGGGAAATATTCGGTACGTAATTTCCTCTTTGCTAAGAATTAATGGGTTAACTTTTAATGGGTTGCATATCAATTGTCATCTTCCTTCCTCTTTGCTGTGTTGTTTTACTTTGCTTGCATTTTTGGGATTTGGTGATAGTTGAATACTGTTTTTTGTGGTTGCTATTATGTCTGGTATTGTTTGGTTTCACTGTAGCGTATTTTGATACGACTCCTTGCATTATTATCTATTATTTTTTGAGTTCCAACTAGAGAACAAAACTTGGGCTTTTGGTGGTGTATCAGTGGAGTCAATGAGGGGACAAATATGGGTTTTGTTTCTAGTTTTTCACAAGTTCGACTGAAATTATTTGTCTTATGCGATTAAACTATGGAAGAGTTTTGCCATACATGCATGATGGAAGTGGGTGTGTTATGTTGTGGTGTTTTGTGTGTGCCATGCGGTGCGCGTGTGGGCTGTGGTGATTTGTGAAGTATGGGTGAATGGGACAAGTGTAGGAGAATTTAGTTACAATATTATTGAATGTGGGATTATGGGATTTGGATGTTTTGGTTTATGGAACAGAGGAGTTTTGGCAGTACTGCCATGGGTTTTGAGCTAGTTTTGTGGAACTGTTCAGGGGCTAATTAGAGCCAATTTTTTTGGGTCGAAGCAGGCTGATTTCGGGCTGTTTGGGACTAGTTTATGGGGCTGGTTCAATGCTGGTTTTTCAGCTGGTTCTGGGCAGCTTTTTTGAGCTGTTTCGGGGCGGGGTTGGGCTCTTTTTAGAGCTGTTTTGCAGCTGGTCTGGTGTTGGTTGGTGGGGGTTTCGTTGGTGGGGGTGTAGAAAATGGAAAGAAGAGGGAAGAAGGAGGTGGTAATCTAAGAGTAGAAAAGAATGAAGAAGAAGATTGGTGAGGGACATTTCTCTCTCTCCCTCACAAACGTCCCTCTCTCTGTGTTCTACAGAGAATGGAAAGGAGGAGAAGAGGTGCTTGGGCTTTCGTTGTAAAGGTGGGTTGGTAAAAGGATTGGCCTGAGGAGTCAACACATCTGGGAGACACAACAAATGGAGGAGACAAATTTTGGGAAAAAAGAGGGGGCTAAATAGTTGTGGGTTAAATGATCAAAAAAAAAATATAGTTGTGGGTTATTAGTTGTATTAAGAATGTTAAAACATTGGACGGTGATAATGCCATGAGCGTTTTGTGATCTTTGAATTAAGTACACCCATAATATCCATTGCCCAATTCCACATAAATCTACAGGGGCGATCAATTGAGGGGAAATGGAAAAAATGGGTGGAGGTCTTCATTTTGTTTTAAATAGCTGAAAGTAGTTATATATGGCTCTGCATATGAACTAGATTCTGCATAGATCCTTGGTAGTTGGTTATGACATCGAATTTTGCATGGGTTACGAAATATGGCAGCAATCGAAAGAAAACAGGAGGAGGCAGTGGATCAGCAGTAGCTTGTTTCTAGTGAGATGATGATAAGAGGAAGACGAAGCGAAATCAGGTTTGCAAATGGCGGAGTAGAACTGGTCAGAAGGAGGAGGAGATGGATCCAGAATGTGAATCATAGTGTCGGTGATGGAGAGAGAGAGAGAGAGTACATTTGGATTGCTATGTATTTGCAAATTGGGAGAGAGGAATGAGAGGCCACGACAACGAGACAAACTATCCTTTTCTCTTTGTTATAAGAGGCATAATAGTCAATCAAAGTTGAATGTCGTGGCAGTAAAAGTTAGGTTTCTGGCATTAGTGCCACCCAAAACATAAACCATAGTGCATGTAAAGTCAGTAAGTTTGTATGAGGAAGTTGAGCAACTGAACTTAGTCACTTGTTTACTCTTTATTTTGCTGTTGAGGTTTTGAATTCTATACTCATACTCTAGATGCTTAGATTTGCTTAGATGACTCTCTTCATTCTTATACCCATACTCGAGAAATGTTATTGTATGTGCATGTATCAATATCATGGTGTTAGAGTTCTTTTCTTCCTTTGATATACCCTTGTCAAGTTTGTATCAATATCATGAGTCTTATTATTGTGTTTTGTTCTTTTCACAGATGTTGGAGTATTTGGCCTCTCATTAAAGACTATATATGAAGAAGTTGGATTTTTGCTATGGATTCTACCATAATCTAGTTTTCTGTTAAATTTTTTTATTATTTTGTGCTCTAGGGTTTGGATATGCTATGTTTGATGCTACGTGCACTTTTCATGGTACGATTTTTCGTTATTTTGTATTCTGCGATTTTGGATATCGTTTGCTAAGTATTTGGTGAACACCTTTTATTTATAAAGTTATGAATGAATTGTTCTTGAATTTCAATACTTGATTATAGTAGATTGATGAATAAATGTTGCTCAATTTAATTTATTGTGAATCACCAAAAATAAAAAATCTAAGCAAATTTTAGAATTAGTATTAAAACTTGTAATATTATATTTGAAACCGACTAAAGTAGTTGGTAAAAGATGCCAATTATAACTGCTAATTCTTTTCACATTTATCGACTAATTTAGTCTGTAATTTATCAAATATTTGCCGACTGAATAATTAGTCGGTAATTTATCAAATATATGCCGATTAAATTATTAGTTGGTAATTTATCAAATATTTGCCGACTAAATTATTAGTCGGAAATATATTAAGTTTTTTCAACTAAATAATTCGTCGGCAATTAATTAAATATTTTCTGACTAAATAATTAGTCGGTAATTTATTAAATTTTTTCCACTAAATAATTAGTCGGTAATTATTTAAATATTTTCTGACTATATTATTAGTCTGTAATTTATTAAACATTACCGACTAAATAATTTTTTCGATTAAATTATTTGTCGACAATAATTTGCATTAGCCGACTAATTATTTAGTCTGGAAAAACAACAATTTGCCGACTAAATATTTTTTAGTCGGTGATTACCTTTGCCGACCGCAATACCTGACTAAAATGTCGACCAAATTTTTTAGTCGAAAATTATTATTGCCGACTAAGTTCCTACCTTTTGCCGACTAAACTGTTAGTCGGGAATGGTATAATTTCTTGTAGTGCCTCTCTCTCTCATCAAAAGAAAATTCTTGATCCTCTTCTTCTCATTATTCTTTTCTCATTCCGTCTCAATTCAACTTGAAAATCTTGAAACCTTCCAATGGATTGTGGTAAAAAGAAGCGTAACCACCCTCTGCTGCCCAACACCACCACTAACCGCGGTGGAGCAAATACATCGGATAGCAACCCCAATCAAGAGCGGAGCAATATCGATTGAAATTCCTCGATCCAGTCCGAATGTCAGACAGCTCAAAGCGGCGGAAACCCCCCTCTGCCGCAAAACACTGTCGCCGATCGCGCTGGAGCAAGATCGATCAACTTTACTTGATCGATGCCGAATGTCAGGCTGCAATCGTGGCTCACGAAGGCGGGAACCATGCCGAAGCCCTGAGCCTAATGAACGAGACGTGTCTTTGTTACAAAAGCCGTGGCCTCGTGTACGCGAACCGGTGTAAGATGCTAGCTTTGGAAGCTCTAAGAATAGGCACTTCTGATTGTGCCCTGTCATGGCTGGGAGCACTTAAGGAGCGCCGTCAAGTCGGCTCGGCGAGCGGCTTCTCTGTTGCCAAATCTGGTAGAATTCGGGACTCTCTACGTTGAATCACTGTACAAATTGTCTTGTAAAGTGGAAGGATTCGACGAGGTATTGAGAGAGGGCGAACGAGCGCCTATTGAGCATCCATTACTGCAATGCAAGGTTGTTGCTTCTTTATCATTCGCATTCGCAGTGAGGGTTTCGGAGGAAAAAATTGATTCACAAAGTTGTATATTTAAGTCAGAGAATTTGGAAATGGGTAAGTCCCGAACGTATTAGAATGCGATGAGTGATGAGAAAAAGATGGAGCTGATTGAACTTAGAATCGGGGACTTGAGAGAATATTTGATGCAAGGAAGCATTTGAAAACAAGAACAAATACGAAAACATAACTCACCAACTCACAATGTAGAGAAAGCTCTATGTTTAAGAAGTACAAAAACGAAGCCTTAGATTTGATTCTAGATTTTTTACACCTTACATTATCCTTTAAGAAGTACTCATAAAGAGAAATGCCTAAAGGTACTCTTCCTCCTAATTAAGGCTACTGTGTCAAAACTAGTTGACCTGGGATGAGCCCGAAATGTCGACCCTCACAACAACTTGTTAGAGCATCTCCAACCCATGCTCTATTCCTCCATTTGAGAGCATGGAACTCCTCCAACCCATCTTCTCAAGCCTTCTCTATTTGAGAGGATGAGATTTTGATTCTCCATATTAATTTAGAGGATGGGAGAAAATATGGAGAATCCCCTCTAAAATCACTTTATGAATAAATAGAAGGTTGTGGTTGGAGTAAATAGGAATACTGATTTTCTCTAAAATCACTTTATGATACTCTTAAATAGAGTATTGGATTGGAGATGCTCTTAGGGCCATCAGTAATAAGGTGCATCCTTCCTAATTTTTTCAAAAAGTGCCAAAATACCCATCATTTTCGCTAAATTATTCGTGTGGGAGAATTTTTGAGAGGTCCACTATAGCATATTTCTAACCTCACTAGTCCATTTCTAAAGTTTCTAACCCCTCTAGTCCACTAATAATTTCAATGACAAAACTATCCTATGTAAAAGGAACGAGGGCCTTGTTTGGCGAATACAAAAAATATATTTTTCTATTTTTTTCGATCTTGTTGCAACCACGTAACCACCACCACCACACCTACCACCACCACTTCCGCCACCACCACCACCACTGTCACCATGCCAATATATAATGTTATATGTGTGACAAAAATCTTCTTTTCTTTTCTTTTTTTCCCACCACCACCTCTGCCACCACAACCACTCCACCTCCTTCATCACCATGCTAACATATAATGTTATGCTAACATATAACGTTATCTGTGTGACAAAAATTTCTATTTTCTTTTTTTATTCCTGTTTTGAGCTTTTCTCTTTTTGAACCCGCCACCTCTTAACATATAACATTATATGTGTGATAAAAGTTTCTCTTTTCTTTACTTTTGTAACCTGTTTTGAGCCATTCTTTTTTTGAACCTGTCATACCTTAACATATAAGGTTATTTGTCTCCATCTGCGTTTTTGTTTTATGTTTGGTACTACATCAACAAAAGTGCACATATAATCTTATATGTCTCAATCTGTTCTCTGGACGTCGTCAATATAGATCTGAGACATATAAGGTTATCTATTGATATCTGGAATGTATTTTTTGCCAACACAAGCATATATCTAAACCTTGAACCAAGCCAAATATGTTCTCTGTATGTTGAAAAAATGCACATATAAATTTATATGTCACAATCTGCGTTCTTGTTTTATGTTTGGTAATACATTAACAAAAGTGCACATATAATCTTATATGTCCCAATTTGTTCTCTGTACATTTGGAAAATTAGAGCAGGTGTTGTTTTTGCTCTGTCCGTTATCTGAGAGAGAGAGAGAGAGAGAGAGAGAGAGAGAAAGCTATACAACGGATTACAAATAGAGAGAAAGTGGCACACACACAAACGCACAAATCCAAATAGATGATGAAATCTGGCAAATTCACAAATGGTTTGCTGTAATTGAATCTGAATCTGCAATCAACAACAAAAAAATCTAATCCCCCTATTTTTATCGATAAAATGGCGGCCCATTGATGGGGCTACAGCACAAGAACAGCATCGACGGGGTGGCTGTAATGGCAGACCCACTAAACCAATTGAACAGCAACAAGTAGTAATTGTATGAAGAATTCCGCCCTAAGATCATCGATTCTCATCTTCTTGTTCTTTCACAAAGCGATACGGACCGAACTCGATGGGCTCCACCACACCGCCATGGCCTTCGCCAACAATCATGAGAGTAACGGTGTGGCCTCACTTTTGCCGCTGTTAGAGAGAGAGAGAGAGAGGAGGCTGTGCTCTAGATTTGTTTGTGGTCTAGGATTTCCTCTATATGACAGTTTATATAGGAGGACATTTTTGTCTTGGTTTAATTTCTTTTTTAAAAGAAGTGGACTTAAAGCCTTACTAAATTATATTCGTGAACTAGAGGGGTTACAAACATTAGAGGTGGACTAACTCGGTTACAAATTTTCTATAATGGACCATAGACTAATTTTTTATTATATACTTTTCCATCTTTTCGTCTTTATTGAATATTTTTTATGATTCATGTATTTTTCGAAATTAATCATTCATCTCATTGAGAGAGGAAACTAAAAAGTAAAGAACACCTACCAAAAGCAAAAAATAAATTTACTAAGGACTGAAAATTTTTAAACAGCTGCTGTTTTATTTAATGTTGTTCTATATATATGAATTTTGCTTCATTTTAGACTACATGATTATGCTCTTTGGATCACTCTCGCAAAGACAAATAATTAATCTTAAAAATTATAACGAAATGCTAAACAATAATTATAAAAAATAAATAATGCCAAAAAATTACGAAAAGAAAAAATTTAAGGAGAACGAGTTGTCTTTTAACATAAAGAAAAGATAATTAATGTTCCAAAATTGCTATGTAGACAAAAATACCAAATAAATTTAGCAACAACTCATGCACCCAATATATTCTACTAAACCTAAGTTGATGGGAAAAACGCGCGGGTGGGTTTTGAACGAGTAATTATTCAGCGCTTCTGGAGTACCACACGGCGAGGTGTACCATGTTGCGTTACCTACGTGTTGTGATACTCCCAACTATTTACGTTGCGATAAATTTTCGCAGATTCATTTGTTTATTTTACACCAGAAAAAAATTTAAGATATTTTCCTTGTCTAAGCTAAAATTCTGCTGCCGCCCCCAAGGCGTATAAACGATCCTGTTTCCATCACGGGCAACATGCAGCTCATGATACTTGTCAAATTTCGACAGACACACACACACTCTGTATGAGAGAGAGAAGCTGCTTAGACACAATGAGAGAGAGAGAGAGAGAGAGAGAGAGAGAGAGAGACAGAGAGAGAGAGAGAAAAGCTGCTTAGACACAATGAGATAAGAGAGAAGGATGTCATCTCTACTACACGACACCTGTGCTGCCATTATGCCGCTTTTGTTGATTGTCTTCTTGGTTATCTTCTGCCCAAAACCCCTCCCCGATAAACGAAAGTAGTAGTAGACTAGTGGTAGTCGGTCAGTCCATAATTACCGCCGTCTTCTCCGGCAACGTTTGTGTACGTATAGCCGTATAGGTACGGTTTAGAGAAGCGTATACCATGAGTTTACGCTTATTCATATGCATGTTTGCGTATGTTTTGTAAGTATATAATCTCTCTCTGTTTTTGGATTTCTGTAATAGCACAACATGAAAGTGGTCGAGATGGAAACCAAAGATGAAACACTGGAGGCTCTGAAGAAGGAAGCTGTGGATTTGGTATGGAATTTCCGAAACTGCTCTCTCTCTCTCCCCGTTGTTTTGCTTACCCAGGCTCCTTTCAGTTATCGGGAATCTTACGTTAATAGTGTAATCCCAAGAGGCGCAGAATTTGTGTCTGCAGGGTCTGAATCACGTGAAAGTACTATATGTTATCAGCATATATTGCTATTTGCGAGGTCCAATGAAGAGATGATATTGGGTGTATGTGCGTAGCTATCGTTCAATTATATATGCGCAACGTAAAAAATAATTAAAAACTTGAAATTTTAGGAATTTTTACCCGGCTTAATTGCAAGAACACCCCCTTAACTATCACTTTTTGGCAACTTCACCCCCTTAACTACCAAACTCTCCAACTACACCCCCTTAACTACCAAATTCGAGCAACTTCACCTCTCCCCCATTTTCTGTTAAAAAAATGGATGGACTGAAAGAAAATGACCAAGGTACCCATAAGCTTACAAAAATAGTTTCAATAGGAGAGAATGGGGTAATCGGGTGGTGTGCTTGGGTGTTGAGGGGAGGAGGGAGGAGGAGGAGGAGGAGGAAATGGTGGAGATCTCATGGAGGTAGGTGGTACTGGTCGTGAGAGGGGGTGTTGGGTTTAGGTCAGGTGGTGTAGAGGGAGGAAAGAGATCGTGCAGAGAGAGGAGAAGATCTGGTGTGGAGGAGGGAGGGAGGGAGAGAGAGAGAGAGCGAGAGGGGGGGGGGATAGTTTGGTGTAGAGGAGAGAAGAGATAGTGTGTGTATAACACCCCAAAAGGGCATTTTGGTATGTTGAATTAATTTTTCATCCAACTTTGACATTTTCCATCCGAATTTCTAACAGAATTGGACGGAAAATGGGGGAGGGGGTGAAGTTGCTCGAATTTGGTAGCTAAGGGGTGTAGTTGGGGAGTTTGGTAGTTAAGGGGGTGAAGTTGTCAAAAAATGATAGTTAAAGGGGTGTTCTTGCAATTAAGCCTTTTTAGCCCCCCACACAGAAATTTAAGAATTTTTTCCCACTCAAGTGACTTGCAGGAATCAATTCCGTAGAATTTTTCCTAGTTAACCTAAACATTAGTATAAGCCATGAGAATATTTGAAGTTGTGCGGGGGCCGTGTCCCCCCTTGCAACCCCTAGGACCGCCCCTTTTCTCAAGAAAAGTGGAGTGAACTAGTGAAGTAAAGAAAAATGATATTTATTTTTCTGCCTACGTCTGATGTTCTTCTGTTGACGAAGAATTTTGAATTAAACCTAGAATTCCTTATTTGTTGCTGTATCTATTTTGGAGGAAAGTGTTTATATTAGTGGAAACTTTAAGGTTGTGAGTCCCACAACAAGTTACAGCAAAGTTGACTTTCCCATCCTTTCTGTCTAATTGAACGGGCCCTAAGGTTTTTTGTGCTGTTGTTGTTCGCATACTTGTTTTCCCTATGTGTGTGTTTTTGGTTCTTTTGATTAGTTTGGTTTGTAGTCGGTGGTGAATTTGAGTTTGTAATTTGATTTTGTAGGAGAACATAGAGATTGAGGAGGTTTTTGTGAATCTGCGATGTGGAAGAGAAGGACTGACGGCTGAGTTTGCTGAGGAGAGACTTATCATTTTTGGGTACAACAAGCTTGAGGAAAAGGAGGTGAAGCTTACAAATATAAAGTTTCATCTTTTTTACTTTTCTGGTTGTTGGTAGTGGTTATTTTGGGGTCTTGATAATGATGTTTCTATCTGTATCTTTGTTAGTTTGTGTGCACAGGAGATTTGGGGGTTCATTAGTTGATTATTAGACTTGCTTCCCCATTAATTTTGAAGTCTAACTCCTGCAACCAAACGTAATAGTTGAGATTTAGCCCAACTACTTTCTTTCTAAGAGCTTATTTATTTTTATTTTTGAACTTTGTAGGAGAGCAAGATTTTGAAGTTCTTAAGTTTTATGTGGAATCCTCTCTCATGGGTCATGGAAGCTGCAGCAATTATGGCCATTGCACTTGCTAATGGAGGAGTAAGCACTGTTTCTTTGCTACGCGTTGCTTGTTTCTCAGAAAGTAGGAGAAAAAAATCAACAACTCAAGTTGTGTAAGGATCAGAAGACGTGAGTTATTCTTATTTTAGGCAAATGAGCGCAGGTTGTTTTTATGGGAACTGAGTAAAGAAAATTTTACCATATATGTATGGTTTAGTTTATCGTGCGCTTTGTAAATTTTGTCTATCAGACTACTGAAACAAGGCATTGGTGTGTTTCTTTTGTTCCAACCGTTTTAAGTATCTGCGAGGATGTTGCTTAAAGGAACTTTTACATTCCCTTTGTGTGTGGCAGGGAAAACCGCCTGATTGGCAAGATTTCATCGGGATCATTATCCTTCTTTTGATCAATTCGACCATAAGTTTTGTTGAAGAGAACAACGCCAGCAATGCTGCTGCAGCTCTCATGGCTCGTCTTGCACCTAAAGCAAAGGTACTAGAAGTTGACAAGTGCTTTCTACTTTTCTTTGGGTTGAGTATCCAACATGATTTATGACATAACCTTCACATGGTCATTCGGCTTGCTTCACCAATTTATTTAGAGTCTATTATGAGTTACTATGGATATCTTCTCCACTAGATCGATGAAATCTAAGGCATGGTATCGTAGGTTCTTCGAGATGGGAAATGGAGTGAGAAAGATGCAGCTGTTCTTGTTCCAGGTGACATAATTAGTATCAAACTTGGGGATATAATTCCTGCTGATGCTCGTCTCCTTGATGGTGATCCATTGAAAGTAGACCAGGTGCTTTTAACCATAATTCTTGTCTCAGTCTAGCTGTAGTAGGTTGATTTCATTCTCTATTTATCGGTTCAGCTATCTTACTTCGATACGCTTTTTCTGGCATGCAGTCTGCTCTGACCGGTGAGTCCCTTCCTGTGACAAAAGGCGCTGGGGAAGGGGTTTATTCAGGGTCCACTTGTAAACAGGGAGAGATAGAAGCGGTGGTAATTGCCACTGGTGTCCACACATTCTTTGGAAAGGCTGCTCACCTTGTGGACTCTACGAATCAAGTTGACCATTTTCAGAAGGTAAGGACTTGTGAACTAATTTTTTAGATCAAGCTGTCCTAAAAAGTAGTAAAAATCATAATATTTATACCAAAGTGGAAGTGAACCAAATTGAAGGCAAGAGGTCCAGTTTGTTTCTCAACCATACTTTTACCCTTCATGTTCATTTCAATAAAATGGCTCCTAGTGTTGGTTAAGGTTTTCAGTATGACCATATCTGAAGCCCACCTATTCTGGTAGATGAGTAAATACTTGCCATATAACAAAGTCCATTTCACATTCTTTTTATTCAGTTGTTCAGTTGTTTCCGTTCGGCCTTTGTGTTTTATCATCATCTTTTTACGACTTGTAGGTCTTGACTGCCATTGGGAATTTCTGTATATGTTGTATTGCTGTGGGGATGATAATAGAGATCATCGTGATGGTCCCAATTCAACATCGGCCATATCGCCAAGTAATTGACAATTTGCTGGTCCTCCTTATCGGTGGGATCCCCATTGCCATGCCGACAGTGTTATCGGTGACAATGGCAATTGGTTCCCACCGCTTATCTCAGCAGGTTTGTTAGAGGGGCATTCTGATGTAGTACACTAACTGTTTTTAGTATAAGGCTGCTTGTATGCACAAGGTTGTTCTTATTCTTAATCTTAACAATTGTAGGGAGCCATCACAAAAAGAATGACAGCAATTGAAGAAATGGCCGGCATGGATGTGCTTTGCAGCGATAAAACTGGAACTCTGACATTGAACAAGCTGACGGTTGATAAAAGTCTTATTGAGGTTTATCTTTTTCCTTTGGTTTTTTGTCGGGTGTGGTTACTTCAGTTTTAATCTCTATATTCTGTATTCTAGTTGTTCCAATCTTTTGCCTGGATGTATTCTCGTAGATCTTTGCTAGAGGAGTAGATGCAGATACTGTAGTTTTGATGGCTGCCAGAGCCTCCAGAGTGGAAAACCAAGATGCGATAGACGCTGCCATTGTGGAGATGCTATCCGATCCAAAGGAGGTAGGCCAATTAGGATTTTAACCTTCCAGCACATAGATACAAGTGCAGAGGTTTTATAATGCATCTGATCCCTAATAGCTGAAATAATGCACAATAGCAGAAGATGAGATTTTTTTATCTAAAGGACTTTTATTACAGTTCTTTGATGTATTTAATTTTAATCTAATATACTAATATCAACTTTGGTATGCTCGATGGTACCATAAAAAGGCACGGGCAGGCATTCAAGTGATTCACTTCCTCTCATTTAACCCCACTGATAAGCGGACAGCTCTGACGTATATTGACATTGAAGGTAAAACGCATAGAGTCACCAAAGGTGCACCAGAACAGGTACAATAATCAATAACAGTGCTCTTGTGTCTGATGATTGTTCACTGTATTGTAAATTTACGCACCTATTATTGTTACTAGATACTCAACCTCGCACACAATAAATCAGAAATTGAGTTGAGAGTTCATGCTGTTATTGATAAGTTTGCAGAGCGAGGGTTACGATCTCTTGCAGTAGCTTACCAGGTACTGTATTGTTGTTATTATATGTTGGTCATTCTCTCTGTTATTCTTTAGCAAATGCACATGCCATTTGGATTACCTATTAGTTTATAGTTGATGGACAATTTTGAACATTTTTTGCAGGAAGTTCCTGATGGAAGGAAGGGGAGTCAAGGAGGTCCATGGCAATTTGTTGGCCTCATGCCTCTCTTTGACCCACCTCGACATGACAGCGCAGATACCATAAGGAGGGCTTTGAATCTTGGAGTAAATGTTAAGATGATCACAGGTGTGTGTATTTTAGTGTTTGTATCTCCTTGTGTTTCCTGTTGCATACTCCCGGTATGTGATTTGAATTTATTCTGTTAAGTCAGTTCCCTATAAAAGAAAACATAAGAACTACTTAACAGGATTTGTTTTTCCTTTTGTATTCTAAATTTTCTACTGTTTTTTAATCCTAATAAGTGCATGGTCTGTGACAAGTGTTTAACTGTTTATGAAAGATTTTGTACCACGATCATGAATGATCTCATTTTATTGGGGTAACGTGATACTTTTTTTTTGCTCTTTGGGACATATAGAACAGAACAAAAGGTGGTGTTGGGATTCAAACTTAACAACCTGCCATCTCACCCTTCAATCATTTCTTTTGAGTCTCTCCTTTGCGTCAGTTGCAGAACCTTAGAGGGTGAATAAGATCTTGTGAGATTGCTAACACCGACCAACTGAATTGCTGGGAATGACCTTCGAGTCCCTAGCAAGCTTTCTGGATGAACTTCCCTCGGGAGAGCTTAGACGGCTTGACTGAAGTTCTTTCTCATGGAAGTATGCTTCTTTGCTAAACAGGACTCCCTTAGACTAGAGAAGGAGGATGCAGGTGTTGGACCCCAGTCAAAGGGATAACATGATACTACAAGCCATAAATCAACTAGGCGCACGGCCGAAGCCATGATGTGAATATTTTTGTGTGGGTAACAGACATTTGTAGAAACAGGCACAGTGACGGATGGTTAAACGTGATATTTTTTGCATGGGTAACAGGCATTTTTTTTGTTTTGTAGAATAACATTGCGATATTTTCTGTAAATAAAAGTTGGAAGACAAGGCCAAAGTTCATAGCTGTCTAGTTAATATTTGTAGAACACCAGGAACCTGGCCTTTCCTTATAATAGGTACTCATGGTTCAAAAGCTGCCAGCTGACCATGATAAGTTCAAAATATTGTCAGTGTGCGTGTGCAAGAGAAGTTCGAACTATTGTGTGTGCTTGTAAGATTGGTTCACAGCATTCTGCCAACAAGTGCATCCATCATATGTCTCTGTTTTATTTTCACTTTTCAGAAGTATGTTTCTTATTGTTTTCTTCTCTTTCCTTATTATCTCCAATCCATCTACCATGTGGTGGGCTTTTGCCCCTTTTGTTGATCGTATTTCATTTACATGACCCTTCTCTACCTCAATTAGGTGATCAACTGGCAATAGCAAAGGAAACAGGACGCCGATTGGGTATGGGAATCAATATGCATCCATCATCTGCCTTGTTAGGACATAACAAGGATGAGTCAATTGCACATTTTCCAGTTGATGAGCTTATTGAAAAGGCTGATGGTTTTGCTGGCGTTTTCCCGGGTAATGTTTCTTTTCGTGTGTTGCTCCTTATGTCGGTTGATAGGATTTCTACACTTAGGTTAACTATACCCAGGCTTAGGTCCTACCTAACATCCCCAAGTGAGAACAGTTTGATACCTTGAAATCCTCGAAAAGGAGCAAGGTAGGCACCACTTGCAACTGGAAACCAATTTTCCATCCCCTTCTCTTGTGTAATACAGTTCCATTGTTGCTTAAACAACAGAATATTGAATTCTCAGTGTTGAATGTTCCTTGAGCACTTCTTCTGTGGTTCTTGTTAATCGACCTCATCTGTTGGTACAGAGCACAAATATGAGATTGTAAAACGTCTACAAGCTAGAAAACACATATGCGGAATGACTGGTGATGGAGTTAACGATGCTCCTGCCCTTAAAAAGGCTGACATTGGCATAGCTGTTGCTGATGCAACTGATGCTGCTCGTAGTGCTTCTGACATAGTCCTGACCGAACCTGGCCTTAGTGTTATCATCAGTGCTGTCCTAACTAGTCGCGCAATCTTCCAGAGGATGAAAAACTACACGGTAAGTTTTGGTTGTGATCAAGAAATAGTTTGATAACACACATTAGCAGAGGAGAGGTTCGGCATGTCAGTTAGCACGTCTACTGTGCAAAAATGCATGCATTGTGAGAAAGCTTGGATTTGCAAATTAGGCAATGCTACCTATCACCAACCCGTTACACTGATTTTATACCACTGCTGTCATGGTAAGAAATGATTCTTCTTGATTTTGTCCTCATAGCTTATTTTTAGAAACAAACCTCTTGAAAGGTATTCCACTACATTGTACACAAAATGGTAACCAGAAGGAAAATCTATCTGTTCGAGTTACGGGGGAGGAACGTATAGCATTTTTCTTACACGTGGTCTGTCAGGTGCCTACAGTACCTGTTCTTTGGTCTGTGGGTTGCTGTATTTTCTAAGTATTAAACCACTTCACAAATCTCCTTCAATTGTCACCAAATGGTATCACGGCCTCTGCAAACTGCTCTGCTGCCACTGTTTATCTTTATTCACCATTTAGTATACTGAAAACACGTGTTACAGTTGCAAACACACTTGCCTGGTTGCCCCTCCTTGGGGGTTGGGAAAGGACACTTGAAAAGAAAGCACACACTCATACACCCAAACTCAATTGTGCTCTATGGGGCATAACAAGCATTGTGCCTTGTACAACTGCTGATAAATGATTTGTATAACTTACTTTGTTATATTTTGGATGTTATTGGTGCAGATATATGCAGTTTCTATAACTGTCCGTATTGTGGTAAGTGTTCTATTTTGGGCAACAAACAAACCATGTCTAAACGTTTTACATTACTTGGACATTGTTGTAGGATCACATGGCTTGTACTCTTTTACCACCTTCTCTGTTTTTTTGACAGCTTGGTTTTATGTTACTCACCCTCATATGGAAGTTTGATTTCCCTCCCTTCATGGTGCTGATCATTGCCATCCTCAATGATGGTTTGTATTCTGTCTGTCAGAGTGAATGCACATGCCTTACTTTTCTAGTTATCAGATAGACAAACACAAGCATGTATATTTGTGTGTATTTCTTCTCATTTCCTTGTCATTAGCCTTGAATACATCTTTTTGTGTGGGGTGTGAGTCCTTAATATGGGTCATTCCAGGCACCATTATGGCAATATCAAAGGATAGGGTGAAACCATCTCCTCAGCCTGATAGATGGAAGCTGGCAGAGATCTTTACAACTGGAATTATTTTTGGTAGTTACTTGGCCATGACGACGGTCATCTTCTTCTGGGCAGCATACCAGACTTCCTTCTTTCCTGTAAGGAAACTTATAACTACAGTAAATGGCAATGCAATATTTGATTGGGCATGGCGCATTCAGCTAAGCACCCAGTTTAAATTTTCTGTTTTCTCCCTGTCATGTAATTTTCAGCGTGTATTTGGGGTTCCGTCTCTCCAAAAAACGGCTCATGGTAGTAACTTGAGGAAGCTTGCATTGGCAGTTTACCTACAAGTGAGTATCACCAGTCAAGCCTTGATATTTGTCACACGCTCTAGGTGTTGGTCTTTCCTTGAACGTCCAGGCCTTTTGCTTTTGGCAGCTTTTGTTGTTGCTCAGTTGGTAAGTGAACTTCGAACCCCTTATCTTTTCTCTACATCTCTTTTCCTTTGACAAGTTTTTTCCAACTTTTATGCAACCTCTGATTATAACCTTTGTCAACTTGGAGCAGATTGCAACACTGATTGCCATTTATGCAAATTGGGGTTTTGCTGCTATTGAAGGGATTGGATGGGGTTGGGCTGGGGTGATTTGGCTTTACTGTCTTGTAATCTACATCCCCCTCGATTTTATTAAGCTCGCCATCAGATATGCACTGAGTGGGAAAGCTTGGGATCTGATGTTTGAGCAAAGGGTATGGTACTCATTTTAAAAGCATAACAATGAATGAATCTCTTGAATATGATCATCCAGTAAAACTGTTTTATATTGCAGATTGCTTTCACAAGGAAAAAGCATTTTGGGAAGGACGAACGTGAGCTTAAATGGGCACAAGCACAGAGGACCCTCCATGGGCTGCATCCTCCCGAGACCAAGACCATGTTTGGTGATCATGGTGCTTATGCAGACCTTAATCAGTTGGCTGAAGAGGCGAAAAGACGAGCTGAGATTGCAAGGTAAACAGATTATCAATTTTGAGACCTTAAAAGGAGTGATGCTTTAAATTTGCTAGCAATTCTTAAGTAGAAATACCCTTCTGCATTGCCATGTTTTCCTTTTTCAAATGTTTCTTTGACTATATAACAGGGATTTAAAGAGCCTACAGTAAAAGATCCGTTAAAAGAATTTTTTTTTTTTGTTCTTTTTTTTAAACAATCCATTGTGGGAAAGTTCTAGTTTTAGCATTAGAAGCCCAACAGCTTGACGGGTCGGTGACAGATTGAAAGAATATGTAGTAGAATTGATATGATTCGGAAGTGAACTTGTCTTTTAGGGGGATACCGGATGGGGGTACTAGCGTAGACTTCATCCACTGAAACCTTTGGGATAAAAGCCCCACTACTTTTTATTTAGTATCGTCTTTAAATAACTGCGCTCCTTGGGACTTAGGTTATGGAGTTATCCGAATAAGTCATTTATACTCCATATTTAATCAACATGCAAAATCTGTAAATCATGTCCGATGATTAATTAAGTTACTAACCCACTTATATGGTCCAACTTGATGGATGAATAATGTAAGAAAAATAATCATGCCAATGATCTAGGTTTCTTGTATATTATGGAACACACTGCACTCAACAAAACTCAATAGAGAATTCAGAAATGATATGAGTATACCAACCACACACGAATGTTGCACGCACACACAATTGGCAGTACACTTGGAAAACAAATCTGGGCACAAGGTGGCTCCCACTCTCCACTCTCTCTCTTGTTTTGAATCAGCGAAAAAAATTCAAAAATTTCAAAATCTCGGACTTAGAAAATTTTCTCTTAGGGCCTACCGATTGAATTGATTTTTTTTCGCTGATTCAAAATAGGAGTGGGAGCCATCTTGTGCCCAGATTTGTTTTCCACATGTACTACCAATTGTGTGTGTGCAACATCCGTGCGTGATTGGCGTAATCAGAGCATTTCTGGAGAGAATTATATAGCCAACTCCAAGGTATCGGGTTTATTGGTGAAGGTGAAGGATCTTTCAAATCCAATGCATTGCGATAGAAATACAATACAACATAGTATTCAGATCTCTCTCTCTCTCTCTCTCTCTCTCTCTCTCTCTCTCTCTCTCTCTCTCTCTCTCTCTCTCTCTCTCCAGGTTGAGGGAACTGCATACACTCAAAGGCCATGTTGAATCAGTCGTGAAGTTGAAGGGCCTCGACATTGATACAATTCAGCAATCGTACACTGTTTGAGGGAGATCACAGCTTTACTTGTAGCTATACTTCGATACATATAGAATGTTTTTTATTCTGATGTATCATAGAGAAATGGATGTAGACGTTTGGATGCCAATTCCTTGTCCTTCGTTGTACGCCTTCTGCAGTTATTACGGATTCCTCTCCCTTGATTTTCCGCCAAACTCTACGAACTTGGTTGGGATGTGGTTTTGCCATGTTTTATGTAATGGTGGCTTGAGACTGGGTTAGGGTTTGGGACTTGGAAAGTAGAAACCATCTTAGCTCTGGGATTAGGCTGCAAATCATATGCGATAACCTTGCTTGGGAGGATGCAGTGCATTGGTAATCTCTATTAATATTACCCGATTGTATTGTACCCTATTTTCCCGGATTCCTATGGAGAAAAATACAAAACTGCAAGACAACAGCGTTGTGTTGACAACATCAGGATCAGCTTATGGAATCCCCAACTTCAAACCACAAAATGCAATCCAACCTGTGATCCAAGTTGGCAAAGAAAGTCTACGTGCACAATACACAACTCCTGAGTTGTGTTTTGAAGTTACATGCGTAGCATCGATCATTAGAAAACAAGCTGGAAAGCAGGAACCAAATGCTACCCTACAAAGTTCCAAGATTAGCTCATATTAGACATACATCAAAAACGTCCGGTCCGAATATCCGTGAGATCCACAAATGCATTATGAGACAGCATCTAAGGGTTTGATGTTTTCTCAAGCACATTCAGTAATAGATACCTTTGATGTTTCAATGGAATTCAAAAAGTCCTGCACGGATCCAAGTATTTGGCAACACAAATCAGATGGAACTAAGATGCATAATCACCTTTGTATTTCCAAATGAAGAGAAATTATTGCAAGTTTTCACCATTCAAAACAGGTACGCTCATTACAATCATTCCAAATTTGTGCTTTCATCGACATAAAATCATTGGGTAAGTATAAGAAGAGTGTTTATAATCAAGCAGCGAATTTCGGTTTAACTCTGTGCTTCTCAACCTTCTGCTCGAGCTCATCCTTCATAGCACCGACGACCCTGTCCACCTCCTTCCCTTGCTTCAGCAACACGAACGTCGGCATCGCCCGAACCCCAAATTCCTGGGCCACATCCTATCATTTCCGCCAACGGAAACACAATCAATCCGTCAAAGAAATGAAAAAACACAAAGCAAATGTTCCTAATTGCAGAGAGTGCTATAATGTTCACCCGCCCATAAAGTACATGAATATTTTCCACTTTGTATGGAGCTCATGCGAGGGAGACTGCTCTAGAACCACACATTTATGTTGGGTCCATATGGTTAAATAATTTCACCACACGAGGTTCCATTTTGACAATCAGAATCCTTTGTTTCATAAGGCATGATTTTCTAATCATTCCAAAAAAGTCATCTCATACAAAAAGTGTTGGACTAGTAGTCAAGGCTTGGGATTTAGGAGCTTCCTCCCTCCTAAGGTCTTGGGTTCCAAACCTTCAAGTGCTATTAACTCCTTTGGGGCTAGTCCATACGGAGTGGGATTGGAATTGGGCTCCCCACAAGTGGGCAATGGGATTGGGCCCCCAGAATTAGTTCCAAACCTTCAAGTGCTATTAACTCCTTTGGGGCTAGTCCATACGGAGTGGGATTGGAATTGGGCTCCCCACAAGTGGGCAATGGGATTGGGCCCCCAGAATTAGTTGAGATGCGCGTAAGCTGGCCCGGACACCCGAGTTATCAAAACAAAACAAAAAAATGTGTTGGATCCGATAACGCTAGTTCTGATTTAGAATTCCAACCTAGAAATGAAATTCTGGACGAAGAATCAAACGATTAGATCAAACATTCAACTACCTAATTAGGCTGATCATCTAAATTCCATTCTTGTTGAGAGATCAGCCAAAACAACAAACACACGCCACACAAAGATCAAGAACAAAGACAAAGAACGCAAAACACAAGTTTTTTACCCGGCTTTCCAACTGTGTAATTGTAACTGTGCCAAATTTCACTATGCTTCGAATGGAGAGAGTACAAGTTACACGCGTATAGCTCACAAACCCAACAGTTCCAATCATGAATGATGAATCTAGTAGAGCTCCGCACAAAAGTGAAACAGTACTACTCCAGTAACGTTTATTCACTTGTGATAATGGGTCAAAAATGGTGAACAAAATAGCACATCGAATGTTTACGAATTGAGAACAAATGAAATTAAAATCTTACCGACAACTCATCCACGTCGATCTTGATGAACTCGACGTCGGCATATTTGGACGACATCGCGTTGATCACAGGCTCCATAAGTTTGCAGGGTGGGCACCACGACGCTGAGAAATCGACCACCATCTTCACGAGAGGGGAAACAAAAGAATCACATCCAGAAATTCAATCAAAATCTCAACAAACAGAAAAAGAAAAAAGGCCCTAGTTTTGGAATAAGGTAGTGATTTACCAGCTTGGGGATATTTTTAGACTCATTGAAGTGAAGCTGCCACCGGTTGGAGGAGTGGAAAACGATGACGGAAGATGTCTCCGACGACGATTCGGAAGAGTCTGTATCAGGGCCGCCTCCAAACCAACTCGACACAAACGCCCCCATTGACTCTCTCTCTCTCTCTCTCTCTCTCTCTCTCTCTCCGTATCTACAGAGAGGACTAGAGGAGCCGCAAGAGAAATATAAGAATTCCCTTATCCTAAGTTGAATGTCCCGTCACGTTCCGCTTAATTTTTACGGAGCAGAACTTTAGGAATCTTTTTTATCTTTTTTTATCTTTATTCTATTCCTAAGTTGAATGTCCCGTCACGCGTTCTGCTTAATTTATGTTAACTTTCACATCGACATTAACATTGTTGTAAGGGTGGAAGCGTTGCTATCAATGTCGGCATCTTGGTCATTCGTTTCGGTACTAATTTTTGTGGCGATGGATTTCTAACTATTTGGTTCTCCAAATGTATCGTGTGTAAGAATTTGAAATTGCAATGGTAAAGTTTTGCTTCAGGTACAATGACAAATAATGATTTGAAGAAGTTGATAATATAACACAACTAGTCAAATCATATTGGCACAGATATACAATAAGCACGTAACAAGTAAAGCTTAAATGTTAGTCAACATGTAGAGCCTATGTTTTCTCAAGGAACGTTCTCATAATAGACCTATCCTATCTGACTTATTTTCAGTTACGATTGACCCAGGGAAAGAAAATTTTTATTTGTTTATTTATTTTTGCCAGGTACACTATTTACTAAGTAACCTCCTCCAACTTTACGATATCTTTCACAGGGGGTTTGTCTCTTCGTCTTCAGACTTTAAACTTTTTGTGTCGGTTGATCAGCTAGCCAAATAAAATAGGAGCGGTTCCTCTATCACTTTCTTCGGATCGAAGTCAATGTTAGTTTCATACTTCTTCAAAGTCTAAATTGCAACATCTAATAAAATGTTTATACGCTACACTCAGGTACGATGTCACATAGTAAAACAAAAACGAAAAATTCATAAATAAGATAAACACATAATTATCCAGGTTTAAACTATTGGAAAGTGATCTACCCAATTTATCCAAAGTCGAGGGTTGAACCTATGATCTGATACCATGTTGTAATGCCCCAATTTTCGGACACGTTAATTAAATCATTTCTAATTGATTTAATAATTTATAAAACTAATTTAAGAAATGAAATTTTATTAAACAGAGTTTAGCAGCGAAAATCTCAAATACTAAATTCAAAACTACTTAATTGTCTTTACAATTCAACAAAATAAAACAGAGTTTGACAAATGTGATAACACTTTTGAAAATTTAAATAACAATACTTCAAAATAACGGAGTGTTTAAAGGTAATGCATTCGAGGCTCGACAAATTCTCCTTTCTCAATTGGGAGGTCCTCACCCTGATACTGATCATCTTGCAGCGGATTTTGTCCTTCAGTCTCTTGATTACGTGGCTTGACACGCCAGCCCAACGACACTATAATGAGTTTTGAAACTCAGTAGATAATCTCAATCCTACTAACCCCTTACTCTACAGTTAGCAGTTCAACAATATAACAATTGATAATACACAAAAGGTACAAAATAATAGCATATCATTTTTTTTTTTACTATCCATCAACTTACATGAAATCTAAGAATTCTCTCCACGAAATCCTTTCCTCCCACATCTACCAACTTTGATCGTCCCATGGAATAACACTTCCTTTGTTTGTCCTGCACCAAGGTTCTAAACGAATAATACAACTAAATCATGTACTCAGTTTGGATTCACCTACAACCATAATAAAGGAACAACTCACATGACAACTCAGCAATAGGGGTCACACTATCTCATTGCCAAAATCCTTTACCTTCTCCCAACTCTACACACTGGGTACTTTACCATACTCATAATCTACACACTGGGTACTATACCGTATTCAGGAATTCTTTACCGTTTCCCAAAATACTGTACCCGAAATCCTTTACCGTCCTTCACACACACACACACACGCATTAGGTACTGTACCGCATTTAAGATCCTTTACCGTATCCCAAATCCTGTATCCAAAGTCTTTTACTGTCCTCCACACATTTTGAGTACTTTACCATACTCGAGATCTTTTACCGTTTCCCAACTCAACTAAAGGTACTTTATCGTACCAGGGTCCTTTACCGGCACCCAATATTGTCAATCAACTTTGCCATTTTTATCTTTTACTTATACACGACTATATGTTCACTACTCGAAACCATCCCATAAATCCAAGTGCGTTCTAGCACGAACAACATGATGCAATCAATAATAGCTCGATTCATAACATAATACATTTCAATGAGATAAAAAGTACACATCAAATAATATTGTGCGAGTAAGTAAACACATAATATTTTATGATTGGACTGATGCCCGTAAGATTTATTGAACAAGTAAATTAATTAATTATAACATGCACTTATTCTACTAAAAAGAAATCAACCACATAGTTTAGGTTCAAATTGAGAACTAAAGTATATTCAGGGGCAAACTGCAATTTCATAATATCACTTTAAAAGAAAAACGTGTATGCTACAGTAGCCTTTGGTTTTCAATTTTCAGGAAACAGAGTACTTCTGGTTTAATTTACGAGTATGATAAATATCATTATAACTTTTCAAATTCAACATATATAAATTATTTTATACTTAGGATAAAGTAGGGAAACGATTATACTACCTTTAATAAAACGATTCGGTGGAGTCCGGTGGGTTTTCGTTTGGCGGCAAAAGATCGGTATTCTAGCAGCAACTTTGGACTGGAATAACTCGAACAAACCTCTGTCATTTTGGATGATTCTTATGTCTAACGCGAAGATCTTGAAACGCTCTATAACTTTCGTGAAGAAGTCTAAGCCCGAAATCCATTCGAACTAGGAGGAAACTGGGGGTTTTCAGAAGTCTTGTGTGCTGTCTGGAACAGAAATTCAAAAATTTCACTGAATTTTGGACGACGATAACTCTATCAATCCTTGACCGTTTTGGACAATTCTTGGGTTAGAATCGAAGCTCTCGACCCCCTCTACAATATTTGTGAAGAAACTCAGGCCTAAAAATGACATTAACAAGGAAGAAACAGGCCATGAACAAAGGTATGTGATATGGATGAAAATAGAGTTTGTGGGATTAAAGATTTGATGATATGAATGCATGGGATGATTTTTCCACCCTTCTCACATACCTAATTCTTCTTCTTTTTCCCTTGTTGACTGCGTAGTGTTTTTTTCTCTCAGCCAAGAAAAATGGGACAGAGAGATGAGTTTGTTTTTTTGTAGAGAAATGAAAGGGAGTAGAAAAATGAATGGGAGGTGGGGAACTAATAATATAGAGGAGTAGTGGAGGAAGGTGAAAGTGTGGGATGTTATAGAGATATAGGGAGAGATTGTTTAGGAAGAGTTTGAAGGGGAGTGGATAAGTGAAAAGATAAAGATAGAGGGAGAGATTGGTGAGGGATGGCTAACCAAATCCTATAAATTATGAGATGGTTACTAGTATGTATAATATAGATAAATATGTACACACATTTATAGTTACAAGTTAAGGTAAAATTATGCTAAACTAATTTCAGTTGCGAAAAATTAATCTAGGTTCTAGTTTAATCTAATTACACTTTTAAATAATTAATCGATTACCATAGACTATTTGGTTAAAAATAATTTCTTTATTCGAAAAAAATAGGGCAAAAATCCAGGTCATTACAATCTATCCCCTTTAAAACAATTTCGTCCTCGAAATTTGATCGTGTCTTTTGTGTTGAACAATCGCTGATCGTTATTGCAGATGATGTGAAGTAGTTTTTAGGCTGACTCTCTTTTGCTGAGGCTGGCCGAGAACTTAAACTAAGCAAATAGTCTTGTCTTGTATGTTCTTCTCTCTATGATGGAATCTATACTAGTGGCTTTCAAAATTATGTCGTTGTCCAGCATAACATCTTTATGATTTGGGGCTGTAGTTTTAATCAACGAGCCACCTCTCCAACTCTTTGCAAAATTTTGAACTATCCAATATGACAGCGACAGCTTCCCTTTCTTTTCAAAACGAATGATATCAAGTCGCGGCTAAATCGAAAAAAAGAAAAATTTAGTTTTCTGCGTCAAAGTCAACAATATGGTTCTTTTATTGATGTAGTTTATTGGTTGAGTCCGAGCGATTAGAAGTCGTTGTCGTATCACCTTCGCTTTTTCCGTCTTCTTTTAAAAGTTGGGTCTTTGACTCTCAGAAGGTGGGTCCTCCCCCATACAGAAACAAGAAGATTCGACAAATTTAAATAAAATTCAAATGGTTTGGAGGTCGAAATG
Organism: Rhododendron ovatum; assembly: GCA_019656835.1. Taxonomy (NCBI): domain Eukaryota; kingdom Viridiplantae; phylum Streptophyta; class Magnoliopsida; order Ericales; family Ericaceae; genus Rhododendron; species Rhododendron ovatum. The sequence continues at coordinate 35,832,106 of CM033800.1, read as the reverse complement.
CCAAATGGAAAGGGTGACATATCGTTCTCTAAGAGTCTGAGTACAAGTAGTTTGGATTTGAGTAGCAAGGAGTGGTTACTATCAAGTTACTAAGGACGAATCAATGATGAAGGTTCATGTAACTACAATAACGATGATTCAAGACCAAACACGCGAACAAAATGGATGGATAATTGTTCATTTTATTTAACGGATGAGAAGAACATCACACAATATATTGGAATGAGCCAATGTAAAAGTAAGAAGAGTTGAACCGAAAATGTTTTGATTCGGAAACAGTTCCTCTTTTTATTACTTGCCCCGTGAGAGTCTAAAAATTTCATTTTTATGTTGTGAAAAATGAGTTTCAATCAGCGATTCAAATTTCATTTATAAAATCTATTTTGAAATCCAAAATTAATATTTGACGAACATGATTTTCAATGTGATTAATGTTCATAACGATTTCTAAAAATAACATATTCGATCATCGAAGTAAACCCACAAAGACCTATGGATACCTTAAACAGAACCTCTCCGATTCCTTGGGAAAACGGGAGAGGATCCCCTCCTGGAACAGATATGTCCCGTTCCCCCTCCCGGAACAGATATGGTAAAGATGGCAGTTCTCAAAATTCATGTACTAGAACTAGATGGCCATCTGTTGGAGAATATCAAATACCTATTAGACAAACTTATTTGAACTCCATTGATCCAAGTCTCTCAAATTCTTCTTGGAAATAGATCTTAATTTCCCAAATAACAAATTCATTATTAACGCAACAGAATTTACGAGAGACTAGTTAGCATACTAGTCCAAATAAGAAAAACAACTCGTCACAACGAGCAATTTTTGCGCACAAGAAAGAAAGAGAAAATCTCTGCAATATTATTAATCAAAAAGCTTTAAAAGTTGAATAATTGAATAGGTTACAGCCTTTTTTATAAGACCCTAACTAGGGGTGTGCAAAATGAGAGTTGCTATATGTACCGACCATGGGGGAGGGAAAACGTACCGACGGCCGCCGGCGGGCGGTCTCCGGCCACCGGACGGCCGATCCGAGCCATATATATACACGAAAAAAGTGTGCTTGGATCAAGCACCCTACACACCTCGGATGCCATTGATTCCCACATGGGCCCCATCGGTTTTTTTTTATAGAATTTTTGGACTGCTCGGATCGGCCATCCGGTGGCCGGAGACGGCCCGCCGGCGGCCGTCGGTACGTTTTCCCTCCCCCATGGTCGGTCCTCATAGATTTTCTGGTGCAAAATACCCTCGGGTTCGCGACCCGACCCGTCCCGAAGGGGTTCGGGCGGTTTCTACCAACTGTTTCGGACGGGTACGGGTTGGAATATACAATTTTTTTTGATTTTCGATTCGGATTCAGGTATGCGCCCAGACAACCCGTCGGTCCGACCCAACCCGACCCGACCATATTATATATAGTAATATACATATATATACATAATAACCCTGATTCTCTCACTTTTTCAAAATGCCAAAGCAGCGCAGCACACCCCCACGCTCCACGGTCCTCCACTCTAGATCTGATGCCTCCACCGCACACTATCGGCATCCAGTCCAATCCACCTTCTCTCTCTCTCTCTCTCTCTCTCTCTCTCTCTCTCCCCACCAGATGCACACCGTCCGCCGTCCAGACTCAAGCCGTCCACAATCCGGTATGTTTTCTGCGTTTTCTTGACTTTATTGCAGCAAGAGGAATAGATTTTCTGCGTTTTCATGTCCTCCTTCCTCCGATCTGCATTTTCTGGCTCCATTAGTCCAACCCTACGGGTCCGACCGACGCGACCCGACCGAAAGAATCGGTTATCGGACGGTTCTTCTAAGTGCTCGGTTCGGCTTCAATTCAAGAAATTTACAACCCGACATGGTCGGGTCGGGTCGGGTGGCGGGTACGGGCCAAACCCGACCCCGTCCGACCCGTGCACACCCTTAACCCTAACCCTAACCCTAGAAATCCTATTGTAAAAGAAAAAATAAATCATGCCAAAACAAGCGGCATTAAATAAAAGATATTTTCTAATTAATTGAAATAAAATTATAATTCTTGTTGACCAAGAATCATAATAAAGGTAGAAATCAAATCAAACCGAATATGGAAAGTTAATAATTCTAACCTAAATGAAAATATTCCTAGCCAAAAAATATTATTCTAAAACAATAAAAATAAAATACGAAAACTCTCCATTTTTGTCTTACATCAGTTTCCTTTTCTTCAAAAGAACTCGACCTCGAGTTCTCGTTGGGAATCTGCCATCTTCCATGCCAAAGAAACAGATACTTAGAATATTTCAACTCCTTCCTGAACTTGAAATAAAACTTCAAGAAAAAATGTATTTACAAATATTGTTTCTCAGCATGCTTTAACTTGTTGACAAAATTCACTAGATGAATGTTGAGAACCCGATCAAATTGCTGCACTCCAAGAAAATTGACAACTAAAACCTTATGCTGAAGTTGTTGGTTCTCTAGACTTTGATTTATCATAGAGTTGGTTGGCACTCTTTTGTTAGAAAATCAAATTTTAATAACAGCCATATTTTCTTATAGTATTGCAATCAACTCCATTGTGGGTGATTCATCAAGCCCAAACGTTCAAACCTTCAATGCAATATTCTTTTGTTCCTCCACAACCGCATCGGAAACAATTTCAGTATCCTCTTGCACACAAGCATCAATGTTAATTTCGTCTTGATCTTCAACTTCAATTTTGACCTCTCTCACAGCTTCTACAATAATTTGTTCTGTATAATGCTGTTTTGGCCTATATTTTTCCTCCAACAATTGCTCATAATTCCTTGGTAAAAATCTCTCCATCATACATTTTTTAATTCTGTACCATGCATAAATTTGATGTTTGCCTAATTGATCTCTTAGAAATTGCATATCTAGTCACCATCGTAGCGCTAGACCCGTAAGCTTCACTAACAAATACCTCCACATTTGTTCTGTCGGAATTTTTGCATACTCGAAAGAATCTTTAATGTCAAGAATCCAATTCAAATGATCTTCAAAAAATTCAAGACCACTAAATTTTGGTAAACTATTGTAATACCTGAAATTTGATTGTCGCTTTGTCAACTGATAAGCATCACGATTTTTAAATAGCTCACCTTCAAATTTATTCCTACTATCGTAGTGATAATAAGAATATCCTCTAGAGACATTTTGGTTAATAGGTTGGTTGTGGGCAAATCCCTCAACGTGGTTTCTATCAACTTTGCGTTTAACAGGTTTACCATGGGCAAATCCCTTGGTGTGAATCCTGTTAAATCATTCACCATGACCAACGTTAATGGGTGTGTCTTCAAATTTGTTTGGTGCCATTGAACCAGGCAAAGCCTTACTCTGATACCATTTGACGCAGTTGAATTCACTTGAGACTAGTTAGTGTACTAGTCCAAATGAGATAAACAACTCATCGCAGCAAGCAATTCTTGTGCACAAGAAAGAAAGAGAAAATCTTTGCAATATTATTAATCAAAAAGCTTTAAAAGTTGAATAATTAAATAGGTTATAGCCCTTTTTATAAAATCCTAACCCTAGAAATCCTATTGTAAAAGAAATAATAAATCATGCCAAAACAAGTGGCATTAAATCAAAGATATTTTTTAATTAATTAAAATAAAATTCTAATTCTTATAGACCAAGAATCCTAATAAAGGTAGAAATTAAATCAAACCGAATACGGAAAGTTAATAATTCTAACCTAAACAAAAATATTCCTAACCAAAATCTTATTCTAAAATAATAAAAATAAAATACAAAAACTCTCCATTTTTGTCCTACATCAATTATTCTGAATGCATAAATCCAAACACTACCTAAAAGACAACTGATTAAGTTAGACGACAGTTCGATTATGATAATATTTCCACAAACAAAGATGTTATCTGCATTTAACGCGACAACATAACCAAAAAAAAATTCATGGTTTTACACACTTCTCAAAAGGTCACTATACCAAAAAAATCAACTCTTCTATCCTGAAATAGAATGTTTGCTCTTTTATCCAAGTCTCTTTTTCCTCTAATAAAATGTTTGCTTCGCCTTTAAAAAAAAGAAGACAAACTTGAGAAGATGATGAAGTTGTAGGATGTATGACATCTGCAGGAAACTTTATTGAAATGGAACTGCAATGCCCTGCTTCTTGTAGACAATAGCCATGGCCATGTACCGAGTACCCATCCCAATGGGAGTCTTCTCTTCGGGACCTTCCCAAAACTGCGCTTCACCTTCACCCACCAACTGCCAATATCCTGTCATGAGAGACCCTTCTTGTTCATCCGTCTTGCAGTTTTCTAGCAGTGCTTCAAATCGGAAATTTATCCCGAGAGAACCAAGAAATTGAGACTGAGTGATTGGCCCATGGACCGACACATCTTCTGCGAAATGTTGGATGTCATGGAATCAGTACTAAAATTATCTAAAGCCGATCTTCTCAGTAGCTCATTAATTTTTCATTTTTTCCCCCAAGAAGAAATTGATGAAAACACAGAAGATTCACACAGCAGATTTTAGTGTTTACCTGAAACTTCCTCAGCAGAGTGCCTTATAGAGGCAAAATCAACGTATGCACTAAGATCAGCAGTCCTAGGGTTATCCAATATGTCAACAAACTTACGTTTTCGAATAGCCTGAAAAAGCATATGGGTGTAAGAAAACCGAAACTAGAATGAGAAAACAAGAAACGCAATGCAAATTCTGGTTTATGCGAGAATGATGCTAGGCACCCAGCAGTATTCATCGACAGCCGTGTTCTTTTGGATGTCGTAGATGAAGTGTGCAAAATTATAATGGATGTTCATATGTTCTACTGCATATTTGTATTTGAACACAGTGGTAAAAATTAATATAACTTAAAAATGGCCAAGTAGTTTTCATTCTCGATACCAAATGAGACCTTTTCCAAACATTGTAGCCTTCCCTCTTTATATGTTAAAAAGGACTTTTTAGACAAAGGAAAAAGTTGGACGGCAAACATTCTTCATTAAGAGAGCCCCAGAATGTCAACAACATAATGCACAAGATCTATCCAAACCATAAAACCAAGTAGTCTATTCCAGCATAAAAAGTATATTTCAATGAACCCAAAGACAGCGGACCTGAAGACTGTCTGAGACTAATCCATTGAGGCCATAATCAATAATGAGAGCCCCTCCTCCATCAGAACTTATTCTATTCGCAATTGTGAGTCAATTCCATCGCTTTTGGACAAACCTCAATTTGACCAACTTTAGCAAGTTCTTCAGCTGCAGCCCACTTGCAGCGCTTCATGAGAAACAGGGTCGCAGGCATAGGTCGGGGGGAGAGTACGAAATTAAACCTGACCACCAAAAAACAAATGATTATTCAATGATCACTTTAGGACCTCTTTAGAAAGAATCTAGTTGGGATAGTACGACCAGTCCACAAAGACATGCGTTGAGTCTAACAGCGATAGATGAGGAAGCGAAACTTTATGATGAATCTTCTGCAACATCGATCATTTTCTCACACCAGCCACGAGAAGCTCTCTGCCAACAAATAATAAAATCATATAGTCCACGACACAATTGTTTGAGACCATGAACTATGGTACGATAAGAAACAGCTAGTAGTCAACATATATACCAAATCCAAAAGCAACCATGTTGTTTCTTTTGTTGCCACAAACGAAAAGTCGCAACATCCATTGAAAATGCCCGAGCAACAGAAAGTAACTCTACAAACCTGAAATTGATGAACTGGTAGAGCATCAAAGAATTCATGGGCAATTATGATCGTTGGCACTGAAAGAGAAAGAAAGAAGGGGCATAAGAACTCATATGGTCAGAGAAAAAGAAGGCAGCAATTTCTCTAACCCTTAAACAAACAAATACTGTATAAAATCAATATGCAAGTAACTGAACCAAAGATATCAAATTTTTTGGATAGATAGTAATGGACGTTTTAACCCAGCAACCAAGTGTTTGCCCATCACACAAAATCTTTTAATATATGTTGGCTATAGGTATTAATTTCTTATCCTTCTTGGATTTCCCGGAAACAGCTTCACACTTCTGCCGAAAACAGATAAAAATGAAAAGAAGAGGAGGCAATGGTAACAAGGACCGCACAGAAGATCGTCTAAGCCCTAAGCTTATAGTTTCAGCTGTCCAACTGACAAATTACTGATACAGTTAAGTGGGAAACTGGGTATGTAAGCAACGACTTTCAGTTGTAGGTCTATATAGAGTTGGTTAATTACCAACTTATAATAAACATAGCCTTGTAGTGAGGACATTAGGTTATATGCTGGTTCATATAGAGTAGGTTTATTACCTCAACCTAATCCCGAATCGTAATCAACCTGCCTTGTTAGAGCAATTGGAGAGAGAGTAGTAGTACATAACTAATACCTCTGCATCCCACTTCTGTAGACGGTTCAAGGACTTGGTCAATGCATTACAAACTCAAAAGTGAAAGTTGACTCAGCTGAGTTAACTTCGCACCAAAATCCACCGACAGGAATTTGGAACACAATACCTTAGCGGAGGACTAATAGGTAAGCATCTACGTATTGTCTAATTGAACATTCAGACTGTATAGATGAGCAAAATAAATTTATCGCCGAAAGAGCCCGTGATATGCGTATTCGTGGAACAGAACAATGAAAGCAAGATCAGTTGACGCAAACAATTTCCCCATGCATTTGCGCACATTACTTCTATATACGAAGCTCAAGATAATATCATACATCCTGCCGGAACCTGCTCCAGTGTAGCATGCCATGAAACAGGGGTTCTCGACAATGTACTTATAGTTCTTTTTTCTACACTCACGTCAGAGCTATCTTCATCGATACACTTCAGGTGGCCATACTGAAGCTTCTGTAAGGTTGGACTACATTCAACCATGAGCAATGTGGGACAAGTTTTAACACGTTCTGGGTATCCACTCAAACAAAGTGCTCGTATTGAACTCTAGCAAATATGTGCTATGAGAATTAGGTTATCTTACACGAAGGAGATCGGCCATGAGAGTTCCTCTTCCTGGACCCAGCTCAACTAGGTTAACTCTGTTTGGCCGTCCCATTTGTTCCCACAAACTCTTTGCCCAAACACCAATCATCTGGGAGTTATATAACCAAGAGAAATATGAGTTGTCCATGGTAGCAAATCTAAAATAAATCCAACATTCCACTCTCAAACTAGAACATACTAAATCTGTCGGAAATCCATCTTCTTCTTTTTTATCTCAACTTTACATTACAACCTAAGAGAAGACTACATAGAAATCCAATTACCTCCCCAAACATTAGACTCACTTCCGGAGAGGTGATAAAATCACCTTCTGCGCCAAAAACATCTCCATTGTTTTCCTTTTTCAAATGTTTCTTTGACTATATAACAGGGATTTAAAGAGCCTATAGTAAGAGATCCGTTAAAAAGAATTTTGTTTTTTGTTCCTTCTTTTTAACAATCTATTGTGGGAAAGTTCCAGTTTTAGCCATTAGAAGCCCAACAGCTTGACGGGTCGGTGACAGATTGAAAGAATATGTAGGAGAATTGATGGATTCGGAAGTTAACTTGCCTTTTAGGGGGATACCGGATGGGAGTACTGCGTAGACTTCATCCACTAAAACCTTTGGGATAAAAGCCCAACTACTTTTTATTTAGTATCGTCTTTAAATAACTGCGATCCTTGGGACATAGGTTTTGGAGTTATCCGAATAAGTCATTTATACTCCATATTTAATCAACATGCAAAATCTATAAATCATGTCCGATGATTAATTAAGTTGTTAACCCAATTATATGGTCCAACTTGATGGATGTAAATAATCATGCCAACCATCTAGGTTTCTTGTATATTATGGAACACATTGTACTCAACAAAACTCAATAGAGAATTCAGAAATGATACGAGGACACCAACTACGCACGGATGTTGCATGCACACACAATTGGCAGTACATGCGGAAAACAAATCTAGGCACAAGGTGGCTCCCACTCTCCACTCTCTCTCCTGTTTTGAATCAGCGAAAAAAATTCAAAAAATTCAAAATAACGGACTCGGAAAATTTTCTCTTGGGCCTACCAATTGAAAAAAAAAATTGAATTTTTTCCGCTGATTCAAAACAGAAGAGAGAGTGGAGAGTGGGAGCCACCTTGTGCCCAGATTTGTTTTCCACGTGTACTACCAATTGTGTGTGTGTCCAACATCCGTGCGTGGTTGGCGTACTCAGAGCATTTCTGGAGAGAATTATATAGCCAACTCCAAGGTATCGGGTTTATTGGTGAAGGTGATGGATCTTTCAAATTCAACGCATTGTGATAGAAATACAATACAACATAGTATTCAGATCTCTCTCTCTCTCTCTCTCTCTCTCTCTCTCTCTCTCTCTCTCTCTCTCCGGGTTGAGGGAACTGCGTACACTCAAAGGCCATATTGAATCAGTCGTGAAGTTGAAGGGCCTCGACATCGACACAATTCAGCAGTCGTACACTGTTTGAGGGAGATCACAGCTTTACTTGTAGAATGTTTTTTACTCTGATGTATCATAGAGAAATGGATGTAGACGTTTGGCTGCCAATTCCTTGTCCTTCGTTATATGCCATCTGCAGATATTACAGATTCCTCTCCCTTGCTTTTGATTTTCCGCCGAACTCTACGAACTTGGTTGGGATGTGGTTTTGCCGTGTTTTATGTAATGTTTTTCTTGAGGGGCTTGAGACTGGGTTAGGGTTTGGGACTTGGAAACCATCTTAGCTCTGGGATCAGGCTGTAAATCATATGCGATAGCCTTGCTTGGGAGGATGCAGTGCATTGGTAATCTCTATTAATATTACCCTATTGTATTGCACCCTATTTTCCCTGAATCCTCTGGAGATAAATACATACACAATTGCAAGACAGAACAGCGTTGTGTCGACAACATTAGGATCAGCTTATGGAATTCCCAAACTCCAAACCACAACATGCAATCCAACCTGCGATCCAAGTTGGCAGAGAAAGTCTACGTGCACAATACACAACTCCTGAGTTGTGTTTTAAAGTAACATGCGTAGCATCGATCATTGGAAAATAAGCTGGAAAGCAGGAACCAAATGCTACCCTACAAAGTACCAAGATTAGCTCATATTAGACACACATCAAAAACGTCCGGTCCGAATATCCGTGAGATTCACGAATGCATTATGAGACAGCATCTAAGGGTTTGATGTTTTCTCAAGTACATTCAGTAATAGATACCTTTGATGTTTCAATGGAATTCAAAAAGTCCTGTACAGATCCAAGTATTTGGCAACACAAATCAGATGGAACTAAGATGCAAAATCACCTTTGTATTTCCAAATCAAGAGAAATTATTGCCAGTTTTCACCATTCAAAACAACAGGTACGTTCATTACAATCATTCCAAAATAGTGCCTTCATCGACATAAAATCATTGCGTAAGTACAAGAAGTGTGTTTATAATCAAGCAGCGAATTTCGGTTTAACTCTGTGCTTCTCAACGTTCTTCTCGAGCTCATCCTTCTTAGCACCGACGACCCTGTCCACCTCCTTCCCTTGCTTCAGCAACACGAACGTTGGCATCGCCTTAACCCCAAATTCCTGGGCCACATCCTATCATTTCCGCCAACAGAAACACAATCAATCAGTCAAACAAATGAAAAAACACGAAGCAAATGTTCCTAATTGCAGAGAGCGCTATCATGTTCACCCGCCCAAAAAGTTATTTTCCACTTTGTATGGAGCTCACGCAAGGGAGTAATTATTCCATAGTCCAGAAGCACTACCACATGGTGCTCCGGACTGCTCTAGAACCACACATTTATGTGGGGTCCATATGGTTAAATAATTTCACCACATGAGTTTCCATTTTGACAATCAAAATCCTTCATTTCATAAGGCATGATTTTCTAATCATTCCAAAAAAGTCATCTCATACAAAAAGTGTTGGACTAGTAGTCAAGGCTTGGGATTTAGGAGCTTCCTCCCTCCCAAGGTCTTAGGTTCCAAACCTTCAAGTGCTATAAACTCCTTAGGGTCTAGTCCATACGGAGTGGGAGTGGGAGTGGGAGTGGGCTCCCCGCAAGTGGGCAATGGGATTGGACCCCAGGATTAGTCGAGGTTCGCGTAAACTTGCCCGGACACCCAAGTTATCAAAACAAAAAAATGTGTTGGATCTGATAACGCTAGTTTTGATTTAGAATTCCAACCTAGAAATGAAATTCTGGACGAAGAATCAAACGAGTAGATCAAACATTCAACTATCTAATTAGACTGATCATCTAAATCCCATTCTTGTTGAGAGATCAGCCAAAACAACAAACACACCATAAAGATCAAGAACAAAGACAAAGAACGCAAAACACAAGTTTTTTACCCGGCTTTCCAACTGTGTAATTGAGTACGTCCACGGCTAATGCCAAATTTCACTATGCTTCGAATGGAGAGAGTACAAGTTACACGCGTATAGCAATCGATGAATCAGACCTCACAAACCCAACAGTTCTAATCATGAATGATGAATCTAGTATGAGCTCCACACAAAAGTGAAAAAGTACTACTCCAGTAACGTTTACTCACTTGAGATAATGGGTCAAAAATGGTGAACAAAATAGCACATCGAATGTTTACGAATTGAGAACAAATGAAATTAAAATCTTACCTTTAACTCATCGACGTCGATCTTGATGAACTCGACGTCGGTAAATTTGGACGACATCGCGTTGATCACGGGCTCCATAAATTTGCAGGGCCCACACCACGACGCCGAGAAATCGACCACCATCTCCACGAGAGAGAAAACAAAAGAATCAGATCCAGAAATTCAATCAAAATCTCGACAAACAGGAAAAAAAATGAAAAATAAAAAAAAAGAGCCCTAGTTTTGGAATAAGGTAGTGATTTACCAGCTTGGGGATATTTTTAGAGTCATTGAAGTGAAGCTGCCATCGGTTGGAGGAGTGGAAAGCGATGACGGAAGATGGCTCCGACGACGATTCGGAAGAGTCTGCAGCGGCGCCGCCTCCAAACAGACCAGATAAAATCGCCCCCATTGACTCTCTCTCCTCTCTCTCTCTCTGGGGGTCTATAGAGAGGACCAGAGGAGCCGCAAGACAAATATATCTTGTGAATTCCCTTGTTTAACGTGAATGACCCGTGTTTAACCTATTTCGCTTAATTTTTAAAACGTTTGGAATTTTTTGTTTTTATTAAAAAATTCACATTTGTTAGATTTTTATATAAGTTCTTAGTGGAACAGGAAATGAGTCAAGATAAACGTAAATTGGCCTGACACTGACTAGAGAACCAAATAAAAAAGAAAATAAATTTTTTATACCGCTGGTGTAAATATTTGTTTACTCTAAATTAATTGCATTGTACCACATCGCAATGTTTTATTAATTGAAACTACTATTTTAACACGTCGCAATGTAATTGATTTGATATAAACAAATATTTACACCGACGATATAAAAAATTTATTCTCAATAAAAAAGACCTCCATAGGCAAGAGGACATTTATTTCTTCCCCCACTTTTTTAGATGTGATACATTTTGGTCTTCCACTCGCCTTTTTGTGATGCCTAGTCTATTTCTCCCTTTCTTTCTTTTTTTAAAAGGTAGTCTATTTCTCCTTTTAATCTTGAGAAAATCTTATTTTTGGAGCAAGCGCAAATAAGAGTTTACAATGCTCAATCGTGACCATTCAAAAGTGTTTTGGTCGATTTGGGATGTTAATAAAACTTTTTCGAAGAAGAGTTAAACTTTTCCTTGGAAATTTTTTATTAAAATCCAAACCATTCAAAACACTTTTGGACTGTTGCGATGGATTGCTGTCGTAAATAAGTTGTTGCTGGCTGCTCTGAAAATAAGTATTTCTCTTTAATCTTAGTATTTGTATCTCATCTACATTAATTAATAAATTTTTCTTTTGCCTATCCAAAAAAAAAAAATATCAGACTTGTCTGCAGTCCCTATAGAGGTGTGGTTGGAGTGTTCGCAACAGTCGGATGACATTTTTAACGATTGAGATTTTAAAAAACAAATGCAGGAACTGAGTTTTTTTAAAAGTTTTGACCGTTAGATACAAAGATGAACGACTTTAATTAAACTGCAAAGACTCTTTACAGTTGGACGACAGAGAATCCGCCACCCCTAAAAAAAGACTGTATACATTTGGATGGCTATAGCGGATGATGCGACACGACTATGATTAAATAAATACTCTGAGACACGCCGTCGCCATTGAAATGTGGAATTTGTGGAGATTTTGGTAATAAAAACGATAAGCCAAATAATATGACTCAAATAGAGACGGAACCAGAATTTTATTCTAACAGTGACGAAATATATATTAAAAAAATAAAAAAGATGCATTACAATATTAATACTTATCTGCTATAGAAAAAATTAAAATAACATAATAAAAACTATAGTAAATGATATTTGTCATTTGCAAATAAAGTACAAAAAAGACTAACTTTAATTTTGGGTATCGATAATGTCACTCCCTAAATTTATAATGTCACTTCCCAGATTCCTATATGGATTTTCTAAATTGATAACTGCACTCCCTCTTGGGAGTGATAATATAAATTTTAAGAGTGACATTAAATTAAATTCTCTTAATTTTTTAGGGTTAGAGTGTGGAGTTTTTTTTTCTTAATTACACATCATTATTTATATTATTTTACTGTGGCCCATTTAATTTAATTTTGGAATACTTTTTAGGTCTCCTTTCTTGAAAACAAATAGAAGATTTATCACTAATATATAATAATAATAATAATAAAAACCTAACAGCGGCAAGACTATATTAATTGGGGATAAAAAAAATTCACATATAATAATTGTATTTTCTAAAATTCTTATCGCGGCGGCCGCCACTAGACCCTCTGATTCCATCCTTCTCAAACTTGTTCATTTTATTTAAAGAATGACAAGAAAATCACACAATATATTGGAATGAGCCAGTGAAAAATAAGAAGAGTTGAACCGAAAATGTTTTGATTCAGAAAAAGTTCCTCTTTTTATTGCTTGCCCCGTGATGGTCTAAGAATTTCATTTTTATGTTGTGGAAAATGAGTTTCAATCAGCGATTCAAATTTCATTTATAAAATCTATTTTGAAATCTAAAATTGATATTTGATGAACATAATTTTCAATATGATTAATGTTCTTAATGATTTCTAAAAATAACATATTCAATCATCGAAGTAAACCCACAAAAGACTTACGGATACCTTGAGCAGAACCTCTCCGGTTCCTTCAGGGAACGGGATCCCCTCCCCGGAATAGATATGGTAAAATATGGCAGTTCTTACAATTCATATACTAGAACTAGATGGCCATCTGTTGGAGAATACCAAATGAGATTAAATTCTTTACACCATTGGTATAAAATATTTGTTTCATCCAAATTAATTATATTGCTCCACGTCACCATGTTCAAATAATTGGGACCACTGTTTTGACAACGTGATGTAATATAATTGATTTGGAGGAAATAAATATTTACACTGGCGGTGTAAAAAATTTAATCTCATATCAAACACCTATTAGACAAACTTTTTTGAACTCCATTGATCTAAGTCTCTCAAATCCTTCTTGGAAAACAGATCTTAACTTCCCGAATAACAAATCCATTATTCCGAATCCATAAATCCAAACACTAATTTCAGTTTGACCAAATAAAAAAAAAAAAAAAATCCAAACACTACGTACAAGACAACTGATTAGGTTAGACGACAGTTCGATTATGATAATATTTTCACAACCAAAGACGTTATCTGCATTTAACGCAACAACATAACCAAAAAAAATTGATGGTTTTACACACTTCTCAAAAGGTCACTATACCAAAAAAAATCAGCTCTGTTATCTTGAAAATAGAAGGTTTATTGCTATAAAGACAAATGACATCTTCAGGAAACTTTATTGAAATGGAACTGGAATGCCCTGCTTCTTGTAGACAATAGCCATGGCCAAATACCGAGTACCCATCCCAATGGGAGTCTTCTCTTTGGGACCTTCCCAAAACTGGGCTTCACCTTCACCCACCAACTGCCAATATCCTGTCATGAGAGACTCTTCTTGTTCATCTGTCTTGCAATTTTCTAGCAGTGCTTCAAATCGGAAATTTATCCCGAGAGAACCAAGAAATTGAGACTGAGTGATTGGCCCATGGACTGACACATCTTCTGCGAAATGTTGGATGTCATGGAATCAGTACTAAAATTATCTAAAGCCGATCTTCTCAGTTGCTCATTAATTTTTCATTTTTTCCCCCAAGAAGAAATTGATGAAAACACAGAAGATCGAAAGCAGATTTAGTGTACACCTGAAACTTCCTCAGCAGAGTGCCTTATAGAAGCAAAATCAACGTATGCACTAAGATCAGCAGTCCCAGGGTTATCCAATATGTCAACAAACTTATGTTTTCGAATAGCCTGCAAAAGCATATGGGTGTAAGAAAATCGAAACTAGAATGAGAAAACAAGAAAAGCGATGCAAATTTATGGTTTATGCAAGAATGATGCAAGGCACCCAACAGTATTCATCAACAGGCGTGTACTTTTGGATGTTGTAGATGAAGTATGCAAAATTATAATGGATGTTCATATGCTCTACATATTTATATTTGAAAACAGTGGTAAAAATTAATATAACTTGAAAATGGCTAAGCAGTTTTCATTCTCGATACCAAATGAGACCTTTTCCAAAAACATTGTAGCCTTCCCTGTGTATATGTTAAAAAGGACTTTTTAGACAAAGGAAAAAGTTGAACGGCAAGCATTCTTCATAAAGAGAGCCCCAGAATGTCAACAACATAACATAATGTATAAGATCTATCCTAACCATAAAACCATGTAATCTATTCCAGCATAAAATGTTGTTTCAATGAACCCAAAGGCACCGGACCTGAAGACTGTCTGAGACTAATCCATTGAGGCCATAATCAATAATGAGAGCCCCTCCTCCATCAGAACTTATTCTATTTGCAATTGTTTGAGTCAATTCCATCGCTTTTGGACAAACCTCAATTTGACCAACTTTAGCAATTTCTTCAGCTGCAGCCCACTTGCAGCGCTTCATGAGAAACACGGTCGCAGGCGTAGGTCGGGGGGAGAGAATGAAATTAAACCTGACAACCAAAATAAATTAAATGATTATTCAATAATCGCTTTAGGACAACTTTAGAAAGAATCTAGTTGGGATAATTCCAGTCCATAAAGACATGCGTTGAGTCTAACAGCGATAGATGAGGAAGTGAATCTTTACGATGAATCTTCTGCAACATCAATCATTTTCTCACACCAGCCACGAGAAGCTCTCTGCCAACAAATAATAAAATCATTTAGTCCACAATACAATTGTGTGAGACCATGAAATATGGTACGATAAGAAACAACTAGTAGTGAACATATATACCAAATCCAAAAGCAACCATGTTGTTTCTTTATTGCCGCAAACAAAAGTCACAACATCCATTGAAAATACCCGAGCAACAGAAAGTAACTCTACAAACCTGAAACTGATGAACTGGTAGAGCATCAAAGAATTCATGGGCAATAATGATTGTTGGCACTGAAAGAGAGAGAAAGGAGCATAAGAACTCATATGGTCAGAGAAAGAAGAAGGCAGCAATTCCTCAAACCCTTAAACAAACAAATACTGTATGAAATCAATATGCAAGTAACTGAACCAAAGATATCAAAAAATTTGGATAGATAGTAATCAACATTTTAACCCCATTCTTTAGCAGGTTAATTGCCAAAATTAACCAAGTGTTTTGTGTGACCATTTTTTGTTCGATGAAGTATTTGGCATGCTGACCCATTCAAATTGGTTTTAAAAGATTTTAGCTGTCTTCAACAAATACTTTACGAGGATACAAAATAACTTGAAGAATACCAGCACATCCACCAACTGTTAGCATTGCTCTTGCCCCCAACATCAAAGTTTCCCCCAAATGAGTTTCCATCACACAAAATCATTTAACATATGTCGGCTATAGGTATTAATATCTTTTCCTTTTTGGATTTCCCGAAATAGCTTGACACTGCTGCCGAAAACGGATAAAAATGAAAAGAAGAGGAGGCAATGGTAACAACAAGGACCACATTGTAGATTGTCTAAGCCCTAAGGTTGTAGTTTCAGCTATCCAACTGACAAACAACTGACGCAGTTAAGTGGGAAACTGGGTATGTAAGCAACAACTTTCGGTTGTAGGTCTACAAAGAGTTGGTTTATTAACTCAATGTAATTCCCAAATTATAATAAACATAGCCTTGTAGTGAGGAGATTAGGTTTTATGCTGGTTCATATAGAGTTGGTTTATTACCTTAACCTAATCCCGAATCATAATCAACCTACCTAGTTACAGCAATTGGAGAGAGAGTAGTAGTACATAACTAATATCCCTGCATCCCACTTCTGTAGATGGTTCAAGGACCTGGTCAATGCTTTACAAACTCAAAAGTAAAAGTTGACTCGCCTGAGTTATCTTTGCACCCGAATCCACTAACAGGAGTTTGAAAACGATACCTTAGCAGAGGACTAACAGGTAAGCATCTACATATTGTCAAATTGGACATTCAAACTGTATACTGATATGCTTATTCGTGGAAGAGAACAATGAAATCAAGATCAGTTAACCAAACAATTTCACCATGCATTTGCGCACATTACTTCTTTATATTAAGCTCAAGATAATATCATACATCCTGCTGGAACCTGCTCCAGTGTAGCATGCCATGAAACAGGGGTTCTTGACAATGTACTTATAGTTCTTTTCTCTACACTCACGTCAGAACTATCTTCATCGATACACTTCAGGTGGCCATACTGAAGCTTCTGTAAGGTTGGACTACATTCAACCATGTGGACGTTCAAGGATTCTGTAAAGTTCTTAAACTTAGATGCTCCCTGCAGAGAAAAGTTGCACAGATTCAGTTGGAATATCAATTCAACCTGTATATTGATTCACGCGAAATGCACTGTAGATTTATTGAACCTGACGTTCTGGGTATCCACTTACACAAAGTGCTCGTATTGAACTCTAGAAAATATGTGCTATGAGAATTAGGTTATCTTACACGTAGAAGATCGGCCATGAGAGTTCCTCTTCCTGGACCCAGCTCAACTAGTTTAATTCTGTTAGGCTGTCCCATTTGTTCCCACAAACTCATTGCCCAAACACCAATCATCTGGGAGTTATTTAACCAAGAGAAAAATGAGCAGTCTATGGTAACAAATCTTAAATAAATCAAACATTCCACTCACAAACTATAACACACTAAATCGGTCGGAAATCCATCTTTTTTATCTCAACTCTACCTTACAAGCTAAGAGAAGACCACATAGAAATCCAATTACCTCCCCAAACATTTGACTCACTTCCGGAGAGGTGATAAAATCGCCTTCTGCGCCAAAAACATCTCGATTAATGTAGAAACCAGCTTTAGGATTTGTCAAAACTTCCTCCATGTACTCAGCGACTGAGATGGGCCCGCCACGGAACTGAGATACCACAACCGATAACAACTTCAACTCCCAGTTATTAGGGGAAAAAAGAAGACAAAGAAGAACAAATAGACTAACACTTGGGACATCCCACGCAAATTGAATTGGCCATAATGTCTTCTAAGAAATTCTATAACAAGGTGTATTCTAGTCACATCTGCATTCTACATCTTGTAAAGCATGATGCACTGACTCATAATCCTTGGCAAATTCAAAAAAATTCTCGCTTTGAATTCTACACATATACACTGGTAATTCCTCAGTCCATCTCCTTTGAGACATTGAGGAGCTGAAAATATTTAGTTTATCCACTGTGTCTTCAGGGATTACATACAGCCCTGTATATAAAGCTTGGAGACAAACTGACTTAGAAGACCTATCTGTCCGTAACAAAAGCCTAACTAACCAACTTACTAACTAAGCTAATAAACTTGACACTACACACTAAACTGATCCGGGGAGATCAATCAACATCAGATTGGATTTATAGGCACTTCGAATTTGGGAAAATGAGAGAAAAGAAAGAGTAGTGGCTTTGTTTGGTTTAAGTCTAAGAAAGTTATTTTTGAGAGTTGAGTGGTAATGAGTGGAGAGAGATAGAGAGAGAGATTTATTAAAAACTGTGCCGAGAGTTAAAAGTTACTCCCGAAGTTGAGAACCAAGTGGAGTGAGTGTTTTCTCACCCAAATGAGCTGTAAACAAAATACACCAATAAAGATATCTTCTGTCTTGCTTTCTCATCGTTCTCAACATTTTCCTCTCTTTGTTATCCAAATAAGCAAAAAGACTCTCCTAACTCCTAAGTTCTCTTGCTCTTGAGAAATTTAAACTGAAAATCTGGAACCAGATGAAGACAAAGAGGAACCAACATAAGAGGGCGGAAGCAACAAAATCTAGGGAAGAAAATAGATTGCCCTTTTTTCTATAAGAGTGGGCAAACAACGAGATTCCAAGCCGCGCATGGTGAATTCACAATCCACTACAACAACCAACCTTTTTTTTATGACTTCTTTCTATCTTTTATCAAAGAATCATACAAACGGTTGATTTCCACGTGATACATTTTGTATCGATTGAGTTTTGTCGAGCCCATCCTCTTTTGGTAGTTCTACCTCAGAATTTCTTTGTTTCTTTATTTCCGGAATATGAGTGTGCGATTGTTATAATTGATCCTATAGATAAAGATTTAGTATTGACGAGCTACAGTGATTGCACCTATTAAAGCAATTAAAACAACTATTGAAATGAGCTCAAATGTAAGAAAATGCAAACCTTGATAATGCCTTTGAGATGCTTAACAAGCTCAGAATCCGAAGAAGGCCCATGAGAATGCTCTGCACCAAAATTGCTCAGTTCAAACTCATCGTGCCAAATACAGTAGGTAAGAAAAAAACACCATAAAACATCCCCAGCCGCTACCCAATTTTTTACCAGATTCTTTGACTCAAAACCAAAATACGAGAAAAACCACAGAAAATCCACTCCAGTAATTTACTCAAACCAATATAAAATTGTTTACCAAAAGAAAAACCTACATAAAAAAGAGTATTACTCAAAAAATTTACTCTCAAATTTTCACTCAAAAATTTATGCTTATGTTTGGGTTAGCAGCCCATTTAAGTGCTCCCTGAAACGAAGCTTTTGCACAAATTTTTAGCCAAAACTGAGAAAAAAATTGGAACGGCTGCCGGAGATGATCCAAGTATGTGCAAAAAAATGAATGGGAAAGAAGTACCGGGTGGATTATACAAGCCAGAGCGATCGACGGAGATGGAGGAAGAGGGCTGGGGAGTGGTTTGGGGAGATTGGTTCGAGTCCTCCAAGTGTTCGACGGAAGTGCTGGTTTCGATTTGGGAGTGCGATGTGGAGGAGGAAGAAGAACAGCGTTGTCCAAAAAGCGAGGAGGAGTGAGGCGTGAACAGACGTCGGCGACGGTCAGTGGAAGCTTGGAGCAGTAATCTTCTCAACATTTTTTCGAAGAGAGAGAGAGAGAGAGAGAGATGTTCCATACATCTGTGATGAAAAACGAGCTTCTCTCCTCTGTCGTAAAGTTTTTAAACTTTAAATAAGAAAGAGAGTGACATACGATATCAACTGGGGATGTAGCTCAGATGGTAGAGCGCTCGCTTAGCATGCGAGAGGTACGGGGATCGATACCCCGCATCTCCACTGTCGTCTTCGCTATCTTTTTCCTGGACTTTGTTTTCTTCTTTTTTCTTGACTTTTTTTTTTTTGAACGGCCCAAAAACAAATTTAAAATTATTACAAAGATTTCTGTGTTTGGTTTGCTTCTCAAAAAGAATTTTTCAAAAAATTCCTCCTAGATTTCCCATATTTTCAACATTTCTCTCTTTGTCTCTCTTCATTTATTACCCCTACTATATTTCAAAAAACTTTTCAAAAATGAAACCAAACACAGCATACTCTTAGACTTTGTTATGGTTTTCTAGACTTTGTTCCACTCAACTTTTTCTAAAAGTTAGGTTTGTCCTTATTTAATTTTTTTTTTTTTTTGCATTTGTCAATTTTGCGAATAACTTTTGTGACTTATTGATTCGACTTGGTGAGACGAATCCACTTTTAAGTCAAAAAAGTCTAATTTTTTTTTGTTTTCCAAAATATTTGGGTAAAAGTAAAAAAAAAATACTATTTTTTTTCTGATTTGATGAGACGAGACAAGACGAATCGAAAAACTAAAAAAGTGAAGCGCAAGATTAACAAATACGAAAAAAATTTAAGTAAAGGCAGAACCAAAGAAAAACCGGAAAAAGTGGTTAGTGGAACGGGTCCTCAGTATCATTTATAAGACTTCGTTGGCCTTGTTTTTGTCCTCTTTAAAAAGCTAGTTTCAGCCAAACAGCATTTTAGCCGTAAAGAAAGGGTTAAACCCGGAATAAATTAATTAATTAATTAAAAAACACGGATTGTGTTTCTTCCTCTCATGTACATCAACCTCGTGTTTACAAGATTAAGGAATGTAAACAATTCGGTATGATCAGGTAATAAAAACTTCAATATTTCTTTGATCCGAAAACTAGCTCTAATTAACAAGAATAAACGAGTTAAAGCCCAAAAAATACAAATTTCGAGACAGATCATTTTTCTCGCATCTGTCAACTAAAAGTTGGTTCAGCGGAAATAATTTGTCTAAAATTCTTAAGCTATAAACAATTTTTTTTAAGGAAAACCCACCCTTAGTGGTTTTAGCCTGATTCTCTTAGCAAAATAATCATAAGGTTCAAAAGCTTGATTGTAAGAACACTCAAAAGGGAACTTAAGATCAAAATCCCTCTTGCCTGTTTTGCACATTGGGCTGCTCCTCCACCTCTCATGAATTCTTCTTTCAAATGGGTGGGTAAAATATAATTTTTTTTTTATCGGCAAAATTAACATTTTTTTTTTTTTATATCTTTGATCTTTCATGGAAACTTTTTGTTGGGTTAATATGGTTATGTCAAAAGCAATTTGGGAGCTTCTAACTAGTGTCTTTGGCTTGTTCTAATAAGCTGACTTTTTATGTCGTTATAATTTCATTCTGTCCAAACTCATCTTCAAAAGCCACTACAAAGTCGCGTAACATTAGGTAGGTGTCGGAACCGTCCTCTCTCAAAGAAACAAAATAGAAAAAATACAGCTTCAAAGTGGGAATCGAACGTGACGAGATAAACAAACTGTTGAAATTACGGATTTTGCTTGGTGGAAATTGTTTGTTGAGTATTTTCCTTAAACAATTCCTCCAAAGGGTGTTCCATGCCTATCAAAATCAATCTAATTTCTTGCAATTTTATGAATATTTGACTGTTATATAATACACCATCTCCTTCCAATATTGAATATGCCAACAACAGGAAATCTCAGTATACATGAATATGTGTGATTCTTCTCTGTTTGAGTTTTTGGGTGCCGGGCGGGTACCACACATGTGGTACCCTGTAGGTAATCCCAAGCGTACAAACCTATTTTGGACGGTTCAGATTTTAGAGAGAAAAAGGAGAGAGACGGGAGAGTGAGGGGAGAGAGACGGAATAAATCTAGGCCGTTCAAAACACGTTTGATTAGCTAATAAAAACTTCAAAATTTCTTCAATCCGAAAACCAGCTCTGACAGGAATAAATGGGTTAAAGCCCAAAAAAAATACGAATTTCGAGACAGGACATTCTCATCGGATCCATCAACTTAAAGTTTGTTTGGCGAAAATAATTTATCTAAAATCCTTATACTATAGACAATTTTTTCGGGGAAAACCCACTCGGTTTTAGCCTGATTTTCTTAGCAAAATAATCAAATTAAAGGGTCAAAAGCTGGATTGTAAAAACACTCCAAAGGGAACCTAAGATCAAAATCCCACTTGCCTGTTTTGCACTTTTCGCTGCTACTCCACCTCTCCTGAATTCTTCTTTCAAATTTGTGGGTAAAAGGTGTTGAGATCTGACTGCCATTTTCAAAAGCCTCTACAAAGCCACGTAAAATTGGATCGGTATCGGAACGGTCTTCTCTCAAAGAAATTAACAAAATAGAAAAAATACAGCTTAAAAGTGGGAGTCGAACGTGATGAGGTAAAATTTCGCTTGGTGGAAATTGTTTGTTGAGTATTTTTTCCATATACAATTCCTCCAAAGGGTATTCCATACATATTAAAATCAATTCAATTTCTTGCAATTTTATGAATATTTGACTGTTGTATAATACGTAATCTCCTTCCAATATTAGACTGTTATAATACTTCATGAACTACAAGAAATCAAAGCTAAACTACCTTTGATCACTTCTTCCCTATATTAAAGCAAAAAACTATACATATTAGTACTTACCACCCATAAAACTACCACTTTCCTACACTTTCTCAGTAGCCAAACACCGAAGTGATATTGGGTCTCAATTAATGAATGGTAGCCAAGTAAAATCCAAGAACATGGACAGCAGTGCCGTAGACAAGCCCGACGACGGCGGCAAATGTACCCATCGACTCGACACATGCAAACAGAAGGCGCAAAACAGCCGCGGTGGCGACAACACAAGCGGCAAATGCCAAGCCGCCTCCTGTCCCGTCCGAATTAGCAGTCTCGACGAGGGTCAGAAAACCGCGCAATAAGCTCGCGTGGGTGAGAACGTAGTAGCAGTAGAAGATCGTTGATAGTTGGAAAAAGCACTTCTCGTCGCAACGAGATGCTTCTGATGGTCCCAGGGCAATGTACGTTAGGCTGATGGATGCAATGAAAGAAGCATGGATGCACAAGAGACCACCAACGAAGGAATTCTGATCATTCCTCATCTCCGTTGAGTTAAAGTGAAAAAAAAATATGAAGCAGAGTTGAAGGAAATTATGAGGGAAAAGGGGGCTTTGAGAAGTGATAGATATAGTGGAATTGGGAAGACTTTTGGGTTTCAAGGGCTATGCATTTGTAAGAGTTCTGACTGTGATTTGAACCACTTTTGGCAATGAGTTGAAAAAAGGTCGAGGAATGATACATAAAACAGAAAAAATACAAAGAGATTGAGTGCTGAATTGTGGATGAATTAGAAGTTAGAACTATAAAAAGAGATTGAGTGCTAGCTGAATCTTGTGCATGATATGACGACTGGTTACAAATTTGGCGGCCATGATATTTTGTTGTAGGGTTTTGCATAAGAGCAATATGTTATAGCACAAGCGTCCGGACGCAAATTCTAACACAGATGTGTTCATAGGCATTACAAGACACACAAATTCACGTGGCACGTGAGTCTCACGACTGCACTATGAAATCCACATGCATTAGGCGGCTCTGAACGTACACGTCTATTTCTCAATCTTTGGATTAAGGTCTGTGTCCAAAGCATGCATTACTGTTTGTATGCAAAATGTTGTGGAAATAAAATTAATTTTCAGTTCAATATGACATCCATGGAGTGCCAGGTGGTGGTGGTTAATTATACAGTAGTTTCATATATCTGCCCCTGTTATATTATTCTAAAAAATGGGAACATGGGTGATTCTATGAAGAGCTTTGAAAGCAGCTGCTGATCAACATATCTTCTAGCTTTTCTAAACCATGTCAGGTGATGGTTCCAACTTTTCCATATCTTCTAGCTTTTCTAAACCATGTCAGGTGATGGTTCCAACTTTTCCAGAGAGAAACATCCATATATGTAAATCATGACTTCATTTTTTGACTAGTACTACATATACAAGAACATCAGTCATCATGTACATACTGGGGAAGAGCAGGTGGGAAACATCTAAATATGCAAATTGTGCATTGTGTGTGGGGGCCCACGCTTAATGCGAGTGAGTTTATGTACGTGTTTATGGTTCTAGCATCACTTGAGAATTAAAGGAGTGAATGTCCTATTATAGTGCATACTGGTCCGTACCAATTGGTAGGATACAATATTCAAAAACTTTGAGTGTAAGAGTCAGTCGAAATTAAACCAAGGGATTTGGCCAAATGGCCAACAACAAAGAGGCTAACTTTAAAGATGTTGTAAGTTCGAATTCCACGAAAGTCAAACGTTCCAAACCTTAAGGCCGCTGGAGATTTGTCCGATCGATAATTTTTAAGACCTGAAATTAATCGAGGTGCTCATAAATTGATCCGAACATTCAGTTATAACAAAATAGGGTCAACCGAAATTATATCGCTTTAGTAGCGTAAATGGTAAAGTAAGATTAAGATTTCTCACTTGGACATTTGGACCGTCAAAAAAATACTAACAAAAAGAGTTAATTGACCGTCAAAGCTAGTACGAGTATTTCTTATGGCCGGTTCTTGGAACGGTCTAATTTCGGATCCACCCCAAACCGGTCCTCCAGCCCTTTCAAATTCTCACTCCCAACTCCCAAGTCCAAGCAAGAACCCTCAAAACCCTCGCAAGATCTCTGCTTTTCGCCCCAAACGATCAAACTCAGAGGAGCAAAGAGCAGAAAAAAAACTGCACCATAAAGTCGTCGACCATGGCGTTCGGAGGCTCAGCCGTGGCTCCACCGTCTGCGGTGGCAGCGGCGGGTGGACCGTCGGGCACAAGGCAGGTGAAGCTAGAGAGAGAGTGCGAGCTGAGGATCGAAGTCAGTCCCGACTCACCTCTCCGCCTCCGCATCATAGCGGGCACCGCCGAGATCTTTGGCACCGAAATTGCCCCTGAAATCTGGCTCAGTTTCCCTCCAGGCCTCAAATTCGCAGTAAGCATAATGAATGTGGTCAATTTCAATTTTAACTTATTAAGCCAATGTGTTTTACATGTGAAACGTGATTTGTTGGGAATTACTGCAGTAAACTTGGCATAGTACTTGTAATTATATATCAAAAATATGTACTTTGTGGATTCCACTGGTGTTACATAGGGGTGATAAACGAAACGAACGAGCTGAGCAGGTGTTTGTTTAAGCTTCGTTTGAAAACTTAACGAGTTTCGAAATGATTTTCAAGATTAACTTTTTTATGAGACGAGCCGATCTCAAGCGAGTTTTAATCGAGCCAAACACAAGTCGGTCTCGAGTAGCCTGAATTTTTATGCGTCATAAGCCGAATGAACGAGCCAAGTAGTAGCTTGTTGCCGATCAAAAAAAAAAGTAGTAGCTTGTTGGAGCATAGTTAGAGAGAAGATTGCAGTTGAACCATTGCAAGTTGCACAACAATTACATATTATGGCTTGATGCTACGTCTACCCAGTTTCTGTGGCTGTTTGAATCGAATTATTACTTTCTCAGCAATATACGTTGCTGTTTGAATCACTAATTACATTCTCATGAATTCCCAGATGTCGATGTCATGGAACTTAAACAGTATTTTGGCCGTTTAAAAGCTTAATGAGCTTCAAAAAAATTCATTTTGGATTTGTTTCTTTTTGTAAAAAACCAATCTTGAAGCAAACACGAGCTCAAACTCGAGTAGCTTGGTTCATTTATCAGCCCTTTTGGTGGACTTTTTTTTGTGGAACTAACCGACTTTGTTTAGTAGTTTATGGACACTGCATGTTGGAGAAAAATCATCTCCGGAACCATTTCAAGAGAAAAAAAACTTAATAAGGAATTAAGATTTGGTCTTGAGGCCTAAACTTCCTTTGGTTGTGTCTTGGTGTTTCAAAGTTTCAATGAAGTTATGATTTTGCGGTTTATGCAAGAACGTAACAAGCAGATTCGTTTTTGTCCAATGTATTTTCGAATAAAAAAACTAGTTTATGGACACTGCGTGTTGGCGAAAAATCATCTCAGGAACCATTTCAAGAGGGAAAAAAAAACTTAATAAGGAATTAAGATTTGGTCTTGAGGCCTAAACTTCCTTTTGTTGTGTCTTGGTGTTTCAAAGTTCGAATGAAGTTATGATTTTGCAGTTTATGCAAGAACATAACCAGCAGATTCGTTTTTGTCCCATGTATTTTCGAATAAAAAATCGATAGAAAGGGAAAACATAATAAAACACTGGGGAATTTTCCCCTTTGATATTGTTTTTCCTTCTCCTTGTTGATTCCTTGCCATTCAAAGATCTGTTTAATATGGATTTAAGTACGGGGGAATATCCAGGAGGAAAGCATATTTTATTTGGAAAGGAAATGTTTTTGGTGGCCTATAAATTTGGGTCCTCCAATGTACTCTGATTTTTCTTTAGTGTAACCACCATATGGGAAGGTAAGTTGCTGTGAGGGAGAGTGCAAACAGATGAGAGTGTACAAAGACATTCGTATAACTTACAATATATGCAATCCAAAGTTGAAGTTCAATACATCTCATCCCCTTGTGTAGATGCACAACAGCACAAGTAGTGGAGGATTACACTTAAGAAAGATGTTTTTATTTTACTTGTGGCGCAGCCCGTCCTCAAGCTTTAAGAACATTTTATTTCACTTGTAGTTAGTATGAAACATGCTTCCAATTTAACCCCTCTTGATCTTTATATCTGATACAGTGACTCTTAAGTTTTGTAGCCATTACAGCCTATATTCGTGTTTGTCTTTTGGATTCAATTTTTCCTCATATCAATTGTTTATATTACTCGAAAAATCATGTTTTGGATTCAATTCTTCCTCATATCAATTGTTTATATTAGTCGAAAAATCATGTTTAGGAAATCGCCTCTCAGTTCACTTTCTTTTTCTCAGTGGCGACTTACCAATTTTGTTACGTGTGACATCAACACTTTTGCAGAATTGGTTTCTTCTTCTCTTGAGTTGGCTTCTTGCCATCTTCTCTTCTTGGGGCAGGCTGGCATAGTAATGCCGTTTGGTCTCCCCTCTTTAATCTTTGTAATTCTTGAAAGATTAATAACATTTCTTCTTTCGCCGTTCAAAAAAAAAAAAACCTTGTGGTCTCCTAACCAATGACAGTTGAACCCTAAAATCGGTTCATTCAGACCTGTCTTTTTATGTATATCTAATGTAGTGTTTGCTCAACTAAAATAGTCGAAAACAGAAATATGTGATTCATGTGGTGTAAGTATTTGTAATGCTAGAAAGCTCATATCAATTAGGCTGCATCTATGTGTCCTTGGCCCCTGTCATGGCAGTTAAACCAATAACTTCTGTGGCGTTTTGACAAAAACTGATTACCTGAAAACCATTGGTTCGGAAGGCAAATGTTTATTAAGGATTTCGTTACTACTCTGCTAGCAAAGATATGAACCCGCACACTCTCATGTGCATGCAGAAGTTTATATTCACAAGTTCATATTCATGCAGACGAAATTAGTTGCATCAGGCACCAATTATTTGATTTCACACCTCGAAGGATCTTATGTTTCAGAAATAACATGCTGGCCCATAATCAAAGTGACTTTGAGCCAATTCCTTTCAAGATTATCGTTTGTACTAGCTGAATAGGAACTTTGCCGAAATGCTTGCAAATTAATCACCATTTGGATGTTTCATGTATAAATAAGTTCTTTTGCCTTATGTTGATGAGTGTTGAGTTTCATGTCTCAGGTTTTTAGTTGGTATGGAGCCACAATTGAAATGGATGGCGCTACTGAAACTGATTATACAGCAAATGAGGTATGCCTGTTTTCTCAAACCATTTTTGCATTGTAATCAGGTATTGTGCTAGTATTTCTTTCTGTTAGCAGTAGAATGGCAAAAGTTTTTTTGTGACAATAGTGTTCTGCATCTTTGTTTTAGACACCTATGATTAGCTATGTAAATGTACATGCTGTACTGGAAGGACGAAGAAATCGTGCTAAAGCGTCACCTACTGATTCTGATCTTTCTCAGGTACTATTCCATGTTGTATACTGGATATATGCCATAGTAAAGATAAAAATTGGGGAGTCATATTACTGTATAATCTATTCTCTAATATATAAAGGGGCAACCCTTTTGGTTTGACCTGATGAATGAAGCTGTGTCACAAAAGTATTTTCCATTATTATCCTTCAAGAATTAAGTTTCTACAATTTTCTTAATATTAACTCCCCTATTGACTTCATTAATCGGAGGATAGAAGAAGTAAAAAGGGAAGAGAAAAACTAACTGCATATCCCACGTTCAACTGCTGCATCATCCCCACATTCAAGTTTCAACTGTCCACGTCCAAGCTTCTCCCATTTTGAAGCTTAATTTATGAAGAGGGAGAAAGAAGTTAACCTAATTTATGAAGTTATTCATAACCACTGCCTCGATGAGCTTTGCTTTACTAGGAACTTCTGATTGGGGCCACATGATTAGGCGGGCAGTGGGCTTAAGGGTTAATATGCTATAGAACTTGTTTACATACATGTGGATCGATGTTAGTACTACTTATTTTAATGTGACACTGAGAGAAAGCAAGTACTTTTGATGTCTTCTGAGTCTACTTGACTAAATATTTTCGGACAAGGATATGTTGGTGACTTGGTGTTAATTGAATACTCCTACAAAACATAGCCATCACATTTATTTGTTATTTAAACTGCATTGTGATGTGTGTTAGATAAGACATGAGTATACAAAGGTGTGTTTTGTGACTGTTTTTGTCTGTTGAAGTGCTGCAGCATAGAGTTTTGTTTGATTGAATGGCTTTGTAACAAAGGTCTCCATTGGTAGGACTTGTAATTCCTTGCCTTAACCCTGCTTTGCATCAGTTGTACTTGTATTGTTTCATGTTTTCTGATATTTGGGGGATTGAGGAGATAGAGTTTTTCTGGCATGAATGTACTTTTCTCATTCATAGCTGTTTTCTATGACTTTCTGTTTTCAATTTTGCAATTCTTCTTTTAATTTGTTTTGGTTCCATAACACTGAACTTTGCGCATTTCTCCAGTTATCTATCCACATGTCCATCTGTATACAGTGTACCCAAGCATGAGATAATTTGTTTGTTATGGTCATCACTTTTTGTTGGTTCAGGGTCCCAGGGTAATTGTGGTAGGACCTACAGATTCTGGAAAAAGTACCTTGTCGAGAATGCTTCTTAGCTGGGCAGCCAAACAAGGTTGGAAACCTACTTTTGTTGATTTGGATATTGGCCAAGGATCGATAACTATTCCTGGATGTATTGCTGCTACCCCAATTGAATTACCAATTGATCCGGTGGAAGGAATCCCTCTTGAAATGCCTCTTGTATACTTCCATGGCCACCCAAATCCTGGGTAAGAAACTTTTTTCATCCTCAGTTGACCGCTATTTCTTTCTCTTATTCTTTGAATTCATTTCCTTCCCTGATTCGTTCCACAGGAATGTAAAAGCTTGTTTGCTACTCTGTCTAGATTTAGTCGTCAGCTTTTTTTGTGTTCAAGTATGATGGATATTCTTAAAACTAGTGCTTTGCAGTCCAAATGTAGATTTGTACAAGGTGCTTGTGAAGGAGCTTGCTCAGATTTTGGAGAGACAGTTTGCTGGAAATGCAGAATCTCGGGCTGCGGGCATGGTCATCAATACCATGGGATGGATAGAGAATGTTGGTTATGAGGTAACTGTATTTCGACCTCTGCTGCATACCGTGCTTGTTTGCTGGAATTCTCAGATAATGTCGCAGATGTGGGTGGTGTGGTTTGTTAAGTATCCTTTTTTTTCTCCTGCAGTTGCTTCTTCATTCAATCGATGCTCTGAAGGCAAATGTTGTTCTAGTTTTGGGTCAGGTAAATGTTTTATGATGTATGTTCTGTGGTGAGAGATCCTTTTAGCATTTATTTTGATTTTTATAGGATTGTTTGTGCGCCGATGCATTGTTGATTTAAATTGATTATCATATTTGGACATTGATGTCATTGTTGACTGGCCAAGTTCCGTAGCAACCTTGTCCTTCTCAGGTGGCTATGCAAAAGCTTAGTAGTAGGGAGCTCCTAAAATGTTGCCACTCGCACCTTAGGAGCGTGCTCCTGCGCTCCCAACTAATGAGCTTGGCAGGAGCCCTCTCCCATTGAGATGTGAGCACACTCCTCACGAAGATTGGAGCTTTTGTGTGGTCCTTGTTTTTGGAAACAGGGATTTATCACTTGGCTTTATTAATTGCTCTTTGATGACCTCATATATCTATAGCCCTAGGCATGGTATCTTGAAAAAAACCAGATATTGTGACAATAGCTAGGAATGGCAACAGGGCGGGGCGGGGCGGGTTTTGATGTACCCCGACCCCGACCCTAAAATTCCCGAACTCCCTTGACCCCGCCCCGAACCCCGACCGGGTAATGGAAATTTCCTCCGCCCCTTCTTTTTTTTCAATTCTCCATCAAAAGAATACAACCAACAATGAGACAATTCATTCCCAGATTTTCTCAACAACACAACAAACACAACTAAACAAGTTCATCCATTTGCCAAGGAAAAAAACACAAACAAACAAGTTAATCCATAAGCAACTAGCTACCCGAAAGTGTTCGATCATAATAACAAACAACAACCGACAAGTGATCTTGCAACAAGTTCATCAAAAATAAAACTAGGAATTTCAACAAGTTCATCCAAAATAAAACCCCAAAAAAACTTGTAGACAAATTTTTCAATTTCTGTGCAAAAGTGAGCCATTCCAATCCACAAAGCTCACGTTCAATACATCGAAAAAAATACAAAAAAGAAGAAGTAAGAGAGAACACCAACCTTATCTAGTGACCGGTGAGACGGAATCCGGCAACCGGCGTTTCATTGCGAGAGCCAACTTAGCCTAGAGGCTTGATGGATTGGTGGTTTCACTGGTTCGTAAGTCGTAACTTTGTAAATTGTAATCATCGCACTTGAGAATTGAGATAAGAGAGAGAGAGTATACGAGCAATACTGAACCCCAGGGTAAAGGGACAAGGGTTCGTAAATTTACTGAATATGTGATCTATGCTGGCTTGTTGGGCTATGTAAAAAATTAGGCCCATCCTTTAGCTTAGCCCAAAACCAAAACAATCCATTCCTTTACTACTATAAATTTATATATATATATATATATATATATATATATATATATATATATATATATATACACACACACACACACAGAGTCAGGAT
Organism: Rhododendron ovatum; assembly: GCA_019656835.1. NCBI lineage: Eukaryota > Viridiplantae > Streptophyta > Magnoliopsida > Ericales > Ericaceae > Rhododendron > Rhododendron ovatum. The sequence goes on along the minus strand of CM033800.1, from coordinate 35,801,223 downwards.
CAAGTCAGGAGGCTCCGGTCCGCACCTCCCTATTTCTCACATTTCCCGATTGAATTTCAATGATCCGAGCCGCTCAATGTGATCAGAACGTGATTTTAAGGGTACCCGCGTGAAATCAGCAAAAAAAATGACCAGGAAGGGCTTGATCTGAGCTGTTTTTTTTTGAACGGTTCAGAAAAAAACTGCTTAGATCAAGCCTTTCCCGGTCATTTTTTTTGCTGACTTCTCGCGGGTACCCTTAAAATCACGTTCTGAATACATTGAGCGGTTCGGATCATCGAAATTCAATCAGGAAATGGGAGGTGCGGACGGGTGCGGACCGTAAGGGTGTGGACTTGATCCGGACTGTATGTGTGTGTGTGTGTGTGTATATATATATATATATATATATATATATATAATAAAACACAAGGGTGTGGGGACCACACAAACACAAGTTGAATGAAGGGCTGAGATTTATTTGATCCTAGGGTTGATATGTGCTCTCGAACTCTCTAAAGACAACACCCACACGCTTACAAATATATTTCAAAAATGCTATCGGTTCTTTTTATCCATTGCTCTGCTTCTGGCGTTGGCATAAAAAAAAAATTACATTACAAAATTCCTGTGCCTACGGCACTACGCATCCTGGTAGTGCCGTAGGCACGGGCAAGTACTAGAGTGTGTGTGTGTATCGGGGCATGTTTAGGGGCAGGGCACTATTACCCCGAACCTGGCCGGGGTTTATTTTTTTTACCCGACCCCGACCTGAAACCCGAAATTATTATGGAAAACCCGCCCCGAACCGCCCTGTTCGGGGCAGGGCGGGACGGGTTCGATTGCCAAGCCTGACAATAGCCCATTTCTTACACTTGTGGTGGACTTGGCTCATATTTTTACTCCCTAAGATGATTGTACTTATAAATTGTATATTCTATGCTACATATTTTTTGTAACATATTTACACGTTCCTTTCACGCTCGTTAGGAACTTCTATATTCCCCCGCTCCCCTGCTCCCAATCCATGCAACTAAGTGCCAAAGTCTACCAGCGGAGGAGATACATAAACTTAACAGCGGAGTTAAATTACTATTAACACCAATGTTTTCTCAGATGAGATCAGTTATTATATGGAGACTAGGCCTTGTTCGTTTTGGGGTCTCAAAACCCCTGGGCATGGTCTCCAATAAATTTTCTCTATCTCTCTCTTTCCACTCATTACTTTCAAAAACCTCCCTCAAAACCCAAACCGAACAGGATTACTAGTAGGAATAATTTACATGTGTAATGATACACTGTCAAGTTCTTGGAAACTGGCTTGGGCCAATGACGGATATTTTCTTGAATCATTTTCACTTTTAGAACCTTTTCCACCAAGGTTTAATTTTAACCCCAGACATGCTCACATAAACTGTGCAGGAGAAACTTTTCAGCATGCTAAAAGATGTTTTGAAAAGCAAGCCTAATGTAGATGTTGTGAAACTTCAAAAATCAGGTGGTGTCGTGACCAGGCTGGGGAATGTCCGTAAGAAGGCAAGGCATTATCGGATAAAGGTAAACAACAAAGTTTTTGGTCTTTGAAGTTGGGCAAATCGCCAGTCCTCTATTAGTTGTGGGAATCTTGAATGATTATTTGTCACACTCCTGCCTTGTATATTGATTTTTCTGTTTCCTTGGTACACCAAAGCTAATCAGGCAGATATTTTTTCCTACCAGGAATATTTTTATGGCCCTTCAAATGACTTTTCCCCGCATTCCAATACCGCAAATTTCAGTGATCTGTCTATCTATAGAGTTGGTGGTGGACCACAGGCTCCACGTTCAGCCCTGCCCATTGGTGCAGAACCTGCTGCGGACCCTACTAGATTGGTTCATGTGACTATTAGCAAGGACATGCACCATGCTGTTCTTGCCGTTTCATTTGCCAAAGAACCAGATCAAATTATTTCAAGGTATGGGCACGATCTTTCTTTCCCATATTTTATAGAGTTCATGTCATCACTATAGAGCAATAAGAAGCACTTGATTAATGACCTCTGCTCTAGGCGCTATGTAGGGGATTGCGATTGCAACCCTTGATGGGTTTTCTTTAGAAAAACCTCTCTGTATTTCACCCAATGATTGTTCCAAACAAGCATTTACAATCTCCTCCCCCTCGGGCAATGAAGAGTTTTAGCCTTGAAAATATAAAACAATGGCCCTGACAAATGGTACTTCATATCAGACCTATGGGTTAGTTATGCATAAATGCCAATTTTCAGGTCAGCCTTTATATTCAGCAAAAATATTGGATACATTTTCTCCAATTAAGGATGCGAGTGAGTAAAACATTCACTTCATTGCTAGTACTGGAAGGAGCATATGATTGCTTGGATATGATGCTCAGAAGTGAGCATGTGGCTACCATTTTCGCGATCCTTGTACAATATTCTCATTTGGGAATAACTTGAGAGTTGAGAGTGAACAAATGAAAGCCCTTTTAACTTATTTTACTTTCTGGGACTAGCAAGGGGCTTTTGTTCTCCCATCAAGGTTGAGATACTAACCAAAAACAATCTAGCCTGTGTGGAAAGTGCTGGCAAAAATGTCCAATTGTACTTGCAGCTTTCCATTTGGTTATATTTAGGATTTCAACTCTTTTTAATCGTATGTATTGATTGGTTACTTTTTCCAACAGTAATGTTGCCGGGTTCATCTGTATCACTGAAATAGACTTTGACAGGTTTGAATGTAAAACTTCTGCATTAGTTAATGTGATTCATGCACGGATTAGCCGTTTGTTCTAATTCTATAACTTATCATTTCCAGGAAGAAAATTACATACCTTGCGCCTTCCGCGGGGGAACTCCCAGGCAGATTCTTGATCATGGGAAGCTTGGCATGGCTTGAAACCTAGAGGGTCAGTTTCAGCTGAAAGCTCAACATGGTTAAGTTGTTCAATTAGATTTAATTTATCACCCAACCAAGTTTGTCTGTATATTGTAATTTCAATCTTGTACTGACAATGCTAGAGATTTAATGATGCTATAGCTTTGTCATCCTATTAATATATGAGATTTTAGTCTTCATATCCTTCTTGTTGACTGGTGATGTCTTATGTTGTGCTTTGGTGAGGATCAGCGAATTTTTCAAACCTATTATTCAGATCTGCATCCCATGTAACATTATTCGAATTGTTGCGACCGTGACTCAATGTCTTTGTGGCGGTGACTATGTAACTGAGTAGAGGCGGCGGCGACTTGCAGAATTGGCATTTCTCGAGGTGGCGATTGGTTGGTATTGGGGCCGCTGCCTCTGTGCCTCTGATTCAGTTTGCCAGTTTTGGATTTGGGGAGGTTTGTTTAATTTCATAAGAAATGTCTTCTTATGATTCAACAAGGGGTGATTCCTTTCAAACACAATCTCTAATTGCTATTGTACACCTTTTATATGCTCTATTTTTTCTTTCCACACCCCAGATAATCATTACTTCAACATCAATCTCACCCTAAACCTAGGTATGATAAACGAACCAAGAGTGTTACACACTCAACCGTTGTGTATAACACAAAACGCAATCAATTTCTATCCATCCGTAGTTGTAATAAATGGTTAAGATTTGCTCAAACTCTTTCTCAGAAAAGTTAAACTTTTCCCTAGAAGAGTTTTTTTTTAAAAATCTACATCATCCAAACACATCTGAACGGTCATTATTAGTTGCATGACCAACACAATGGTTGTGCATGTAGCATTTTTGTAAACGAATCAACTTGGTTGAGTTTGATATTTGAAATCTCTTTCAGGATTGATTTGTTACATAAACAAACTTACTTGAATAGAAATTTGAAACTCGTTAAGTTTTCAAGCCAATTGCTGCCTGTCCCGTTCGGTTTTGAGTTTTACAAGATCAACTCTTAGTCAGCTCAATTAAAGCGTTTGAGACCAACACATTTTTTTAAATAAATATAGGGCCATCCCACTTTATTTTAATATCTTGAGCCCTCCTATCTCTTTATTGTTTTTTCTATACATGTGCATGGGCAATCTGGTTTAGATTTGGCATCCCTCTTTTCTAGCGATCGTGTAACGTGGACACAAACTGTGAAATCTATGAATTATATCATAGAGTTGTATTCAGCCGTTAAAACCTACACAAAATATTGCTTTAGGACGGCAAATGGCGCGCCTCTTTTCGATTTCATAGGTTGTTTTCCGAATTCTAAGTATAAACTATCTCATAGGTGTTTACATGCATTTTACTAAATGGTCTTTACAGCTCAGCACTCATGTCGAGTTGTATTTTTCAACTTTAGTAACTAATCACTATGGAGGGCTATATTATATTTTGATTTGATTGGCGTATTTCACTGCATTAATTAATCACATCCACAAGCTATATATCTAATGTGGTACTTATGAATCCATGAGAACTTTGGCATTATAAAGAGGGGTAGGGAAATACAACTAGATTTAGAATCAGAAGCCAGCCAATGAGCACACTTGTTTGTTATTCTGCTGCCATTAGAGTTGAGAAAGTTGGTTGCTTGACCATAGTCCGATTTAATAATGAAATTAAGCTCATCCCAGGTTTTTTTTTTTCAACATTATACATCAACGGAATTTAATAGGGTTGTTAGAGTTAGTTAAGGGGGCCCATAGCCTTGGCTGCCCGAGGGACTCGAACCCTAGTCCCCACTAGGGGGAGGAAGGTGAACAACCAAATTCACTAAAAGTGGTTCTCAACTTATCACAGGTTGGCTACCCTAGAACAGGCAACTCTGGATAGCCCATGCTTCTGCTGCAAAAGTTGGGACTCAGGTCCTGTCCAGTCCCAAAGCATCCAGTCCTATCCAGTTTTGGACTTTGTAGGCTGTTTTGGGTTTTTGACAATGATCAAAACTATTCATTTTGTCGAGCTCATCGAATTCTTCAAGCATTTGACAAAATTCAATTCCACTGGATAGCAATCGATGACCTAACGAATCACATTTATGTTGAAACAAATATATAGTGCCCAATATTTCGGGCCCATCTATTTCATATTGTATACATCAGCGGGAGTTAGCGGAGTGTTAGTAGGTTAGTCTATGGGAGGTTTCATAGGCTAATCATAACTCTGAATCCCAAACGTCCACAACGAGGCTCAAATCCTGACTTCTCAAATGGGGAGGATAGGAGTTATCAACTAGGACCCACAGAGCCCATTGGTAAGTCTCTTTATTGTGAGAAAAATATTTTGGGTCTTAAAAGCTGAGTCAATTTACTAGGAGTACTATTAAACACCAATGTTTTCTCAGATGAGATCAGTTATTGGACGTACAGAGATCAGTTATTGGATTTTTGTAGGAATAATTTAGAGTGTCAATTAAAGTTGTTGGAAACTGGGTTGGGCCAATGGCATTGACAGGGCCGGATATTCTCTTGAATCATTCTCTTCTTGACCACAATTATGAAGAAATTGTCCAGTAAAATTATATAAAGATGGCCTTCTTTTAACATTTCCAGTTTGCTACCACCATCTCATAGGATTGCTAATTGAACACTCAAAATGTCAAAAAACTCGTTAAAAGATCGCCTTCTTTTAACATTTCCAGTTTCTGATCATTTTTTTTGACAATTTCTCGTGGATACCCTTAAAATCACATTCTGATCACATTGAGTGGCTCGGATCATTGAAATCCGATTGGGAAAGGCGAGAAATGGAGAGGTCAGCATATAAGGTCCTTATCTTAAGATCTTTACCTGAAGATATATATATATATATATATATATATAGAGAGAGAGAGAGAGAGAGAGAGAGAGATGTAGGCACAGTTGCGACCATCCTTAGGTGCCTAAAAAGGCAGCCATTTACCATTTTCTCATTCTTATTATTGATACTTGCTTTTCTTTTCTTTTCTTTTTAAAAAAAAATCAGCAAATCAAAAGGAATCAAGCATGTTCAAAGGAATAACTTCATTGCTCGACGATTCTGACTCTGGTTATTTCAATTTCATCCAACTATTTTGTACAACGCCTTTAAAAATTTCGGCCGGCAAATCCAATCCAATCATGCATGTAAATAAAACCCTATCGGACTCGTATATATACGTACACACACGTCGTATATTCAAAACTTATTATTACTAGCTCAATCTCCATGACTCAATCTCCAACTATTTTGTACAACGCCTTTAAAAATTTAGGCCGGCAAATCCAAATCCAATTATGCATTTTAAATAAAACCCTGTCAGACTCGTATATATACGTACACACACATCGTATATTCAAAACTTATTATTACTAGCTCATTCTCCATGATCATCAGTATTCACTCTTCAGTCAATCATGAAGAACTCTCTTCTGCAGCTCCTTTTTATTTTCATTCTTTCTTCTGCATTAATATTACAAGCTCTGTGTCAAGGTTCCTCTGGCAATACTACTACTCATAACGTGCTTAATTTCGGGGCAGTTGGAGATGGATCTACGGATGATACCCAGGTCCAACTACACCTACTTTTTCAAGTTGATATTTTTGGAGATTATCTCTCTTTGTTGCGAATTTTCGTAATTTGTTTTGGCACGTCCCTAGCTCCCTTAATTAGTTAGATAATGCACCTACGGGAGCGCGAGCTTGAACGGATGCGTGAGCGCAACTTCAGAAAACGTCCAAATCCATTAAATTTTGTGAGAGCGAGGGATTGAGAGAAAGAACAATGGACCCTACTGACCAATAATGCGACCCCTCCTCCTCTTTCTTTTTTTGTTGCTTAAGATAATAAATACTATGGGCAGTTCCAACTCACATCCTCCCTCCCCACTTTTTTTTTTTTTTATTGTTTATTCGTGTCACATTCAGTTGAAAAAAATAAGGTACTCTCATGATTTTTTTTTTAATTTTTTACAATACTACACAGTTCTAAATGAAATCTTTTGAACGGTGTACAAAGTTCAAAATTTTATCTAAGAATATATAGTATTGATCCATAATTTGACATGGCTATCCAAAAACAACCAACAATTTAGAACATAGAAGAGAATGTCTAAAGACAAAAATTAAATTGATTTTTTTGTATTTTGCAAAGTGCGAAGTCTGTTTGTTTTTTGGTCTTTCGTGAAACTTTTGGTCTTTTGTTGTTCTTTCTTATCTCTTTTGATTTATTTTCTTGGGAAAATTTCAAATTTGATTTAAATATATTTAACCATTCGGATTCTTCTTATCGTGACGAACTAGAGATGAGAAGTAAAATAATTGGATGGTAAAAATAGAAACTCCCACTAAAGATGATTTTTTGTTGTTTAAGTAAACTGACTGCTTTGCCCCTCTGCCTATTGAATTGATATAATGCAAATTATGGAATGTATAGAAGTTTAACTCCTTGCATTGGAAGGTAATTAATAAAACTCTCTCTCTCTCTCTCTCTCTCTCTCTCTCTCTCTCTCTCTCTCTCTGGTGTGCGTGTGTAGGCATTTGAGAAAGCATGGAATGCCACGTGCAAATCAAGGGTGGGATCTCCTGCAACCATGCAAGTTCCCTCTGGCTTCACCTTCTTACTACAACCAATTGTCTTCGCCGGCCCTTGCGGCTCAGATGTTAACGTCCTGGTAAACACTTACAGTATATACTTTATACTCCTATACATGATTTCAACGTTGAGTGAACAAATATAAATAAAAAAAATATTATGTATGAGAGATGATATCCATTAATTTCTGCCAATATTAACTTTAAAAAACACTTAGAAAACTTTGAATATAAAAATGGGCAGGGTAAACTCATATAATCCAAATTTTATGAAATAAAACTACTTTTATTAATTTGTTTAGAAAACTTTGAACTTAGGTAGATGTGGCAACAACATCCCCACATTGGTAAAATATCGAAGTCGATATATAAGGAAATCCAACCAGCTATTATATAAAATTTGAGGTTAGCCTTTTGAGATCAAAGCATATATATAAATCCAACCACACAATTAAGCTAATACTTAGCAGATTAATTGGCGCGGATCGTTATATATATAGTTGAGATCAAAGCATAACCCTGATCTACATGATAGGGTCCATCTTGAACTAAGTTCCACACCATAACCACTAAGGGAAGGTTACTGGCCCAATCGAGGACGTTAATTGCATCATAAGGTGGATTGTGGCAACCCAATTCCAGATCGGTGAAATATCAAAATTGAATATGATATATAAGAAAACCCAAGCAGCTACTTCACGTTGTTAAAGTAATTAATAAAGAAAATCTTATATAGGGATCCATATACGTCACGGGTTCATTTTTTTACTTTCGTGTGTTACTTCGAATGGGAAGTGGTGACAAAAGGATATAATATTTATTTCATGTTTTACCAACTTAATTGCTTGCATGTACTGATAAACTTGGTTATACTATATATGAAGATAGATGGAACCCTAATCGCACCAAGTGATCCATCACAATGGAAATGCAAGGACAATACGTGCAGTCAATGGATCACCTTTCACAATCTCAATAACCTTTTCATTTCAGGGTCTGGTACTATCAATGGCCAGGGAACACAATGGTGGGCTTGCAAGGCAAGTCTCTCCGTCTCACTCTCTCTCTCTCTCTATACACCCAGTTTGCTGGAACTAGAGATGTTGTAGTGCACTCCAGTGTAGTGCGCGTGTAGTGTGGCACACGGATTGTCTATCTCATCAATCAATAGTTGCGATGTGTCTTTTAACTTCGACCAGTAATAAATATCTTTTACCGATAAAAGATTATTTTTAATGTGGACCGTTGATTCATCTCCAAACAACAATGTCCGGAGATTAATTTGAATATATATATATATATATCCGAAATCCTCCATTTGATGCACATGAAATCTACGTTACATCGAACTTACGTTACTTTGAACAGTTCAGAATAAATCTCGTGACGTCTTTGTTTCAGTCGTTTTCTAAAGCACTATACATATAGTAGGAGTAATACTATGAGTATCATGTGCTTTTCATCCAAAGTACTTTCCCTCCTCTTCGCTTATACTGATATCAGTTTTTCGTCCTCTATTCTTTCCAGGACTGTGGGACCAAACCAACTGTAAGTATCTCCAATCTTTTTTGAAGTTAATTAGAGAATCAGGACCCGACCATAGGCTAAAAGGGCTCTCCATCAATTTTTTTCAATCTCTTCTATTTTTTTGTCAATCAAGAAGAGAAATCAATTACATCATGTATGCATTACAATGTATTAACCTAAGACAATACATCCTCAATTGTGAAAATTTACGAGATAACAACTTAGTCAGTATAAGAAATAAACCCATCGAAAAAAGAAAAAAAAAAAACAAAGAGAGAAAGAAAGAAAGGTTCCTTTGAGTGAAAAACAAATACGCAGGTATGGAGATTTGAACTTTTGATGATCATGACCTTCTAGTGAGATGTAAGATTTCTAATCATGGTTGAATATGTGGATGCACTTGATTACCGAACTCCAATTCTAATTTCATAGCTAAAATACAATTGTTTCGTTTAATTGATTCTACTAATTAGTAATGTTGTATTTGTCTTTCTGAATACTTGCAATTTCCATTCTTTGAAAGGTGAATTAAATCATGTAAAATTCTTAAGAAATGAGAAGACTCGTACATAATTCAACAATCGAAAAGGAAAAAATGCATCTGAACATCGATAACTGCAATCCCTTTCAAGGATTAATAGAATCCTTTTTTGGCTGAGCGAATTATTATTTTTTTTTGATAACTGCAAAAAAAATTATTTGAGCTTCTTCAAACTAACACAAAACGTACTATATACATACATATATATATATATATATATTTTGCAGGGATTTACAATATCAGGCTCCAACAATGTGTATATCAGTGACCTAACTTTCATGGACAGCCCCCAGAAGCACATTGCCTTGGAAAGCTCGACATGGGTACATGCTACTAATCTGATCATCACCGCACCCGAGAATAGCCCCAACACCGATGGGATTCATGTTCAACAATCTCGAAACGTCTTCATAGAACAAACTCTCATCGGCACTGGTATGTATATCATCAAACGTGTCTTTTTTGGGGTAACAGAGAAACAGCCCTACATATACATTCAAGCCACTAAATGGATCCGACCGTCGCAATCCAAACCTCCAAAGGAGCTAGCGCAACCATACAAATCACAGCCTCTTAAGGCAACCTCTGGATGTGTGATCAAACTTGTCTTATTGGCAGTACTGAGCAAAAGCGAGCAAAACATTGACTTTGGACTCGGAATATTCTTTTAAAAAAAAGGGTCTCCAAATCCGGGTTTTTTTTGTCATACAGTATACATCAGCAGAAGTTAAGGGGGTGTTAATATATTAGTCAACGGGGGTTCAAAGACTATCTATAGTCCTGAACCCCAAACCTACTCCCCGAGGACTTGAATTCAGGTCAAGCTCAAGTCACATCACTGAAAAGAGAAATGAGACAACCAATTTGATAAACTTGGTTTCTCCGTCCAAATCCAGTTAGTATCCATGAAATAGGCCTAGAAAATTATACTCGATCAAAAGAAATCACATCAGATAAGAGAGTCTAAGAAATCGGTAACATAGCAAAGAGGTCCTCAATCATGAAAAAAAAAGAGCTAAAAAGGGCCTAAATTTCGGGAAAACTACTTTTGGTCTTTTGTAATCATGTGTTTAACAAGAGTGATTTGCATTTTTTAAGCTAGATATTTTGGATTCAGATTACTGAAATCGGATTTACAGAATTTGGAGTCGGATCAAATTAGGGGAATCGATTTCGGATTCAAAACCTATTGAATTCCGATCTAATCTAAGTCCATTGATGGGCCTAATTCACATGCTAGCTACGGCATGTAACGAAATTATATTAACTCTATTAACACACGCAGGAGATGACTGTATTTCCATTGGAGATGGTTCGGCATATCTCAACATCAGTGGGATCACATGTGGACCTGGTCATGGCATAAGGTAATTATATATAGGAAAAACTTAGCACAGTCAATTAATTAAGTAATTAATTAATTCCCTCTCTTTTTACTTCATCCATCGATTTTAAATTAGTAATTATCTTTGAGATTAATTGATGGTATTTTTTTTTTCCCTTTTAATTTGGTAAAAAGTGTGGGAAGTCTAGGTTTTAATGGGGCAAACAACACAGTTGAGCATGTGTACGTAAGCGATGTGGTTTTCAGAGGAACTTCAAACGGAGCAAGAATAAAGACATGGCAGGTAATAATTCAAATGTACATGCCAACTTATTCACACTTCGATTAATTCCATAGATAATTCATCTCACGATATCTGAAAATGGCTAAATGTCATTGATTTTTACTATTATCTTATGTTGTTTTACACTTAGCATTAATCTTTATTTACCTAAATAAAGGGGAAAGGCCAATGATGAGCGCCCATATATGGTTTAATTTGCTTGATTAGGGAGGGAAAGGATACGCAACGGACATTACGTTCCAACGGATAACTACTTTTGACTCACGATACCCCATCATCATCGATCAATTCTATTGTGAGCCCAATCAAACATGTTCAACTCAAGTGAGCATTTCTCTCCACTCCGTCTTCTTTGATTTGGATATTCCGAGTTCTGTATAACTGACAATGCTTTATATATACGAAGAAACTTTTCGTAACCCAGTTGGTTAAATGATCTGGCCTATCATAATATGATTTTAAAATATCTCTGTCAAACTGTCACATCATTCTCGACGGATTTTCTATTACAGAAGTTTGGTCGTAAATCTTCTTCTTTGAAATGCACGTTTGTCGAGTCTATTTACCGTATTAACCTTGTTAACTTTGGACTCGATTTCACCTAGACATCAGCGGTGGAAGTTAGTAACGTGAGATACATTGACATACATGGCACATCGAGTGGAGAGACTGCAGTAAAATTTGCATGCAGCAAGACAGTTCCGTGCACAAATATATCCATGAACGACATCGACCTCATCAGCGATGGTACAAGCGCTACAATGTCGTTGTGTCGAAATGTTCAAGGCAAGCAGCATGATGTTTTCCCCAGCGTCCCTTGCTTGACATCAAATTAAGGTCATCACACAAGTGTTACAAATCCCTGTTGGGGACTATACATACAATGTTCATTTTCATATTGAAATTTCGTAAAGGTGGTGATAGCAGATTCGAAAAGTTTCGATTGTACTCCCTTTTGTACCAATTTGTTTGTCTGGATTCCAATTCATTAATTGACATTATAGTTACTCTGCAAAAACTTTAATTGAATTTTCAAGTATATGAGAGGAGAATAATTATTTAGTACCGGGTGGGCACGGGTCACGTGGTGCCGAGCATGCATCGCGGCCATCTAAACGTATTTTGGATGGCCCAAATCTATTTGGGCTTGAGGGAGTGTTTTGGTAATTTTTTTTACACTAAAAAATTGCCCAATTAAATAGATCTGAGACGTCCAAAATACGTTTAGACAACCGAGATGGTACTCGGCACAACGTGGCCCGTGCCCACCGGCACTGAAAAAACTTCTCATATGAGAGGCCTTTTTTTCCGTTTAAACATTGGAGTACTCTTTCTCTCCGATCGATACATTCTACACATTGGATCAAAATATAACTTGGGAGAACCACAAATGGTACTGTAATTTCTACAATAAAAAGGATACTAGAGTAAAATGTCGTAATTTTGAGGACTAGCTATACACTGCCGTAGATTCAGGATTTCAATATAGGAGTATTAGGAGGGGCAGTGGCAGATCCCGAGTCCCTGCAGTGAGGAGAAGTGACAGCGATCAGCAGTGCCCCAAAACGACGCCGTTTTGGGGCGAAACTGGAGTACTACTCATGTGGTCACGTGATCCCCCTCTGACCAAACTCTCTCTCTCTCTCTTCTGCGTTTTCTTCTCCAAGTGCTAAAAAATTTGTTCCCGTAATACCCCATCTCTTATGGTCATCAAGCAAAACTTTTTAGACCAAATCTTATACGGGAAAAGAATTTCGTTTGAGAAGGAACTAATTAATAATCAAGCATTTCTAAAAGAAGAGAGAACCAAGTGCACCGTATGTCTTCTTTACTTACCCAAACAGAGAGAGAGAGAGAGAGAGAGAGAGAGCCAACCCTATGTTCATGGAGATTTGAATTCGTAGATCAATTTTAGGTTCAAAAGTTTAGAAACCTAAGTTAGAAAACAGGTGGTCTTTTTTTGCTTAATCGAATCCAGAAATTTTTTTCCTGGACCAATCAATTACTAAGCTAGACTGAATCACAAGAACCCATATAAACCCAATCAAATATCAAGTCCAACACCAGTAAAGAAAACAAATCTCTAATTTGGTTACATTTAACACGGGATCCCCAAAAAGATAGAGATCAAATTCTTATCATATTATTTTGTTGTACCTTAATCATCTTCTTCTGATAATATATCAACGGTTTACTCAAATTGCTCTGGTCCCTCTTTGATTATTGTTGCAGCTCACGTATTTCTTGTAGGTGGAGGAAGACACTTGAAGAAGAAAATGAATTTAGGAAGACAGAGGAGAGACAGTTACCAAAAAAAAAAAAAACCAGACAGAGGAGAGAGAGAGAGAGAGAGAGAGAGTTTGGTCAGAGCGGTAAACGCAGAAGAGAGAGAGAGAGAGAGGAGAGATTATTCCATGCCCCGGGGCATAGTCACGTGGTGCCCCCAGGGCTTTCTGCACCACACATTTCAATGGGGGGCCATTGAAATGTGTGATGCAGAAAGCCCTGAGGGCACCACGTGGCTATGCCCTTGGGGCATAGTATAATTTTTCGAGTATAATTTTTCGAGAGAGAGAGTTTGGCCAGAGGGGGATCACGTGACCACATGAGTAGTACTCCAATTTCGCCCCAAAACGGCGTCGTTTTGGGGCGCTGCTGCTTGCAGTCACTTCTCCTCACTGCAAGGACTCGGGATCCCAGTGGCACCTATTAATTGAAACTTTATATTTTTCCTTCGATCTAGCGGATGCCCGTGTCTTAAGGCACCTCCAAATTAAACGAAATACAGTTCCAACTTAAATAAATTTGCTCTACCCGTCTAATGTAACCTACTCACTCTATGTCTTACTTTTAAAAAGCTCATGCCAAGGTAAAGAGAAGAAATAAAAATAATAATAATTTATAGGTTCATTATCATCCTTTTTGAAATAATATCAACTTAAAATGGAAAAAAACAATAGGTAATAAATTGGAAAGAAAAGTGCATAAATTACCACAACAGCAGGTCAAAGTATAACTTAAGAAAACATTCTCTTAATCGGACGGTTACGATCTTAGTTTGAAGGCAATCAACGACTGTAGAGATTTGTATGTGTAGACAAAAATCGCTCTGTTTTATAATATAGATAGTATTACATTTTCAATACGTAAGTTTCGGAAGTTTGTAAAAAAAAGTATGAAAACTCAATAAATACCTAGAGCACATTTGATTAGCGAGACAATGGTAAAAAATACAAGAAAGAAAAAAAATACTGTTTTAGAATATCCTAAAAAGTGATAGAAAATAAATTTTTCCGTACAACCGTCCAAAGCTTAAGAGTTTGCCTTACTTTTTCTTGCAAAAATTGGAAGAAATTTTTATTTTCTTGTAAGCATCAACAACAATTACTCTAATTCCTTATTTTCTTGCAAAATTGTCATCCTAATCAAGCTGATACAAGAAAAAAGAATACATCTTCTTTTCTTTTCTTTTCATTTCTTTTACTTCATTTTCTCCCAGTTTCACTTCCCATTATATTTTTTTTCTAATCAAACTGACCCATTGCGAATAAAGCGGGGAGAGAGAGACACTTTCTTTTAGTTACCGATTGATCCATTCATGGGCTTTTTTGCAAATTTAAAAATCCTAGGGGTTCATAAATAATCAACTGTGAGGACTAGCATTGTAGCTTAAATAGCCTTACAAAAATTCTAACAGTAGAGACGATTTGCAGAGAACCACAGTTCAACGAGAGATTAAATTCTTTTTACCCGTGGTGGAAAATTTTACTTTTTTACCATCGTCTTTTTCGGTCCTATCATGTGTTTATTGTTGATCGGAACCATTTATCTTGTAGACCTCATATAATCGCGTATCTACACAAAAAAAAAAACTTGATCGAACATCAACATGAGTATCAAAAATTCAAATTTTGTTTTGTAAAATGGGCAATTTATTTTTATTATTATTGACAGAATCAAATCGCCTATTTTATAAACCAAAATTTAAATTTTGATATATCTATCGACTTCTGATCAAGCTGAGTTTTTGGATGGCAATACTATATTGTGGATTTTAAAATATAAATGGTTCAGTTTACAACAATAAATTTTCGATGGAGCCCACAACAGGCAATGGAAAAGTGGGACTTTACACTAGCGGTGGATAGAATTTAATCTCATTGAACTAACTAACATAAATAATAGTATTTTTTGAATTAATTATCATTGAGAATTACCTATTTAGTAAAACGAAATAAGAACTTTAGTAGAATTCACGCTAATGATTATCTTACGTACCATAATTTTTTGATTTTGTCCTTATTCTTTTCTTTTTGTTTTGCATTTATTAGTTTTACACCAAACTTTTATGTGATATGGATTTTTTCTTGCATACATTTTTCAAAATACTTATGTAAAAGTCATAATTTTTTTATTTTTATGATTTCTCTCTTCAAAACGAACCCATATCACATAAAAAGTTTGACGAAAAACTAACAAACGCAAAAAAAAAAAATTGAATAATGACAAAACTAAAAAATTATACTGCATAAGTTAATCACTAGTGTAAACAGTCCCTTAGTCACATCTATATTATAAAACAGAGCGGTTTTTGTCTATACATATAAATCCAGCACCCTCTACAACCGTCCGATCAATATTTCATGTTAGTTGTAGCCGTTTGATCGATAGAGCACTTCCTAATATAAATTCCCCTAACCTTAGGACCAATAAATCCTTTCAATTAATTACTTTTACGTTATTTCCTTAAGAAGGTTTTTCCATTTAATTTTCCTACATCCAACTCAATAGTTTCCTTTTAGGTTGATTTTTTAACATTCAAAAACGAAACAAACCTTTTTTGATTCATAAACTAAAAGGAAACATTCTTTGTTTTTTAAAGTTGATAAAATGTTATGGACTATAGTTTTAATCTCAGTTATACGAAAAAACTGAGATGGAAAGATTTTTTAATCTCAGTAATCTAAAAAGTGAGATTGTAACTTCAAGAATAGAACTCATTCTCAAAAAACTAAGATTATATATGAAAGAATATATCTCGTTTCGAAAAAAACTGAGATGAAAAGATTTTTTAATCTCAATAATCTAAAAGTGAGATTGTAACTCAAAGAATAGATCTCGTTTTTGAAAAACTGAGATAAAAAGAACCTTTAATCTCAATCATCTAGAAACTGAGATCGTAAGTTAGAGAATACATCACATTTTTTTTTAGACTTGAGATGAAAGCTCTTATATAGGAAAAGTTGAAAGTCGTTTACCCCTTAATCGACTACGCGCGCAATACCCCTGAATAAATGTCACTCTCAACCATTCTACAAAAAAAAAATATTTCGTCAAAAAATGGGGTACTTTCGGCGATGAAAATATATTTCGTCACCAAATGAATACCTTTGGTGATGAAATTTATGAAGGTTGCGTTTCGTCGCCAAATATATTTTGAGTACAACTCTATGCTTAAAACTCCATTAATTGAGATAATTCAAATTGAGTTTGAACAATAACACAAAGGGTTACAACTTTCATGTTTATCAAAATTTCTAATTTTAATATTTGAAGGTTCAAAATGATATTCGAAATATATTTTAATGTTAAACGCATATGTTTATATATTAAATATTTCAATTATATATTGAAAAGTGTGTGTGATGCAGTTGGTTGAAGTTTCAATGCAAAATTCAAGAGATTTAGGTTCAAAACCCAGCAGGATAAATAAAGGGGGATTTTTTCCTTTAGGAAAACGCCACTTTCAATCTCGATTTTTTCAAAAACTGAGATTATCACTCTCTAAACAATCACAGTTTTATAATGAAACTGAGATGTTAAGCTATTAAAGGTCACGATTTTGTCTTTTTTAATCACAATTTTTTTTGCTTTTAGTCACGGTATTAATGAGTTTTAATCACGGTTTTTATCCTGTGGTTAAAAGATAGAGACTTTTAGTTACACCTAGATAGACCACGGTTTTGAATGCGAGATTAAAAGTGAAAGATCACACCAAATAACCGAGATCTTTATCTATTTTTATAGTAGTACATACGTTTTCCTTCAACAATAAATTTACGTTTTTCTTAATAATCTAATTCGTATGCTTTTTCAAGAAAAGAAGAAATCAGTTTCCTTCCTACTTTGATTGGAGAAAGAGAGAGGATCATTACCTCTATTTTGTCAGAACAAGAGGTAATCAAATCTTTTTATTTTTTCGTTATTCTAATGTTTCTACACGTTCTCTCCCTCTCTCTAGGTTAGATATTTTGACGCAATTTCGTGTCATGTTGTTTAGAGTAGTACACTGTTTCTCTCCATGGATAATTTTTTTTAAGTTGTAATAAAAAATGTTGTGTCGTGCCTTTTTTTTTTTTTGATCGGCGTATTGTGTCGTGCATTTAGGCATGGGTAATCACGAAATCCACGATACTGTTTTTGAAGCTTTTCTATGGTCATGACAGTATTTGTGTTAATTGAACTAGTGGTTTGGTTTGCGATGATATTGATTTTTATATTTCTAAATGTGTATGACTTGGTATATGACCTGCGTAATTGTACATGTCTTCTTGTTCTTTGTTAATACAAATCTTGTTTATCCACAATGAAGGCTTTACTACTTATTATGAGTTAATTGTGGGATTAGGAATTTGTGAGACCGATTTTTGGTCAGATTTTGATTCGCTAAATTATGATCAATATTGTATTGACCCGAATTGAGATGTTACAAATATAATTGAGGTTCTGATTATAATTTTGACCCATTGATGGTTTCGGTCAATCCTTAAGGATTCAAGGGTAAAGACCTGAAATTTTTTTTGTATTCCAAGACGTTATTTGTTACTGGGTGAAAAAAAAAGAAGAACATTTTTATTTTCCTTTCATGTACTTCCTTTTTGATAACTCAGATATCTATACCAATTTTCGTGCATCTCAACTAATCCTCGAGGCTCCATCGCCACTTGTAGGGAGTTGCAGAGAGTATTCAACACCAACAATGCCTCAAAGAGATATGAACATGTTAGCCCCAACAATCTGATGATATGAATATGTTACTTTATTGATGATTGCCGTGAAGTTGTAGTTGATATAATTGCTATGGGTTATTCAACTCTCCTTTCCTCTCTGCCAAGGTAATTTTGGGATTTTTGGCATCATTGTTTATGTTGTGCCTATAAAACGTGCAGGGGCGCGCATGGGATCTTATTGCACGTGTTGGAGTTAATAAATTATTACGTTGAGTTTGATTTTTCTTGCACTTCGATTGTACTCTAACGTAGACGGGCTCACTTAAAATTTAACAAAATGGGATACCTATTGTCATGAATTATTTTTCTATTTTCTCAAATTCTATTCACTTTTAGGTTAAGAATATGTTGCGCCGTGCCTTCAGGCACGGGCATCCACTAGTAATTCTACAAAATGCCACACGCTCTCACTCTCAATCATCAGACTGCGGTCGCATTCTCTATCCTCCTTATCGCAAATCTATATAATAAGATAGGAATGGGTTTGAATCCAAAAGACAACCAACGGTTCAGAATGTCTCCTCTATAATCTACACCCTCCATTCTACAATGGTTCGCCCATAAATATTTATCCTTTTCAGAGCAATTTCTAACCACACAAATACCCCGTATACTCACACCCCCCCCTTCTGTGTGTGCCGCCTTCCCCCTCCGCCACCACCTCCCCCACTGCCTCCTCCCCTGCCCCTCTCTCTGTGCATGCCGACTCGCCAACTTATCCGCATCTCCGCTGCTATCTCCGTGCTTTAATCTGATTTCTACTTCACAAAAAGGGAAAAAACATCCTTATAGCAGATGAGCTAAACAGGGAGCCAATTTTCCTCCGTCTATAGTTGTACAACTGTTCACAATCAATCTATTTTTTTATTATTTCCTCTCTCTCTCACACACACTCTCTCTCTTACTTTATTAGTATTTTAATAAAAAATGGGTAAAATAGATTACATTAGTTTAGTGTTAAAAAAATATGAATAGATAAAATAAAAAATATGCACTGTTCTAGAGCTTTTTTAGCATACGATTGGTAAAGTTGCTCTAAGAACATCTACAATGGGTGTGCTTTTTTTTTTTTTGAATCGAAAATGGGTGCGCTAACTAGTATTTTAATTGTGTATGTTAAGACATAGCAAACAAAATTTTTTTTTTTGTGCCACAATACTTGTGTTAGTTTGTGTGTTAGAGTGTGTTAAAATCTTATAGTGTGCTAGTATATGTACCTAGTTTGGCAACTATGCTAACAAATAATAAGTGGGTCTCACCTCCATAATTCAGACTTCAACCATAAAATATAAATATCCACTGCTCCTAATACATACTTGAGGGACCCATTTTTATCCTAACAAACATTTTAACACATAAATTTACCTGGATGTTCTAACACATTTCTATGTTATCAATGTCTAATATACACATGTGAAACCCATTTTTATCTTAATACACATTTTAACACAAATATACCAAACTCCATTGCGGATGCTCTAATATACTAAAACTAGCGAATGTCCGTGTCTGAAGGCACAACGCAACATATTTTGTCGAACAATGAGCAAAATGAGGACATGTTGAAAAAAATGGGTAGGAATAAAGTAAATTTTGGTATATGTGCAGGACAATTTGAGGTGCAAATAATATTCAAGTTTTACACAAATTTTCAAAATCTATAAATCACCCAATACACGTAATAAAATTAATTACGTCAAACCAAATATATTCTTGTAAAACTTAACCTAACAAATAAAATGTCATGGAATTTTCAATGTCTTAACAAAACTCTTATCACGACGAATCCAATGTCTCTTTGCCAATTCTCGACTTTCCTACATAAATAAGATTAAGAATTATTAAATTCATCGCAAATAAATATGAACCGGCAATTAAATCAAAATAACAACTTATCACCCCTACAATAATTTAAATCGTTTTATTACCTTTAAAAATGTGTCAACACTCTTCTGACCAATCAACTTTTAATACAAAAGTCACCACAGGAGCACAATGATCAATGCATCCACATTTTTGGAGCAGGAATAATAAACATGTATGGATATTCATAAAATTGAGAAATATAGTTTTTGAGCATTTGCACCCCATTTTCCTGAAGTTTTCTGTTTCTCTCTTCAAACGACGAAAAGATAGGAAAAAAGGGAGGTTGAATGGACACACATGCATACACCAGAACACTCATTCTCATGACAGAGCAAATAAAACTCTAGGGATTTTTGCATCAACTGGTTATCTATTGTTCACTTTAACTATGACAGAGCAATTTCAAGCTCTCGTCTTAATTCCATTTGCATGAGGCATTTTTACAAACACCTTGGATGCATTAAACTAAGGAACATGCTCTTATCAAGACAACCACTCAAAGTATGAAAATAAGGAACGACCCACGCTGCAAAGTGTCCAAATTACCAGCTATACAATTTTTACGATTATGATCTCAAACTTTGGTCTTGCAAATTTCAGTAATTTAAGGTCTTGTAAATTTCAGTAATTTAAGACGTTTTCCAACATTCATGCACTTACAGAAGTATAATGTGTTTTGGTGGGCTTCACCAATATTCCTTCACCATGATATACGCTGTCTCGGAAAAAAATTAAGTTGAGAATCCAATTCGTTTCCAATTAAGTTGAAAAAAATTAAGATTCCTCTTGGTCGTTTAATGTTTAATTTTTGAACACAACTCAATCAGACTATGACACCTCCGAAAGTAGAGAATCCAATTCATTTCCAATAAGGAATCGGTTTAAAGCATGAGAATACAACTTCTAGAATCTTTAGGTTACTTAACTATAAAGCTATTTTAAAGTGGCTGGTAAACTTGCTCTTTATCAATGCATAGTCAAAATTGCTAATGAACAGTACACATTTTTTATTTTACATACTCTCGTCTCTTTCAATACTACACAAATCATAGTTCTGAATACCGTTTCGGACAGAGTACCGATTTTTCTACTGGTACGGTACGTACCGGTACCGGTCAGGTACCGGGTACCGTTTCGGATTTACCGCAACTACAATATATATAATAATTATATATAATTATAATTCAAAAAAATCTCTCATATCATACAATTTATCATAAAATATCTCTACTAGAGATTCTCTAGTCCCACATTGCTTATTTACAAAACTCTTTTCCACTTTAAATGACTTTGCACACTAGTGATCTTGTGAATGAGAACCCAATAAAAGGTCTCGCGCGCTCGGGAAAATGTGCCGTGGCCGAAGGCAATTTGAAAAAACTGATTCGAAAACCAATTAATCGGGTGCGCGTCACGGGTTATTCGTGCGCAGGGGGGGTGCAAATCCGGGATTTAAGCCTCGCGGTACGGGATTAATAACTATGACACAAATACTATTTATTTTACCAATCTTCTATTAACATATTATTATTCTATTCCCCTTTCCTTCAAATATTATAAAACCTATTCATCAGAAACGGAAATATATACATACATATGTATATATACGGCGCAAATGTATACATCTTTCACAAAGAAATCACCGTGTCGTCTGGAAATTGCCGTTAGCATTGATCAGAGTCACAGATCGCCATCGGAACTCACCATCGGAGATCGCCGTCGATTAGAATCGCAAATCATCGTCGTTTTGCGACTGGTGAAGTCAATCGAAATCACAAATCAACGTCGGAGGAGGCGCTGAATTGGTGAAGTCGGGAAGTAAGGAAGGAAGAGGAGAGAGAGAGAGAGAGAGAGAGAGAGCAATAAAATAATGGGTACCGCGTGAACAGTGCTTCGGTAGAAGAAACGAAGCACTGTAGTAGGAGGTAGTTTGCCGTGGTGTTTACAGAAACTGCTGCGTGTGAAATTTTCTCAATTTCAGATTTTCAGTAGGTAAAATAGGTGAAAAGCTTCTTTATAGTATCTGATAAACTGGCTCTTAGAATGTATTTTCCAAAGCGCTTTCACGCTCAGAGCTACCGTAACCGCTCACGCACGCAAATTATATGATTAGCCTTTACTTCAGTAGTTTATTACAAATATCCCCCTTTTTATCCCGAGCTGTGCTACGTGCACAGCAGCTTATACACAGCAGCTGTGCACAGATCCCATTTTCTCCCGGCTCAGGTAGCACAAAGATGATCGGAACCGCTCATTTTGCTCTAAATATGTCGTTTAAGGTCTCTGTAAAAAATGAGTTTCGTTCGATATCATTAGAGGCGTTAACAAAACACCCAAAATCACTTCAGAATTTAGGCCTAAATTCTGAAGTGATTTTGGGTGTTTTGTTAACGCCTCTAATGATATCGAACGAAACTCATTTTTTACAGAGACCTTAAACGACATATTTAAAGCAAAATGAGCGGCTCCGATCATCTTTGTGCGACCCGAGCCAGGAGAAAATGGGATCTGTGCACAGCTGCAGTGTATAAGCTGCTGTGCACGTAGCTTTTCTGTTTTATCCCACTCCACATCTCCCACCTAACTCACTCCCCAACACAGAGATCCCCTCCCTCTCTCTCTCTCTCTCTCTCTCTGCGATGTCGTCCCAACAGATCGCTCACCACCGCGAGAACGCCGAGGTCTGCCACGGCGACGCCCTCTGCAGGCAGAAATCCCAAGAGCTCCTCCAAAAAATCAACATGCCCAAGGGCCTCCTCCCCTTGGATGACCTAATCGAGGTCGGCTACAACGAGTCCACCGGCTTCGTCTGGCTCACCCAGAAGAAGAAGAAGGACCACCTCTTCCGCCGCATCGGCCGCAAGGTCGCCTACGCCACCGAGGTTACCGCCTTCGTCGACGACCGCCGCATGCGCCGCCTCACCGGGGTCAAGAGCAAGGAGCTCCTCATCTGGGTTTCAATTTCTGATATTTACATCGACGACCCTGCTTCGGGGAAAATTACGTTCGGCACCCCGACCGGGTTGTCGCGGACGTTCCCGGTCTCGGCGTTCGAGGAGGCAGAGAAATGAAACCTTAGAAGCTTAGACCAAACCAAAATGAAACCTTAGACCAAACCGACTCGACTGAACTAAATCGAGCCTTGTATCCCAATCAAATCAAATGAAACCCTAGAATAGGAAAGGAAAATTTCATGTTCTAGATGTCTCTTATCTGTTATTACTGCTGGTAATATTTTATGTTGTTATGTGATTTCGGTTTAAAACAATTTCAATGAATGTCAATTTTAATTTAATTTTGGGACTTTCGATGTGGAGTTAAATGAATTTGTTGGGAGTTCAATTACAATCCATTTGGATGGAGTCATTTCATGAGAAATGAAAACAAAGAGAACAAAGAGAGTTTCATAAGAAATTACTCATTTGGATTAAATATTTTGGTGAGAAATAGAGAGAAAAGTTTAAAAAAAAATATTTTGATTGACCTTTTTCATTTTTCACCCAATTTCATCAAAAATTGTGAGATTTGGAGAGAAATAGCGCTCATTTTTTTTGCCCCTCTTTTCTCACCGTCCAAAGGTGGTGTTACTATAGTTGTATTGATTTGTTATTGGGTCGGTTTTTGTTGATCATTTTTTTTTTTTAATAGAGTTTTTGTTGATCAGTTCGTCGCTAGTAAAACTATTGTTATAATTGTTTTTCGAGGCTCTGCTTTCGCAGCTCCAAGTCATGGTGTATCTTTGGGTTTTGCTGTATTATCGGTGTGCTTGAGGCCTTTTCGAGCGCTTGGAACTCAATATTTTGACACCATGCAGGAAATAGGGGCAACCTCAAAATCCTGTCCAGGTTACATCCCACGTGGGCCCGGTGCAGTGAAGGATATTGCCTCGCGGATCCGCGAGGGTCTTCTTCGTACCGACAACGTCCAAAAGTAGTTTAATTTATGGCACTATTTGAAATAACTCTCGATGGAGGGAGCCAAAGGATTGTCGCAGTAGTTAATCGATTTGTCTCGGCGGGACTCAAAGCGTTATTGTAGTGGTTGATAATCGACTTGCCTCGGTGGGATTTACCACACCAAGATTGCATAGGTCAATACCAATCAACAGTAATTTGTCCTTGAGGCCACCTTACCTCACACAAATGCGCAGAAAGAATTGTGAGAGGGGCTAGAAAGATTAATCTGGTTCATCGGAACACTTTTCAATGCCGGGTAACATAAGTGAGCTAGTTTTGACTGGGTAAGGGGAGAGAGAGAGAGAGAGAGAGTTGTCCTTCAAAACCATTCAAATTCACTTCCATCCTCCGTGCCCTCATCAATTCCAGTGCGAAACCCATTTCAATTAACAGGTTGCTTAATTCAATTATGAGGCCTGCTGCAGAACATGAAAGGAAAACATGAAACCATCCATGAATTAAGTGAATTTGAATCATCCAGTATTGTTTCATGGACAATTTCATGTTTTTCTTCCACTAACCCTATCTTTTTTGTTCATGAGGTGTTTCCAATAGTAAAAAATTTGTAAATTTTTATTTATAATTGAAAAATTGTTAGGTGTTCTAGTAGTGAATAAATTATTGAAAAATATCAAATTATTTCCGGTAATGAATAAATTGATGATAAATTTATGAGTAAAGTTATTGTAACAAAAATAATTTTTGTTAACTTTTTTGTTAGTGAAAACAAGATGACAAAATACTAAAACTTTATTGTAGGTGAAAATAAGATGATAAAATGAGTCAAGTTTTTACTATTTTTTGTTAGTGAAAACGGGTCCTCAGTTATCGGATCCTGCGTTTCAATTAATATGGGATATATAATGAACAAGATCATGAGTCCACGACTAATTTCTTGACACAATCCCACAGGTAAAATGACAATGCAACGGTGGAGTCCACTATCATAAATGACACAATCCCACAGGTAAAATGACAATGTAACGGTGGAGTCCACTATCATAAGTGGGCAAGAATCGGAGCAAGACAGCTCCATCAGCAGTTCCAGTTCCTAGGACACTCCTTATAACTGACCAACCGTCGAATACAACTAACTGAACAGATAGAGATGGAGAAACCGCCAGTAAACCAGAACATATTGCCAACAGATTTCTTACGCCAGACCAATGGACTGTAACAAATTCCCAAGTGGACACAGTACAAAGAAACACCATTTCCATCCACCGCCACAAAGAATTGAGAAAAATGTAGCAGAACTTGGGATTGCAAATCTGAAAGATGAAAAACTCTTCAAATATCATGTGCTCATCCCAGATTAACAAGGGATGAAATGTCACAACTAAGTATCGACACAATTTCAGGAAACCATCTAAAAAGTACGTTTGCAATCAAAACCTGCAAGGAGATGAGAAAAACCTGACAGCAGCAAAAGAAAGTCTAGACAGGCAACTACACTTAGTTCTTTGTGCCCACCTTATTGCTACAAAACAAATGAGCTGAAGAGCCCACCTAGGGTTTGAGAGCCAAGGCCAGTCCAAACTTGGCGGTCTTGTCAATAGCCTTGGTATCTACCTCTCCAGAAATTGTGAAAAGTGACTTTGGTCGCCACTCATGCTGAATGAGGGCACTTACCTTGCCAAAGTTGTTAACTCGTGCCTTCACTGTGGTGAAAGGGTCCAATGAATGCTGAGTGCCAGCGGTAATGGTATTCTCATTGGTCGAGAAGCTGTGAGATATCTCCCCCCCAACAGCTGTGGAAGTCAATGGCCTCACCGAATGGTAGTAAGATGCATTCAAAGTCTCACCTTTGTCATTCCTATATGAAACAACATAGCTCACCACGTTATGGATGAACAAACATAGGAAAACCAACCACAAAAAATGATAATGCACCAAATTTAGTTTACTTCATATGTCCTACGGGAAAAAATGCTCAAGATTGGAGCAGCCGCAAAAAAAAATAAATAAATAAATAAATAAATAAATCTCATTGAATGTTGCCACAAACCCCTGAGACGAACATGCAAAAGGAAGGGAGCCTAATCGTATACATTGTCCAAGAAAATAATATCAAATTCCAAGTCGTGGCTAGGAGGAGACGGTAACAACTTCCCCACAAATGTTACATGTCAAGACAAAGATTAAAAAAATGCATCATAAGAAACTACTCACAGGGTCAATGATGCAATAAGGTCTGCATTGGTGAAGCTCAACCCAGCATTGCACTTGGTGAAGTTCCCCTCCTTTGTGTCAAAGGAGACATCAGTCCCAAGTGCAACAACATTTGTTCCCACCACACCTGAGAAGTTGACCATCGGGTTTGCTGTCAACCCAACGCTTGAGCTTACCCCCGCATAATCATGCAAGTATTGAAGTTCCAACTGTCATCCATAACAGACCAGCAATCGTAAAGAAAACTTCACCACATTATACAAATTGGATGCACCAAGCAATGGATTTTATTATAGGACTGAATTCCTAAGGTAGGGCAGTGAGAGATGCAACTCTATGCAAAACGTACTTACTACCCAAACCAAGCATTCATTTGCTTACCTTGCCAGACCTTTGATCAGGAACTTTGAAGCTTAAGATTGTCTTCAACCCAGGGCAAGGTTCATCAACTGTGATAGTGGTAAAGAGCTGGTACACAAGCAAAACCACAATTAGATGGTCATAGACTGGGACATCAACATATAAGAACAATTGGGAAAGAGAGATTACTCAATGTGTCATGAAAAAAGGTTCTAGATGCATTGCAAACCTACCATGAATAAAATCAACGATAAAAGAAGCAAAAACAAAGCATGAGCAAACAATCAGCATTAACCAAGCATAATATAACTCAATATGTATTACAAAAACTGCTTAGAAACCTAGTTGTGTGTGCTGAAACAAAATAACACACAAAACTTGCAAAAGCCTAGTGGCAGTAAGCACAGTGATTCAAGAGAAATGAAAGCAACTACTACAGTTAGAGTAGCCTGCCAAAAGTTGGCCACAGCTGTATAACATATTCAGAGATTAAACTGATTCATTTTGCAACTCACACTTTGATCATTATGTTCTAAGCATAAATTTTCTAAAACACAAGCATCTCCCTACTATGCATCGATAGAATTATTTCAGGCCAACACGTGTTGGCATAATAGGTAATGAAATTTAATAACTATCCAGGCTACATGACATCAAAAATGTGAAACCTGTCAAAGGAACATTATAAAGTGACACTTAAGAGTTTACACAACGAACACGGACTACCCAGGGCAAACAAAGTGTACAAACAAACAATCATCATTTCTTCACATATATTATTATATGTCAAAAGGATAAGGTACCATTAGACACGTCAAGATCCTGCGATAGAAACTGAAGATCAACTCTCTACATATGGTTGCAAAAGATTAACTAAAGAAACATAAAGTAATTGGACGGGAAACGTAAACAAACTAACATTGGAGCTGGTGTCCACTTTGATATCAGTGGTGATGTTCTTGTTCTTCAGCTGGGTATTGACATCAGCAAGAAATAGGTCGCCCTTCTTGACTGCAGATGAAGTAATAGCCTAGAATATGCGAAAAGGAAAAATTACATAGCATCAACAGATCTGGCATGCATTCCTTTTAGACAGAACGGATGTAACAAACAGCTAGTAAAGCAAATCAAACAGACAACTACAAATCTGCAACTGTGTTAGGGCACCCGTAATGTTGCATGGAGTTTTGTACCTCATTACTAATAGAGGTTTGAATGCTCGCATGCATAGAGCAAAAATTCACATAAACAGGAATTTCAAATGCCTCATTTCGATGTTGTCCAGTAACTATAGATGGTACAGTGAAATATAGCCCAATAGATGACTCCGGAGTCCAGATTGTAAGAGTAACTGTTTAAGCCATACCACCCCAATTCTCAAATCATACAATTTAAATCAGTTTCCAAAGTCAAGACAAAATTCACATCTAGATGGTTATTGTAACATCATAGATTGGAATAAAGTCTATTACAAAGGATGATTCATGGCTTGGAGTTAAAATTTTAAGCAAACTGTGGAGTCTTTGCCTGCTCAATTTTACACATGGCAATAAATAATAAGACACTTCCGCCAAGTGATCAACATTTCATATGCGGGAGAAAATTACTACCATACATAATAAAAAAACATAACACAAAGCAGCAAGCAGCTAAATCTATGGTTATTTTAATTTATTTATTTGTCTTATTTTGAAGCAAAATATCAGAGACTAAAGTTTGAAACTAACTCATTTCTAAACTTGAATGTTTAGTTGAAACAATTCAATATGGATTGTTCCAAATTTTGCACAACCAAAAGACCAAAGTTGATAACCACTTCCTACTTAATCATCCAGCATCTTTGCAAAAATCGAGAGCATAGCTTCCCATGACTTAACTTTTCCTCCCAAGACACAGAATGAATGGAGTTGAAAAAACAGATCAACAATACAGATCGTAAGTAAAAGTAGAATAAATCATGTGCCCCACTATTTTCAACCATTTCCAGTTCTTTTGGTAGACTGGAAGTTCCTTTCCGAAGAGAAGAATCGAAATATAACGCGAACAAATAGGTGTAACTCGAATCCTATGATGGCAAACTCAATGGACTCGGTCATCATAAACCTGCTACCATGAAAAGATATGCTAGGCATGCTCATTTGCGTGAAGGTTTGAATTAGATCTTGCTACTATGAAATCTGATAGTGTTTTTCATAGTATTCCAAGGTCTTGGTATGCTTACGGGCATGCTATCGCGAAGTTAAGTTGTAAGACGTAAAGTAGTAGTTCACCAAAAACGCAAGCCCCGATACAAGCTTTAGTTATGAAACCTACAATAGAATGGTTTCCAAATTCGATCAATAACACGACGACAATGTGTGATACATGCAAACACAAAATTGAAGCCGTTTGCTTGGCTAGAGTAAAACGGATTCACAGATTCTATGGAAGGCCGGTTCGGGCATTCGTATCAACAAATAGTGAAGACATTACAAATCTCTTTGACAACAATCCTACAAAGCATTGAGACAACTACTTGGGCATGCGATATGCACTAGCGAGACTCGTACACAAGGCGGGAGCATCATCGTCATTGTCACCTAAATTACTGATGATATTCCTATGATTACAGCTATAGTTATATTCATTATAACATCATTATCCTAAAGTGCAAAAGATGAATAACAAAAGCAAAAGCACAAGAAGTACATTTAGACGCATAATATCTAAAAAAATCGACACGGCTTCATCGAGAAGATTAGAATAAGATACTCCCAACTACACCACTGTAAAAACTACAAATCCGGCTAAATTAACTGAAAATTAAAACAAACATGAACGCATAAACTAGGGTTTAAAAAAAAAACACAAGTAAAACAGTAGAAAAGATCTGCAACTCACGACTCCAGTCGGCGAGTAAGTCGTGATGGTGAGCTTGTGGTCGCTGTGGTAGTCCTTGTAGAGAAGATCTATTTCGCAACCAAACACAAAATCAAATCACCGAAAAAAGTAAATATAATACGCCATTGCGGTAATATGTACGTGTATGTATAGGAGGAGAGAGAAAGGACCTCGAGCTTTCTTTCCGATATCGGTGTAGAGACCGGGACCCTTGGCCATGATTTCGAAGAGGAGAATCTAGAGAGAGAGGGAGGGAGGGAGGAGGAGAGAGAGAATGTTCTTTCTGCTCCGAAGGAAGAGGTGAGGATTTTGGGAGCCCTAATATTACCAGTATTTGTTTTGTTTCTTTGGGACGGTGTGCTGCTGAGAGAGTGCGTGGCGTTTCGGGGAATGTAGACCGTGGATCTGGAGAGCTGGGCTTCGGCTCTATCTGGGCCGTCGATTCGGGGAGGTGGAGGCAAACGACGTCTTTTTACTTTCATCTAGAAGGGTGTTTTGGGAAATTTGGGAGTGTATTAGACACGTGGCTGATTGTTACGATTATGATGAACTTTGATTAGCGGCTGCTAATTAAACAGAGTTTAAGCGGAGTAATTTTTTTTTCATTAAAAGCTTTTTACTCGTTCCTAAATAAATATTTGGCCAACAAACCTAGAGCTAGTCAGCATTTTAATGAAAACTTTTTATTGTTAGTTTTTGTATGTGCTCTTTTAAATATTTTTCCACACCAAAATACTTGTACCTCATGCGGGTCAACGTTTTAAATAAGACATTTCATTCAACATGCATGTCATGAGAGATTGAGTAGAAAAATAATTCAAGTTGAATTTTCGTTTGACCGAAAATAATAATAATAATAATTCAAGTCAAGAAGAATAAATTTACAATTGGACTAGATCCTCTTAAGCAATTACTAGAATTCATCATTTTAATCAAGTGGGAAGGTGAATGAACTAACCTACTCGAATTTAAGTTTAAAATAACTTGTTCAAAATGGATTTATTACATAAACAAGCCTTGAACATTATTTTGAAGTTTGTTAGTAAAATTTTCAAACCTAGCACCACTACTCTTATTTCAATCAATTGGGTTGATTAGTGTGTTCTACTAACTAAAATAATTACTTATTTTTTATTCAAAAACGCTGATATTTTGTAAAATGAATCATTTATCTAGTAAAATAAAAAATATGTATTTAAAATGAAAATAAATCTTTAAAAAATAAGAACATTAGAGCATCCATAATAGAATAAGCAAAAAGTGGATGGAAATGATACTCACACAACCGTTGTGTGTGTTGTGTAACTAATTCTGACCGTTCAGAAGTGTTTGGACGCTCTAGATTTTTAAAAAAACTCTTCAAAGGAAAAATTTGAACGAATCTTGACCATTTATTACAACAATGGACGGATGGAGATTTATTGTGTTTGATGTTTTGCACAACCGTTGTGCACGTAGCATCTTTGGTAACCAAAACATGTCACATCAGATTTTGATTATCCATTTAAAGATTGTTAAAATTAACAATGTCAAGTCTCACATTAATTATTTTTTGCTCATAATCAAAACCAATGGGCCATTGCTTCCTTCACTGAGTTTTCTCCAAACTTTTCCCATTCATTTCACGTATATTTTTTGAAAACCTAGTTTTTAAAAAAATAGTTTATGTTTAAAACAATTTATTAAACCGTTTTTGGAAAAAAAAAAACAGTAGAAGTTAAAAGTAGTTGTATTAAAATAGTTTATGAAAAGAAATTTGTGTGAAAAGAAAACAGTTTGGTGTAAATACAGTTTTTATACAATTTCTTTTTAAAAAAAGTTTCTGAAAAAATAGCTTTCTAAAATTATTTTTTGAAAACATTATTGAGAGAGAGAAGGTTTGTGTGTAATGCTGCGCGTACTTGATTGAGAAAATGTGAAGATCGCTAAATTTGGTTATTAGCAAAATATTGTTAGTTTTGATTATTCAAATGCCAAAATTTGATGAGTTATTAAGAGATTAGTAAGTTTGGTTATTCCAATATGAGCTCTTTTTTGATCAAATATTGTTAACTTTTGCAACTTTTTTATTTTGCTTATTCCACTGTAGATGCTATTAGCGGAACAAATAAAGTTACTAGAATTTGAGCTTAAAAACTTGTTGAAAAATGGATACTATAAAATAGTACTCCACGTGTCAAAAAAAAAAATAAAATAGTATTCCATAAGCCTTGAACATTTTTTGTGAAGTTTGTTAAACAAATCTGTGCACAGATTGTGCACAGATTTTTATGTGGGGTCCATTAAGGGTCTCACACAAGTGATCCGAGCCGTTCATTATGTTTAAAACATTTTTTCAAGGGTCTCCGCGAAAAATCAGCTCAATCCGATACCTATAAATACTTGATCTAATTGTCTAACTTTTCATTCTCTAAAAACTTGAATGAAAAGTTAGATGATTAAATCAAGCACTTATAAGTATTAGATTGAGCTGATTTTTTGCGGAGACCCTTAAAAAAATGTTTTAAACACAATGAACGGTTCGGATCACTTGTGTGGGACCCGTAGTGGGCACCACATAAAAATCTGTGCACAATCTGTGCACAGATCTGCTGTGCAAGTAGACTGGTTCATTATTGAATTTTAAAGAGCAGTGCTAGAGGTACAGCAAAACAGGTACAAACAGCTTGCACAGATCCGTTTTGGACCCCTTTTGGGTCCCGTAAAGATGATCGGAACCGCTCATTTCGTTCAAAATTTAATTGTTAGGGTCCCTGTAAAAAATCATCTCAATCCGATATCGGCAAGGGCGTTTACGAATCACACAACTTTGCTTCAGAATTTGCCCAAATTCTGAAGCAAAGTTGTGTGATTCGTAAACGCCCTTGCCGATATCGGATTGAGATGATTTTTTACAGGGACCCTAACAATTAAATTTTGAACGAAATGAGCGGTTCCGATCATCTTTACGGGACCCAAAATGGGTCCAAAACGGATCTGTGCAAGCTGTTTGTACCAATTCTGCTGTACTCATATCATTTCTGAATTTTAAAACCTAGCCGGCTTAGAGCTGACAGAGGCTTGGATTAGCTCAATCTTATGATTCTCACCCCAATCCCATGCCAACGGCCTGGCGGGAAGAAGAATGGTGGTGCAACTGCAACCCATCCCCAAATGCTCTCTCTCTCTCTCTCTCTCTCTCTCTCTCTCTCTCTCTCTCTCTCTCTCTATTTTGGTTCAAATTGGAGCATAGGTGGTGAGCTTACTTCTTTCCAAGAACTTTTATTTGTTACAGTATCTTA
This sequence comes from Rhododendron ovatum, assembly GCA_019656835.1. Classification (NCBI taxonomy): domain Eukaryota; kingdom Viridiplantae; phylum Streptophyta; class Magnoliopsida; order Ericales; family Ericaceae; genus Rhododendron; species Rhododendron ovatum. The sequence continues at coordinate 35,768,537 of CM033800.1, read as the reverse complement.
TGACCTAGCTATTCGGATCAGTTTTCATGCTCCTCTAATCTAGGACCGGATCAGTTTTCATGCTCCTCTAATCTAGGACCAATCTCACCGTCCATTAGCAGAGCCAATTAAAGTCGGGACACAGCTCGTACGGACCGGTCCAAAAGAGTTTGACATCACTTTGAGCTTAAATCTTGAAAACATTAAAAAAGAGCAAACTCCTTAGTCTCTCGAGTCTTTAACCATCCTTCATGAGCATACTTAAATTTTAATGCGTATTGGCATTTGAAAAACAGGACAACTACTGTTGAATTAGGAGTATTTTTTATCAGTCCAGTGGATCTATCGTAATCTTCCTCTTCTTGGGATAATTTTTTTGTGCGTATGATTACAAGACTCTGCAGAAAATTGTTGAAAGAATCTAACATGTTGGCACTCCTCAGATTTATCATGTCTGGATATAAAAATGAACCTTAGACACTTTCTTGATCAATCGATTAACAGAACTTCAACTAGCACTGAAGACCGGTCTGGTAACCCTTTGCTTACTTGCTTCGTTGCTGATGCTGTGTCTTACTCCCGACTTATTTTAAGTAAATAAGCAAGTTAACCAAACGGGCCCTTAATCGTGAGGCGATAGCTGACAACTCAGAGAGCATGTCAGGCATTGCATAAAACTAGAGTTGCTTCTCAATTCGTTGGAAGGATATTGGTGACAGTGAGACCCATGAAGAGATTTTAATAAACACAATAAGTCACCTTGATAGCTGGAAATGAGATACTTTTGGACATTGTTTTGTAATTGTCCCATATGTGAAGTAAATGAAAATCCCTAAATGAACCCGTAGACTTTGAAAATGAACTCTAATCTCGACTTCTACTGCGTTTCCGGCTGTTTATTGTGTTTTCCTTTGCGACTACATTAGTTCTTGAAAAATAACATATCGGAATGGCTTATATAGCCAGGTATATGGTAAATGTCAAAGGCATCCTATGTTAGCAAGTGCACCTGTTGGAGTTAAAATGATTTGACAGAGTCATTTTTTGACTTGCGGTAGTGCCAAAAAGTCCAAAAATAGAAATGTTGGCACCGACTTTGTGCTATTTTGTGACAATCTCAAATCCTAACTATTGGATTAAAACCCTTTCGTTGATCACTTGGCTTCGATAATGTGGCAACTTTGGAAATAAAAAGTTGATACCAAATTCGGCATGAAAGATGACTTTGTCACTTGTTGGCAAGAACTTTGACTCACCAGTGGATGCAAATGTTGAAAAAATTTGGCAAAAATTTCTGCCAAATTATGGCTTTGTCAGCCAAAGACTAATGTACTGCTATTGAAACTATGTTATGGGGATTATTATATCTTGTTCTGTTCTGTAATTTTAGGAAGAGTGAGGTTGGGAAGTAGGGAGTAAATGTGAAACTCCAGTTTCTGAATTTGATTCGATTGCTAGATTTCTCTAATAGTATTCCAATCTCTGGTGGTTGTTACGAATGATGCTAAGATCATTGATGAGGAAATGAGGCTTACACGGTTAAACCAAATTACATACATCCTTCTAAGAACGGAAAATCAACCATTTACTACTTTCTCACTTTGTTTGTGTTCCTCCAATGCAGATAGATCTTATATGCTCGTATCGATTTATGAGTTTTCATTTTTTTTCATGATTCCTTTATTCAACTGGGTCTTATTTTCGCAGAAAAATGGCATCTGGTTAAATACTATCTCTGAGGTGAAGGGAGGATGTCATGGTCATGTGAAGAACATAGCCTGGTATTGCGTCCTTTTGTTGAGCTTCACCTCTCCATAAATGACAATCCAGATTTGAAGCATTAAATTTCCATGAATCTGTTTGCATGTGTTCAGTACTTACATTAAACTGATATATCTTCTTTGGTAGACGATTGCTCCTGGTAGTAGCAAAGAGCTTTGTATATGGATGGTAACTTTTAACAATCCGGTTTAAGTGCCTTGACTTAAATTGCAAGCAAGAAATAGTAGGCCAATGCTATGGGCAGGGAGATGAGCATGCCAAAGATTACCCTACAACCACAATAAAAACAGATTTCAAAATCTAGTTTAGTTCTATGCATAGGTAAAATATTGAGACGCAGATGGATTTTATTTTACCCTGTGCTCAAGATGTCTGGGTGTATGTTATACTCTTTTGCAAACACAAACGGAACGATTCCTTGAGGAAGAGCTGCCTACATGATGAAGCACGTTGTTAGTCTTATGTTTCCTTAGTGTAGACTGTAGAGTACAGAAAGTGTATGTTTCCACCTGCATTATTGCCACTCTAAACGATGTCCCTCTTAATCCAACAGCAATGGAGGACACTGCCATTAGGGCAGGGCCGGCAATAAACTTCACCGCCATGGCTAGTACTGCCATTCGAGTTCCACAAGCTATTATATTGGCACGCGATGCCATGAAAAGACCTGTCAAGTGGCAAATTACAAGTAGTTCAGATTCAGTGTTACATGGACTCTTTGAACCCCCGACCTTACCCATCTCCACCATATACCAAAAGGACAAGGACATTGGTCCCATACCAAGTTCGATACTTGGGTCCTTTAAATTTATCTGACAGACGAAAACTTTTAGCCCCTTGAAATCCCAAGTTCAACAACATTCCAAATTAAGTTATCTTATGTTTATCTCTTATGTTAATTGTTTGTGAGTACCTCTTTTGTATACTTATCCTTCTATGCTAAGATTAGTTTATGGAGGTTTGATGTTCTTCATAACACCTACCCCCGCTACTCATACCCAAGTTCATGTAACATAAGTTCTGATAATGCATATTATTCTGTTTGCTTTCTCTCCTGCCATGATGCATGTAAAGGAAGATAATGATTCCAATCATACCTACGCTGAACATTGCCATCCCAAGACCTCCATCTGACAATATTGATATTGATTGAGCCATAATCTTGGGCAATTGCACTCCCCACCTACAACAAGTTCACCCATATTGCCAAGTCACCACAAGGCTAAGCAAATTCCTGGGATTCTATTTTAAGGAGAAATCTGATGGGACACTTGTAGAAACTTGCGACTTCTTGACGCTTTTCTGGCTTACCTGAAGTGTATTGTTGCCCAAATAAGACCCAACACCGTTGCATGAGTATTGGTGTTGGTAATAAGCTTCTTCCCAACTGTCAGAAGAACAGGCATAAACTTTGTTCTTTTGGGAGTTGTATTTTTTGCTTCTCGCCCTCCCTCTTGTTGTTGTGCTTCTTGTTGGGCCTCCATCTCTCCTTAAATAAAGCAACGTGTTCCAAATGAGGCGAGAAATGATAGATACATGATGTGCAACAGCAATACACACTATAAGTGGATTGATCATGTCAATATGGGACGTGGTTGCAGTTACAGTTGGTAGCTTGTAGCTTGACGAGTTCTTAACTTTTAGACCCTGGGGGAAGACAATGGGGCTGGTGAGGTTCAAAACCACCACTTGAACTGAGTAAAGGGTAGCAAATCAACGGGCTACAACTCTAGTAACACCAATGTCATAAGCTAGTACATAGAGTTCGTTGGTTGACAACCAGCAGACATGCATAATAAAATGTGAAATGGGGGCACATGGATTGGTGATTGGTCCATGTTGGTACTATTTTCTGGTTTCTGAGTGTTCGATTGTAAATTGCGTAAGATGTTTGAAACAGAGTTTCAGTTAGTGAAAGTGGACTATTTACCTGTTGCATATAAGATATGGGACATAAATCATTGGTTGTGAATGTTGCGAACGTACCAGTGCCTGCTGTGGGTGCTGTCAAAGAATCTTGCTTTATCATGTTGACCTCGAACAGAAACAACAATACGTTGTACCAAACGATGCTTTGTAATACGACTATCTGCGTAAGGAGTACAACGGCTTCATCCCCATACATAGCTCTCAGGATTGGAATCCCCAGGATCAAAGTGTTTGGTAGTGTTGACAGAGAGAGCCCGGTGATGATCCAACTGAGGTTTCCTCTTGATCTGATTTTCATGATTACCACCAATGCAGAAAAGGCGAAAAGCTTTTGCAAGAAATCAGCACATACTAGTCTCATGTTCATTTTGTATGGATTGTTTGTAGAGATCACTTGGAAGGACAATAGTGGGATTGAGAACTTCGCAACGAACTTGTTGATGCCTGAGCATTGATCCGGTGTAAACAGCTTCCACCATTTCACGGATATGTAAGCTAAGATCATGGCAACATACAACGGGACAGTTGCTGCCACAACATGGTAGGCATCTGTGAGTGAAATCATGATGGCTATTGGTTGAAGGTAACTATTGCCTTCTCAGTTCTTGTATCGACCCTCGTTCATAATGCTCTTATACCATGTCTAATTTTGGATGCAAAAGGAAAGGTGGGTAATTTTCTTCTACCAGAAGCTTGCTAAGTTATTTCCCATATCCTGAGCACGTTATGTGTGTCAGGATGCAAAAGGTATTATGCTGTCGTAGGTATGCTCTTTCAAGAGATTTGATTGAGATGTTGAGCATAAGATTATGCGATGTGACATTGATTCTTTTATGTATATTGATTGTTCTCCATCTTGTGGCTGTTATAATTATAAAGATGGTTATGAGACATTAACTATCACAAGTCAAAAGGTTGATTACTGTAATCTTCCTGTGGTTATATGTCCTTTGGGCTTATTGGTTTTTAATTAAGTGATCAGGGTATCTTATCCCAAGTCAAAAAGTTGATTCCTGTAATTTTCCTGTGGTTATATGTCCTTTGGGCTTATTGGTTCTTTCGGCACATATCAGTAGATTGATTTATCAACCTAGACATAGCTCAGTAGCCTTTAATTTTTCACATTAAATTCCAAAGGGAAAAAGTGATGCACTTCTTTGTATTTTTACCCCTAATCTAGACCATAGATATTCCTTTCTAGTTCTCTTTGAGGACAATTGGTATGGTGATTTGCAGTCATGGTCAATATCATCTGCTATTTCTATTAATCTTGCCGGATACTGTGACTGTTTTATTTAATTTTTGTGATTTAGAAAGTTTACTCTAATTACCAATTCAAGTGGACGGATTGTCAAGGTATCAAAAAATACAAAGAAAGGAAAATTAGGACAGTTTGTCAAGTCAATCCCGAGGTTAGTAGTTTATCGTGACATTCTACTTCCATTTTCCTGTAAGGTGTATCTTGAAAGAGTTTGAAGGCGGAATCAGAAGTGAATTGTTAGGGAAGCAATGGGAGCAATAATTGGAAATTACATAGTTGAAGGAAGAATTTTTGCTAAATATGTCAAAAGAATGGGAATAAGTGTGGGTGGGAATTTGCTTTTTGTATGGTGAAATTTTGCCACAAAAAGGTCTAGTGCCTCTTTTTGAAGTTGATACCGACATTTTGTCTGGTGGATGTTTTCCACGAGGACCACGACCACCATGTCGTTTATTTGAACCGCGGTAATTGGTAAACCTTTCAAAAAAGGAGGTGAATCGATCTCTTTCCTAGTGCCTGGCCTATTGGAAAACTCTGGTGGAGTTTCTACCTCACCTAGGATAGTTTTAACCTTTGAGTGGTGTTTCCATGCAGGGGGGACTTCTTTTTTGTCAGGTGTGCATAGCATAAAGTGCAATTTCATTGAAGAGTTGTGAGTATTGTAGAATGACCAACACTGCAAAATTAAAGTTTGGCCTCTTTCCTTGCAGGCAAGTAAGTGTATCAGTCAAGAATCATCTGCTCTAGGGCGGTACAATTAAAGCAATCCCGTATAGATCTAGCATATGGCATGATGTATGCCCAATATGTTCTAGCCCATCAGACGGCATTCGCATTTCTGCTTGCTTTTGTAAATTGCCTGCACTTGGTATACTTGTAACGACAATATGCTTCCGTAAACATATTTCACCTGAACAAGATAAGAGACTGTTTTTTCTAAAGAAAAAGAATCCCAAGCGATAAAAGTGTACTGCATGCGCCAGAAATTTGTACTCTTGATCCAGCACTATTATGTTAATAGAGTCGAGAATGATTCATGTCTTCTGTGTTCAAACACACTTTATGCTTCAGTGGCATACTTTACCAGATTGGGTTAACCATATTTCATACCTTAACTTCGACCAGTGGGATCATTCGGGGTACTCAAAGTCGATGTATATATTTTAGTGAGTCCTTGTTGGGCTGTGTATTCCATCTTCTTCCATCGAAACTGCCATCTTTTTCTACCTTCTTTCAGCCAAAATGCCTTCTTTTTCTTGCTTTTGACAGTTAAGAATTCAAAGAATGGAGAATGGAGCTTCAGCTTCACCCGTTCCTTTCCCTTTCGGGGAAACTTACAACTTAGAGTGCTCTTTTTCTCCCCTACTTTGAGGTTGTAGATGAATTAGGAATTTCTGGAATGGCTTATTATGAGAAAGAAAATAATTAGGAAACCCTAGAAGGAAATTTATGTCCTACACTCAATTATGGTCTTATTGTTATCTTATCTGTATCTTTCCCTTTTGCTTTTGCTTTCCCTTTCCCTTTACCTTTCCCCCCATAAATTCGACAAATCCATGCTCTGAACGCTGGGCCCTGTTTGGATCATTGGTTTGTGGAAAGAACAGAAAAAAAAGGGAACTTGATATATTAGATTATGTGTTGTGTTGTGTTTAGATGATTATTTTTTTTTAGGAGGAAAATGAAGAAGAAAAGACAAGTAAAATATGGAGCTTGTTTGAATCCCTTTAATTTCCAGTGCTGTTCTTTTCCCTGTAATTCTTACGCAAACTCTGGATCCAAACACAGCTTAAAGGAGGTTTCTGCAGTTCTAAGATTCCTGCCTTTATATTTTGCAGAGTTTCATTGTACCTCTCGTTCTATCTGGTCACTCTTGTCAATGCCAGGTGACAATTCAAGATGCCTATACAAGTTTGGCTGGTTTTTGTGCTTGTACATGGGATGGACTATACGGATCATGTTGAGGACTTTCATCTCTTCTTCTGTCTTCTGATGGAGGTTTAACGGTGCAATTAGATGAGAAAAACCACAGAGGTGGTAGTCCAAGTGGCTGAGGCAGCGGGCTAAGAACCTTCCCCTCTCCTACCGGTCTCGGGTTCAAGCTAGACTTGGGACTAGATAGTCGACGTGCACGCAAACTTACCCGAACGTTTTGAACACTCTACTAACAATGCTTAATAGTTACTAAGAAGTAGCCCAATGAGGGTTGTCGCCATTGGCCGGGGCTTTGCTTTTCACTTTGAAGGTGTGAGTTTAATTTTCGAGGGTAGGCAAACCAGTTGGGAAGTGAAAGTCAATGTGAGTAGCCTCATGGTGCGTCCAGTAATCTTCCTCCTAATTGTATCTAACTGCTTTCCAAGAATGTTGGCTCCTTGCGGCCGGTCCAAAGTGGATTAGTCTCGTCTTGTTTGGGTGTGTGGATACCTCCCACTCCTTTATTGTAAAAAATACAGTTAAGAAGTCGTCATGACAACAAATATGGTCAATAGGGCGGTAGTTAATTCTAAAAAATGCATTAATGTCCATAAAAAGGGTATATCTAAACATATATGATAAAATGTGCTTTAAACTTTAACGGTTTGGCTGGTGTTTGGATGATAGGTATCTTAGAAGAGAATGAGAATGTGATTCCGGAATTTTAACATTTCTATGTTTGTGAAGAGTGGGAATGAGAATGAGATTACTGATCTCCCAATTCAGGAGGAATCACATTCCTGAATACCGGAAGAATCTGATCCCTCTCACTCCCATGGGAATCTTGGATTCCCGGCTCAATCAATATAAAAAGGAAATGTTTGACTATAGGATCTTCCAAAATAAATGATTCCTATTACTTAATTAATCCAAACATCGGAATAGAATTACGGAAAATGACAGCCAATGACATGTTTTGGTAATTAATATCCGCCAAGGACATTTTCAGCATTAACAAATGTTCTTAGCTTGTTCTTGGCGGGTATTATTTATCAAAACACGTCCTGAGCCGTCATTTTCCCATAGAATTATTCCGGGTATCGAATTACTTGAAATTTGATTCCTGATAATCAAATTTCTATTCTTACAAAAGATTACGAGCATCTAAACTGAGCTAATTTTATTGAGGTGGTGATTAGGCTAACCGTTCCCGAAATAATGGGTTCAAATTCAACCCCATCGTACAAAAATTGTTCCCCAGATATAGCATTAATATTAAAAAATTATTCCCCTCTTAAAAAATAAAACAAAATTATTCGGTGGTCTTGGGGCCCGCCATACCACACATGTCCTTAGAGTCGAGTAGTACAAACTACCAAGTGTTTAGAATATAAATACTAATAAAGTTGGCCCTCTCTATAACAACTTAAGTTTTTAGATAAGTTTGTGATTAACAATCAATAATATGGCATCAAAGAAGGTAATAAATTGTCATTCTCTCTAGCGGCTTAAGCTTTTAGATGAGTTGTGATTAACAATCTCATATGTTAACACAAAGAGCATGAATCCCACAAAATATATGGTGGAAAAGAGGTGTAGGGGCATGAGGTGACGGGGCCTCAAGACCAGAAAAAAGGTGTAGGGGCATGAGGTGACGGGGCCTCAAGACCACTAAACAATTACCACGTGGTGGTACCCGTCGGCGATCTGACCATCCAAACGTGTTTTGGATAGTCCAAATTTATTTTCTCTCTCCCCTCACCTCACCACTCTCTCATCTTTTTCTCTCTCTAAAATCCAAACCATTCAAAACACATTTGGATAGTCCGAATTGCCCACGAAGTATCACGTGTGTTCCCTACCGGCACCCCAAAATTTTTCCAAGTCAGAGAGGAATTTATCTTCTTTTATCAATCGGATACAAAATCTATAATGGTACAGTTGAATTATAGTTGACCGTTGCAAGACGTGGGGTTCTCCCTATTTACCGCTCAACCTCCAAATTTACCACCTTCCATTTCCAGTTTAAAACTCCCAGAGGCACCCCCATGCACAGGAATCTAGCCCTGCCTAGAAATTCTAAGGCAGGCCAATTTTCTTCAAATCCTCCTCCTCCTTTCTTACACGAGCTAGCTAGGGTTCGGACCTAAACCGATCGACATTGAAAATGGGTCCTCCCCAGCTGTATCGTTTCTTCATCGCGTTCTTCGCTTTCGCTTCCCTCGCCGCCACCATTGGCCAGGCAGAGGAAGCAAGCGGCGCTGCTGTCGAATACCATACGTATGTCCCTCGTACAAACACAAAATGCATCCATATACATATAATGATTTAGCTGAATGTTACTTGTTTTAAAGCAAATAATCTATCGATGTTTTAATAAATTAACTAATCCAGGAAAAAGATCATTTCCGTAATAAGAATATCACCGCAACATTATTATTATTATTATTATCAATGTTGCTTATACATTGATGTTTATATGTAAGAGTCCGATTAAAATTACGATCAATATATATATATATATATATAGTACCATACATGTGTGCCCGCGCGCTTTGTGTCTTTAGATGTACAAATGTCCGCAGTCTAGATTTGAATCCATTTCGGTGCGGGTCACATCCAAAATGCATATAGCTTTTACACATTTCATTTTTCATATGATATATCCGTTCTATACGTTTGCTCATTTATGCATGTTTACTCTAAACAATAAAAAGGCACATTTCATTTTTTTTCTTCTTATATATGGGTGATTCAATGTGCAGGCCTTTAAACGGCACAACATTGGCGGCCGCCACCACTACCACCTCCACCCGCCCACGGGTCACCCATTTGGCATTCAACGCCACAAGGAGGAGCCTAGGATCCAGAGGAAAGTACGGCGGGCCATGCAAGCCCACCAACCCAATCGACAAGTGCTGGCGATGCCGGCCCGATTGGCATCTCAAGCGCAAGAAGCTAGCCGATTGCGCCATCGGGTTCGGCCACATGGCCACCGGGGGCAAAAAGGGAAAGATCTACGTCGTCACCGACCCCTCTGATAACGACGTGGTCAACCCGAGACCCGGGACCCTCCGCCACGCCGTGATCCAGAGAGAACCATTGTGGATCATATTTAAAAGCGACATGACGATCAGGTGAGAGGCGACTCCTCTTGTTGTTTAGGGTATTCAATTGAGTACTCGCCACTAGCATATTTACGTGACAACCACCCCGCTCTAGGGATAAGTCTATGTACACAGACGGATTCGGGATGCTGCCAAGCGGTCCCAGCCAAGTACCCTGTCGAGCGGGTGCAGGGCGCATCCGAACTGTGCAAAAGTGGTTTCAGCAGTTTGGATAAAAAAAAAACTCTTCCAGGAGAAAATTTTGTTTTTAATCCAGACCATTGATTGTCAAGATGGATGATCTAGATGAGCTAGGCAGGGACCGCTTGGCAGCATTCCCGGGTCGGGCAACGGACGTATAAGCACATATCCAACACTAATATGTTCGGAATTGTTCAATGTACGTGAGCCCCTCATTATCATTAATACGTAAGACCCACGTGTTTCCAACAATTCTCAGACATATTTGTGTCACTATGCACATAAATCTTTGTACCTAATTCACTTCAATTTTGAAGTGAAATTAAAATGGTATTTTGATCAAATAATTTTTTTAAATTCGTTGGAAGTGGACAAAAAAAGCACAATCATTAAAAAAAGAGTGAAAATTACTTACAATTCTCGTATAAGTTGTCTATTTTGAATTCTGAATCCATTTAAAAATCTATCCTGACAAATATTTCTGGAACTGCCACTGAATCAGACTGAAGCAGGAGCTGATAATGCAAGGCGACAAGACGATCGACGGGCGCGGGGCCAACGTCCACATTGCCTACGGGGCCGGAATTACGATCCAATTCGTCAAGAACATTATCATCCACAACATTTTCATCCATGACATTGTGGTTACTCCCGGTGGACTGATCAGAGACTCAGTAGACCACATTGGGCTCAGAATGGTTGCCGATGGAGACGGGATTTCCATCTTCGGAGCAGAGAACATATGGCTCGATCATCTGTCCATGAAGAAGTGTTCCGATGGGATCATCGATGCTGTCGAGGGGTCGACCGGCATCACCATCTCGAATTGCCATTGGACCGATCACGATCATGTAAATGCGATAAGACGATCGACTCTTCAATAATCTGTCTTTCTGTTCCAATGCACTAGTCGATGCGACGTGTTAATCAGACGTGTCAATCGAGATAATGTGCCGAGTATTAGTACTCCTTATGTGCGATCTTTCGGCTAAAATGGACACTGACTTTTGAGACTAGCATCTCACGTTACGTAAGATAGGGGTCATGCTAATCTTCTCTGTTGATCCGACATGTTAATCAGACATGTCAATAGAACAATATGCTGAGAATTGTGTATGTACGATCGTTCAGGGACACGGTTTTTGAGATTAGTATCTCGCGTGGATAGAAAGTGTATTGCTCAAGTTTGATTTGAAAATTTAACGAGTTTTATAAAGTTAGAATCAAACTTGGCCTGTTTATATTACAGAACGATCTCGAACAAGTTTTAACAAGCCAAACCCGACTCGAATAGCTTGTTTCGTTTCTCAAGCCTGTTGTTTCTGTTGCAGGTGCTGCTGTTTGGAGCGCGGGATACAACCACATTGGACGACTCTATGAGAATCACAGTGATATATAACCATTTCGGAAAGAGGTTAGTTCAGAGAATGCCGAGGGTCCGATCGGGGATCGTTCACGTCATCAACAACGACTACACTCACTGGGAGATGTACGCCATCGGCGGCAGCCACCACGCCACCATCATCAGCCAGGGCAACCGCTACATCGCCCCTCCTAGGCCTGAGTTTAAAGAGGTACGAATTACCCTTTGTTTGAACTTATCCTTTGTTAGTCTTCTTTTTGTTTTATTTGAAAAATCTTCTTAATTTTGGTCAATCTTATTTTATTCGACAATAAACTTTAAGATCCATGAAAATATTCGATGAAAAATAAATAAATGGTCCAGATTCACATTGATGTGAATCTTTGATGGACTACTTTCATGGTCCATTCATTCCTTTTTCATGGGCTAATTTCATGTACCCTATCCACCCTCTTTCTGCATTGTTGTCTACTTTCGTCTATTGTTTCAATCTTTGTAATGTCTCGCGGATTGAATGAGAAGCCTGTCACGCGTGATCCAAAGGCCAAAAAAAACCCAGATAGGCAAAATTTGCGAACGGAGAATTTGAGCTACTAATTTCCATATATGAATATGAATCCGTTTCCAATTTGTGCGGTGTTACAGGTGACTCACAGGAATGATGCCCCGGAGGCAGAGTGGAGGACATGGACATGGAGATCGCAGGGAGATCTATTCAAGGGCGGAGCCTTCTTTGTCGAGTCTGGAGACCCGAATGGGGTTGGCAAATTCGGAGGCCTTGACCGGACTGCTCCTCGACCTGCCAAAGCCGTGAAGAGTCTCACCCGCTTCGCGGGCGTCATTGGCTGCAGACCGGGGGTACCATGCTAGAAAACATACAAAAGTTGTACTAATTGATGTTGAATGTAGCAGTGGAAATGGTCAGACGAGAGGGAAAGTTTGAGGGAGGAAGTACGGTGTTATGTGATTTTACAAAAGTTGTACCAATTGATGTTATGGTTTGGTGCCTATATAGTAAACATTTCCATTCAGATTTCAAGTAAATAGAAGGTTTTGATAAACGTGTAGTAGTCGTAGTGGAATCACATGTGGAGGTGTGATAGTCGTGGCGTTGAAGTAGCGGTGTTGTTGGTAGTGGTTAAATGCATGCGGAGGCTGTAGAGTTGTGTGGCACCAATAGCGGTAGCAAAACGAAAGTGCGGTGGTAGTGGCGGTGAAATGATGTTGGTGTAGGTGGTGAATTGATTGTAGTGATGGGTTGCGTTACGGTAGCAGTGTTGGTGGTGGAGATGTGGTAGTGCTCCGATCATCTTGTGGTGGTCTGCTTATCACCCACTTTTCATAAACTAAATTTTATTATTTATATGATTCGATTCCACAATCTTATAATACTTTGAAAATCCTCTCTATCGATATACAATAGTTCTTTATCCGATTTAAAATAAGGGAGATGCGAGTTTTTTATCGAAATGATTTACTTTTTGACTCATTGAGGATAAATTGGTCGTATCTTTTGATGTGCAAACATTTTAGATTCAAACTACTTGGATTAGAAAAAAGACTCAACAAGCTTTTAAAAGGTTCAAAACTTGCGAAAATATGAGTTTGGGAGTGTTTGGTACAAAACTGCAACGTTTGAGCAATTGTGGAGTGTTGGTGCACCCCAGACACACACCATTGCGCCCTAGGCAAATCCTCAAAAGTCAAAAACCGACCAAACTTTGCGGTCTTGCCACGGACACTTCCGAACTTCGATTTACACATGGTTTGAACCGTTGAAAGTTTATCTAGCCAACTTTCCAACCAAATTAGTTTGACTCAAAATTATATATTCATCAAAAGACATGGCAATTTTGCCCCCAACAGGTCGAAAAATAAGTTATTTTCGTAAAAATCCTTGAATCATTCTATTTTAAACCGAATGGAAACCTACTTTACATCGTTAAAGAAGGTATTCAAAGTACTAAAAAATGCTGGGATCTAACCATAAAGATAATAGATTTTGGTTTATAAAAAGTTGGTCAAAAGTAAACCAATTCAAAGACCGTCGCCACTAAGGCTAAAACATGTTTCCGTGCCCTTCCACTCTTTCTATTTTTTGTTCGGTACTCGCAATCCTAGTTCTATGGTATTCTTTTATTTCTTAAGAGTTTGAGAGAGTTCATAGCGCTTTCCACACTTCATCAAAGCACATAAAACTTGTCATTTGATATGCAAACATTTCAGATTCAAGCTACTTGGGTTAGAAAAAAGACTCAACAAGCTTTTAAACGGTTCAAACTTGCAAAAATCGAAGTTCGGAAGTGTCCGGGACACAAAACCAAAAAGTTTGAGCAATTTTGGAATGTTAGTGTGTCCCAGGCGCAATTCCATGCACCCCAGACGCACACCATTGCGCCCTGGGCGCATCCTCAAAGTTTAAAAACCGACCAAACTTTGCGGTCTTGCCACGGTCCCACGCACACTCCCGAACTCCAATTTACACATGGTTTGAATAGTTAAAAAGTTTATCTCGCCTCCTTTCCAACAAAATTAGTTTGACTCCAATATTATATATTCATTAAATGATATGGCGATTTTGCCCTCAACAGGTTGGAAAATAAGTTATTTTTTGAAAATTCCTTGAATCATTCTATTTTAAGCCGAATGGAAACCAATTTTATATCACTAAAGAAGGTATTCAAAGTACTAAAAAATGGTGGGATCTAACCATAAAGATAATAGAATTTGGTTTATTAAAAGTTGGTCAAAAGTAAACCAATTCATACACTGTCGAACAACTAATGCTAAAACATGTTTTCGCGCCCTTCCACTCTTTCTATTTTTTGTTCGGTATTCGCAATCCTAGTTCTATGGTATTCTTTTATTTCTTAAGAGTTTGAGAGAGTTCGTAGCGCTTTCGACACTTCATCAAAGCAAGTAAAACTTGTCAATCATCGGGATTTGCCTGACGAGATTTATACATTTACGATGCCAAATTTTGGTGTCCAAGAATAAATTTTATTGTTTATATGATTGGATTCCACAATATTGTAATACTTTGAAAATCCTCTCGATCTATATATCATAGGTCTTTATCCAATTTCAGATGAGGAAGATGCAAGCTATTTACCAAAATGATTTATTTTTCGACTCATTGAGGGTAATAAGGTCATATCATTTGATATGCAAAGATTTTACATTCAAGCTACTTTGGTTAGAAAGAAGACTTAACAAGCTATTAAACGGTTCAAACCTTGCAATAATCGAAGGTCGGGAGTGTCTAGAACAAAACCGAAAAGTTGGTGCAATTTTGGAGTGTTAGTGCGGCCCAGGCGCATCCTCAAAGTTAAAAAACCAACCAAACTTTGCGGTCTTGCCACAGACACTCCCGAACTCTTATTTACACATGGTTTGAACTGTTGAAAAACTTATCTAGCCTATTTTCCAACCAAATTAGTTTGAATTCCAATATTGTATATTTATCAAATGATATGGGGATTTTGCCCTCAATAGGTCAAAAAATAAGTTATTTTTTGAAAAATCCTTGAATCACTCTATTTTAAGCCAAATGGAAACCAATTTTATATCATTAAAGAAGGTATTCAAAATACCAAAAAAGGGTGCGATCTAACCATCAAGATAATAGATTTTGGTTTATGAAAAGTTGGTCAAAAGTAAACTAATTCAAAGACCGTCGAGCCACTAAGGCTAAAATATGTTTTCGCGCCCTTCCACTCTTTCTATTTTTTGTTCGGTAGTCGCAATCCTAGTTCTATGGTATTATTTTATTTCTTAAGATTTGAAGAGAGTTCATTGCGCTTTCCACACTTCAACAAAACACATAAAACTTGTTAAACATCGCAATTCGCCTGACGAGATTTATACATTTATGATGCCAATTTTTGGTGCCCATGCCCCCAACAAATTTTGGTGTCCAAGAATAAATTTTATTGTTTGTATGATTCGATTCCACAATATTGTAATACTTTGAAAATCCTCTTGATTGATATATCATATGTCTTTATCCAATTTCAAATGAGGAAGATGCAAGATTTTTACCAAAATGATTTACTATTCGACTCATTGTGGGTAATAAGGTCATATCTTTTGATATGCAAACATTTTAGACTCAAACTACTTGGGTTAGATAGAAGACTCAACAAGCTTTTAAACAGTTCAAATCTTACAAAAATCGAAGTCCGGGAGTGTCCGAGCCAAAACCGAAAAGTTGGTGCAATTTTGGAGTGTTCGTGCTCCCCAGGCGCAATTCCATGCGCCCCATAGGAACACCATTGCGCCCTAGGCGCATCCTCAAAGTTCAAAAACCATCCAAACTTTGCGGTCGTGCCACGGACACTCTTGAACTCCGATTTACACATGGTTTGAACTGTTAAAAAGCTTATCTAGCCTACTTTCCAACCAAATTAGTTTGACTCCAATATTATGTATTTATCAAATGATACCGCGATTTTTCTCTCAACGGGTCGAAAAATAAGTTATTTTTGGAAAAATCCTTGAATCACTCTATTTTAAGCCGAATGGTTACCTATTTTAAATCGCTAAAGAAAATATTCAAAGTACTAAAAAATGGTGGGATATAACCATAAAGATAATAGATTTTGGATTATAAAAAGTTGGTCTAAAGTAAACCAATTCAAAGACCGTCGAGTAACTAAGGCTAAAACATGTTTTCGCGCCCTTCCACTATTTCTGTTTTTTGTTTGGTACTCGAAATCCTAGTTCTATAGTATTCTTTTATTTCGTAAGAGTTTGAGAGAGTTCATAGCACTTTCCACACTTCATCAAAGCACATAAAACTTGTTAATCATCGGGATTCGCTTGACGAGATTTATACAATTAGGATGCCATATTTTATTGCCCATGCCCCCAACAAATTTTGGTGTCCAAGAATAAATTTTATTGTTTATATGATTGGATTCCACAATATTGTAATACTTTGAAAATCCTCTCGATCAATATATCATATGTCTTTATCCAATTTCAGATGAGGAAGATGCAAGCTTTTTACCAAAATGATTTACTTTTCGACTCATTGTGGGTAATAAGGTCATATCTTTTGATATGCAAACATTTTAGATTCAAGCTACTTGGGTTAGATAGAAGACTCAACAAGTTTTTAAACGGTTCAAACCTTGCAAAAATTGAAGTTTGTGAGTGTCTGGGACAAAACCGAAAAGTTTGTGCAATTTTGGAGTGTTAGTGCGCCCCATACGAACACCATTGCGCCCTGGCCTGGGCACATCCTCAAAGTTCAAAAACCATCCAAACTTTGCGGTCTTGCCACGGACACTCCCGTACTCCGATTTACACGTGGTTTGAACCGTTGAAAAGCTTATCTAGCCTACTTTCCAACCAAATTAGTTTTACTCCAATTTTATATATTTATCAAATGATATGGCGATTTTGCCCTCAATAGGTCGAAAAATAAATTATTTTTTGAAAAATCCTTGAATCATTCTATTTTAAGCCGAATGGAAACCCATTTTATATCGCTAAAGAAGGTATTCAAAGTACTAAAAAATGGTGAGATCTAACCATAAAGATAATAGATTTTGGTTTATTAAAAGTTGGTCAAAATTAAACCAAGTCATAGACCGTCGCGCAAATAAGGCTAAAACATATTTTCGAGCCCTTCCACTCTTTCTATTTTTCGTTCGGTACTCGCAATCCTAGTTCTATGGTATTCTTTTGTTTCTTAAGAGTTTGAGAGAGTCCGTAGCTCTTTTCACACTTCATCAAAGCAAGTAAAACTTGTTAATCATCGGGATTCCTTGACGAGATTTATACATTTGCGATGGCAAATTTTGGTGTCCATGCCCCCAAAAATTTTTGGTGTCCATGCCTCCAAAATTTTTTGGTGTCCAAGACTAAATTTAATTGTTCATATAATTGGATTCCACAATATTGTTATACATTGAAAATCCTCTCCATCGATATATCATAGGTCTTTATCCAATTTCAAACGAGGAAGATGCAAGCTATTTACCAAAATGATTTCATTTTTCGACTCATTAAGGGTAATAGGGTCATACCTTTTGATATGCAAAGATTTTAAATTCAAGCTACTTGGGTTAGAAAGAAGATTCAACAAGCTTTTAAACAGTTCAAACCTTGCAAAAATCGAAGTTCAGGAGTGTCCGGCACAAAATCGAAAAGTTGGTGCAATTTTGGAGTGTTAGTGCGCCCCAGGCGCAATTCTGTGCGCTTTAGGCGCACACCAATGCGCCCCGGGCGCATCCTCAAAGTTCAAAAACCGACCAAACTTTGCGGTCTTGGCACGGACACTCCCGAACTCCAATTTACACATGGTTTGACCGTTGAAAAACTTATCTAGCCTACTTTCCAACAAAATTAGTTTGACTCCAATATTATAGATTTATCAAATGATATGGTGATTTTTCCCTCAACAGGTCGAAAAATAAGTTATTTTTGAAAAAATCCTTGATTCACTCTATTTTAAGCCGAATGGAAACCTATTTTATATCGCTAAAGAAAGTATTCAAAGTAATAAAAAATGGTGGGATACAACCATAAAGTTAAAAGATTTTGGTTTATAAAAGGTTGGTCAAAAGTAAACCAATTCAAAGACCGTTGAGCAACTAAGGCTAAAACTTGTTTTGCGCCCTTCCACTATTTCTGTTTTTTGTTTGGGACTCGAAATCCTAGTTCGATGGTATTCTTTTATTTCTTAAGAGTTTTAGAGAGTTCATAGCGCTTTCCACACTTCATCAAAGCACATAAAACTTGTTAATCATCGGGATTCACCTGACGAGATTGATACATTTACAAAGCCAAATTTTGGTGCCCATGCCCCCAACAAATTTTGGTGTCGAAGACTAAATTTTATTGTTTATATGATTGGATTCCACAATATTGTAATGCTTTGAAAATCCTCTCGATCAATATATCATATGTCTTTATCCAATTTCAGATGAGGAAGATGCAAGCTTTTTATCAAAATGATTTACTTTTCGACTCATTGTGGGTAATAAGGTCATATCTTTCGATATGCAAACATTTTAGATTCAAGCTACTTGGGTTAGATAGAAGACTCAACAAGTTTTTAAACGGTTCAAACCTTGCAAAAATTGAAGTTTGGGAGTGTCTGGGACAAAACCGAAAAGTTTGTGCAATTTTGGAGTGTTAGTGCGCCCCATACGAATACCATTGCGCCCGGGGCGCATCCTCATAGTTCAAAAACCATCCAATCTTTGCGGTCTTGCCACGGACACTCCCAAACTCCGATTTACACCTGGTTTGAACCGTTGAAAAGCTTATCTAGCCTACTTTCCAACCAAATTAGTTTTACTCCAATTTTATATATTTATCAAATGATATGACGATTTTGCCCTCAATAGGTCGAAAAATAAATTATTTTTTGAAAAATCCTTGAATCATTCTATTTTAAGCCGAATGGAAACCTATTTTATATCGCTAAAGAAGGTTTTCAAAGTACTAAAAAATGGTGAGATCTAACCATAAAGATAATAGATTTTGGTTTATTAAAAGTTGGTCAAAAGTAAACCGAGTCATAGACCGTCGAGCAACTAAGGCTAAAACATATTTTCGTGCCCTTCCACTCTTTCTATTTTTTGTTCGGTACTCGCAATCCTAGTTCTATGGTATTCTTTTATTTCTTAAGAGTTTGAGAGAGTTCGTAGCGCTTTCCACACTTCATCAAAGCAAGTAAAACTTGTTAATCATCGGGATTCCCTAACGAGATTTATACATTTGCGATGGCAAATTTTGGTGTCCATGCCCCCAAAAATTTTTGGTGTCCAAGACTAAATTTAATTGTTCATAAAATTGGATTCCACAATATTGTAATACATTGAAAATCCTCTCGATCGATATATCATAGGTCTTTATCCAATTTCAGACGAGGAAGATGCAAGCTATTTACCAAAATGATTTTATTTTTCGACTCATTAAGGGTAATAAGGTCATACCTTTTGATATGCAAAGATTTTAAATTCAAGCTACTTGGGTTAGAAAGAAGACTCAACAAGCTTTTAAACGGTTCAAACCTTACAAAAATTGAAGTTCGGGAGTGTCTGGCACAAAATCGAAAAGTTGGTGCAATTTTGGAGTGTTAGTGCGCCCCAGGCACAATTCCGTGCGCTTCAGGCGCACACAAATGCGCCCCGGGCGCATCCTCAAAGTTCAAAAACCGATCAAACTTTGCGGTCTTGCCACGGACACTCCCGAACTCCAATTTACACATGGTTTGACCGTTGAAAAACTTATCTAGCCTACTTTCCAACAAAATTAGTTTGACTCCAATATTATATATTTATCAAATGATATGGTAATTTTTCCCTCAACAAGTCGAAAAATAAGTTATTTTTGGATAAATCCTTGAATCACTCTATTTTAAGCCGAATGGAAACCTATTTTATATCGCTAAAGAAAGTATTGAAAGTAATAAAAAATGGTGGGATACAACCATAAAGATAATAGATTTTGGTTTATAAAAAGTTGGTCAAAAGTAAACCAATTCAAAGACCATTGAGCAACTAAGGCTAAAACTTGTTTTCGTGCCCTTCCACTATTTCTGTTTTTTGTTTGGGACTCGAAATCCTAGTTCGATGGTATTCTTTTATTTCTTAAGAGTTTGAGAGAGTTCATAGCGCTTTCCACACTTCATCAAAGCACATAAAACACTTTAATCATCGGGATTCGCCTAACGACATTGATACAGTTACGAAGCCAAATTTTGGTGCCCATGCCCCCAACAAATTTTGGTTTCGAAGACTAAATTTTATTGTTTATATGATTGGATTCCACGATATTGTAATGCTTTGAAAATCCTCTCAATCGATATATCATATGTCTTTATCCAATTTCAGATGAGGAAGATGCAAACTTTTTATCAAAATGATTTACTTTTTGACTCATTGAGGGTAATAAGGTCATATCTTTTGATAAGCAAATATTTTAGATTCAAACTACTTGGGTAAGAAAGAAGACTCAATAGGCTTTTAAACGGTTCAAACCTTGCAATAATCGAAGTTCGGCAGTGTACGGGACAAAACCACAAAGTTTGAGCAATTCTATGCGCCCCGGGCGCATCCTCAAAGTTTCAAAACCCACCGAACTTTGCGGTCTTGCCACAAATACTCCTGAACTCCGATTTGCACGTGATTTGAACCGTTGAAAAGCTTGTCTAGACTAATTCTAATCAAGTTAGTTTGACTCAAAAATTATATATTCATCAATAGATTTGATATATTTTCCCTCGATAGGTCGAAAAACAAATTATTTTTTAAAAATTCTTGAATCACACTAACTTTAAATCGGATCGAAACCTATTTTATATCGTTAAAGGGGTATTAAAATGTACTAAAATATGGTGGGATCTGACCATATATAAAGGGAATAGATTTTGATTGATAAAAAGTTGGTCAAAAGTAAACCAATTCAAAGACCGTCGGAGCCACTAAGACTAAAACACGTTTCCGTGCCCTTCCACTTGTTCTATTTTCGGTTTGGGTTGCAATCTTAGTTCTAAGGTAATATTATTTTAGTTCTTAGGAGTTTGAGAGAGCTTATAGGGCTTTGCTGCACTAATTATCGGAATTCGTCTCAGGCCTACGCCCAAGGTGAGAGTTATACATTTACAATGCCAAACTTTCATGTCCATGCCGCCAACAAATATTGATGTCCACGACTAAATTTTATTGTTTATATTATTGGATTCAACAATCTTGAAATAGTTTTAAATTCTCTCTATCGATATATAATAGGTCCTTATCCGATTTAAGATGAGGGAGATGCGAACTTTTTTACTGAATCGATTTACTTTTTGACTCATTGAGGGTAAATTGGTCATATCTTTTGATGTGCGATTGTTTTAGATTCAAACTACTTGGGTTAGAAAGAAGACTCAACAAGCTTTTAAACAGTTCAAACCTTGCGAAAATCGGAGTTCGAGAGTGTCCGGGACAAAATTGTAAAGTTTGAGCAATTGTGTAGTCTTATTGCGCCCCAAGCACAAACCATTGTGCCCCAGGCGCATCCTCGAAGTTTCAAAACCGACCAAACTTTGCAGCATTGCCACCGACACTCCCGAATTCCGATTTGCATGTGGTTTGAACCAATAAAAAGCTTGTGTCGACTACTTTTTAACCAAATTAGCTTGACTCTAAAGTTATATATTCTTCAAAAGATATGATAATTTTTCCCTCAACAGGTTGAAAAACAAGTTATTTTGGAAAAATAGTTGAATCACACCAACTTTAAACCAGATCGTTACCTATTTTATATCGTTAAAGAGCGTTTTCAAAGTACTAAAAGATGGTGATATCTAACCATAAAGATAATAGATTTTGGTTTATGAAAAGTTGGTCGAAATAAAATCAATTCAAAGACCGTCGGAGCCTCTACGGCTAAAACACATTAACGTGCCCTTCCACTCATTCTATTTTTCGTTTGGTTCAAATCACGTGCAAATAAGGGCTCGAGAGTGTCCAGTGCTAGCCCGCAAAGGTTGACATGTTCTAAAAATATGAGAAATGTGAAACAAGTAATCATAGACCTAAGCTTTACATACATGAAGATGAAGTTCAAGAATACAAAGTTTTAAAATTTGAACAACTCTTCACAAGGCAATACACGTTGTTTTTTCCCTTTCTTCTCTAGAAATTCATTGGCTTTGGGAGCTTGGATTGAAGGGGGCAGAGGCCGGACACATGGTTTGGAAGCAATATGGAATATAACGACCCACATATTTTCCGTTAATCCTTTATTATTCTAAAACTCTCTCAGTATTTCAGTAACGTGCAACTAGTGCTCAAAGGGCGAGTGAAGAAACTCGTCTAAGACCAAATCCTTAACGAAACACTCGAGATATTTTTCAAAAAAAATTCTTTCGCAAACGTTGGAGGTAAGCACAAATCATGTTTTATCCAAAGACAGATTTTCCCAATTATTACACTTTGATTGTGCTGAACTGATTGTGTTGTTAAGCCCTTGCTAATTGAGCCGTGTGAAATACCATTTGAGACCTAACCAATTCGTACATTTCTATCCTCTGACAAGGTAAATCCACATACATTCACACAAATATATAATTGATGCGGGTATCTGTGTGTGTGGGCACACGCCCCTAAAATTTGGGTATAAAATTGGGAACGCCCTTTTGAAAAGCATGGTGAAACGCGCAATTCAGAGTCGCCACTTGTGTTTTTGTGGTTTGTCACCCAAGAAACCGAACTAGAAACGTCTGCTACGTTGTTTGATTTTGAAAAAGGCGTAGACTGGTTCGTCTTCACCTTGATATCTGAGGTTCAGCAGCCAGGTTACAAGAGGGGAAGGGTTTTAAGGCACCTCTCTCGCCCAATCCGGAGATCGGTCTCTACTCGGGTATTTGTATAACATTTGATTCTCTCTCTTTAATCGATTTTTGGCCAATTATGGCGGGGGAATAGTTTAAGGGGATTAAAACTGTAACATGTTGGCAGGATGTGATAAAATGGCGTGCTTGCTTTATTGAAACAATTAGTATAGGATGAAAATAGACTCCTGTTGGAGTTTTAAATAGACTGGAAGACACTATCTTGGAGCAAAATATGCAAAAAAGGATTAGTATGCACTGATCAAGTCATTGCATGTTGACCCTAGCCGCGTACGTCACACCAACACATGCATGCGCCAGTAAGTTTTAAGACCACAACTCTTATTTTCA
Organism: Rhododendron ovatum; assembly: GCA_019656835.1. NCBI lineage: Eukaryota > Viridiplantae > Streptophyta > Magnoliopsida > Ericales > Ericaceae > Rhododendron > Rhododendron ovatum. The sequence goes on along the minus strand of CM033800.1, from coordinate 35,745,312 downwards.
ACCCTTTGGACTCTGGAAATGACCAGTGCACACCTAGGACAAACCAAGTAGTTTGTATAGCAAGTAATATACAGTTATAAGCAGTTTAAATGGGCTACAATGCCACAAAATAAATAAAACAACCCATAAACAGTATGGGTATAAAAAAAGAGGCCAAAGCCTAGTTACCCGATGCATAGGCCAGCCACTGGTCATGAAAGGACCTACGTGCGCGGGTAAACCACTGCAGCACGCAGGTTTGACCTTTTTGACCAATGTTTGGTTTTACATTTTTTGGGTTCTGAAACATATTCAGAAAGACCCCAGGGGTATTCCATAGCAACAGATACGACTATTACCTAAAAACTAGCAAGTTTTAACAAAGGAAAGTAGTAAACTGGTTTTAATATACTTTACAGTGATGAATATGGAAGAAAGACATAAAACAACTAGACATCAATCCCCATGCCAGTTCTGCACGCGCCGGTTCTAGCCTGGAACGGTTTTAAAACCTTGTCAGCTTTAGGGCCAGGACTGGTATGGATTACCAGCCTTGACCCTGCTAGCCCCCCTCAAGGATCAGAATAGATAGTATTACCAAGGTGTTATACCTTTGGTTTTTGAGTTTGAAAAGTGAATGAGCTTGCACTTGAGGTTTGTTTAATGGAAGGTGTGGTGTTGCAATGAAGAGAGAATATGAGTGGTGTATTGGTTACTTGAGAATGGCACACAATGGCTTGAGAGAATACAAGAGAGGTTGGTAACCTTGTTGAACCAACTTATTAACTTGGTAACTAGGGCTGTAAACGAGCCGAATGGAACCGAACCTGGTGATATTCAGGATCAATTCGTTAAGGTGTAGGTAAGGCTCGAGTTTGGCTCGGGCTCGATTCAAGCCTGAACAAAAGAGTTCAAGTTCGGCTCGTTGGAATTTTTCCAAGCTCAGGTTCGGCTCGTTAGGGCTCGTTAGGCATAAATGAGCTGAACCAAGCCGAATTCAAGCTCGAATACAGTTCTTTTTTCGAATACAATTCAGGCTCGTGATATTTTTTTTCCCCATTTTCAAATCACAATTCACGCATATATGACTAAAATTTGGGGAAAAAACAATAAAATCATGACAGATATTATCAATAAAATAACCAAACTTAAAGAAAGAAAAACAACCACAAGAACACAACCAAAAATCAGCCAGTCTCCAACAAAACCATCCCACAAAAGATTACATCAGAGATTCAGAATACATTGTCCAACAAGCAAAACACAAAAATAACAAGTGCTTGTAATCCAATTGCAAGTAAAAAAACACTCAAAAGGTGGTTCCCATCCACAAGTACCAAAATATGTACCCATCCAAAAAGAAGCATAATATGTTTCCATCCAAAAAGAAGCAAAATAGGTGTTATAAGGTTAGATATTTCAGCTTTTCCATAAGTCCGTCGTGATACCAATTCTGTGAACACTCCTGAACAATGTTTTCAACTTCTTCTTATCTTGGGTATAAGTTGAGATGCAATCAGCTTTTGCGGTGGCACAACTTACCTTCTGCCAATATGGAGTGGTTGTCCTCATGAATTTGTTGAACAAGACATGCTCCATTTTGTTAAATGGATACTCGTGATAAAGTATCATTTGTGCAACTGCTTCCCTTACCTTTGCATGGTCATATTTAAATGTGGTGAGACTCATTCCGCTATCGGATCCTATAGTGTCAAATGATAGTGTCCTTTGCCTATTCTCTTGTCCAATTGTAACTCGACGTAGTAGGCAGCTACGCATGTGCCTATTAAGATGACTAGTAACAGCCAATTTATGAATGGCAAACTTGGCTTTACATGACTTACATTGATTCTTCTTGGTTCCATCAGGAAGCGACACTTCTTTGAAATCCTTCCAAACCTCTGATGTTCGTTTCCTACCCTTCTTTTCGAATGGGTTATTCTCTTCTTCATGAACCTCCTCATCTGGAGGATTGCCCTCCACTGGAATTGCATTGTTTGCATTATATGCATCTTCATTAAGATTCTCCATGACTGGACTAGTAGATGATTCTTCAAACGAACTAAATGCCGCACTAGAATCTTCTTCTAGTGAAATAGGATAAATTTGTCCATTTGACATATCTAAAGGGAAAAAAAACAATTAAAAGTACAGTAATAACCAAAACGAGCAAGGAAAAAATAATGGACATGAGATGAAGAGAGGAGGAAGACATTACTAATCATAGTAGAGTGATCAATGAGAGAACAAATAGCTCCCGATCCCCTTCACTAGAATAGACCCTGTTTAGGACATAAGCATCGAGATACCATACAATGTCATGAATTAGTTCTAGTAGTTGTCCAATACAGGTACAAAAATGCACATACAGAATCAAATAACCACCCATGAACAGAAATCAAGACACCCTAAAAACACAAATACAAACCCTTCTCAAATTCTTCTTAAAAAAAAATTGATCAAAAAGAATACATGGTATGAAAGAGAGAGAGAGAGAGAGAGAGAGAGACGACGTTGAAGAGGTGGCGGAGAGAGGCGGTGGAGGAGGCAGGGAAAGGCTGTGGAGCAGGCGAAGACATATGATGAAGAGGAGCGGCGGTGAGAGCAGTGGGTGGGTAAGAAACCCTAATGTTTTTAAAGTGAACTCATCGTTTGTATCAATGAGTAGTAAAAGTAAAAATTAATACATATAAACCGGCTAAAATAGGGCGCTGCTATTCGCAGCCCTTTATTTTCTCCTATAACCCATTACATTTCGGTAAATGGTTGTTGAAAATCATACATAATATTTCGGTAAATAGCTATTGAAAACAAGATTATATTTCGGTAACTACATGTCGAAAATATGTTCAACTTTCGGTAAACAACTGCCGAACATACATTTTCGGTAAATAGCTGTTGAAAAAAAATTATATTTCAGTAATTGGATGCTGAAAATATATCTCAATTTCGGTAATTAACTGTCGAGTATAATTGAAAATTTTTAACGGGTTATGGGAGAAAATAAAGGGCTGCGAATAGCAGCGCCCTATATTGACGGAATGACGGTATGAGTACTGTAAAAGTAAAAATTAAATTACACATACACCCTTAAAATATATAATATTTATAGATAAACCCCCAAAGTATTATTAATTACATTTTGACCCCAAGTTCGCGAGCCTAACCGAGCCGAATACTATTAGGCTTAGGTTCGGCTCACTTATGGAACGAGCCTAAAATTGAGGTTCAGGTTCAGTTCGTTTAGTAGACGAATTGAACTCGAACGAACTTTTACTGAGCCGAGCCTCAAACTGTTCGCGAACGGCTTAGTTCATTTACAACCCTATTAGTAACCCTTTGAAAGACCAATGGAGGGGGGTATATATAGGAGATATATGGAGTGTAACCAGCCAAAAGGTGGCTGGTTGGCTTGGAGTGTAGGCTTCCCTCTCATTAATGAAAGGGAAAAGGTGATGGGAGGCCATGTGAGAGGGGAGGGAACATCCCTCTGTCCGCAGATCACCCTAAGACGAATAAATAGTGTCTGAGGGTGCCCCAAAAGTCTTGTGATCATGGCTGAATAAAGGTGATGGGACAAGGTTTGACCGGCGTACGCAGGTAATTGACTTGCGTGCACAGGTCCAAGCCTGGCCAATGGTCAAAGTTGACCGATGACTGACATGTGGCAAGTGGACCAGCGCACGCTGGTGTGAGACCAATGTATGCAAGTAGGGTTTTGGCTATGGCTTTTTGGGTTAGGTTTAAAAGGGCTTAAAAGGGATTTAACTGCTCAAAACTCAAACGCACTAACATTCCCGGGGTGCTCTTGATCTATGTCATCATCGGGGAATCAAATATCATATGTAAACTAATATGGGAAGTCCAAAATAGGGTGTCTACAATAGTCCCCCTTTGACAACACATGAAACACCATTGTCTTGGTACAAGTAACGTTAAAGGTTTCTAGACACCCCACAAGACTATCTAGAACAGAATATGTTAGCAAAGTAGACACGTATACTTAAAGAACCTGATTGAGTTGGGTGGACGAGAGGACCGCCGCTTGTTGATTGAATGGATGGAAGGACTACTGCTTGTTGAATTTGGACGGAACAGGCCGTCGTTGAATTGAATAGACGGCAGGACCGTGTAACATCCTATGAACTTTAGGTGCTTAAGTGTTCTCTTTATAACTTAAGGAGGTGAAGTGCAATTATTTAAAATGCATGTGTCTGATAACACCTGTTATATACATAAAATTAAAAAAAAGAAAAAAGAAACCCAAAGGAAGAGGACTTCTCTTCCATTTTTGAGAGAGAGAGAGAGAGAGAGAGAGGAGACGCATAGAGTGAAGAGAGGAGCAAGGGAGTTGAGCCAAAATCAGTAAGCTCTTCTCTTTCCTTGATGTCTCTTATACTTGAAAAAGCTAGGTAATTTTTATGTTCTTGAATTGGGTCTGTTGCTTTTGTATCATGAGGGTTTTTGGTGCCCTAGAAAATCAAGTTTGACCCTTGCTTGCATTCTTTTCCTTCTGGAACAGTCATTTGAGATTGTAAATAGAAAAATTAAATGTTGGAACTTAGATTTGGTGACTAGGTTACTATTACTTGAGTTTCTGCAGGATTTTTACTATGGAAACTGCTTGTTGGCTGAAAGTAATAGCTCAAAGTAGTTTGTATGTTGAAAACAATTACTTAGGTGCTGGAATTGGATTTATAGGTGTTGAACCTGAGTTTTGGTTGCTAGAAATTGACATTTGGATGCCAAAATCGCTTATATAACTTTTGAAAACCACTGATAGATGTAGAAAATATGTGATATGTGCAGGAAATATGCGTTATGTGCAGGAAATATGTGTTTAAGTGGATGAAATTGATAATGAATGCGAAAAATATGATTTAGAGGCATAGAACACCCCTTAGGGTGCAGTAATTGAACTCAAATGGCTAAAACTGGTCATGTTTGCCTGGAATATGGCTGTGAGAATTGGAACTTGAGTTCACATTGTTGAGAACTGAAAAACAATTGCTAGACTTGGTTGAAGTTGGTGCTTTTATTGCTATATTTTGTTAAGGAGTATAAGCAAGTAGTTGCTAAAATTCGTTCTTATGAGTATTCCCCTATTAATACTCACATGTGTGGTTACGTATGATGAATGTTAGGTTCGGAAGTGACGACAAGTACCGCGACTCCATGTAGGGAGTGAGCTTGTGTTGATTTTCCTCTTTGTTGGAGACCGAGGTGAGTGTTCGATTCATAGATGTTCTTCGTTTGGATTGAACTTGTGACATTGAACTGTGACTTTGTGTCGATGAACAATAACGGCTAATGGCCGGACTTAGTGTCGTGCTCCTGACTTCGTGTTGAATCAATGGCTTTATGCCAAAATTATGACTTTGTGTCGAGCTAGTGACTTTGTGTTGGATTTAAGACTATGTGACGGTTATTTGCTTTATGCTTAATTAATGGTGAACTTGGACTTACTGTTTCTATTGAACAACATCCATGTCTCATATACACTCCCGGAACTCGTTTTGGGTTCCAGTTTTGCAGGTATAGGTCTGTGTCCACTACAGGTCGCGTTTTGCGTTTTGTGACTCGTTGTAAGAGTGCGTGGCCGAGGCCTGTGGGAGTCTTTGTCTCCTCGGCCATAGATGATATTTGCCTAGTTTAGTTTTTTGGATAATAGTTGGTTATGTAAAGTTTATTTTTTGATAGACTTTTGCTATAATTTGTAAATGACAGTTATTTTAAGATGTAAATAAAATATGGCTGTTGAACTTTAGTTTTTAGTTATTCTTGGAATTGCTTGTAATTGGTTGTCGTTGGGTTGTTGTCATGTGTCATATCGGGATAGGCTGATGAGGTGATATTCCAGAATGGGGCGTGACAGATCGCTGCTTATTGATTGAATGGATGGAAGGACCGCCACTTGTTAACTTTGGACGGAACAGGCCATCGTTGAATTGAATGGACGGAAGGACCGTCGCTTGTTGAATTTGGACGGAACAGACCGTCGCTGAATTGAATGGATGGAGGGACTGCCGCTTGTTGAATTTGGACGGTGTAGACACCCCATTCTGGACTGTCCAGATAACGTTATTTGTTGATCTTTTATTTCCCCAATGATGATTATAGTCGAGAACAGTCTGAGGACGATGATGTTGCGTTTGAGCTTGGAGCATCCCAAGCCTGTTTCAAACCCTTCAAACCAGAGCCAAACAGCCCCAGCAAAACCCAACTGGCTTACGCCAGTACCTTGGAGACGTACGCCAGTTAACTGCCACGTGTCGGTCATCGACCGTTGACTCGGTTCTTAATGGCGCACGCCAGTCGATATGTGGCGCACGCTAGTCAATCCCAATCAAATCAACTTTATTCAGCCACATGGATGAGACTTTTGTGCCACCCTGACGTCGGCCACAGTCTCCCTGATGATTACATTCGGTAGGGACGCTCCCTCTCTCTCCTACACCCCCCATCAAGGCAAGTCCCATGCATTTAATGCATGGGAGGCTCCCTTCCTCTACCAACCAGCCAAACAAGGCCCTATCCCCAACTAATCTCAGCCTCTCTCCTCTATAAATACCCCCCTTGCATTCATTTACAAGGGGTTAGACACATTAAGAAGCAAAAAAGGCCTTCTTCTCTTCTCTTCTTGCTCTCTATCATTCTTCCTCCATTGAAAGAGAAAGGAAGGCAACCCACTTCCATACACCCACTGATGTCCAGTCACCATACAACCTCCATCTTCAACCTTTAAAGCTCAATACCATTCTCAAACTTCAACACAAAAAGGTATACCACATTTGCGTATCTTTTTGTTTTCGACCCCTGAGGGGAACCAGTAAGGTCCAGGCTAGTAAGCGATACTAGTCCTGGCCTTAAACTGGTAAAATACAACGATCGTATGAGGTGAGACATGGCGCACGCTAGTATACCTATGCCGTACGCCAGTCATGGCAGTACGAGCACTACTGGCGTGGGGATCATGGATCATCATTTCTGTTATCTTACCTTTCTATCAATCACCCTGGCATGCTAATAATCAGTTTACTGCTTTCTGTATGTTTAGAGTTGTTTAGATACTGTCGTTTATATTCACTCCTTATCTGTTTAGAAGGCCTCTGGGATCTTTCTAGTCATGTTCCAAAGCCCAGATGATGCAAAAGCCAAGCATTGGACCAAGATAAAACTGGCGTATGGCCTTCAATGGCTGGCGTACGGCAGTTGATATCATGATCCAGTGGTTGGCCCTTGCATCTCAGCTTACTCTTGGCCTCTTTTTGTATCCCCTCACTGTTTTTAGGGAGTTCTGTTATTCTTCGCGGCTTAAAGCCATTTCATCTGCCTATAATTGTATAGTCTGTGATATATTATCTGTGTGGTTTGTCATGGGTGTGCGCTGGTCCTCTTCCAGAGCCCAGAGGGTTGCAAACAAAGGTTGAGTAACCAAAAAAGTTGGAGTACGCCAGTTAGGTGGTGGCGTGCGCAGGTCTAATCAGCATGCAGTGGCTCGGCCAGTGCATGCTGGCGTAGGACCTGCTCACGTCCCTACAGGGCAGCGTACTTCAGTTTATTTGGTTTGCTCAGTGCTTATTCTCAATCTATATTCATTATTGCCAGCAAATCATCCATAAAGCATTTTGTCACATAAATCACAATTTGTTACAGTCTTAATCCCATTTAACTGTTCCCCCGCCCTAACTGGTTAGAAAAATGATCAAATGAGAGAAAAATGCAAATGTTTTATAAAACAAAATGCCTGAGTAGAGACCGATCTCCGGATTGGGCGAGAGGGGTGCCATAAAACCCTTCCCCTCTCGTAACCTGGCTCCCGAACCTCAGATATCGAAGGTGACGACGGACTGGTCCATGCCTTTTCAAAATCAAACAAACGTGGCAAACGTTTTCGAGTTCGGTTCCTTGGGTATTTCACCGCTAAAACCCGAGTGGCGACTCTGAATCGAGGCGTTTCGCTGCGCTTTTCCAAAAGGGGCCGCCCCCAATCTTTTAAAAGAACACCAAAAATTGAGCATTTTTGGGGCGTGTGCCCACAGACGGAACCAGCCCTCACTGAATTGAATGGACGGGAGGACCGCCGCTTGTTGATTGAATGGACGGAAGGACCGCCACTTGTTGAATTTGGACGGAACAGGCCGTCGCTTGTTGAATTTGGAATGAGTGGACAGAAAGACCGCCGCTAGTTGATTTGAATAGACTCTGTTAGCCCGGGGAATGACTAACCATTTGATAAAAACATGGATTTGGGGCAACATGGGCGGCCATTGGAGAGCATTTTGGTGCAGAAAACTAATTGGGCCTCAGGCCTAAAAACAACTTGCGTGCGCCGGTGAAGCACTAGCGTAAGCAGGTACAGGTGACATGCCTATATTCCAGAACAGGCCGAAACCCGGACTAGCTTCTTTTCTTCCCCTTTTTCTTCTCCTGGACGCCAAACAAACCGTCGTTCAACGGTTTTCAAACCAACATTTCTCTCATTCTCTCCCTCTCATAACTCTCTCTCTCTCTCTCCCATTCTCATCTTCCTCTTCTTTCTCTTAAAACCCACACAACCCATCTCCATGGAAGGGGATAGAGGCAGCAATGGTGGTGGTGGTGACGAGGAGGTTTGACCAAGACGCAAGGTTGAGGCCCTGAGGCCTCCAATCGAAGATCAGACGGTGGAGGAGGCTTCGGCGGGCACCGGTGTAGAGATACGACGTAGCTACGATGGCGACAAAGGTGGTTTGCAGGAAGGTGGCAGTGGTGAGGACCGGCGTACGCCGGTGGAGGAGGGGCGTACGCCGGTGGGCTTTGAGGCAGTGCGCCCTCGGGTTCGTCGTCTTGACTCAAGGAGTGCCATGGAGGGTATTGTAGTCACCGACGGAGGCCTTGGTGGGGCCGGTGGCAGTGGCAGTATCAGTGGCGGTGGTGATGTTCGGCTAGAGTCTCTGCAAAAATCGAAGTTCGGGAGTGTCCGGGACAAAACCGCAAAGTTTGAGCAATTGTGGAGTCTTAGTGCACCCCAAGTGCAATTCTATGCGCCCTAGACGCACGCCATTGCGCCCCGGGCGCATCCTCGAAGTTTCAAAACCAACCAAACTTTGCGGTCTTCCCACAAATACACCCTAACTCGGATTGGCACGTGATTTGAACCGTTAAAAAGCTTGTCTTGACTCATTTTTAAACAAATTAGTTTGACCCAAAAATTATGTATTCATCAAAAGATATGATATATTTTCCCTCGATGGGTCAAAAAACAAGTTATTTTTGAAAATGTCTTGAATCACCCTAACTTTAAACCGGAATGAAACCTATTTTATATCGTTAAAGAGGGTATTAAAATGTACTAAAATATGGTGGGATCTAACCATATATAGAGAGAATAGATTTTGATAGATAAAAAGTTGGTCAAAAGTAAACCAATTCAAACACTGTCGGAACCACTAAGGCTAAAACACGTTTTCGTGCCCTTCCACTCATTCTATTTTCGGTTTGGCTTGCAATCTGAGTTCTAAGGTACAACTATTTTGTTTCTTAGGAGTTTGAGAGAGCTTCTAGGGCTTTTCCACTCTTGAATCAAAGCATACTAATCATCGGAGTAAGGCATACGCTCAAGACGAGATTTATACATTTACAATGCCAAACTTTCGCGTCCTTGCCGCCAACAAATATTGGTGTCCATGACTAAATTTTACAGTTCATATTATTGGATTCTACAATCTTGTAAAAGTTTGAAATCCTCTCTGTCGATATATAATTGGTCCTTATCCGATTTATGATGAGGGAGATGCGAGCTTTTTTACCGAATTGATTTACTTTTCGACTCATTGAGGGTAAATTGGTCATATCTTTTGACGTGCAAACACATTAGATTCAAACTACTTGGGTTAGAAAAAAGACTCAACAAGCTTTCAAAGGGTTCAAACCTTGCGAAAATCGGAGTTTGGGAGTGTTTGAAACAAAACCGCAACGTTTGAGCCATTGTGGTGGTGTGTTACTGCGCCCCAGGCGCAATTCCATGCGCCCCAGACGCACACCAATGCGCCCCAGGCGCATACTCAACGTTCAAAAACCGACCAAACTTTGAGGTCTTGTCACGGATACTCCCGAACTCTGTTTTACACATGGTTTGAACCGTTGAAAAGCTTATCCAACCTACTTTCCAACCAAATTAGTTTGACTCTTAAGTTATATATTCATCAAAAGATATGGCAATTTTGCCCTCAACAGGTCGAAAAATAAGTTATTTTTGAAAAAATCCTTGAATCACTCTATTTTTAAACGAATGGAACCCTATTTTATAACGTTAAAGAAGGTATTCAAAGTACTAAAAAACGGTGGGATCTAACCATAGAGATAATAGATTTTGGTTTATGAAAAGTTGGTCAAAAGTAAACCAATTCAAAGACCGTCGAGCCACTTAGGCTAAAACAAGTTTTCCCGCCCTTCCCGTCTTTCTATTTATTGTTCGGTACTCGCAATCCTAGTTCTATGGTATTCTTTTATATCTTATGAGTTTGAGAGATTTCATAGAGCTTTCCACAGTTCATCAAAGCACATAAAACTTGTTAATCATCGGTATTCGCCTGACGAGATTTATAGATTTGTGATTCCAAATATTGGTAATTTTTCCCCCAATTTTTTTTTTTGTCTCCATGACTAAATTTTATTGTTTATATGATTGGATTCCACAATACTGTAATACTTTGAAAATCTTCTCTATCGTTATATCATAGGTCTTTATCCAATTTCAGACGAGGTAGATGCAAGCTTTATACCAAGATGATTTACTTTTCGACTCATTGAGGGTAATGAGGTCATATATTTTCATATGCAAACATTTTTGATTCAAACCACTTGGGTTTGAAAGAAGACCCAACAAGTATTTAAACTGTTCAAACCTTGCGAAAATCGAAGTTCGGGAGTGTCCGGGACAAAACCGCAAAGTCTGAGCAATTGTGGAGTCTTGGGGCGCACTTCATTGTGCCCCGGGCGCATCCTCGAAGTTTCAAAACGGACCAAACTTTGTGGTCTTGCCCTTAACACTCTCGAACTCCGATTTGCACGTGATTTGAACCGTTGAAAAGCTTGTCAAGACTAAATTTTAACCAAATTAGTTTGACTCGAAAATTATATATTCATCAAAAGATATGATATATTTTCCTTCTATAGGTCAAAAAACAAGTTATTTTTGAAAAATTCTTGAATCGCACTAACTTTAAACCGCATTGAAACCTATTTTATATCGTTAAAGAGGGTATTAAAATGTACTAAAATATGGTGGGATCTAACCATATATAGAGAGAATAGATTTTGATAGATAAAAAGTTGGTCAAAAGTAAACCAATTCGAACACCGTCGGAGCCACTAAGGCTAAAACACGTTTTCGTGCCCTTCCACTCATTTTATTTTCGGTTTGGCTTGCAATCTGAGTTCTAATGTACTACTATTTTATTTCTTAAGAGCTTGACAGACCTTCTAGGGCTTTTCCACTCTTAAATCAAAGCATACTAATCATCGGAGTAAGGCATACGCTCAAGACGAGATTTATACATTTACAATGCAAAACTTTCGCGTCCTTGCCACCAACAAATATTGGTGTCCTTGACTAAATTTTACTGTTCATATTATTAGATTCTACAATCTTGTAAAAGTTTGAAAATCCTCTCTATCGATATATCATAGGTCTTTATCCAATTTCAGACAAGATAAATGCAAGATTTTTACCAAAATGATTTACTTTTCGACTCATTGAGGGTAATGAGGTCATATCTTTTCATATGCAAACATTTTAGATTCAAACCACTTGGGTTTGAAAGAAGACCCAACAAGCATTTAAACGGTTCAAACCTTGCGAAAATCGAAGTTCGGGAGTGTCCGGGACAAAACCGCAAAGTCTGAGCAATTGTGGAGTCTCAGTGTGCCCTAGGCGCACGCCATTGTGCCCTGGGCGCGTCCTTGAAGTTTCAAAACGGACCAAACTTTGTGGTCTTGCCATGAACACTCCCGAACTCCGATTTTCACATGATTTGAACCGTTGTAAAGCCTGTCTAGACTAAATTTTAACCATACTAGTTTGACTCGAAAATTATATATTCATCAAAAGATATGATATATTTTCCTTCTATAAGTCAAAAAACAAGTTACTTTGGAAAAATTCTTGAATCGCACTAACTTTAAACCGGATCGAAACCTATTTTATATCGTTATAGAGGGTATTAAAATGTACTAAAATATGGTGGGATCTAACCATATAGAGAGAGAATAGATTTTGATAGATAAAAAGTTGCTCAAAAGTAAACCAATTCAAATACCGTCGGAGCCACTAAGGCTTAAACACGTTTTCGTGCCCTTCCACTCATTTTATTTTTTGGCTTGCAATCTGAGTTCTAAGGTACTACTATTTTATTTCTTAGGAGCTTGAGAGAGCTTGTGGGGCTTTTCCACACTTAAATCAAAGCATACTAATCATCGGAGTAAGGCATACGCTCAAGACGAGATTTATACATTTACAATGCCAAACTTTCGCGTCCTTGCCGCCAACAAACATTGGTGTCCATGACTAAATTTTATTGTTCATATTATTGGATTCTACAATCTTGTAAAAGTTTGAAAATTCTCTCTATCGATATATAATTTGTCCTTATCCAATTTAAGATGAGGGAGATGCGAGCTTTATTACCGAATTGATTTACTTTTCGACTCATTGAGAGTAAATTGGTCATATCTTTTGACTTGCAAACACATTAGATTCAAACTACTTGGGTTAGAAAAAAGACTCAACAAGCTTTCAAAGGGTTCAAACCTTGCGAAAATCGGAGTTTGGGAGTATTTGAAACAAAACCGCAACGTTTTAGCCATTGTGGTGGTGTGTTACTGCACCCCAGACGCACACCAATGCGCCCCAGGCGCATACTCAAAGTTCAAAAACCGACCAAACTTTGCGGTCTTGCCACGGATACTCCCGAACTCCGTTTTACACATGGTTTGAACCGTTGAAAAACTTATCTAACCTACTTTCCAACCAAATTAGGTTGACTCTTAAGTTATAAATTCATCAAAAGATATGGCAATTTTGCCCTCAACAGGTCGAAAAATAAGTTATTTTTGAAAAAATCCTTGAATCACTCTATTTTAAAACGAATGGAAACCTATTTTATAACGTTAAAGAAGGTATTCAAAGTACTAAAAAATGGTGGGATCTAACCATAGAGATAATAGATTTTGGTTTATGAAAAGTTGGTCAAAAGTGAACCAATTCGAAGACCGTCGAGCCACTCAGGCTAAAACAAGTTTTCCCGCCCTTCCCGTCTTTCTATTTTTTGTTCGGTACTCGCAATCCTAGTTCTATGCTATTCTTTTATTTCTTAAGAGTTTGAGAGATTTCATAGCGCTTTCCACAGTTCATCAAAGCACATAAAACTTGTTAATCATCGGTATTCGCCTGACGAGATATATAGATTTACGATTCCAAATATTGGTAAATTTTCCCCCAATTTTTTTTTGTCTCCATGACTAAATTTTATTGTTTATATGATTGGATTCCACTATATTGTAATACTTTTAAAATCTTCTCTATCGATATATCATAGGTCTTTATCCAATTTCAAACGAGGTAGATGCAAGCCTTTTACCAAAATGATTTACTTTTTGACTCAGTGAGGGTAATGTGGTCATATCTTTTCATATGCAACCATTTTAGATTCAAACCACTTGGGTTTGAAAGAAGATCCAACAAGCATTTAAACGGTCCAAACCTTGCAAAAATCGAAGTTCGGGAGTGTCCGGGACAAAACCGCAAAGTCTGAGCAATTGTGGAGTCTGAGTGCGCCCCAGGCGCATGCCATTGTGCCCCGGGCACGTCCTCGAAGTTTCAAAACGGACCAAACTTTGTGGTCTTGCCATGAACACTCCCAAACTCCGATTTTCACATGATTTGAACCGTTGTAAAGCCTGTCTAGACTAAATTTTAACCATACTAGTTTGACTCGAAAATTATATATTCATCAAAAGATATGATATGTTTTCCTTCTATAAGTCAAAAAACAAGTTACTTTCGAAAAATTCTTGAATCGCACTAACTTTGAACCGGATCGAAACCTATTTTATATCATTAAAGAGGGTATTAAAATGTACTAAAATATGGTGGGATCTAACCATATTGAGAGAGAATAGATTTTGATAGATAAAAAGTTGGTCAAAAGTAAACCAATTCAAACACCGTCGGAGCCACTAAGGCTTAAACACGTTTTCGTGCCATTCCACTCATTTTATTTTCGGTTTGGCTTGCAATCTGAGTTCTAAGGTACTACTATTTTATTTCTTATGAGCTTGAGAGAGTTTGTAGGGCTTTTCCACACTTAAATCAAAGCATACTAATCATCGGAGTAAGGCATACGCTCAAGACAAGATTTATACATTTACAATTCCAAACTTTCGCGTCCTTGCCACCAACAAATATTGGTGTCCATGACTAAGTTTTACTGCTCATATTTTTGGATTCTACAATCTTGTAAAAGTTTGAAAATTCTCTCTATCGATATATAATTGGTCCTTATCCGATTTAAGATGAGGGAGATGAGAGCTTTTTTACCGAATTGATTTACTTTTCGACTCATTGAGGGTAAATTGGTCATATCTTTTGATGTGCAAACGCATTAGATTCAAAATACTTGGGTTAGAAAAAAGACTCAACAAGCTTTCATAGGGTTCAAACCTTGCGAAAATCGGAATTTGGGAGTGTTTGAAACAAAACCGCAACGTTTGAGCCATTGTGGTGGTGTGTTACTGCGCCCCAGGCGCAATTCCATGCGCCTCAGACGCACACCAATGCGGCCCGGGCGCATACTCAAAGTTCGAAAACCGACCAAACTTTGCGGTCTTACCACGGATACTCCCAAACTCCGTTTTACACATGGTTTGAACCGTTGAAAAGCTTATCTAACCTACTTTCCAACCAAATTAGTTTGACTCTTAAGTTATATATTCATCAAAAGATATGGCAATTTTGCCCTCAACAGGTCAAAAAATAAGTTATGTTTAAAAAAATCCTTGAATCACTCTATTTTAAAACGAATGGAAACCTATTTTATAACGTTAAAGAAGGTATTCAAAGTACTAAACAATGGTGGGATCTAACCATAGAGATAATAGATTTTGGTTTATGAAAAGTTGGTCAAAAGTAAACCAATTCAAAGACCGTCGAGCCACTAAGGCTAAAACAAGTTTTCCCGCCCTTCCCGTCTTTCTATTTTTTGTTTGGTACTCACAATCCTCGTTTTATGGTATTCTTTTATTTCTTAAGAGTTTGAGATATTTCATAGCGCTTTCCACGGTTCATCAAAGCACATAAAACTTGTTAATCATCGGGGTTTGCCTAACGAGATTTATAGATTTGCGATGCCAAATTTTTTGTGTCCATGCCCCCAAATTTTTTGTCTCCATCACTAAATTTTATTGTTTATATGATTGGATTCCACAATATTATAATACTTTGAAAATCCTAAATATCGATATATCATAGGTCTTTATCCAATTTCAGAAGAGGAAGATGCAAGCTTTTTACCAAAATGATTTACTTTTTAACTCATTAAGGGTAATCAGGTCATATCTTTCCATATGCAAACATTTTAGATTCAAACTTCTTGGGTTTGAAAGAAAACTCAACAAGCTTTTAAACGGTTCAAACCTTGCGACACTCGGAGTTCGAGAGTGTCCGGTACAAAATTGCAAAGTTTGAGCAATTGTGTAGTCTTATTGAGCCCTGGGCGCACACTATTGCACCCTGGGCGCATCCTCGACGTTTCAAACCAACCAAACTTTGCAGCATTGCCACGGACACTCCCGAACTCCGATTTGCATGTGGTTTGAACCAATGAAAAGCTTGTATCGACTATTTTTTAACCAAATTAGTTTGACTCTAAAGTTATATATTAATCAAAAGATATGACAATTTTTTCCTCAACAGGTCGAAAAACAAGTTATGTTGGAATACACTAACTTTAAACCGGATCGTTACCTATTTTATATCATTACAAGGCGTATTCAAAGTACTAAAAGATGGTGATATCTAGCCATAAAGATAATAGATTTTGGTTTATGAAAAGTTGGTCGAGAGTAAACCCATTCAAAGACCATCGGAACCACTAAGACTAAAACACATTAACGCGCCCTTCCACGCATTCTATTTTTCATTCGGTTCAAATCCCGCGCGAATAGGAGCTCGAGAGTGTCAAGTGCTTGCCCGCAAAGATTGACATGTTCTAAAAGGATGAGAAATGTGAAACAAGTAATCATAGACCTAAGCTTTACATACATGAAGATGAAGTTCAAGAATACAGAGTTTTAAAATTTGAACAACTCTTCACAAGGCAATGCACGTTGTTTTTTCCCTTTCTTCTCTAGAAATTCATTGGCATTGGGAGCTTGGATTGAAGGAGGCAGAGGACACATGGTTTGGAACTCTCTCAGTATTTCAGTAACGTGCATTTTTTCAGTTAATCCTTGATTATTCTGAAACTCTCTCAGTATTTCAGTAACGTGCAACCAGTGCTCAAAAGGCGGGCGAAGAAACTCGTCCAAGACCAAATCCTTAACGAAGCACTCGAGACATTTTTCAAAAAAAATTCCTTCACAAACGTTGGAGTAAGCACAAATCATGTTTTATCCAAAAACAGATTTTCCCAATTATTACGCTTTGATTGTGCAGAACTGATAGTGTTGTTAAGCCCTAATTGAGCCGTGTGAAATCCCATTTGAGACCTAATCAATTCGAACATCTCTCTCCTCTCTAACAAGGCAAACCCACACACATTCACACAAATATATAATGGAGGCGGGTATGCGTGTAGGTTTAAAAGCAAGTGTGCCACTATGGGTTTAAATCAAGACATAGACGGAGATAGAGAGCCCGCAAAGTTTTTTGACTACAAATTAAGACGTTCACCAAGTAACGCTACTGTGTTAACTAGATCAATAACCAAACTGAATCAATAAAAACAATTCGAGGAACTTGGTATGGTTTCGAGTTCCCAACCAAACACAACCAATTTTAGATTGCGTATTGATGTTTAAGGAATACCTGGATACCTGCATCTATATTTCTTCCAATTTTTGTGTGAGAGAGGGGAAGATGATGAGGTCATTATAAATTGAGAAATCAGTTAAAGAGATGCTACGCTGCACATTGGTCCAGCAACCATAGGGTGGTTATGAGCTGATAATCAAATGTGAAGGGGTGAATCCGCACATGGGCCAAACTACCCAGCTACGATATTCTAAACTCCGCGCATTCTAACATAATGATTCGACCGCCAAAAAGTTTGGTATTTGATACAACTGCTGTATTATAACATATGATAAAAGCACCCCATAACTAGTGTATAGCGTCTTAACAGGGAAAACAGAACCTAGGCGTAAAAACTATGCACTGTCTGATTCATTTCCAGAATCTATGTTCATTGGCTGAGGAGGGTTCTTGTAACCGGAGACCTGATCGGCGTAACGTTTTTTATCAGCGCGAGCCTTGGCTTCGTATGGTTCTTTCTCCTCAGCTGCAAAATATCATTTTGAGCCATGTCAGAAAAAAATTGGAATTGCAAACTTAGAATGAGCATTCATGTTAACTGGGCATACCTGTCATCTTTTTCCATCTCTCTCCAAGAACTCTCGCAATATCAGTGAATGCAATTCCAGGATTTGTTTTCTTAATATTCTGCAACCGCACCAATGTGACAAAAATGAGCTTGATAAAGGAGAAGAAAGTACCAGAGAAATTCGAAAGAAGAAAAATTAATCTATCACATTGTAGGGGAATAAGGTTCAAAAACAGAAAAGAATGAAACCTTAAGTCTACGTAAGAGCAATTTGAGGATATCTTCTAACTAAATACAGTGGGTTGCAATGCAATTTCTAAAAGATCAATTTAGGCCTCCACGACTCATACAGATCCCAATAAATAAGTAAAGAGTAATGCTTTCCAGAAGTTGCAGAAGCATCTGAATATAAATCGAACTCCAAAAATTTATGTCTGACTTCTATGCAGGTGATGTGATACAATAACTATATCTATGTGCAATTTCAACATTACAAGACATGTTCTGCATAATGGAGTCCACTGGCTAAGGACCTAAGAATCCAGTGTCAACAGAAACGGAGAATAATTTGCTTTATCCCTAAAAAAAATACCATAAATATGAGATCTGTATCTGCATATATACTGACCTCCCTTTCACTCTGAGAGAAAAACATAAAACCAGACATGGCCTTCTTTGGTGCGTTTGGATCCTTCTTCTTTTTCTGCTTCTTCTTCTTAGGTCCATCCTCACCACCGACTTTAGACTTCACCCTACTGGAGGATGCCTTAGAAGTAGAGGGTTCTTTCTTCGATTCCTTTTTAGCAGGCTTATGAAGACACAAGTCATTAGATGTATGACTAGTTTTGAGATTGCATTATTTCCAAAGGATAATTTTAACATGTCAGAACAACAAGAATGAAAACAATGGTTTACCTCGTTCTCGTCTCCGCTGTCATTAGCATCAGAATCCTCTCCACCAGAATCATCTGTTGGTGAGCCTGAATCATCCTTATCAACAACAAAGTCCTCATCCTGTAGAAATCCACCACGTTCAACAATGCATGAGAGAGAGACTAGTAAACCAGCTATAACATGTTCAATCCAAAGAGACATTATAAGTCAGAAAAAAAAAAAAGGAGACATTATAAGAACAAATAAATACTACTGTTATTAGTATCAACTCCTTACAATAATCATTATAGCCACGACAAACTACAAATACAAGGAGTTTTCAATCAAAGTCAATATCAAGCCTCCACTTGTTTCCATGTTGAAAATTTTGCATCCAAGGTAATGCCAAATCAAATTCATACACATTAGGATGAAAATAATTGAATTGAAAACTTTTGCAGCAGCACTGGGACAAAAAAAGAGATTTGGCAGGCTTGACAAAAACCATCTAGCACCACAAAAAACAATGATATTTACCTCCTCATCACTCTCGTCTCCACCAGCTTCATTCCTAATCCGCTCAAGATGTGGATCAACAGCATCATCATCATCATTTTGCAAAACAGCTGCAACACCTTCTGCAGTACGGGCATCTCCCAAGTTCATGATTTTCATACCTTTCCCGCTGCAGTGATAGAAGGTTTAGAGTTAGAAGCTATCCAACTTCCAACTATATATGACAGCATGTGAAAATTTTATAAACCTGATGAAGTCAAAAAGATTGTGATATTCACTCCTCTGGATGTTCCGGAAGAGATGTTCCTGCTCAGTCTTTAATCTGATAAGAAGATCAAAGTAATGCATATTTGACCCTCCGGCAGCATGCCTCTCAAACTCCACATAGTCAATCTGAAATAAGATATGCAATAAATCAAAACCCTCCCAACTCAGGAAGGACTAAATATTATGTACATTCTTTATAACCAACCAATTTTCGCACAGGTAAAGCATATTTATGGTAAAAAAAAGCAACCTCTTCATGAAGAATAAGAGTTGGAGGCTTGGGTAAAAAGAAGAAGCCCTTTTCAAGTGGATATAGGACACCATCTTCAGCTTTCAACGAAGACTTCACAGCATAACCATCTTGACAGCTACGAAATTTTCCTGGTCTGGTTACTTTGGCACCAGACAATCCGCGCAATATCAATATGAACACTTCATGAATGAGGCCCTGAATGTTAAAAATTACTTATCATACCGAAACACAGGGATCTAGTGGCAAACTAATATATATTCATCCTTGGAAGTATCGCGAAAATTGTAGTATCCCATGAAAGATTTGAATGGAGACAGGCAAACCTTTCCAATTAGTACAAGACAGATCCTTAAAAGTTAGAAAAAGAGATCAAAGATTGAAATAGCACATCCATCGCACCTTATACGTTGGTTCTAACTTGTCCTTGTATTTTGCATTCAAAAGATCTTCATTCATTGACAGTGTGCTTTCAACCACATAATCTGTTTCAAACTGCACAGAGGTGATACGCATATGTGATAAATCAGCAGATTGACACATGAAAATTATGAAAGCTAAAATCACTGCCCAATGAATCAGATATTGAGATTACCTGCAACACAATATGCGGGTATAAAGTTTGGCCTTTACGAATTGGTGGATCAAGAGTGACAACAACAAAGGTATGTGGTTGGTTAGACTGCAAAACAAATGACAATGAGTGAACTTGAAATTAAAATTCCTGCATTTTCCGAAATACCCGACTGGTCAATCCATTTTAACCAGAGAAAACTGAACATAACAGATTGACAAATCGACTATCATACAGGAAAAGCTTAATCCTGAAGTAACCAAAAAAAGCCTTGTGAACGTGTGAATAAACGAGAACCTTGGGTAGTAGAAACAGGCGAACAACACTGCTGTACTGAATTTTAAAATCATTAGCTTGCCCTTGAAGCCTCAAAAATGAAAGATGAAGTTCAACATTATACCGGCCCCTACACAAAGAAATGGCTTCCATCAGATCTTTTAAACAAGCTTACAAACCCGTAATTTACTCAGGAAAAAATGAAAGATGCAAGCTGAAACCACAGCACTTACCTTGGAGTAAGAATCGCAATCCCTTCAAATGTAACAACAGATTCTTCACCTCCTGCCCCAACATCTGCCATTGACACGATTTTGTCACGGAAAACCTACCATAAAGCAACAATGATTAGTAAAGAAGGACTACTAGTAACGAAGGACTATAATTCAACCTAAATGATTTGAAACAAACACCAACCTGAGCAGGAGGACGATTTTCATCACCAACGAACTGTGTGTTGGAATTTGGTATGTGAAAACTTATCTCCATCAACGAATCCTTCTGCGACCATGAGAACAAGTCATTTGTATAAGGAAATTGCTCTAATAGGTTCAATTATCAAAGCAACTTATGTTCTCCAACTCTAATTAGACCGTGAAATACAAACCTGAACCTGGAATCACTCCAGGTATCTATGAATTTTAGCATCAGATTTACAAAGACAACAACTAAGTCATTCAGAAAATTCAAGTAGCAAATTAAACAAAACCTCATTAGCACCATTTGTGTCATCCACATGGAACTCCAAAATGACATATAAGGAAATTGCTCTAATAGGTTCGATTATCAAAGTAACTTATGTTCTCAAACTCTAATTAGACCGTGAAATGCAAACCGGAACCTGGATTCACTCCAGGTATCTATGAATCTTAGCATCAGATTTACGAAGACAACAACCAAGTCATTCAGAAAATTCAAGTAGCAAATTAAACAAAACCTCATTAGCACCAGTTGTGTCATCCACGTGGAACTCCAAAATGACGTCATTTTTTCCCTGAAGTTGAGTCTGGGCAACATCTGCTAAAGATACCTCAAATGCTTGCTTGGAACCAACCAGAAAAGTCAGCATATTCCCTACAAAAGTAAGCAACAAAAACTGAATGGGAGAAGATCTAAAACACCGGAAATACAAAATCAACAAAAAAATGATGGTCAAATGGCCCCGATGCAAACAAACTCCGAAGTTATGACTTGGATAACTTGAGGTACATGAACTACTTCATCCTTGGGTCAAGGGTGAAAGCAGGGGGTAGGAGAAAGAAGAACCATGCAATTGCACACAAACAAACTACATGACAATAATACACAAGTACAATCCATATTCACATCCCTATTACACACAAAAATGGCGTAGTTCACTAGGTTAGGCAACAAATGAACAGTCCATACAGGGGAATAAGAAATGTCTTGGCATTGGCCTTGAGTTTGAAACCAAGGTGGGAAAATGAAACAAAAGAAAGAACCATGCCTGAAGAAACTTGTTTTTATTTCCTAACAAGTTTTGTCATACTACTTCATAAACAAAATATAACCCCCTACTCTTTTATTCACAACACTTTCCCCAACGGTTTCTGCACTCTCGTTTCTCTCCCTTCCCTTCTAAACTAAGAGTTCCAAACATAACCTAAAGCAAATAATTTTCCAATAAATTGCTTGCAAGGCAGCAAATGAAGTACAAAAAGCAAATGACCTAACAACAGTACAACACTAATGCAAACAAAATACACTTACCATTTAAATCGACTTCACCCCAGTTTCTTCCACTGACAGAAAGCTGCTTCTCTTCTGGTGTTATCCCAAAAGTGCTTTGAAAAAAAGTGGTGAGGCTAGCCACATCCTGCAAGGTATGGACCCGCAATGTAAGAGTTGCCATAACATACAAGAAAGGGAAAATCTAAGATTGTTGCAAAGCAAATGTGGGAGGTTTACAGTAGAAAACATCCCATAGGTTATAGAACAACTAGAGCTCCACCGTCTTCGGCACAACAATCTTCATATTGATACTCAAGGTGTACAAATGATCAGACAAACCTAATACATTTTTTCCTCTCCCTTTTTTTCTGTAGAGCAAGGGAGAATCTAGTACTTGTGTCATTATTCTCATGAAGACAAACTTGGAGGTTACTCAGAACCATAACAAAACGAAATTACTAATAAAAGGTGGGATATTATATGCTGGGCAGCTGTTGATTCCTATCTATAATATAATGTAATACTCTCTCTCTCAATGTACATATATAGTCTATTTACACACACACACACACAGAGAAAGGGAGAGAGAAGGAAGTTACCTGGTCACGGAAACCAGTGAATTTGTAGTTCAAACCGTCCTTAATTTTAACCCCAAGTTGATTACTG
This sequence comes from Rhododendron ovatum, assembly GCA_019656835.1. Taxonomy (NCBI): domain Eukaryota; kingdom Viridiplantae; phylum Streptophyta; class Magnoliopsida; order Ericales; family Ericaceae; genus Rhododendron; species Rhododendron ovatum. Next base: position 35,722,637 of record CM033800.1, on the reverse strand, counting down.
CGGGGCACCTTCATCCAGGTTAGAGCTACGACATCAGAATTATCAACTTCCACAGCTTTCCCACCCCCTTGTTTTTTCCACGATATACCCCCTGAGTGAACCTTAAGTTGCCCAGGATTCTGCATTTCACAATAAAAGCGAGTCAGTGTCGCCATTCTCAAAGCCGCTATAATCCACCCTATTTTACAGGTTTATGCATGCATTGAAGTATTTCAAGACTTCTTTGATAAAGACCAAAGAATCAGGGCAAATCAAATCCAAACCCTATAACCCAGACCATATAAGGAATTTGCTAGGATCAGTTGAGGATAATTAGCTCGTTCGGAAAGTTAGGAAATGGACTCGAAAATTGAACGGAGTTCAGACGCAATTAATTTCATATCCTTCCATGAATCACGATTTTGATCCATGAAACAAAGCTCGAAGCTTGAATTTCAAACCAAAAAAGAAAAAAAAAATGCTCAGATACCTTGCATTACTCGAACTACTCGTTAAAGAACGAAGAAAATAGAACCGATCAGAAATCATACAAAAGAGGAGTTTTTAACATTAAGGTTGGAAAAGAAAAGAAGATTTTGGGAGAGTCACAATCAGAACCATAATGTCTTCCAATTGTACAAATTAGGAACTTTTTATACTCAGAACCCTAGAAAAGTATGAAACAAAGAGGATTTTAGTAATCAAGTCGAAAACTAGGTCCTCAGGTCACATTTCATAAAATGAGAAAACGATTACGATTGAACTCCAACAACCTAAAAGAAGAACTTGAAAGTGAAAACCACAATAGGTGGTGCTTAATCAGAACCTAAATTGACTACGAAAAGGGGAATTCACACAATAAAAGTCCAACAATGAAAGTAAGATTTGCACATGGACATACTCAGAACCTTAGAAAAGTACAAAACAAAAGAGCATTTGAATAAACAGGTAGAACATTAGGGCTTCGACCCGCATATCATATGAAATAGAGTTAGAGTTGTGATTAGGGCTTCAAGTCGCATATCATAAACGGGTCAAACATTATTTTCATTAGGGCTTCCTAACAAAGACGATTAGGGTTTTAAACAACCTAAAAGAGGAACTCAAGAGTGAAAACAACCACCAATGAACAAGAAATAGAGTTGTTAGTGTGAAAACAATTTCAATTGGGGTTTCAACTACGTAAGGGAAGGATTCGAAAGTTTTAAACCAGGAGCACTAGAATAACCAGTTCGAAATAGAGTTTTAGTGTGAACTATAACGATTAGGGCTTCAAAAAACCTAAAAGAAAAACTCCAAACTGGAAACAACAGTAAACGAACAAGAAATAGATCAAAGAGAAATCAAACTATAGGCGGTGCGTAATGAGAACCCCAATTGACTACGAAATGGGGAAATTACACAGTAAAGGTCGTGTAATCATACTTAGAGCCCTAGAAAAGTAAGAAAACAAGGCGCATTCGGATAAACAGTTGGAAAGCCAGTGGTTCAAGTCGCGTGAGTTACGATTAGGGTTTTCAGTAACCTAAAAGAAAAGCTCCAAAGTGCAAACAACGATCAAGGAGCGAAGAACAGATTAGAGAGAAATCGAAGTGCCTGTACAGTATAGGCTACAGAGAGGGGGGAGAGAGAGAGCTTACAGTGCCACCGCGGCCGCCGAGAGAGATGCTGTTGAAGAGGTGACCGTCGGACATTTTTGTGAACTGAGAGAATGAGAGGGAGAGAGAGAGAGAGAGAGAGAGAGAAGTGGTGGTTTTATAGATAGGCGGTGTGGAGCGCGTATCGCGCATCGTCGGGTAAGGCGCGAAAGAGGAAGAGGAAATTGTCTGGGTGTGATAATTCTACCGTAATATATTGGACCCCAGCCCAAGGTTTTCTTTTTCTGGGTCTGGGCTCGAGCCCATGGCTCAAAATTTTAGTTTTTAAACTTTTTATTTTTTCAAGTGGATTAGAGTATCTCCTAATAAATTAATAATATTCTCATACACATGGGAGAGTTTGATTTCCATAGTCATTCATCCCCACCCCAAGTTTCCTGGGATAAAACAGTTTAGGTTTGACAATAGTGATTATTAGTAGTTGGGGGGAGAAGTTTTTGGGAAGACAACACCGAGCAACCCAGTGGTCCTCACTATGACAAATTTTTGGGTGCCGGATAAGTACCACGTGTTGGACGGTCCAGATTAAAACCCTCTCTCATCTCTCACCCTAACACTCTCTCTCATCTTTCTCTCTCCTTTTTCCATCTCCAAATCCAGGCCGTCTAAAACTGAAATGGACGATCTGAATGCGCTGCTCGAGCACCACGTGGTGCCCGCTCGGCACCCAAAAATTTCTCCCTCATTCTAGTGCCATGTTATAGTCAAAAGGGTGCCATGTAGTTTCACTTGCATGAATTTTTTCTATATTTTATGGGACACGGGAAATCAAAGTCAATGAAAAATGAGTTTATTTTGGCAGAAAACGTTGCTTATTTTATCGTACTTATTAGTGTTGTAGTGTTGTTTTCCTGCCTTTTGCACATCACTTGGTAGTTTACAGACACGAAATGGGTACAAACACTAAGTAGGTTAGGATCGTAGAGAGAATACAAGACACAGGATATATTAGGAAAACACTGACTTTCATTCACTTAGATTTTACAGAGGTGAAGCTCTCCTTTTATAGACGGAGTAAGGAGGCTTTACAGAAGGGTACATAATTGGTGCCCGTCATTCTGCACCTAAGACTTTTGATCAAGGTATTTACTATCCTAAGACTAAATTTACAGACATGACTTTACTAGGCATGACTTTACCTAATTTACAGACTTTCTTTACAGACTTTCCAATTTCATTTATTACTTTACAGACTTTCACCCCCCTTAAAGGGAATGAAGAGACCGATACACAACACAACAGTAAACTTCAATAATTTCACCCTCTCTGGAAAGAGGACAATACTACCACACTTTATATTATAGTACACACCAATAATATGACACAACAATAAACAATAAACTCCAATAATTTTCATCCTTGTCACTCTGGATCATCTGAACTACTTTCTTCATCACTGTCAGTCAAGTGATACTGGGTCAAAAGATAGCGAATATTTTGGCGTCATTCTTCCGGATAAGTATCATTGAATTTCTAGTTTGTAGATTCATAATGGAGGAGAGATGAAGGAACGTCTGCAGGTGTCAATCCATTAAGTGAACACAGTGTTTGAGTCATGACCAGATAATTTCCACTGTGGATCTCAATGCTTGGAGACTCTTGATATGCTGAAAGGAATATAGAATGATACTTCTTTCTCCAAGTGATAGAACCATCAGGATTAGGAAGACATCTGTTGTTGCGAGTTGCCCAAAAAGCAAATTGGAGATCTTCGTTTGGACCTGTGGTAACTTGTCTGATCTGCTGTTGCCAATAGGGTATGTTGCCAAAGAGCAGAAAAAATTTCAAAAAGAAATCTTTTAGAGGTTGAACTTGATTGAACGCCGCATGAGCCAGATAAACCAAGACTGCTGATTTATTAAAACAGACACTTATAGTATACACATCGATTAAATACCATAAGAGGAGATAGGCTTCTTTTTTGAAATAAAAGACATTATGGTAAGACACTTCAAACTGAGAGAGAAAAGGATAAACAGGATAGAAGGGTAGACCTTTTAGGGGACCTTCATCAAGACCATACTTGAAAATACAGAGATGTTGAAGGTTTTGACACATTTGAACACACCTAGAAAGAAGGGTTAACTCTAAAATATGACACTGAAGGTGAACAGAAAAATTGACTGGATGGAAACAGAAAATCATGGGAAAAAAATCAGGAACAAAGAAATGTGGTTTTGTTTTTGAAAACTGATTGATTTCTTTTTTGAGTCTTGACAGAAAATCAGGGAGGACATTTATTTTTCTTTTTATGTGAACAGTATCAAAATTCCAATTGAAAAACCAATTTGCCCATCTGAGTAACTGTGCTTTTGGGAGGTGCTTCTGTTTGAACTTGAGCATACTGGGAAAACTCATTATATCAATCTCAATTAGAAAATGATGACCAATGAAATTCAAATTTCTCAATGCTCCTTTTGATTGCCAAAATTTCTTTGTAGCTAGAGTGGTAATGAAACTCTGCTGGAGAGAATACACCACTCTTATATCCATAAATTATGCGCTTTTGATCTGAATTTTTTTCCAAAAGAACTGCTCCCCAATATAGATCAGAGGCATCTGTCTGAAGGACTCTCTTTACATCTGAAGGTATGGCTAATGGAGGAAGAGTTTTGGCTATGGTTTTGAGATCTTTTACAGCTTTGGTATAAAGAGTTGACCAAGGAGGAGGGGTTTTCTTTAGTAGAGCTGAGAGAGGAGTTCGGTATTGGGCTAGGTTGGGAATAAAATCAGCCATATAGTTAATAATTCCAATGAACTGTTGAACTTGTTTGACTGTGAGATTTTCATCTGAAAAATGGTCAAGTTGGGAGGCTATATGAGACTGGAGGGTATATTGACCTTTAGAGATATGCATCCCTAAAAAATCAATTTCTGATTGAGCAAGAAACATTTTTTTCTCTGAAAGCATAATACCATGGGTTTGGACTAGGGAATGGAAAATTTGTAATAGGACAACATGAGACTCAATATCTGGAGAAAACAGTAGGATATCATCTATATAGACAAGGGCTGAGGATAAAATTGGAGCAAATATCCGAATCATGGCCTTTTGAAATAAAGATGGAGCTGTTTTCAATCCAAAAGGCATGACTGACCATTGGAAGTGGTGATTTGGAATGCAAAAATTAGTTTTAGGGCGATCATCTGGATGGATGCCCAGCTGCCAAAAACCTGCTTTCAAGTCAAATTTTGAGAAAATTTGAGTTTTAGGCAAGTTTGCAAAAAGAACATTTCTTCGAAGAAGAGGAAATTTGTTATCCTGTAAAAAATGATTAAGAAGCTGGTAGTTGATAACCAGGCAAAGATTTTCTCTTATCTGCTCTGTTCTTTTGTTGACATAAAATGCTTCACATGCCCACTGAGAGGTTGTGGACTCAATCAAACTTTCTGATTGAAGTTGCTGGAGTTCTTGAAGAGCAAGTTGGTAGTGTTCTGGGTTCATTCCATAATGGGTAGCTTTTGTGGGGTTGATGTCTTCATTTTTCTTAAAGGGAAGAGAAATGAAGAAATCTAAATTTTTCCAAAGTGGGTTGGAGCATTTGGTGAGGAACTGGGAATGGGGTTCAGCACAGGAAGTTTGGATTATGGCTTCTTTGATGGTAGAGAAAGTTTCTATGGAAAAGAGATTTGGTTGGGTGGTCCAGGGTAGCAAGTAGTTTTTGTATTTCAAATCTTTTTTGAGCCAAGAAATTTTGCTGAGATTTTGGAGAATATCAAAACTTAACAATAAATCTTTTCCTGGGAGATCAGAACCATAGACTTGGTGTTTTATGGTGTATCCTAGGAAAAGTTGAATGGAAATAGGCTTACTTATCAGAGTGATGACAAATGTTTCTCCATTGGCTGCTGTAAAAGGTCTGAAACAAGACTGCCAGTAAAACCTGGGAAGGATTGCTGGGTTGAGAATGGAGGCTGCTGCACCAGTATCAAAGAAAGCAATGACTGGTATGGGTTTCTCATATTTTCCAAGCAAGATTTTGACCTTGGCTAAAGGTTGAGCCAGCATGATGTTGGAGAGCCCAATTGTTTGGACTTCATAGGGGAATGAGTCAGGATCATCAGAAGAGTCATCTGATTCTGCTGAATCATCTGAATCATCAAAAGTGAATGCAAGAACTGCTTCATCTGTTGCTTCATCATCAATGGAAAATAGAGATTCGACATCAGCATCTTCAAGATCATCATTAATGAGAGCCAAAGAGTTCACCATTTTGTCTCGTGCTGCTTTATTTGGACACTGTTTTGTATAGTGCCCTTTCTTTCCGCATATGTAGCAACGATCAGACTTTCGCTGCCCTCTGAACTTTTTCTTCTTAAAAAATTTTCATTTCTTCAGGCGTGAGAACCTGCCAGATTTTGGAAACTTTGAAAACTTGTCAGGAGATTGAAACTTCCATTTTTGAAAGTGTTTGGACTTCCAGTATGAAGGACGGTAAGTGCACTTCTTGACTTTACACTTTATAGATAAGTCTGGTCGGTCACATACTTTGCCAAGAAGTTTTCCCTATTCTTCAAGAGTTCTAAGGAATTTCTGGTGATTGCACAATTTTTTCAAAGCAATTAAAGAGTACTGATAAATACCACCAAGAGATGTTGCATTCAGCGTCAATCCTTTTGTCTAAAGTAATCTTGTTGTCTTATTTCCCAATGGTTCAGGAAGGGAATTGAGAAAAGCTTGCTTGAGGTTGACATCATCCATGCCGTTGAGAAGATAAAATCTCTGAGATATATGGTCATAATGAATCTCGAGATCTTTCCTTTTGAATGAACAGCACTTCAAGCTGAGATATTCCTCTCGAACAAACTCTTTTGTGTTGTTGTGATCACCAAGAAACTCAGTATGTAAGACTGAGATGAATTGATCAAGGGTTGGCAACTGTTTAAATTGTAGCTGTCGGTACTCACCCAGAGCTAAGTACCATTGACGGAGAGGGCCAAGAAACTTCGCTGTACACTTAGTAATGACGTCACTAAGTGTAGCATTTGGGGAAAGCATAGCAGCAGTACACCAAGCATGAATCTCATAAAGTTTATCCAACCATTTTGATGGGAGAATGTTGTCAAAGGAGAAGTCTTGGGTATGGATATTGGAATGTGAGAAGGAATCAAAAGTTGAAATTTCTGGAGGTGGAGGTGTATCAAACTCAGGACCTTCTTCAATGATGGGATCTTCCACATGTTCCTCTGGGTTTTCAGGGTTCATCATGAAAACATGAGGAATTGACATAGAGTTTGTGGATTCAGTATCTGAATCAAACTCAATGAATGGTTCCAGAGATGGGGTTTCATGTATAGTGGCTAAGGTATGTAGGAGAGTGGAGATTGGATTTTTAGAAGAGTTAGGAGTTGGCTGAACCATTAACTAGGGTGACTTGGAGTTTGGATCAGATTGGTTAAGAGGAGTGAAGGTAGTTGGAGTAGAGGTCGATTTAGATGGTGGAGATGGAATCGTTGAAGGCTGGATAGGTTTTATCTGGGGCTTTGGGAAAGGGAGTTTTGGTGGAAGAAGAAAAGCTAATGAGCTCCCAAAGATATTGGACTCACCAAATCCTGAAGTAGGACTTATAGGTAAGGATTGAGACATTTGAGAATACCCAAACAAATTTTGTTGAGAAGAAGATGTGAACATGTCAAACGGGCTTTTTTGTTGAGAATACTGCTGAGCTTGGAAAGAATGAAGCTGGTTCTTGAGATGCTTCATTTCAGCATCCTTGTGGTAAAAGGCTGCTGAAAATGCTTGGTTGGCATAGGCCATCTGGAGAAGTTCCTGATGAATATTCTGGATCTTCTACTGCAAATCTTTGATAAGAAGTTCCAAGGTTGATAACTTCTTATGAATAGCATTTTTCAAATTTTGTTGGGAGTTAGCAATTCTCTAAAAAAATTTGTTCTGAGCCAGAGAATTTGCTGATTGCCAATTTATTGCTGCTGATACTGCTTTGGTACTACCATCAGGGAGAATGGTAGTAGAGTCTGGAATTTTATGCCGATGGGTCATTCTTTCTTGGGAATTATGGAAGTCCAAAGGAGGAAAATCTGCTTCTGTCCAGGAGGAAGATGAGGTGAACATAAAACATCCACTCTGTTAAGCAGAAGAACCATCATCGGAGGGAGGTTAAGGAGGAGGTAGAGATTTACAAGGAGTGGGAGGTGACGAAAGACATATGAAACATGGACATGGATCTTCAAAATCCTCGTCATCTTCCAGGAGACTGTCTTCTAAGCACTCATCACAGTCACAGGCATCAAAATAACAATGACCTATTTCTGGATTTTTGAAATAGAAGACTGGAAGGCCACTGGGATCAAAATATTTAATTGGGGGGCCAGGCCTAGAACCGTCCACAAACATGTTAATTCTTGAAGGAAAAATGACAGGATGGGTAGAGGCTGATGCAGAGGTTTCTTTTGGAAAAGAAATCTCCACTGTACCATTAGGTTTTGAAATGAAAGTTGGATTTGAGGACTGGACAGGTATGGGCTTGTTTTGGTTTTTCTCATAAGCTGTAACCCAAGATTATGGAAGAAATTTGAGAAGTTCAGGACGGAAAATTTGTCGTGGAACATGGACACAAGAGATTTGGTGAAGTGCGTTAATAGTTAGGAAAAGGGTTTCGTCTGTGGAGGATGGTAAGGACATGTCAAAGGCATGATTTTGAAGACGATAGGTCATTTGGTAGTGAAGGGTGGCTGCTTATGTGGAGGAGATTTGGGAGGCACCACCAATTTGAACTTGGACCTTCAAGGCGGATAGCAGATGAGAATCTGCTAATGGCATGTTGAAATTGGGGTAGAATGTAAAAATCACAGTTCCAGCATTTAGAGTGGTTTGGACCGTAGCGATACATGCGTGCTGATACTGTAAAAATCTGGTATCAACCAGAGTAAGTCTGGAAGTCACAGGTAAACCTTTCCTGCCATGAAAAGTAACAGCAAGTCGGATTGCACCAAAGTGAAGATGGGTAAATCCTTGTTGTTGTCAAAGGCGAGGCAAATCAACCTGGATTTCCAAAGGTAAAAGTTGTTCAGCTTCAGTAGCTGCTATGAAGCACTGATCAAATTTAGAGGCTTGAACATATTCTTTTACAGACGTTGGGCGTTTTGTGGAGAAAAATTGGGTGACGGTCTTTTTTACAGAAGTTTGTGGTCTGACAAAAGCATTATAGGGATTTAGGAAAGAAAGATCAGTAAGAGGGACCTTATTATCATCAGGAAGGTATTCAAACTCATACAAATATTCAAGATTAGAAGAAGAAGATGAGGAATTTCTACTGGTAGAGAAAGATGAAGGGACTAAAGATGACGTAGCAGAGGAGTGGATAGTAAACAGATGATTCATTTTTAAGTAGAAATCTGGGTTCTCCTTTTCCTTAGTACAGCAAACCTTTTTCCTTTCCAACGTAAAAGCTTTCAACCAATTTTTGATTAATAAAATTTTATATATTAGGGTAGATAAACCAAGACACATTGCTCAATAGCCAAAAGTCTCAAGATACTTTAATCCATTGATACAAAATTCTTTTAACCAAATATAGTTGATGAAGTTTCTGATGTGGAGGATCCTTAAAAGGCAACCACAGAGCATATGCTTCAAGTTTTTTTTTTAGAAAAGATTTGAAGTAGTTTTAGGAAAAGAAGTTCCCAGAAGGGGGTTTAAACTAGAATGGAAGACATGGCTCTGATACCAAGTTTACAGACACGAAATGGGTACAAACACTAAGTAGGTTAGGATCGTAGAGAGAATACAAGACACATGATATATTAGGAAAACACTGGCTTTCATTCACTTAGATTTTACAGAGGTGAAGCTCTCCTTTTATAGACGGAGTAAGGAGGCTTTACAGAAGGGTACATAATTGGTGCCGGTCATTCTGCACCTAAGACTTTTGATCAGGGTATTTACTACCATAAGACTAAATTTACAGACATGACTTTACTAGGCATGACTTTACCTAATTTACAGACTTTCTTTGTAGACTTTTCAATTTCATTTATTACTTTACAGACTTTCACCCCTTTTAAAGGGAATGAAGAGACCGATACACAACACAACAGTAAACTTCAATAATTTTACACCCTAATTTAATACTCTACGTTAGCTCTAGCCCCTGTGTAATTTGTTTCGATAACTAAGTTCTTCTCTTGTTTCAAAAAAAATAAACGGTAGATGTACATGCATAATATTATACGAGTAACCAAATCAAACCGAGCCTTAAATTATGAATATTATGACAAATAGATTTCAATCTAGTCTTTACCGACATCTACCTAATTTAAATTTTTGCTTGGATGATAAGCTCATCGAGACTTACAAAAGTTATTCATTCAGATATTACGTTAGAAATCACAAAGAATCGTCATATGAGATAATCTTGATTCACCAAGTAGCATAAGAATGATCGCGAGGCCTTTACCTCTTACCTTATATTGCATATGTGGTATTCATGTAATGATAATGAGCTGCGAGTATTATCCAAGGATAAATAATGAAATGCGTAACCACAGTAAACATGCTATGAAAACTTCACAAGGAACAAATGGATCCAAACAAGCAATGGTAAGTTGCCCTGTCGTATATAAACATTTATTGCAGCTTAATTACGGTTAAAACTGATTCAGGGTAGAAACATGAAAATGAAACAACCGGATAATCTTGGAATATTATTGATGCTGGTTTCAGAGGCCATAATCGCAATAGAAATTACGCATGAGAACATAAAACTTCCAATCAATTATGCTGCTTTCAGCGACCATAATCGCAGTAGAAATTACGCTTGAGAACAAAAAAAAACATCTGATCCTATCACATCATCGAGGGTTGGGGCGGGGACCATATTACCTTTCAAGCATAGTAAAGATAGAGGTACAGCAAAGGTTGTATAGCAGTGGAGTATAGATGGTTTTTGCGCCCATCTCGAATCCCGCAAAGATAATCGGAACCGCTCATTTTGTTCAAAACATATAGCAAAGTTGGATGATTCGTAAACGCCTTTATCGATATCGGATTGAGATGATTTTTTACAGAGACCGTAAACAATATGTGCTCCGATCATCTTTGCGGGACCCGAGACGGGCGCAAAAACCATCTGTACTCTATTGCTGTACAGCTTCTGCTGTACCATTGGCAGCTCTCCTGGCTTCTATTCCATAATGAGGATTTGGCACAGGGTCACCAACTAGGATACCCAGTTGTGAAGAAAGAAATTCCCAGAAGAGCTGCAAAAGATGACTGAATATCCAATTTATAAAGAGTCACAAGTTTATCAAGCACGTTCAAGTTCTCGCGTCGTAAAATTGTAAAATGCTACAAGGAGAAAAACAAATAAACGATTAACACAAGCAAATGATGTCAAATGAAAGCCAACACACAGAGGGTATACAACTATACATTCCCTTGTAGCTCACCTTAAAATGCCAAAGAAACCATGAAAACTCAAACTTACATCAAACCATTTTTATTTGTCATGTTCATTTCATGTTTAACTCTACAATCTTCAGAAAAACCAGAATCATGGGAAGAACTGGAATGAAGCAGTCAGCAAGTCACACTTTTCACCTTCAGACTCCATCATGTTCGGAAGAAAGTGTACCACACTCACCTCTTCCACCCTGGCTGCAGCACCTTCTCTGGAATATAGAGTTGAAACAAGAAATATCAGTCAGAAATTTGAACAATCCTTAAACAAAGATTTCCAAGGTAAAAGACAGCTATGTAATAATGACAAACTTATTGTGATTTAAGTTACTTATCAGAAATGTAAGAAAAGACAATGATTAAGGGGAAAAGGAAATGAACGCCAGTAAACTCAATTTGAGAGCAATTTACGCAAGCCAATCAAGAAGCATAAGCAGTTTGATGACATGAAAAACAGTAAAAGCGTATGCATATACACATAGATATGTTATGTGCATAGTCTATATCCATATTCTATTATCCCAACAAACTTTTGTCTTTTTTAACTTGAATAAACTCTTATCAATCCATACTACATAATATTGGCAAGCACCAGAATCACTGATGTTGCCTACAATCTTGATATTAGCAGCTGATGACAAGTACGACTAACTCATGACAGAGGTACCAAATAAATTGCAGGAAATAGGGAGGTAACATTTACCATCTCTAGAAGACAGCAGGGATCGATCAATTCTACTTCCTCCTTTGCCATTTGCTTGTACTGGTTTCTGAACCCGAGGTGACAGTGAGCTCAATTTCCCATTCATAGGAGATGGCAAAGAATGCCTCCTGTCGAATCCAGTCTCAGCCCCATCTTCACCAAACTTAGGCGATCCTTGCGCTCTAAGCTTTGCCTTTGCAGATTCAGTCACTTGCATATAACTTGGCAAGGTTGGAGTATTTTGTGAAACATTCTCAGGATACTCCTGTTTTGCTGAGAAAGATTTCCTTCTTCCAGCCATTGGCTTCTCCGTAATTTGATCTTCCTTGGAACTTAACTCTTCAATTATCTTGTCACCGTTGGCTATGGACTTCTCCATGATCTGATCTTCCTTGGAACTTAACTCTTCAATTATCTTATCACTGTTCATGACCTTGTCACCACTTTCAGAAGAAAGTACTTCAACAGCAGGTAGGTCAATCTGCGACATTTCAACTGTTTCATCCACTTCCAACTCCTTCGGAGCTGGTTCTACTACCACAGGCTGTGCGGAAACTACAACAGTCAGATCATTGGTTTTCTCTGAGGAATTATCCAATTCTTGCTTTTCAGTTACAGCTTCTGTCTTGTGATCAGAAACATCTTCAGCTGAAACAGATACTTTTCTTGTTTTGTGTTTAACTCTCTCAACTTCATTTTGAGAATGTTCTCTGACTAATTCTGTCTGATGGGTTGGAGCTTTTTTCAGGTTGCGTTTGGGTTTTACATATTCAGAAGAGGAATTCAACAAGTTACTGTCACTATTCAATGCAGGGACTCTCTGGACACCTCTTTTTGGCCTTCCTGATTCTCTTTCGGTACTTTTCTTGTTTGTTTGCCTTTTCTTGTGCTTTGTGTTGAGACTCTTCTTTGGCTGTGCAAGTGGTTCCCAGGAGTGGGATGATGACCAAAGTTCTAGCCAGTTCCAAACTGAATTTGGTTCAACTCGGTCATACTGGAGGCTCAGGGGCATAGCAGTAGGCAGTGAAGCAACAAGCTAAAACAAGCAACAATAAGTGTCAAATGCCAATCCATGTGGCAATCACATACAGCTACAGAAAATTGTTCATTAGTAAGATCATCGTCTTTTGCAACAAATTTTCCCCATTTGAGTGTAGATACTAGATACAAGTTATTGATAAGCATTTAAAAGGTACCCAATGTACTTAAGCAAAGCTGATTTGTCCAAGCCCTGTACAGACGAGGGCCAGCCATTGCCATTACAAGCATGAAGCACCTTTTTGAATTATCGATATGGATTTCTAGGACTAGGATAAAGCAATCTAACTATTGGCCATGTGGAGAAACGATAATAAAATGGTTATAATCAGAAAGATCCATTGAGAAAAACAGCACATCAAGGATTTTTTTCCCCCCCCCCCCCCAAAAAAGGTCAGAACGGTAATGCTTCTCAATGGTCTTGCTATTGTTATAGTCAATGAATAAGAAGGCAGCTCACATACGCAAGGTAACACAAAAAGTCCAATGTACCTTTCTAAGAAAAGCATTTGTTGGTTGCTTCTCTGACATAGAAAGTGCATTTACAGCTATTATGTCCGCCTGTTCACGTTCCTGCTGAAGCACAAAAAGAACAGAATTAGAAGATCAAGTACCATGGAACATAGAACAGAAAAAAATGAGGCGTAATGGGATGAAAGAAACTTTACCGGAGAGAAATGGCACAAATGAAAAATCAATTAATAATGTTAAATTGTCAGAGACATTCTTGGACTGAAATCTTGTTGACATTGAAATTACCTACTCTGGCCCAGCCTAGGAGAGGGGAATGGGAACAGGTGGCTTTGAAACATTGACCTCATGAACCGGAAAGAAGGGCCCAACCACTTGGCCAAAAACCTTGCTCCTTAAACACTGACGTTTGGACAGCAAAGAGTAGAATGTCTATATGCCCATATTAAGGAGTTGAGATTGAGTACTTGCATTATTGTGTAACATGAATTGGGCTTTAAATGAACGCCTTCATAAAAAGTTTGAGATGGCAGCTACGAAGAATAAGAAGACAAGTTGGTGATTGTGATACACCGTAAGCGACGTAGTTCATCCTGAGGACTGCAAAATGACCACGAAGTTGGAAAGGACGAGGTTGACTAACAACATGAGATACCCAACTTTGACTCAACAAAATGGTGTAAAATAGGAATAAAATGTCAAAAAGGATCTGTCTAATGGCCAGTCAAAACTGTTGGCTAGGATTTTACCAGCAGCGATAATTCATAGGGATGAGAGGCCCCATTCCACAACACCTTCTTAAAAAATAAGTACTCATTTCACATTTTCAAACTCAAAATAATGCAAATGATAAATAATTTTTCAATTTTTTTTGCACTGTTCAAAAGATCTCAATGAGATCTATCAAACAAGATCCATATTGCCAGAAAATTTATTTGCGTAAACACATTATTTTTGAGCTTGAAATTGCCTTCTTAAAAATAAGTACTTATTTTGAGTTATGGTAATCACACAATGTCATAGATATTGACTACTAGACAGACCAGCTTATCCTATACTGCAATTGCCACACAAAATCTGAGGCATGAAAGTGCATCAGAAAGGACAACCAAAAATACCAAAAGGCTAATATCGAGACGTATGTGAGAAGACATAATATAGAAATACCACAAAGAAAAACTCATTGAATAATAAGGAAGTGGGGCTTATGGATGCAAAATCTTAAGTTTGATGTCAATTAAGGGATTACCATGGATTCTCCCAATCTGCGCTTTTTAAGCACTTCAATCCCAACTTCAGAAAGCCTGACTTTTCGGCCACGAGCTAGCGCCTGAAGTTTAATGACTGCTTGCATGCACCGCCAAGTAGCAACAGCCTGTCTCCTCACCAAGTGTCCACGTATAAGTGCTTGCAGCCTTATGATGCCCTTGAGGGCCTGAAACGCCCGGCGAGCCTTTACAAAGAGATATGTAACCAGTAAATTAGGCATCCCCAACATAGATACAACACAAATTTTCCATAAAAGGGAACTGTAAAATACATCCCAACACTTCATTGATCAACCAACACAGGTCGACCATTGAATAAGTATTCAAGAGAATACGAGTAGAATAGTCTAACGTCATGCAACTATTCATCCAAATCACATAATTAAGCTTCCCCTGTAATTTTTCAATATTTTTCAATGTTACTTGCATATGTTTGTCAGCAGATAATTGATACTCGTCCCATAAGCAAATTATACTTTATCTTACTCAGAACCCCACAATAACACAAAACATGTTTATCACCCGTTTCATACAATAACCAACAATTAAAAATTGTTAAGAGCATGAGAACTTATTGTCACACGGAAAATACGTTTAGCCAGTTAAAAGGTGTAGTGGAAATTTGAGATGACTTCATAAATTCAAACAAATAATAAATGACATAGAAAGAATGAGAGAATCAGCCTCACTACTTCCGCACTAATGAATTCTCTAAGATAAAATGCAAAACATTATGCATCACACAAGTGCATGCACGGACACAAGCATATTACCAAGTAGCCCCTGACAGCCGCCTGTGCCTTTGTGGCAGCTTGCTCTTGCCTGATTATCTCGGCATTGTTTGCCGAGTTCGATACCACTATACCTTCTGTATCTGCTCCTTGATTTCCAGGCAAGAACTCAAGCTCCGTATTTTCATCACTTCTATAAGTGGTCTGAGGTGGCAGATCGGAGATCACATAAGGGTCAGAGGGTGCCACCTTCTCTTCAATTGCAGCATTCTACATAAAAAATGAGTACCAAAATTCAGAACTTAAACTTACTTGCAATTGCAAAGAAGACGACAAAACTACCCAAAATAAAGACACCGCTGTAGCTAAGCAGAAAAAGAATAACATCCAAGATAGTAATCAAAGTTCTATATTGCAATGAAACAAGTAGCAGAAGAGTCAAACGGCATAAGTGATGAGATGACCTAATAAAGTTTAAGCCTGTCACTAACCAATAGAAAGTATAAGTAAAGCAATTTGTATGCTGTTGATCTAATTACCAGGTGCAGCTCATTTTGCCTCACATTTATGAAGTTTTAGGATATGTCGAGTAGAACTTCTTCAGCTATGTTTTGCTAGTATATTTCTGTTTTCTTAAGTTTTCTACAATCTAAGTGTAAGGACATTTTGTCGGGCATTGACTGGGTTTTGGATCCTTGGGTATTGAGTAATAGGTTCCCACAAAATTTTATGGTCAAATGACACTCATATTCACAAATATCAAGTGCAAGATCTACCAAGATTGCTAACAACCTTGCTTTAAGTACTAGGTGTGAAGCGTGTGATACCCAAGGAGGCAAGGACATTTGGTTCTGATACTCGGCTTCTCTGCTACTTCCTCCATTTTGCATATCCTACATTGCTATTGACATCCAACCAATGTCGTTGTAGATTTTCACCTCAAAAGACCCTTCTGACAACAGCCAGTACTTCATCATTTCACGTGATTACTGATTTTGATCGGTCCTAGAAAGCAAATTTTTAAAACTTCTCAACATCATATCTGCAGTTACAGCTCAAATAAGAGTGTTCTACTCTTCCACAGGCTTCACTAATCCTACATCACTTCAGTGATAGACCCCATAAAGAATTATATGCAACATAAAGAAATCGCAGATTAGACTCTCAAATGGAAACAGGAGAAACCCATGAACTACTCGTGTGGTTATGTGCACGCCATTATGTGAATCATGGCTGCAGGAAAGTAAGTAGTACCACATTATGAACTGCTTAATAAAACCTCTCTTACTTTTAAAAAACTTGACTTCGATGACTTCTTTCCAAAGAGAACAGTCTTGATCCATTTCCCTGGAGATTTCCCCATCACTCAAAGGTTACTCTGAAAACCGTGGAACCTGAACACCGTAAAGTTCAAAACAAATTTAAATCTCGAAATACATAACTACAAGGCGGAAAATGGACATAAAAAATAATTGAAGGAAAGAAGGAAAAGTGAAAACAAAAAAGCAAATGTCACTTAGCAGGAAAATCAGATAATATCCTTAAAGGGTGAAACTCAATAGCGATATCAAACCACATTGTAAGAAGCTAAAAATTGGAAATGACACAGTACGCAGATTATCAATCCTCACAAGATGACTAACTGCAACTAAAATACATTAACGCTTCATTTCTTTCAGTGGAAAACAGTAACCGGATAACTTTCCTATATTTTCTGAGAAACAGGAAATAAAGTCAACGGAAATGAGATTACTTTGGCGGAAAACGTTTTCCACCACTCAAACAAAACCACCACCACACCACCCGCCACTATCACTAACATAGCAATTAGCACCATCATTTTGAGGGTCACAACAAAGCACAATAACCCGTTTTCTGTGGGGAATTATTTTTTCTCAAAAGAAAAACATTTCGGTTCAAAACAAACACAAGTGGTAATCATAATGTTTCAAGGATCCGGGGGTGCTGTAGTGCATGTATAGGGTAGCACATGGCCGTTGATCTCATCAATCAACGATTCAGATCAAAAATCAGTTATGACCGGTAAACCGGTCATAATTAAAAATCACATCTCAACCATTCATTGTCAAGATTGATGGCCCGTGTGCGCCCTACTGCCTTGCAGGGCCTTGCACTACAGGATTTCCCAATCCATGTTTCAGAAGCCAATCACTTGCTATGTGAATAATACAATAGCTTGCGATAAGATACTAAATTGAACATCAGTCATCTTTGGCTCATCATACGTAGAGATGGCAATAACCATTCCTACAACCTAGAAATGTAGTACATTCTAACTCAATAGAGCCGCTTCCCACCAAAGTCTCCTCCAAAGATTATAGTATTATACTAACAAAGAAGCACAACACAAATTGCAAATCACTTGAAAATTCAAAAACTAACCGCAAGCACAATTAACAATCCCTTTAAAGAGGACAAATCACAAAAATTTAACAAAACAACAAACTCGAGAATAAATTATTATTATTATTTTTTTATAGGTCAAGTGTTCGGGTCAGCTTACGTGTGCCTCCACTAATCCTAGGTGACCAATCCCGCTAGTGAACTGGGGACAATTAACAACCCCTTTGAAAAGAACAAATCGCAAAAATTGAACAAAACAACAAACTCAAGAATAAATGTTTTTTCTATTATTTTACAAGTCAGGTGTCGGTGCACCTCCGCTAATCCTAGGTGACCAATCCCGCTAGTGGGGACAATTAAGGTAGGAGCAAGGCTCTATACTGACCCCAAAGAATTTGACAGATTTTGAGAAACAGAGAACGAGCAACCCCTAAGTTCTAGGCCTTAACCACCAATCCAAGTTCTAGGCCTTAACCACCAATCCAACCCCGAAACACGAGTACTTCTCAAGATCTGGAAATAATAGAACGCAGAATTCACGGATAAAGTAGATATCTGTAAATATGTATTAAGGCAAATTGAGGTGGATACGAGGGCAATGTGGACCAGATCTGGGAAATACCTGAACAAACAAAGGCGTTGAGACACAGAAACTAGCACTCCTGTAGTTCAAATTGAAAATGAGTAGCAAAAAAGACAAATTGAGTGAGATGGAAACAAATCGAA
This sequence comes from Rhododendron ovatum, assembly GCA_019656835.1. Lineage (NCBI taxonomy): Eukaryota > Viridiplantae > Streptophyta > Magnoliopsida > Ericales > Ericaceae > Rhododendron > Rhododendron ovatum. Next base: position 35,704,281 of record CM033800.1, on the reverse strand, counting down.
GATAACGTGGGGCAAAATGATAACGATTACACAAATTTGAGCTGAGATTTGAGTACCATTAATGAGCTTAGCTACCTCGCTCTCCTCAGCTATACACCTCTCTCTCTCTCTCTCTCTCTCTCTCTCTCTGCAAAAGTGTGCAGTTATGCCGTCGCTTTTCAGGAACACTTGGGCAAACAAAATTGTACTAGTAGCAGTACTATATAAATCCATGCGTCAAGCGGAGTCGACGCCGTTTCAACGACTATCCCTATAGCTGGATGGAGTATTTTTTTGAGAAAAGTTGCCAACAAAAAAAGAAAACACATAATCTGTTCTCGTAGAGGATCCGGATTTGAATATTATTACGTCTATGGAACGGATTCTTTCTGATAATGTTGATTCATAACGGCATTTATGTCAACAGTGCTCTATTATCTGCCCTCTATGTAGCTTTGGGAGTTTATTGGTGTGCTTATATTTGGTTGGAGTTCGTCTAATTGGATCCGGATCTGGGAGTTCATTGTGTTTATATTTAGAGGATCCGGATCTGTATATTATTATATCTATGGATCGGATTCTTTCGGATAATGTTGATTCATAACGACATCTGTGTCAACAATGCTCTACTATCTATTCTCTTTGTAGCTTTGGGAGTTTATTGGTGTGTGTATATTTGGTTGGAGCCCGTCTAATCGGTTCAGTATTTGTTGTCTTTTTACTTAGCTTAACATTTTAGCGTTTTTTTTAAGACTACTAAGAAATATAAACTGCCTTGTACTTTTCTCGTTCCGTATCAATTTGACAATTAGTTTGATTTTGTCCAAGATATTTGTAATGAATCTTATATTATAAGTGTCGTTAGGCTTACACTAATACAGTACTTCTCACTTTTGTAATAAAAAAAAAAAACATGTCCTTCCCTAACGGTGTTCCCAAATTCGTAACATGGTACACCTTCAAATGATTAATATTATGTGTTTGAGTAGTTAATGTTAGGCGTTTGAGTGGTTAATGTTATGATGAAGATACAGTAAAAAAGTGAATCTAAAAATATTAAAGATGTTATGCCATTTTAAAAAAAAATTATGCCTTCGAGTGGGAAAAAAAAAGTTACAATTTTGTGGTAAATTGTTATGCCTTGGAGTTGACACCTTTGAGTGGTAAAATATTATGCATTTGAATGATTAATATTATGTCTTTGTATAATTATGTCATAGGAGATTACAATATCCCCATACAAAAGGGGAGGGGGAGAGACACACTAGCATTATCTTCAACCTAAGCCCAACCTCGCACAACGAACGACCAATTTTATAAATCGTTTTTTGGCATAAGACTACAAATAAATTGAGCTGTTTTGAAATAATTCGAGACTCGGATCCCGTTAAAGTCCGACTCATTTAGTTAATAAAATAATTTTGAGCAAGAAAATTTAGACTTGTTTCTAAAATAAGCTGAATTCGAGGTAGCTGAAGTTCGTCTCGTGACCACGAAAACATATTTATGTAAGAGTATATACTTTTTAGTAGTATATATGTATTGTACATATTAGTTTACACGATAATTTTTCTAGAGATCGAGTTTGAGTTTTCGAGTTTAAACTCAGATCATTTGCTCATTTCTATTTAATCGACTCAAGTTCGAGCGGAATTTGAACACTCTAAAAATTGGACCGGCTTGAATTGTTTCCAACCCACTACATTTTGCTCTCTTTATAGGAGTATTATTTTCTGTCGGTCGAATTTTTTCTTACAAATAATTTGTCTTGGTCTTTCTTGTCACTTTACTAATTAACCCTTTGAGGTCAAGTTTAGTCCGTTTATTTACCCCCGACAACATCATAAAATGTACTTTCACCTATGCTTTCTTAAAAACGCTTATTGCGACCAGCTCTAAGGGTTAGTCCAATTGGTTGATGAATTTGTTCTCCTCACAATTAACCGTGATTAGATTATCGGGGTTAGGCCGAAATAAAGTAATTTCTTGTGGATTCTCTAGTTCTGACGTGAATGATCTTCCTTTAACCAAACCGAATAAGAGATTAATTGAGATATGCATAAACTAATCTGAACAACCCTTACGTGAACCAAAGAAAGAGAGACTATTTATTTACCTTTGAGGTCAATGAAAAGGGTAAATAAATTTAACCAACCAACCAACCAACATATCAAAAGAATTCCTTCACAATCACATGCCACCGACAGCCTAACCATAGGAGCGCAGGACATTAAATAATAAAATGACAAGCTGGTGATCCCAAGGTCAATAAATAACAAATGTAATGAGGTTGTCTAGTCTAGGAAACCACACCTAACGCTGTTTCCGACATCGTTATCATTGCACACCAAATTTCTATAATACGTTCTTTTAATTCTTAACTTAAATTTAAATTTTTTTTACATTTTTTTAATTTGGCGCTAAACTTTTTTGGTTATTGAATTCGTCTTGACGAGAGAAATTGAAAAAATAAAAATTTTGGCATATTTATCCAAATATTTTGATAAATAACCACTTTCTAGTGCAAAAATGAAAATTTTTATTCAGATTCATCTCGTCGAGATGAATTAATAATCCACAAAAAAAATTAGCGCAAAACTAATAAATGCATAAAAAAAATCAAATAAAGACAAAATTTTCAGATTTAAGTTAAGTCTAAAAGAACGAATAAGAGACATTTTTGACTATCGTAGAGCTGCTAAATGAACCAAGGCTATGCGAATTTGAGCTCATGTTCGTTCGTCAAAAGCTTGTTTAAGATTGGTTCTTACATAATCAAACCAGATTAGAACATTTTTTTTGAAAACTCGTTAAGATTTCAAATCAAATTTGAACATTCTGCTACTTGGCTCGTTTGACTTATTATGTTTAAAAAATTACTTGAAAATCGGATCATATTTGGCTTGATTAAAGCTCTTTTTAGATCGGCTCTTCTCATAATTAATAAGCTAAGTTCGAAAATATTTTTGAAGCTCATTAAGTTATCAAACCATGATCATCCGTCTGCTTGGCTTGTTTATCAACCCTAATCTTACTATTCTATAGTTATTTTAGTGTTATTATTTTTTAATTTTTCTTATTCCTCTAACAACAATTTGCAAATAATATATAAACTAAAAGCCAAATGAAGACGATAAAAAAAAAAAAAAAAAACTATGAAGTTCACCAACCGAAATACTAATTTAAAACGAGTAGTTTTTTTAAAATTATTTTTGAATTGCTTTATTCTTTTGAGATTCGATTCATGTATTTCTACTTTTTTATCATTGAGACAAATTAAAAATAATTACCTTAAACGTAGCAAAGACTGTTCAAAAGTCCACCTCACAAGGATGAGCTTTTGAACAATAAAGCTCCGTTCCAGAAATCTTCTTAAAAAATAAGCAGATTATTTTATATTTTCAAACTCAAAAATAAACTAAATGAAAAATAATTTTTCAATTTTTTTGTATCGTATAAAAGATCTCATCGAGATTTTCCAAACAAGATTCATATTGTATATTTGTATATTTCAATAAATCAATAATTTTTTAGCTTAAAATTGCCTTCTTAAAAAATAACAGTTTTATTTTTTGGTTATGGAACGGAGCCTAATTTTGTTTTCCAGTTTTTCAGAAAAGTCTACTATGACTGCACCATTGACCGAACGCCTACGTGAGGCTCATTCCAGATCTTACAAAAAATACAGAAAAAACGAGGGATGATAATGTTTCCACTCACTAATTCTATCTCCCCAAAACAAAGGATTTTTTTATAAATTCTACCATAGAACGTTTTTACGAACATGAAAGACGATAAGACGTACGGATGTTTTTTCCCCCCCTTCCTTGCGGTTATACTTCTTCAAATAAAAATACAATCCAATAGCAAAAGAACAGAAAATGGTCTAAAGAGAATTGTATAACCTCCATTATATTGTTAAGTACCTAATTCACAAATCACCCATTCATCACATTTTTAATCGCATTTAGAGTATACGATCTTAACAAGGACGATATCCAACTTCAATGTATTCGGCTGTTTTCAGATATACTACAACTCTTACCATTTTGGCAAAAAAAAAAAAAAAACAAGAATACAAACCCAATTATGTATACGTTTGTTAAAAAATCAAACTACTTTAGCTCGATTCATGTTGGGCTTGTTAAAAGTTCATTAAGGAATGGTTTGACCACCCCCAAAAAAAAAAAAAAAAAAAATATTGAACATGTTTCTAAGATTTGTTAAATTTCAACCAAAGCTTGAACAATTGATCGTTTATCGGCCTGTTAGATTCTGCCTAATTACATTTTATATGTAACCATTTCGTCCCAAAAAGGTTTATCAATTATTTTTTTGTTTTGGACCTCTCAAAGAATTTTTTATATGGTTTTTGTTAAAATTTTAAGAATTCGCGGCCCCCATTCACTAAACCTTCTTTAAAAATAAGTATATATTTTCAATTTTCAAGCTAAAACTAATGTGCTTACGAAAATAATTTTTTAATTTTTTTTGTATCGTTTAAAAGCTCTCATCGAGATGTTTCAAACAAAATTCATATTACATATTTCTAGATTTCAGTAAAACGTACTTATTTGAAAATAAATACTTTTTCTATTTACTAGAACGGTGACTAATGTTTTTATAATAATATGAATCTTATTTGATAGATATGAAAAGTTTTCGAAATTATACATGTATTACAATTTAAAAAATACAAGATACAATTTTTGAGAGAAACGAACGGTGAAAATTGACAATCCATTTGAGACAGAAGGAGTGTTGTTTCCCAATGTGGACCAATTTGGGCTCCCGCCTAACACGACCTGCAAGAGTACAAAATGTCGCCAACACTAATCACCTGAATAACAAACGTCTCTATTTTGCCCCGTGAAAGAAGGCCTAAATATATCTGCTCAACTCCCACCAGATAGAAAATGGCCGAAACACCCTTCAGTCACTCCAGGAGAGCTTCGGATAGCACCATTTCCCCACCATATTAGGGTTTCTTTCTAAACCCGCAAATGGGTTATTTCAGGAGAGCTTCAAACACCTTCGGAAGGTATTTCATATGCTTTTCCTCCTCCAAAATTAGGCCATTATTTACTACAGACAGAGTTAACCCTGTTGAGAGTAGACTCAGTTGGACCCCATTTGGGTGGAATCACCCTGCCTTTTATTCTCATTCCAGCCAAAATAGCAAAGACAATGTCAATTCCATTGATTTAAGCCAGTACCCACCTGAAAGGATTAGGAAATTTTCAATTATTGCCCATGTTGATCACGGCAAGTCGACGCTCGCTGACCGTATTTTAGAGCTCACCGGGGACCATAAAAAGAGGACTTGGTCAGCCTCAGTACCTAGATAAGTTGCAGGTACAAGGTCTTTATGATTATTTTGACTTTTGTTATTGTTGTTGTTACTATTGGTTTTTGTGAGAGCTAGTTCGACATCAGTTAATTATAACCCTCCAAAACTATACGAGTCTGTGTGGTCTCTCCACTCATTGACGATTGGTTTTGAGTTGAATGCTTAACATGGTATTAGAGCTACGATTTCGGAGGTTTTTGGACAAGACTCTCTTGATTGATTGCTCCGTTATTTGCGCCTTTAGTGCACCTTGTTTCATTGTGATCCCTACATTATGGATCTCTTGTTTACCTCTCCACGTGCGGCTCAGGGGTCGCACACGCAGGGAGTGTTAGCGCTTGTCCCCCATTGGTTAAATATAACCTCAAAAGCTAGTATAAGAGCCTGGGCGGCCACTCCACTTATTGCCAATTGGTTTTGAATTGGATCCTTTAACAATTTTATTGGCCTTGACAAGTTTATTTGCTGAATTTCGGTTTGGCTATGTGGATTTGGAATCTATGTCTTTTGCCGTCAATTTTTTGAGTGAGGTCTTTCAGTTGTGGATTGTGAGTTGGGAACTGCTTTCTTCTTGTTGTTGATTGGAAGTCAGAAGGAAAAAGAAGATAGAGATACATGAAATCTATAAGAGGGAAATGTGGGACAAATGTTACAGAGCAAGGGGTAATTCCTTAGAAACAACTGCGACATAGGTACTTTGAACACTTTTTCTCATTGGTAATCTAATATTGATTATATTCTCTTATGTTTTGTGAATTCATTTGAAGAGAAATACATCGTAAGTGTATTGTTGAAATTTAGGTTGAGTAGGTAGTAGCCATTCCAAGTGGGCTTAGGGCCTTGGAGGAGAGGGTTTTCTTTTTTCTTTTTGATAGATAGCTAGTGATTGTATTTGAGCTAATAGGTTCCTAAGCAGTAGTTTAGCCATCCCAAGTGGGCCAAGGGCCTAAGAGCAGAGGTGATTTTTTCTTTTGATAAATGGCCACTGATTGTGTTTTAGACTTTGAGCTAATATAAAGCAGTACTTGGAGTTTCAGAGGCTATTTTCCTTATTTTTGGTTTACTGCAATTTAGTTGTTTAGAGCAGAGGTGTATATTTTTTTGTTAAAAATGGCTACTGATTGTGTTTGAGCTAATATAAAGCAGTACTTAGAGTTTCAGAGGCTGTTTTCCTAATTTTCGGTTTACTGCAATTTAGTTGTCTACACTATTTTATGTGTTTTTCACATAACAATACTTTGATTCTCTAAGGTAGAAAGAGAAAGGGGAATAACCGTCAAAGCCCAAACAGCAACAATGTTTCATGATCACAAGTTTCAGGGTGCCGATGGTATTGATGCACATAGACCTGTCGGGCTTTTGTTAAACTTAGTCGACACTCTTGGTCATGTTGATTTCAGCTATGAAGTATCGAGATCCTTAGCGGCTTGTCAAGGTGCTCTTTTGGTGGTTGATGCTGCCCAAGGCATCCAAGCACAAACTGTTGCCAACTTTTATCTTGCTTTTGAATCTAACCTAACAATAATCCCTGTAATAAATAAAATTGACCTTCCAACTGCTGATCCAGAGCGTGTTAAAGCTCAGCTGAAATCCATGTTTGATCTTGACCCGAATGATGCTCTTTTGACTTCTGCCAAGACGGGTCAAGGCCTTGAGCACGTTCTTCCAGCTGTCATAGAACGAATGCCTCCTCCTACTGGGAACTGCAATTCACCTTTACGTATGCTCTTGTTGGATTCTTATTACAATGAATACAAGGGAGTAATCTGCCACATGGCAGTCGTTGATGGCACTTTGCGCAAGGGAGATAAGATTTCATCTGCTGCGACAGGTCAATCTTATGAAGTTTTGGACGTTGGAATCATGCATCCCGAACTCACGTCTACTGGAGTCCTTTTAACTGGACAAGTGGGATATGTTGTGAGTGGCATGCGCTCAACTAAAGAGGCACATGTTGGTGATACTTTGTATCAAAGTCGGAGCATTGCAGAGTCACTCCCATGTACTTTCATCAATCAGTAATCCAACTTCATTCATGTAGTGGCTAAAAATAATGGGCATCTCTAAGAATAATCTTTGGCCAAGTCAGATACCGTATTTTTTTTGCTCGGCCTCTCAGATACAGTTTGTATACTGACATGACACTCATCAGTAACTTCCCCATACAGGCATATTTTCTGATTATGGCCTACCTCTTCTTAAAGAATTTCTGACCTCGATAGGCTTTGAATCGATAGGCTTTGAACAGTTGTGGACACATGTTTATCATTAAAACTCACACGGAACAAATTAAGGTTTGAATAGGATTACTATATGATCTACTAAAAAAAGCGATGCAGATTTATCCCCTAAAATCCTTGTTTTGTAGACTTCTGGAATTAATTTCATGTTTCATGTCACATTTTCTTGACATCTTTAAATGGGAGATTCTCTATAGGAAGAAGTATAAGCTACACATTTTAAGCACATTCCCTAAGTAGCATTTCCTACACTTTTGGAAAATTTTCATGTCTGGCATGCCTGTGTTGTGTTGCTCTTTTGTGTCAGGCTTTTAGGTTACTTTGAATTTCTTGCCACCTCAGGTCCATGTGGTTTTCTTCACTATGGTGATTGATTTCTGACACATATCTGCTCATAAGTGGACCTTGGAAATGTTGGATAGTAACGTATAGAAATCTGCATGCTAAAGAGTAACAAATCCTGTCCAACCTTCTGTCTGCACCTGTTTCCAGTTTCTTTCTGCAGAAAATAATGGATGGCCAATGGGCTAATATCTAGTGTAGTGAAGAAAAGTATTTCTATGACTATAACTTGGTTGCATACGGCGGTTCGCCAATGTCATTCAGCAAGATTTCTATTGATGATTGGTTGCTCAAAAATTAAAATACAATGCAAATTTTTTCTTTTATGGTTCAGATATTTCTTTGCTTGTCTATTTTATATTTGCAATATTTTCAGGTTTCAAGCACGTAAAACACATGGTGTTTTCTGGTGTTTACCCAATTGAGGGATCTGATTTCGAGGCACTTAACCATGCAATAGAGAGACTCACATGCAATGATGCAAGTGTCTCAGTCACTAAGGAGAGTAGCACCGCACTTGGTCTGGGATTTACGTGTTGTCCTTGTGGATTAGTTTATGTTAAGATATGATGCTGCTTACATCTTCAAATCTGATTATGCTTGTTGTGTTCTTCCTGCAGGTGTGTTTCTTAGGCTTGCTTCATATGGATGTCTTTCATCAGCGTCTTGAGCAGGTATTACTATTCTCCATGATAAATGTATGATGAACCATACCAATTACCAAGATATGGTTACAGTTGCGTGTAGCATGTTTTCTCTAGTAATGGTTGCTCGGAGAACCCTGACTCTAGACAGACACATAAAAAAAGTTTCTATCATGCATTATGGATTCAGTAGGAACATGTGGTAGTACAAAGCCCAGTAGCAGTATGGAGGGAACACGGAAGGTATGGCTACAAAGCGTCAAAGCCTACGTCAAGTTTCCTAGCCTTGGACATTTTTAATTAATGAAGGTCATACATCCAAGAAAAGCTAACTTGTTCACGTATTGATTTCCCATGACTGGTATCAGAATTGGAGTTGCAACAACAATAAAAGGAACTTGAATATTTTGAGGAATTTCCTGATCTTGAAGAGGCACCACAAGTGAATTTTGATGTTTGCGCTGCAAATGATTATTGAGGCACGATGTGGCGATCTCTGGTCATAATAGTAGAGGCAGTTTGGCAAAGATGAATAATTGTGCCTTCATAATATTGCCCATAAAACCATAAATAGGAGGAAAAAGTTCATGCTGAAGAAGGGAAATTGAAGAAAAGAGGAGTCACAACAGTAAAAAGTGGCGTTTCAAAATGTAGAAGCTAACGACATTATTGGCATCATATTGATTCTTGGCATGGCATTTCAATGCAAGTGGAAGTGTGATATTTCATATACCAGATTATTCACAATTTCTCATATGCCTTGAGTGTTTATTACATTGTTATCGACCATTTACATGTGAAGTTATTTAGGGGCTGTGAAGCCATGATATGCACAATTTTGTGTATTGTTGACTATCTAGCATTATAATGGTAGGAGTATGGAGCTCATTGCATTTCTACTGTCCCGACAGTACCCTATATTTTTGAGTATTTGGATGGAAGGTATGTCCTACATGTTGTGTTGTATATTATGATTGGATTACATGATGGTTTACGAAGCAACAAATGTTGGCTCCTTGATTAGCAAAGTACAAGTTAAAAATCCTGCTGCTTTGCCTTCAAATCCCAAAAAAAGAGTGGCTGCTACTTGGGAACCGATGGTAATAGCAACAATAATTATTCCTAGCGAGTAAGCTCTCAAAAACCCTTTGCACCTTACGTCATTATATTTTTGCCATGTGAACAAAATATTTTCATGCTTCCTCTTTGTTGACTCGAAGGTATGTGGGTCCTGTTATTACTCTTTGCTCTGAACGTAGAGGGGAGCAGTTGGAGTACATAGATAGGTAACTTCCCCACCTGAACACAACACCCCCCCCCCCCCCCCCCCATAATCGCTAATATACTTGCTTCCATTTTGATGAGCAAAATAAGTGTGCAAAGCAAAAACTTGATGTGAAAGGTAATTTGTCAGATTTTATAATGAGTTTGTGTTTGGCTTTGCGGAGTATCTTGTTACTTGTGTGTAAGCAGAATGTGGAATTGTTGTGACTGTCTCTCCTCTCTCTCTCTCTCTCTCTCTCTCTCTCTGTCTCTCTCTCGCTCATGTGCTCATGTGTAAGGCAATTCACGCTCATAAATGCAGACAAGTTCAAAACATGCTTGCAGCCTTGCATGGGTAGCTAGATGCATCTGAAATGTAGGGGTCACCCCATGCTTTGATGGGTCCCTTCAGGAGCTTTATGATATAGCATGACTGCATGAGGTTGTAAATTGCAAGTCTCATTGTTATGATGGTGTAGTCTAGTTAAGAACTTCATGCCTCATGTTTAACGGCAATATATTTGATTAGTGATCACTGTTATAGATCGTCCAACATTGATTAATTGTTATCTTCCAAACTAATATGTGAGCTTGGGCGGCAAGGGGCGTTGCCACGAATTGGTGGCAATGGGGGCACAATTAGACACTCGGTACTTTGTGATGAGGAACACATAATTTCATGACATTTTCAGGAGTTGTTGACACAAGATTTGATTCATTTTAAGTGTTTTCTTAATCTATGACTATGTAGAAAAAACCTCTCCAGTTCCCTTGTGGGATTGGAGTCATTGGACCGTCCAAATCCTAACTCTTTGATGGTCTTTTTCAGGCCAATTCGATGAGTGGAACTGTCTAGTAGTCAGAACTTGTTGAGACCGTCAACCAAGCTAAAAATCATGTTAACCCAATATGATTGATACATCTTCGATGTACATTCATGTTTAAAAAAATAATAAAAATGAAGTTTAACACACTAAATCGAAACCCACTTTGGCATAAACTGGGCTTGAATTGATAATTTTAGCTCAAATATATAAGAGGTTATAAGTTAAAGTCAAAGCAAAAAAAAAAAAAAAGGAATTCGAGGTGGGGTTACGGGCCCCCACTGGGCTTGAGTTCCCTCTGCCACTGCTGGGCGGCCTCTCCACTCATTGCTAATGGGGCCTACTAAGTGGGAAGTGACCAGGATTGTTCCACACATTCTCTATTTTCTAAGTCACCCGAGCTTGGTTCTTAAAGTCTTGAGCCCTCTCCGCCCATTGCAAATGAGGGGGTGAGGAAGGCTAGTTGAGATGCTTCAACAAAAGTGAATTATCCAATACCGGATTCTCAACCAGATGCTTTGTCAGTAGGTCTTCAAATTCTCACTTTTACATATGGCGATTCCAACTTGAAATGAGTTGTTTCTTGGTGGATACCGTGGATACTTAACAGATATCAAGCCTCCGATTTGGTGAAACTTGATATTCTCTTGAACGGACAACCAGTTGATGCCGTGGCTGCAATTGTTCACAAATTGAAGGCACAACATGTTGCTCGTGATCTTGTGGAGAAGCTTAAGAAATTCATAGACAGGTTTACTGATTTCCAGTAAATTTGCATTTTACTATATGTTCTGCTTGTTTCAGTAGTTTTGAGCTCTGTTTATTTTGATACTTATGACATGAACAGGCAACAGTCTGAGGTACCAATACAAGCTGCTATTGGCTCAAAAGTAATCGTGAGAGAGACGAAAGTTTAAAATTTTCTTTTCCCCTTACTACATAGTTCTGTCGTCGTTTTGTGGGTTTATCTTGGAGTTAACTCAAAATTATTTCATTTTTTGGAAAATATCTCTTTCATTGGCATTACTTGCAATTAGCATCCTCAATTCTTGCAATTGAAGTTTATTCTCTATTTTTTCCCTCTTTTTCTTGGTTGTCTCAGGATTAAAGCCTATAGGATGTTGTTGTAAGGTGTGAAGGTGGTGGAGACGTGAATCGGAAGAGGAAGTTGTTGGAAAAGCAGAAAGACGGGAAGAAACGAATGAAGTGCGTTGGCTCCGTCGACATACCGCAGTAAGCTTTTCATCAACCGTTCAAGGTTTCATGAACTACCATTGAAGGTTTCCTCTCTTTTTTTTTTCCGCTTTTCGGAAGAAGGATTAACTTAAGTTTTCTGTTTTTCTCTTTCAATGTTCTTAATAGTATATCTATGTACAGCCTCCTATTCATTTTTTTACAACAGTTCTAATAAATGATTGAACGGGTTGCCCAATCTTTGTTGCTCTCTCTAACCAGGGGTCATTCTCTATTCTTTGAACTTAATCTTCTCAGGCCTTGAAACTCTGTTTAAAGAGTAGGACTCTAGCATGATGGAAATCTAGTTTCCAGTTTGACACATACATAAGAATTAGTTGTATATTTTGAACTATAATCGTGTAAGTAGGTGAATTGAGAACATTAATCCATACAGAAAATGGATAACAGGAATGGTTTAGGAGGTGGCATGATCTCCACGGCTCCTTCCAACATTCTCACCACGGCACTCATCGGTGGCCTAGCCTCCGATGAGTCCTGAACACACCACAATGCCACCTTAGCCATTCTCTGTGCTCTCTCTCTATCCTTCTCTTCTATTCCACACGACACTGTCATTGTTTCCAGCTCACCTTTCTCATAATCATCCCAAACATGTTTGGGGAACCAATCCAGGTTGTCAGTGGATCGCATTTTAGCATTCCTCCTCCTTCCCACTATCTCAAACAAAAGCATGCCGAAGCTATAAACATCGCATTTGTGAGTGATAGGGAAGTTATGGAGAAGAAACTCTGGAGCCGAATAACCGGGGGTCCCTTTATATCCCATGCGAGAGTCATGGGTGTTTTCTCTATTGCAAAGCTTTGCAAGGCCGAAATCCGCTACCTTAGGGTTAAAATTGGCATCCAACAACACGTTCCCAGGCTTTATGTCATAATGTATGATTCTTTGCTCACACTCTTCGTGAAGGTAAGCTATACCTTTCGCCGTCCCAATCGCAATTTCATGCAGCTTATTCCAGTCAATTCCTTGTGCATCATCGCTAAACAAGTACTTATCCAATGATCCATTTTCCATGTACTCGTAAACTAACGCACTCATTGAGCGATCATAGGAAAAACCGTATAGCCTCACTAGGTTCATATGGTAAGTCCTTCCAATAGTGCTCACCTCCGCCATGAACTGCTTTTCGGCTCTTTTATCCAGTAAGCTCCATCTGATCAGGACCTTTACCGCAATCTTGACTCCATTCGGGAATTGTCCTTTGTAAACTACTCCAGAGCCTCCGGAACCCAACACCTCTGAGTAATTGGTTGTGAAGCTACGTAACTGTTGGGCGGTGAATCTTACCGGTTTTTCCTTTGCCAGGTCTTGGAGGAACGTCTCCATTGTGGGCGCATCCATTTCCCCAACTTGAACCACATTAGAGGACAGTGGCAGTATTGTAGCACCGGCTTGTTTCAGTTCTGAAACAATCGCCCGTTTCAATCTCCTGGCGTAAACGCATAAGATAACGGCGATTATCACGAAGACTGTCACGAAGACTAGGACTAGGACGGTCGCTACTATGGCTGCAAGTTGAAAAACGTTCATACCAGTAGATGATGAATTAGCAAAAAAATTTCATTTGTCATAATATGCAAACTTTTTCTGTGAATTAATGAACTTACCCTTTGGTGGTGGGTGACGTGCAGTTGGTGGTGGTGGTGGTGGACCTGCAGTTGGTGGTAGACGTGCAGTTGGTGGTGGTGGTGGTGGACGTGCAGTTGGTGGTGGTGGTGGTGGACCTGCAGTTGAACGAGACCGGGTACCCATTTCTGTGGTATCAAACTATCAATAACATTTGAAAAACTCAGATAAGCAAATATTAATTAAACAATGGGGAAATGCTTCAGTATACACTTCTTGTTTGTGGTGTATGAATTTCTATGGCTCATGATATGAATTTTTGTGATACGACATAGTGAATTTCGAGGTGGTTCAGGATATGAGTTTTAGTGGTGCATTTTACGAATTTTTGTGGTTCTCGTGCTATGAGATTTCGTGGTTAAAAAAGTTGGCACAATTCAGAAAAGACGGCTCGAAAGTTATGAATTTTTGTGATTCAAGATACTAATTTTTTGGTGTTTGATTCAAAATTTTTGTGGCTCGAGATACAAAAGTGGGTGTACGTGTACCCTAACTGTGTTCTAGCTTTCAAGGCATCTGTTTTCATTTTTTTTCTTCTATTGCAATAATAGAAGAAAAAATCAGACTGAAAATTACGCCACTATAGACTCCCATTTTTTAGAAACCAAGCTAGTTCAGTTGGTTGTCTCATTTCCTCCAATGGAGGCCAAAGTTCGAGCTCCATGAGGGGCTGGTTTGGGATTCAGAGCTATGGATAGCTTCTGAATCTACTGTTGACTAACAAACTAACACCCCGACACCCCGCTAGCTGATGTGCAAGTGGAGTAGAGTGCAATTAACCTCTCTTACATAGGGTAGGGTCCGATCCCCTTAAGCCCTATCCCCCTCTCCCAAGTTTCGGGATAGTGTAGATTAGGATTAACGAATGTTAAAAAAAAACAAACTCGCTGATGTATAAATTGTGACAAAACAAAACTATAGACTCCTATTTTCAATCAAGATTGTTCTTATATAAAATGATTTGGTGCACAATACCACCCCAATGCACAAAAGGAACCTTGAAATTAAAGGTCGAGAGGACAATATTATTGTTATCTTTTTTGAAAAGTACAAAGAACTTTATTATCATATATTCATATGTAAGAAGAGAGGCCGATGTTTCAGAGTCTGCTCTGTGCAGTACACCAAAAGGCAAAGAAGCTTGATTCTTATCTTATCACTATTAAGTATCATTTAAGGTTTTTTTTTATAGTAAAAAACAAAGAATAGTTCGTTTTGTGATCACCGCACGGCTGCGTAGTATCATTGAAGTTTTAGTCAAGTTAAAAGCTCTAACTGAGTAGAGTGACCACATACCAGGCAAGGGTAATCTGCGGATGAGAACTCTGCTTTCACCGCTAAATGCCACAAGAACACTACTGGCCTTTTCCCCTTCTTTCTTTTCTCATCCTTTGCTTAAATGAGAGAGAGAGAGAGAGAGAGAGAGAGAGAGAGAGGAATTATCAAATGTCTTTTTCTGGGTTCAAAGGGGGCTTAAGCCTGGGGAGTACTGTGCTTAATGTATAGGCATAAAATAGTACTATTTAAGAAATTGGGTGGCCCGTGTCACTCTCCCTCTATATAGTTCCGCCTTGTAAACCCGACGACTAACCAACCAATGAAACTAAATGCCGGCAGAGACGATGCCGCCCTGTAAACTCCCTCTCTCCTACGTCCTCTCCAATTAGATATTGTTTACCCTTTCTCCATCGTCTCTTTCAAATTATGCTTGATTTGATCTTTATTCAGATAATAATCTATTACATCATCTAATCATACTTATTACTCTACAAAAAAATTGCACAAACCAAGCCAAGATAGCATCAGTAACATTTTTATTAATTAGTTACCAATCTTTTAAAAGTGGATTAATTCTAGTGAGGAAGCATATCAATTGAATATATATATATATATCAAACCTTTCCATTTGTTGTATTCTAACTAGTGAGTGGTTCGCATGCGATGCACGCCACCTATATATTGTCCGATACATAGATACTGAAGTGACGGCCGATGTGGGAAAAAATCAATTTCATACTTTTTTCAAAAATGCTAGAGGCACATCACTTAGAGACACATCAATCACACCCCTCTCACATATAGGTGGGTCCCACTGGAACAGGACCCAACTGTATGTGAGGGGTGTGGTTGATGTAATGATGTGCCTCTAAAGTTAGCAACAAAAATTTAAATACGCTGTGCATAATAATGTTTTTTTTTTCTTGGCTATGTCACGAACAAATAATGAGGTTAATTTAAGAGAGTTTGAGTAGGTTAGTTACCCATTAACAACAGTAGAATCTCTAGCCAAATGTTTATACTTCTAAAATAAAAAGAATACTTCATTCTAAGGATTTAGGGTTTTTTGTTATTAATATATATAAGAGGCAACATTCAAATACATTACATTAGAAATGAGGAGAGTGGGAGGGGTAGATTTAATAAGAGAATCTTCTCTGTATCTTTTGAAAAATAAGTGATTTGACAACTATAACGTGAAAATTCGATAGGACGGCCGTTGATGTTACTTTTTTTTGTTTTTTTTTTGTTTTTTTTTGGATAAGCACTCCTTTCATAAAAGCACAAAACACATTACAATCTCTAAGGGGCATACCCCTGCTATGCACTATCTTTTTACAAAGAATCACACTATGCACTAAATCACTATACTATATCTATACAGCAAGGACAAAACAAAACAAAACTATTCATCTAACTAGATCAAAAATTTTTTCGGAAAGCTGCCAACTATCACATAAAACCTTGTTTTCCTGAGTAGGCTTCACACCCCTCTTAGAGCTAAGAGAATCCCTTATAGAATTGATAATGTGGAGAAGCAACCGGTCTTGAGGGAGGGCTCGGTGTTGAAAAACTCTTTTATTCCGTTCCAACCACAAACTGTATACTGTAGCAGCCAAAGAAGTCTTCAAAATCACACTTCGGAAGCTATTACTGTGAACATTCTGAATATACCAAGCAATCACATCAGCTAACAAATGGGGCACTTGACTATTAGAAGACTTACACCAAACACTATGCCACACAGAACAAGACACAGGACATTGGAAAAAAAGATGGTGATGAGATTCCAATCCAGTAGCACAGAAAACATAGCCCACAGCCACATTCATGCCCCAACTAAACAGTCTATCTTTGGTACTCAGTTTATGCTGGATTGCTAACCATAAAATAAAAGCCCAACGAGGAACGTTCCTGCTAAACCAAACAATCTTAGTCCACTGTTGTATAGGAAGTTTAGTCCGAATAGCTTCCCAAGCTGAGTTGACAGAATATCCAGTCGGGCGAGGGAGCCAAACAACCGAATCCTCCTCTCCACAAATTGGCTTGAAATTAGGAGGAGTCTGAGACATGATAGTTTGAGTGACCCTATTCCTCTGTCGTGGCCATTTCCAGTCCCCATTATGAACAATAGAAGACACCTTTGAATGTAATGATCTGCCAAGGTTAAAGACAACACTTTCTCCAAATCTGTTGAATAAAGGGCCAAGAGGGTGCCAATTGTCAAGCCACAAGAAGGTACCTTGACCATTGCCAACCTTATATTGAATTAAAGGCTGTCCAACGCTTCTAAGGTCAAGCACTTTCCTAATAGTCCAAGAAGCATTAATAGGGATATCCATAGACCATAAACATTGACCTTTTATGATATAGGTGTGGACCCATTTTACCCAAAGAAGATCAGCTTTTTTGCATAGAGCCCACAAATGCCTTAGCATGGTAGCCTTATTCCACTCCTTTATCCTTCTAAACCCCAGGCCACCTTCTTCTTTAGGACTACACACAAAATCCCATTTGATTTTGGCAGAAGAGGACTAAAGTTCAGTGCCAGACCACAAGAAAGCCATTAAAGTTTGCTCAATCTCCTTAATAACTTTGCCAGGAATGATAAAGATAGAGCTCCAATACACTTGAACACTAAACAACACAGATTGAATCAATTGAGCCCTGCCCCCATAAGACAAATCGTTATTAGACCACCCATGAATTCTTCTCAGAATTTTCTCCTTCAAAACTACACAATCTGCAGCCCTTAATCTGGTAGAGATAAAGGGAACCCCAAGGTATTTAACAGGAAGAGATGCCACAGGAATAGGAAGGATATTGCATAATACCCCTTGAACATTCTCTAAAACCCCAGAAAAAAACACAGAACTCTTTTGCATATTAGGTTTGAGACCAGAAAACAGATGAAAATCATGAAGTAACTGGTTGACGAGAGAAAATGAATCACTAGAAGCTCCACACAATATGAATAGGTCATCTGCAAAGACTAGATGAGTCAGATTAATACCCTTGCATTTGGGATGAAAGCTGAACTGTCCCAAACCTATTCTGTACTGCAAGAGGGCAGAAAAAGCTTCCATAACCAAAAGGAATAAGTATGGAGAAATAGGGTCCCCTTGCCTCAACCCCCGCTGCCCTTGAAAGTAACCTTCCAACGAGCCATTAATCACTACTGAATACTTGGCAGAACTAACACATTTCCTGACCCAAAAAATGAACTTAGTAGGGAAACCCATGGCTAGCATAGTATCAAACAAGAACGTCCAATCCATAGAGTCGTAGGCCTTCATAAGATCAATCTTAATAGCACATCTAGGTTCACCCCCGTCCCGATGGTAACCCTTAACCAATTCTTGCATTAACAGAACATTATCAACAATAGAACGACCTTTAATAAAGGCAGACTGAGATTGGTTAATCAAACAAGGTAGAATAGGCTGTAACCGATTAGAGAGAACCTTGGTAATGCATTTATAAACTACATTACAGCAAGAAATAGGTCTGTAATCTCTAATGGTGGAAGGGGAACTCACTTTGGGCACAAGAGAAATGGCTGTAGCATTCCATTCCTGAAGCAAACAACCATGCACAAAGAAAGACTCCACTGCAGCAG
Organism: Rhododendron ovatum; assembly: GCA_019656835.1. Taxonomy (NCBI): domain Eukaryota; kingdom Viridiplantae; phylum Streptophyta; class Magnoliopsida; order Ericales; family Ericaceae; genus Rhododendron; species Rhododendron ovatum. The sequence goes on along the minus strand of CM033800.1, from coordinate 35,685,859 downwards.
TGAACTCCTGACCAACTACAGCCCAATTCTTTTGGAAAAAGAAAGAGTTGTATCCATCTGGCCCAGGGGCCTTATCCCCATTAATTCCCTAAAGAGCTCTCTTAATCTCAGCAGCAGAAACAGGGGCGATTAAGGTATCTGTCTGAGTTGTTGAAAGTTGAATAGGAATAGCTTGTTGTAATAAATCCTTGACATCCACTCTAGCATCGAAGGAAGTACCAAGAAGCCCCTCATAGTAACTCAGGATCTCAGATCGAATTGACACAGGATCATCAAGTAAGGAACCCCCAACAGATTGTAAACTTAAGATAGTATTCCTAGCTCGATGAACACACAACTTCTGATGAAAAAATTTAGAGTTGTTATCCCCCAAGGCCAGCCACTTGATCCTGGACCTTTGCTTCAAAAAAGCCTCTTCAGCTGACCGTAAAGTCATATACTTACAAACCAACTCCTTCTCTTGGTTACAGAGATCATCAGAAGGAGAGGAAAACAGGCATTCTTGCACACTAGTCATCTCTTCCCTAGCCTCGGCCACTCTCTTCCCAATGTTAGAATAATAGGTCAGGTTGAGTTGTTTCAGAACCCCTTTCAATCTTTTCAATTTGGCAGAGAGCACAAACATGGGCCACCCCACCAGAGATTCATTCCAAGAAGTAGTCAAAATCTGACCAAACTCTGGATGGTGAAGCCAGAAATTAAAAAACTTAAAAGGTTTTCTCCTTCCATTAGGGGGAACCATAGTAACAGAAATGAGACAGTGATCAGAGACTCCTGGAGCTAAAAAAGAAGCCTCAGCAGTGGGAAACATATCCAGCCAATCAGTATTAACAAGGACACGATCAAGTTTACTTTTATTTGAACCTCCACCACCTCTTTTGTTAGACCATGTAAACCAAAAACCCTTTGAAGGCATATCATCCTGAGCTATGTCAACAAGGCATTGATTCAACTCAGCAGCTGCATGAAGGTCAAAACCAACCAGCCGTTCAGCCGATGTTCTAACCACATTAAAATCCCCGAGCTGTAACCAAGGCTTAGAGCCAATACTTTGAAAAACAGCCCTCATATCAGCCCAAAGGTGCCTTCTATCCCCAATGCCATTATGACCATACACCACTGAAAGCAGGAAATTACGTTTATCCTCTAGAACCAACACATCAACAACAATGATTTGATCAGATTGAAAAACAACAGCCACTTGAAAAACAGTACTATCCCATCCCAAAAGAATCCTAGCAACAGGACCAGAGTTGTAGTTATGAACAGCTTTCCAATCCCTAGGAAAACAGAGATCCATGGTGGATTGAAGATTGGTATCCCGAACCTTGGTTTCAACCACACCCATGAGACTAAATTTATTTGCAAAAATAACAGATCTAACCTCTTTTTGCTTTAGAGGATTATTCAGGCCTCCAATATTCCAAGTTCCTATTTTAATCATTGATAAAATTGTTTTTTCTTCCTTACTCTACCCTTTTGGACAGCAGGAACCTCAATAGGATCCAATCCCTTAATAATACCAGCAGCAAATTCATCCTCAGTGGGAAGTAAAGATGAAGTTTCCCCACCAGTACTATCCCCATCCAGAGTAGACTGCAACACTGAGAACATATTCTGAGAAGTTTTTGCACCTGAAACAATCACCCCTTTAGCCTTAAGACCCACAGAACCTGGAGCCTTACCCTCTGCAAATTGAACCACAAGGACAATAGGCATAGCTGCAACAACAATCTCCACAACCATGGTATCAGCTTGCTTAACAACAGAGACAATCCCTTCATCAGGAACAATAGAAACATCAGACAAAACAGACTTATTAGGATCTTCCAGAGCAACAGCTTGCTCTAAAACAGTCTTCCTACCCTTGACAACCCAAACTTGTTGCTTAGGGTCAACCTTAGGGACATCTCCAGTTGTCTCTTGGCAAGTTCTATGACCAAAAACCTTACACTTAGCACACTTCAATGGTTTCCAAGGATACCACACCTTAATAGTAAAACTGTCCCCATTGGCCAAAATCAGGTCAAAGCTATCTGGGAGGACAGAATCCACATCAACTTCGACACAGATCTTAGCATAGTTAAGCCGCCGGCACTGCTCAGTCATTTGATCAGCATAAAGAGGTTTACCTATAGCACTAGCCACATAACTAAGCCCTTGGGCAGTCCATAAATCCAGAGGAACATTATAGAATTGGGCCCAAATGGGGATTTTCTTAACCTGATCCTTCTCAAGACACATATGGGGATGCCATTGCTTAAGAACCAATAGCCGCCCCCAAAAATGCCAAGGACCAGCTTCAATAACCTCCCGAAATGCCCCAACCTTATCAAATTGAAAGAAAAAGAAGCCCTCATCGTTGGAAAGCACATCAGTAAGGCCAAATTTAGCCCAAACCTTCTCAGCAATGGACTTAACAGCATTAAACGAAAGTTTTCTATCAATGAAATGACCCACCACACAATCCTTCCATTTCTCAATACCCAGAGTTACAACCTCCTCAGGAGGCTGCACCACAATTTTCTCATTAACAACAGAAGGGGCAAAAAATTGTAAATCCATACGAGGAGCAGACGTATTAACAACAACTTTGTCCTTCCAAGAGGTCAGAACAGGAGCAATGGGAAGAGATGTACCAGCAGAAGCAGTCTCGGGTTGCGGTGAAACTAAGAGCTTCTCCTTCTCGGCCAAGAGCCATTTCAACTTTAGCACCTCTGCATTGAGTTCCTTAATTTGCTTCGCAGCAGGACCATCAGTAGCAACCACCATCAGGTGGTCGAAATTAGGGGAAGACACCTTCTCAAGCATTCCGATAATATCTATTTGCGGAGAAACCCTAGAAGGCGACGAGCCCGAAACCCTAAGACAAGGAGGGTTGCACTGGAGAAGATCCGGGAATTCCACCATGAGATCCCCAGCCATGATGGCCAGAGAAAGGAAGAACCAGAGATCGAAACGGACGGAGGCAGGAAACGAGATCCACGAATTGAAGAACGCACTGATGTTACTTTGTTTGCATGCTTAGACAAAAACCGCTCTGTTTTATAATATTGACTAGTGGATTACCAGTGCCAAAAGGCTCTTTCAACTTAAGTTTTATACTTTCTCTTATTAATTCCCGTGCATGAACACATTTGCCCCCAAATTCACATCAATTTTTCCATTTTAACAAAGTATCATGATCCAATTTCAGAGAGAGAGAGAGAGAGAGAGAGAGAGAGAGAGATTTGGTAGAAAAGGAGTAATTAAGTATTCTTTTTTTTTTCCCCCCCTAATCGTACGACCATAATTTTTTAAAAAAGTGATCTAACGGCTATAAAGGTTGCTCTTGTTTACATGCCTAAACATTTTTAATAGAAACCGCTCTGTTTTATAATATAGATTTCAAAATATTGTACTTCTTAGAAGAAATATTTAAAGTCAAATCCCTCTCTCCTACTTCCTCTCTTCCACTCCAATTAGATGTTTACCCTTTCTCAGTTTCTCTATGTCTCTCTTTCAAATGCTTGATTTGATCTTTATTCAGATAATCTATCATGTCATCTAAGAAATGCATTGCGAGAGATTCGAAGAGTGAAATAAAGACTCTCCTAGCGTGAAGATTCACGAAATCTTTACCTACCCTCTAGCCTCTCGATTTTTGCCATTAAAACTATAGTATCGAATCAGCATTGTAGACATCTAACTGAAAAATGAGGGACAAATGATGGTGGAAAAGTTACTTAATTTATTTATTTTTTCATGAATGACAAATTTGGCATATGCTTTCATGTAGTTCCCCCTTTGTAATATCCTAGAATATACTTTAACTATGGTTTGTCCAAAACGAAACCAATTTTCCTTTTGGTAAAGGGGTTCATTTAAATATACTGAACATACATAATCACTAAGAAATACAATTACTGTACATAATTGTTGGTGCATTTCAAACCAAAAAGGCCCACTATTCTAGTTCGCAACATGCAATGTTTGATCAAAAAAATTTAGAATTTTTAGAGCCGCAAAAGTAGCAGGATTTGGAGGCCATCAATGAGTAAATCACTCACTGGTCGGCTGGCTCTAATGCCCCTTTAACAAGCAAATAACACACATTCTTGTAGAGTCTGTACACACTTATGGACATATCAACAACCTTTTTTTTTTAAAGGGCATATCAAAGAGGAAGGAGGGTTCAGGACAGAAGACAGCCGGCTGTTTAACACTGCTTCGATCAGGGGCGGTCTTCTCGAGGGTCTCTAGCGAATAGAGTTCCAATGGGAATTAAGTTCTTCTTTTGGCATTTAGGAGTCCCGAACTGAGGCATGGTACGCATTAGAATTGGTTGAGTAAACTTGGAGCCTTTTTGATGCTCAACTGGGTTCTTCATCCATGATCAGAAGCTTTCTGCATTCGATTGCTGGTGGTACCATTACCCTCCTTCGGATGGAGGATGGAGATCTAGTACTGTTAGAGTAACAATTACTACTGTTCTTGATATTCCAGAAGCACACCTATGTCGGAAATCTGTCGGATTAAAGATGTGTCACTTGATGCATTTTCAGAAGTAGAAAAATGAATTATCCCCCGGCCATATGGAGATTGGATGCACAACACAACACAACTGGAGACATGATCATATGAGCTTTGTTGATCTCCCTGCTTACCCTGAAATCATCTGAAGACGAAGTTCCTACTTTCCCATAAATGAGCTTTGTTAACGATCAACTAGCACCCCATAAAATGCCGGCAAAGATGGATACAAAGGTGGGCTATGATTGTTACCACCATTCGTAATCATCATCTTTTTCATTTTATTTGGAGTTGTAAACTTGGACTACTTCTCCACGCGTTTCCTTCTCCTTTGGAACGAGAACATGGGGTTCTTTTAGTGCGCCAAACACGCGACAGGGTTGTAGTACGCTTCGGTACTGCTTTTCGGGCTATAATTATCACAATCCAGAGCTATCCTTGTTTGGAGTTTGTATCCTTGTTCGGAGTTTGTAGAGAAATCAAGTTAATCGGACATTTATAACAAAATATGATCAAGTGAGATTTGTCTTACAGTTCATTCTTTAAATCATCCTAGCTGTTCATTTTCCAAAAGCACGTGATGTTTACTATATAGCTATCAATCTCTGCTCAACTTGATTTTTTTCAAAAGTAAAGGTCTTAGCAAACTCTATGAAGTGACCGCTTCATATATTATTAATCATTTTTTAAAGATTGCTTTCGACACTCTCTACCGGTAAATGCCACACTACAAGAATTTCCGGGGTACCAAGCCCACCACTCATCTCTCTCTCAGACGATGAAACACTTTTAAATACGATAAAAGAGTAGTAAACTTTTTTAGTGTTCCTGAAAAATGAAAGTGATCGTTCTTTTCAAAAAAAAAAGGAAAAAGAGTGAGGGTTATTGTTGGAGCACCTCTAGGAAAATTGGGACCAAACTACCCCAAGACGATTATTTGGTGACCGTAGTTGTAATAACCCTTCTGTATTCTAGTAATTCTTCAACTACTCTTTTGCCGCGAATTAGGGTTTATTTTTCCCCATAAATCATCAAATGATTTACTCCAGGAGATCTTAAAATAGCCCTGAACTTCTACCAGATTTGGGTTTCATCGTAAACCCTCAAATGGGTTGTTTCAGAAGAGCTTCATATGCTTCAGATTACCAAAGTTAAGGTCTTTGATATTCGATTAGGGTTTGATCGTAAACCTCAAATGGGTTATTTGAGAAGAGCTTCAAATACCCTCAGTTTACCAAATTTAAGGTCTTTATCTGCTATAAATAGAGTTAACGCAGTTGAGAGTAGACTCAGTTGGACCCAATTTGGGTGGAATCACCATGCCTTCTGTTCTCATTCTCGCCAAAATAGCAAAGACAGTGCCAATTCCATTGATTTAAGCCAGTACCCAACTGAAAGGATTAGGAATTTTTCCATTATTGCCCATGTTGATCACGGCAAGTCGACGCTTGCTGACCGGCTTTTAGAGCTCACCGGGACCATAAAGAGAGGACATGGTCAGCCTCAGTACCTAGATAAGTTACAGGTATGTTGTCTATGATTATAGCGAATTTATGTATTTTACTAGTATAGATGCGAAACATTTGTTTAGAATACTTTCATTTGGTTGTGGTTTCTGGTTGTTGATTGTGTGGGGGCTCCGTTCCGAATGATTCATACTTTCTGAATGTGAGTTTGAGATCTTCCCTTAATTCCTTCCTCTGCCCTGCAAAACAAAGCACGACTAAAGGCCACACCGGAGGAGGTCCTCCGGGATGGCCCTCCAGTGCAAGAGTCAGTTTACTTGCAGAGAGAAATTAGGAATTAGGAGCTAGGGTTTTCTTTGTGCATACCTCTTTCAAGGGGGCACAATGGGATATTTATAGGGAGCCTCTTAGCTTGATCTCCAAGATTGCACCAACGCTCGACACGCGTCGGCTGATGTCATTCTTATGTCACGTTTAGGGTTTTGTAACCACTTTTAGGGTGAGCTGGCATCTTCACGTGCCACCATCGTTATCCTTATAACCGTTTGGATGACGTCACAACCGTCATCCCTGCCACGGTTGCTGTCCTAACATAAATGGGTTAGAACGTCGGCCACACTACGCTCGGAACCGAGCGTGTTGTACGACCTCGGCGGCTGTCCAAATGAACGTATTTCCCGCTCATATGGGTGCTGGGACTGGAGCGTTGAAGGAAGTCGAAGTTAACAGCACCCTCGGCTGCGGAAACCCTCGGCAACGGTCGTTGTTCCGAACGTTGAGAGAAAGATGATTTGGAATTTGAGAGGGTTACTGGATCACATTCGGGAGAAGCTCGAGCCATTTTGCTCGGCCTGCTACATATTGGAAGTCAGAAAGAAAAAGAAGACGGATAGAGGAAATGTATAAGAGGGAAATGTGAGATGGAATCAGGAAGATTATGGAGCATAGGGTTTAGAAACAGCTGCGACTTAGCTAGTGTGAAACACTAGTTTCTTGTTGATAATCTGACTATTCTCTTACTCTCTTAAGGTCTTAGGTTCAAAACCTCCGAGGTTCTATCAACAGTTGAGGGGCCAGTCCATACGAGGCTTTGTCCCGGCTTTAAATGGCCCTGCAGACCTCCACTCCTAGATGGTGGGATTGGTCCCCAAGGATTAGTCGATGTGTGTAAACTGGCCTGGACAGCTTGAGTTACAAACAAAAAACCTAACTATTCTCTATATTCATGGCATTTTATTTGGAAAAGAACTCTCTCACAAGTGTACTATTGAGATTTAGGTCTATTAGGCAGTTACCATTATGAGGTGTAGGTCGCAAGAGAAGTCAGAAGAGGTGAATTTAGTTATGGATACCTACTGATTTTATTTGGGCTAATAGGTTCATAAAGTGGTCCTAGAGAGGAACCTTGTTCGTTTGGTAACTTTGGGTATTTTAGTTTTGGTAGTGGGTGGAGAGAAATAGGGTAATGATTGGAGAGAGGGGTAATGATTGGAGAGAGATAGAGAGAGAAATGAAATTAATAATTGGAGAAATAGGGTAATGATTGGGGAAAGATATAAGGTAATGATTGGAAAACAAAGTTAAAATAATGTAAATATGTTAAATGAACAAGGCCGAAATTTTTTTTCCTAATTTTCGCTGTACTTCAATTTGCTTTTCTACACCTTGTTTATGTCTTCTTTACATAACACAATTTGGATTCTCTTAGGTAGAAAGAGAAAGGGGAATAACCGTCAAAGCCCAGACAGCAACTATGTTCTATGATCACAAGTTTCAGGGTGCCAATGATATTGATGTGCAAGAACCCCGAAGGTTTTTGCTGAACTTAATCGACACCCCTGGTCATGTAGATTTCAGCTATGAAGTATCAAGATCCTTAGCTGCTTGTCAAGGTGCTCTTTTGGTTGTTGATGCTGCCCAAGGTGTCCAGGCACAAACTGTTGCCAACTTTTATCTTGCTTTTGAGTCCAACCTGACAATAATCCCTGTAATAAATAAAATTGACCAGCCAACTGCTGATCCAGATCGTGTTAAAGCTCAGCTGAAATCCATGTTTGATCTTGACCCAAATGATGCTCTTTTAACTTCTGCGAAGACGGGTCAAGGTCTTGAGCACGTTCTTCCAGCTGTCATAGAGCGAATGCCTTCTCCTCCTGGGAACTGTAATTCACCTTTGCGTATGCTCTTGTTGGATTCTTATTACGACGAATACAAGGGAGTAATCTGCCATGTGGCAGTTGTTGATGGCACTTTGCGGAAGGGAGATAAAATTTCATCTGCAGCGACAGGTCAGTCTTATGAAGTTTTGGACGTGGGAATCATGCATCCAGAACTCACGCCTACTGGAGTCCTTTTAACTGGACAAGTGGGATATGTTGTCAGTGGCATGCGCTCAACTAAAGAGGCACGGGTTGGGGATACTTTGCATCAAAGTAGAAGCATTGTAGAACCACTTCCAGGTACTTGCATTAACTGTTAATCCAACTTCAAACAGTTCATAGCTAACAATAGTGGACATTTCTAAGAATGGTCAGTGGGCCTGTGGAATGCAGGTTGGACACTGACACTTGTTGGAACTTAGAAACTTCCCAACAAGTCAGACATTTGGTCTGGATTGTGGCCTACCTGTTTTTAAAGGTTATTGGAGCTGGATATGCTTTGAACAGTTGTGGACACATGTTTGTCGTTAAAACTCACACGAAACAAATTGAGTCTGGATAATATTATTACTTGTGATCTACTGAAAAAAAAGATGAAGATTTATACCCATAAATCCCTATATTTAGACTTCCGGAATTAATTTCATGTTTCATGTCGCATTTTCTTAACATTTTTGAATGGGAATTCTTATGTATGAAGAAGTATTTAATTATATAAGCTATATATTTTAAGCACATTCCCTGTTTAGCATTTCCCGTACTTTTTTTGAAATTTTTGATGTCTGGGTTGTCCGTGTTTTGTCGCTCATATGCGTCAGGCTTTAGGTGACTAGGAATTTCTTGCCACCTCAGGTCCTTGTGGTTTTCTTCAGTGTGCTGATTGATTTCGGACTGCCTGGGTTTGTCATGTCAAAATAATTAAGTAGAGAAATTTGTATGCGAAAGAGTGACAAATCCCATCTAACCTTTCCTATCTGCACCTGTTTCAGTTTCTTTCTGCAGAAAACAATGGATGACTAACTATCTAGTGAAGTGAGGAAAATAGGTCTATAATAATAACTTGGATGAATACAGAGTTCAGCAAGATTTGTATTTGTTGGAGTCTGTCCCACATCGGTTAATTATCTCCTCCAAAACTAGTAAATGTGCCTGGGCGGCCTCTCCACTCATCACCAATTGGTTTTGGGTTGGATGCTTTAAGATAGTATCGGAGCTAGGGTTTCGGAGAATTTGTCCCCCTTGTTTGTGCCATAAGTGCACCGTTGTTTGTTGTGATCCATATGTCAATGGATCGTTGTTTACCATTCCACGTGCAAGTCGGGGGTCGCCCGTGTTGGGGAGTGCTGGAATTTGTCCCACATTGGTTATTTATCTCCTCCAAAACTAGTATATGAGCCTAAGGTGGCCTCTCCACTCATCACCAATTGGTTTTGAGTTGGATGTTTTAACAGTATTGATGATTGTTTATGCAAAAAATTATATGGAGTAGTATAAAATGCTAAGTTTGTACTTTTATGGTCCAGATCATTCTCTTCTCATCTGTTTTTCGTATTTGACATCTTTTCAGGTTTCAAGCCTGTAAAACACATGGTGTTTTCTGGTGTTTACCCAGTTGATGGATCCGATTTTGAGGCACTTAACCATGCAATAGAGAGACTCACATGCAATGATGCTAGTGTCTCAGTCACCAAGGAGAGTAGCACGGCACTTGGTCTTGGATTTAGGTGTGCTCCTTGTGGACTAGTTTACATTAACATATGACACTGCTTACATCGTCAAATCTGATTGTGCAAGTTGTGTCTTTCATGCAGGTGTGGTTTCTTAGGCTTGCTTCACATGGATGTCTTTCACCAGCGTCTTGAACAGGTGTTTCTATTCTCTTAAATAAATGTTCCACAAACCATGTCAAGATATGGTTACGGTCGTGTGTCGCAGTTTTTGTTTTTCTTCTTGTAATGGTTGTTCTGAGAAGTGAGAACCTGCCTCTAGACAGGCGCATGGAAAAAAAACTTCAACCACACATTTTGGATTCAATAGATCATGTGATAGTAAGCCCACTAAGTAGTATGGAGAACACAGATTTTATGGATGCAAAGCCTGCGACAAGTTGACTAGCCTGGTGTTCATGTGGACAATTTTAACTATTTTCCATGATTAATACTGGTGCATAAAATGTTCAGCGAACACTCAGAATTAGGGTCACAACAACAACAACAACAAAGGGAACTTGAATGTTTCGAGAAATTTCCTGTTCGCAAAAAGACACCACAAGTGAACTGTTGATGTTTGTGTTATGAATGCATATCGAGGAACGATGTGGCAAGCTGCGGTCATAATAACAGAGGCAGTTTGGCGAAGATGAATTGTTGTGCCTTTAGAATATAGTATTTAAAACCATAAATTGGAGGAACATATTCGTGCTGAAGAAGGGAAATTGAAGAAAAGAGGAGTCACAACAGAAATAACTCAAATAAGTGTGGTCGTCAACATTTTGAAGATACAGACGTCATTGACATATAATATTGATTCTCTTTGTGGCATTTCAATGCAAGTGAAACTGTGATATTTAATATACCTGGTTTTCTGGTATTCTTTGAGCCTTTATTGCATTTTTGACCATTTATATCCAGAATTTTTTTTTATCAGTTTATATCCAGAATTATCTAGGTTTCACATCTATAAGAATTTACTATGTATGAATGTGGGAGTTAAAAAATTTGGCTGTCAAGTAAACTGTTTTTAAAGCTTTGATATTCACAAGTTTGCCTATTGTTGACCATGGTTGCATTATGATATAGGAGTATGGAGCTCACGTCATTTCTACTGTCCCAACAGTACCCTATATTTTTGAGTATTCAGATGGAAGGTATTTCGCACTTGTCTTGTCGACTATTATGATTGGATTACATCATTGTTTAACAAGTAGCATATTTTGGCACCTTGATTAGCAAAGTACAAGTTCAAAATCCTGCTGCTTTGCCCTCAAATTCCAAACAACGGGTGACTGCTACTTGGGAACCGACTGTAATAGCTACAATAATTATCCCTAGTGAGTAAGCTCTCATAAACCCTTCGCACCTTACCTCATTATATATTTGCTGTGTGAAAATAACTTTTTGTCATTCTTTGTCTTTATGGACTTGAAGGTATGTGGGTCCTGTTATCACCCTTTGCTCTGAGCGGAGAGGGGAGCAGTTGGAGTACACATTTATAGATAGGTAACCTTTTGCCCATGAAAGTTAATTTCTTTTCCTTACAAATACACTTGCTCAGAGTTTCTAGTGGTTTCACTTTGGTGATTGAAATACTGTTGGAAGGCAAAAACAGGATATGAATGATTTTTCCTACTGAATTGTCAGACTTCCTAATGAGTTTCTGTTTGATCTTTCGGAAAATCATGTAGTTTGGGTGTTAAATAGAATTGTCACCGTTTCTTTTTCTTACCTGTCAACAATTTTGTTTGCTTAACTAAGACCCTGCTGTTAAGTGAATGCTAACTGGAATACTGAATTTCTGAGTTTTCCCATGCAGTCAACGCGCCTTAATGAAGTATCGTTTGCCTTTAAGGGAAATTGTGGTTGACTTCTATAATGAGTTGAAGAGTATAACATCAGGGTATGCATCGTTTGATTACGAGGATTCCGAGTAAGTTTCTGTGCTCTCTCTCATGCGTATGGAGACTCTTGCACATAAATGCAGACTAGTTAAAAAATGCTTCAGCCCTGCATGGTATCTGTATATGAAAATTAGGGGTCACTCCATATTCCAATGGGTCCCCTCATGAGTTCTGCATGAGCTGGTAAATTGCAAGTAAGTTACGATGGTATAGGCTATATAAGAACTTCATGCCTTATGTTTACTGGAAATTTACTTGATGACTGTTAGAGCTTTTCCCTCATCGATTAACTTTTATCTCCCAAACTAGTGTATGAGTTTGGTCAGCCTCTCCACTCATTGCCAACTGCCGTACTTAGAGGGAAGAGTTGAAGATGGTTCCATGTATTTAACTCAACCAAGCTTGGTTCTTATAGTCTTGAGCCCTTCCACCCATAGCAAATTATATTTGACTTGGATGTCTTCAAATTCCAACTCTCAACAGATGGTGATTCCTACTTAAATGAGTTGTTTCGTGATGAATTACTTAACAGATATCAAGCCTCAGATTTGGTGAAACTTGATCTTCTCCTGAATGGACAACCAATTGATGCCATGACTGCAATTGTTCACAATTTGAAGGCGCAACGTCTTGGTCGTGATCTTGTGGAGAAGCTTAAGAAATTCATAGACAGGTTTACTGATTTCTGTGTCTTTTTTGTACTAGTTTTTTCTGCTTGTGTCAGTAGTTTTTCTTAAATTTCTGATGTGGAACAGGCAAATGTTTGAGATAACAATACAAGCTGCCATTGGATCAAAGGTGGTTGCAAGAGAGACGTAAGTCATATATTTGTCTTTCCATTTGCTGAATAATTTTCACTACCTGATCATGCCAAATTTTGGCGTTTGCTTCCCTACCAAATTATGTGGTGGTTTTGCTTGTTCCCTCCACACGATCTTCCTTGTCTAGATGGTGTGAGACCACTTGCAGCCTTGCAGGGGCTTGGCAGTTTTTTAAATGGCCTTCAGGATTATCAGTGATACAAAAGAACTCATTTCCTGCTATTTATGTTATGTATCTCTCTTGGTTAAATTTGATCTCTTTGTTGCGTTTTGCTGGTTGGAACTGACGAATTTCACTCGGGTATATGATGCTAATACGACCACTTTGCAAACTATGAGATTTATGTTTGTCTGATGGTGGCAACTTATGTTTAGGCACAAACTTCACTTGCATTCGCATTATTCTTGTACCCTAATTGTAGGGCTGTTCTGGATGTTTCGTTGTAATCACCCTCAGATCTTGCAGTTTAGATTAGGCCCCCTTTTGTTGTTTCAGGGTTTCAGCCATGAGGAAGAATGTACTAGCAAAGTGTTACGGTGGAGATGTGACTCGGAAGAGGAAGTTGTTAGAAAAGCAGAAGGAAGGAAAGAAACGAATGAAGCGCGTTGGCTCTGTTGACATACCACAGGAGGCTTTTCATGAACTGTTGAAGGTTTCCTAGATGGACCCTGTCAAAGATTGGCTGTGTTTGTAACCACTAACAGGTCTTTTTGCCCCTTCTCAATCCCTTCGACACTCGTATTGGCTTTTGTGCTATTCATTACAATGGTGCCTGAGATGGGCATCCAGTTTTGAGGATCTTTCGGTGGAAAATTGCTATTTCGAATAGAAAAGAAAGAATAATGAATTGATTTTAGTCAGAACTCAGAAACTTTGCTTGTCATTTGATTCTAATTCAATGTTCATGCATGCTTTTCTTCATCTCATATATTGCGCGTCATACTAATCATTTTCATGACTTCTATATTGATCGTTTTCGGAACTTGTTTCTGGACAATCAGCCCAAATTATGGGTTGACTAATCTAAATATCAGGCTGGCCGAAATCGCGTACCCAGATATGGGTTGACTAATCTAAATATCAGGCTGGCTGAAATCGCATACCCAGATATATAGCACTTGCTTTGTTCCTAAATATGGTTGACAAAAATTGAAAATATGGCTGACTATTTGTGTCTCCATCATGGTGGCTTATATGTTATAGTTGAAACTTTAAATAATCTTCGGCCCATCTTAAGCCCTACATATATTTTTACAATAAACACCCATTTCAGCAAGTAGATGGCTGGTTCCATAAAATAATTAAGCATGGTGATGTTGAAGGAGGATGATACTGCCACAACCAAAAACTTTGGTTCCACCCAATTCTAAACTATGCCTGGGACCCTCCTTTTAGCCTGCTATGCTCCTTTTCTTCTCCTCATTCATGAAAATTTACTAAACTATCGTTTGAAATCCACTTTTCATATATACATGAAAGGCAATTTGTTAATTTACTTGAAAAATACAAAGAAACAAGTGTTTGTGGATAAAATCAGTGTTAAAATCATTTTCCTAACTGTAAGACACCCATTTCAGCAGGTAGATGGCTGGTTCTCAGGTTCTCTAAATCACCATGTCTACTAAAGGATGATGATAATGCCACAACAAATAACTTTACTTCACTACAATTAAAACGGTTTATAGCAGCGTCCAAAAACTTTGCTAAAAGTTTTGCGAAACGCTGCTGTAGACCTGTGTGATCAGTACCAGCGGTTTACTTAAGTGCTGGGAGATACCCATCGCTGTATCACTGTATTGGCGCTTCTTGCAAGCGCTGGTGTCAACATTCTTTTTACCGGTGGTTTGTTTGGTAGCGGTTTCAGCCGCTTCCGCCCGACTCTAAATGCTGATCAATTTGTGAAATCGCACCAACAGAGGGTGGAACCAGCCCTTCTTTTGGGTGCCCTTGTAGCTTCCACAAGTCAATTAATGTCCTAACTAGTCTTCACAAACTTAAGTAATATTTCTGACAACGATGATTGTTTCAGGTTCAGCAAATATAACCCAAATCTCATTTTTTAAAATACTCACTTCAATGCCTAATCTAAACCATTGACCTGGCTCATTAGATTAATCATTCACGAGGGTTTAACAACTCGGTCTCAAAAGTCTCCAATAAATAAACCATGTTATTTTTTTCATTACTCAATGCATGTGGACCACAATATCATATCCTAGTATACACCGCCCTTTTTCTCTGTGGGCTTAACAGTTCAATACAACTAATCAGAAAACATAAATAATCTTTCCATTTTCTATAGTCTTTGCACAATGGAATTAAATTGCTTTTCACAGCCCACAGTTCAATACAACTAATCAGAAAACATAAATAATCTTTCCATTTTCTATAGTCTTTGCACAATGGAATTAAATTACTTTTCACACAGAGCTGTGAATTAATTGTGAGGGCTGCTATACCTTATTGAACATCCATCGACAATTAGTATGCTAAATTATCATGATTGGATTAGTGGGTCAGAGCTATTGCACATTATTAGGAGGTCAAAGGTTATCTACCCCTTCCAAAGTCGTAATACGGAGTATAATCTTTGAATATAATAAGCAAAAATCCGTTGTCATATTTGAACAGACAAAGTTTCAGTTCAAATATGACAGCGGGGTTTTTGCTTAATAAAGGTGGTGCTCACATTAACTACGTCACAATACCGTTATATATAAGACCATATTATACATAGATTAAGTTTGAGTTCAAATTGGACAAAGCATTAGCCTAGTTAAGGTGACGCTCTCATTTGATCACTTGATGTAATGCAATGTTATGATAGATTAAGTTGCAGTTCAAATATGACAAAGGCTAGGTCAATTGAGTTAAGGTGGCGCTCTCATTTGACCACGTGTGATGTAAGATAACATTCGGATACATTAAAGTTTCAATTCAAATATGAAAAGCCTAGGTTAATCGAGTTATTTGGGACCAGTGGGGTCCCAGGCCCCACTGGATTTCTTTTTTATTTTTAAAGACATGTATATATTGTATTTTTGTCTTATAAATTGTCATTCATGAATACATTTTGTATATCATTCATTCTCGACTTCTAGTCAAGTATTGGAACAATTTCCCTCATTGGCCAAAATGGGATGTCTAATTCAAAAAATAGTCGCTACTTATTATTTGAAACTCTCGATTGCGTGATGTACATCTAAAATTCTAAAGTGGCTAAACTATGGATTATATGCGTTATACTTAACAAATGTTTACAATTTTAACAATGGTCATGTTTTCTTCTCTTTGTTGATGTAACTCACAACGCAATTTAAATATGAAAAAATATATTCTTTATTATGAAAGTGACATTGCTAAATACTGACATAGTAGTTATTGTGAATTGAGTAAAGATAGGTTACAAAGAAAGATTCCTCACTACACACTTTTCATAGACATATACACGAGCGATTCTCTTAGACGTGACCTGCTATGTCAATTAATTCAACCAATTCCACATACCCTGATTAGAAAAAAATTCTGCATATATACACGAGCGATTCTTTTAGACCTGACCCGCTACGACAATTTAAGCAATCGCTCACTACACACTTTTTCTTAGACCTAACACGTGACGTCAAAGGACAAGTTCATATTAGATTTCTTATGCCCAGAACCATACCCTGAGGTTGAAAAAAAAGTGATTAACTACCCTTTAAGGACCATTCAGATTAAGAAGTCAAGAACCTCTCACCGCCGATCACGTCACTCAGTTTTTCTACCACCAAATTAGTAGAAACAGTTAATCACCCACAATATATAAATACAATTAAAACTAATTAAATAAAATGAAAAGAAGTTGTCATCCAGTCTTATAAGTCAAACTATTTCATCAGCTAACTACTTTTGTCTTCGTCCTAGCTTTTTGAGGAAGAAAAGATATGGAAGAGTGGAGAGAGAGAAATTTGCTCTGGCTTTAAATCGGGTCCTAGCTATCGGACGGTGAGATTGGTCTCTCAAAATTAATTGAGATGCGTGTATATATGCTAGTAAATAAAAAAAATTACTATATGTTCTTAGAGTTCTGCAAACTCTTAACACCTACTAAGTGTGTCTCAATTCGCGACGTATCGTACTATCCCATATGCCAAGCTATATATTGATTCATATTTATCGGGTGAAACTCTGAAACACAAGAATCATGCCATTAGCGATTCATTGTACGGCTCAGTTTGGTACTCTTAAAAGTCGATTCATTTGGCCAACATGTTAATTTCACTTGCAAATGGAATAATTTGAAGTCATCAAGTAAGATGTTTGGAAATGTGTGACGATTTGAGTGTCGAAAGCTTTTCGAGGCGACCATTAGGGTTATATGTACTTAAAAAATTAAATTCGTCGAGCCTACATCTCTTGCCATACAAACAAGGGCTTCCGTATAGTAGAACACATGAACCTCAATTTATCAGTTAAGACAAGCTTTTACTATCGATTCAGACCTTGAGTAATTAATCACTTTTAGAATAGGTTTTCTAATCAATATTTCAAGAAATCGTGACCAAATCAGAGTGATTCATGATTTGATTTAGTTTACGACTCATCAGAAAGTTGCGATTCAATCGAATTAAATTAAACATAAACGGCAGTTGTTCAATCATGTTCCAGTAAGTAAATATTGATGACAATGGGACCATCTTCACAGTTGTTGAGATTCTGATAGTGAATGGGACTAGTAGTCAACGCGAGGATTCACTTAACAATGCAATTATCTTAGGAATGAGATGTCCCCCAAAGAAAGTCAAAGGTCCTGTTCGGTTCATTTCTGGGTCCCTTTTCGACTCTCTTTGATAATCCAAATCATTCATATTAATTCTAGAATTTATTGAGAATATTAATGATATCGAAAGTTAATTATATTCACTGAATGCCAATTAATATACTTTCGAAACAAATTTATGTTGAGATAAATGATTCCGATCCAGTATTCTAATCATTATTTTTTGAAGATAAATGTATTCAAAAATCATATCTATCGAAATGAGCCTGAACAGTTTGCAAATGCACTTAACATGACTCCTGGACTCTTGAACCGGAGAGGATTGTGTTAGAAATTGGTAGAAATTGCAACTGAGACTGCCACGTAGATTGATGTATCTTGGGAAAATATCACGTAGGCACCTGACGTTTCACACAAATCACACATAAGCACCTGACCTTTCTTAAATTTCATGTAAACACCTGAGCTTTCTAAAAACTCATCAATTCTACACCTGACCTTTCTTAAATTTCATATAAACACTTGAGCTTTCTAAAAACTCATCAATTCAACACCTGACCTTTCTGAAATTTTATATAAACACCTGAGTTTTCTAAAAACTCATCAATTCAACACCTGATGTCACCCCTTCTTCTTCTAAAACCAAACAGAAAAAAAGTTAAGTGCTCCAATTTTTTATTTGTTTAAATTAGTGCTAAGATCTTATTTTTCTAATCATTTTATCCTAAAGAATCATAATTAATTTTTTACTCTAAAGCTCTCGTTAGTCAGCCCTAAGAAAATTGTAGAATCAAATATCTCTTAGGGCTAATTAACGAGAGCCTTAGAATCAAAAATTAATTATGATTCTTTAGGATAAAATTATCAGAAAAATAAAATCTTCGCACTGATTTAAACGGATTGAAAATTGGAGTAATTAATTTTTCAACTATGTATAGACCGTTTATATATTAAAAAAAAATGGTTAAAAAATGAGGTGCTCCGATTTTCAATCCTTTTAAATCAGTGCGAAAATTTTATTTTTTTGATCATTTTATCCTAAAAAATCATAATTAATTTTTGACTCTAAAGCTCTCGTTAGTCAACCCTAAGAAAGTCGTAGAATCAAATATCTCTTAGGGCTAACTAACGAAAGCCTTAGAGTCAAAAATTAATTATTACCCTTTAGAATAAAATGATCAGAGAAATAAGATCTTCACATCGGTTCAAACGAATTGAAAATTAGAGCAATTAATTTTTCAACCATGTATAGATCGTTTATATATTAAAAAATAAGGTTAAAAAATTAAGTGCTCTAATTTTCAATCCGTTTAAACCGGTATGAAGATCTTATTTCTCTAATCATTTTATCCTAAAGAGTCATAATTAATTTTTGATTCTAAGGCTCTCGTTAATTTGCCCTAAGAGATATTTGATTCTACGATTTTTATAGGGCTGACTAACGAGAACTTTAGAGTCAAAAATTAATTCTGATTCTTTAGGATAAAATGATCAGAAAAATAAGATCTTCGCACAGGTTCAAACAAATAAAAAATTGGAGCACTTAACTTTTTTCCGTTTGGTTTTAGACGAAGGGGTGACATCAGGTGTTGAATTAATGAGTTTTTAAAAAGTTTAGGTGTTTATATGAAATTTAAGAAAGCTCAGGTGTTGACTTGATGAGTTTTTAGAAAGCTCAGATGTTTATATGAAATTTAAGAAAGGTCAGGTGTTGAATTGATGAGTTTTTAGAAAGCTCAGGTGTTTATATGAAATTTAAGAAAGGTCAGGTGTTTATGTGTGATTTGTGTGAAAGGTCGGGTGCCTAAGTGAAATTTTCCCATGTATCTTTAGGTGATATATGAAAGTCAATTTCAAATTCAGTTCCAATGGGTTGGTCTAGTGATCATCACGACTTGAAACATAAGAATTTATTTTCTTCTAAGGTTTCAGGTTTGAAACTTCTTAAGTGCTATTAACGATTCTCGGGGTCAGTGCATACAGATATTTGCTCCGATTTTAATTGAGTTCCTGACAAGTGAATGATGGAATGAGACCCGCAAGATTGATCGAGGTGCGAGTAAATTGGCCCGGATACCTGACTTGTCAAAAAAAAAAAAAATCTATTTGGTGTGCTGTATTTTACAACTCCAATCAGGAGTGCTTGAAAGCACTATGTTGTTTTATGGGCAAATCCACTTTGACCCCCTGTGGTTATCGCCATGTACAGATGCCCTCCTCATGGTTAAAAACTGACAACATAACCTACCTGTGGTTTTGAAAATGTGCGGATAGACTCCCTGCCGTCATGTTTTTCATCCATATTAATGGATACAACATTAAAAGACCGATATACTCTTATCATGACCCTTGATTCTTTTTGTTTTTAAATCTAACCACACCATCCCCTATACCAAAAATTGAATCCAAACCGTTGATATTGTAAATTTTGACGAGTACTACATCTATTCCAAAATTCAAGTCAATCAAAAAATGAAGAGCTCATAGTCGAATCAATTTTGTTATGAAATTAAAATTTCAATTTTGAATTTACTAAAAATTAGATCATTGGGTTATTGATGTCTAATTGAGATAATTTTTTTATAGAGATACTCTATTCTTTATTTAATACATTATGAACGACTCAGATTACATTCTAGAGGCATGTGAGATACATTTCTAGTAATATGAATGGAAAACATGACGTCAGGGGGTCCATCCGCACATTTTTAAAATCACAGGTAGGTTATGTGATCAATTTTAAATCATGAGAAGGGTATCTGCACATAACAATAACCACATGGGGTTAAAGTTGACTTTGCCCTTGTTTTATATACTTCAAAAAATATCCATCCGGTTGAAATTACTAGTCTTAAACCAATTATTAGACATTGTGCCGAACTCGGATCCCCATGGACTTCTCGGTCACGGAACCTTGGAAAAGGTGATGCAACTTTGTAGTGTGTGCTAATTAATTAAAAGCTTTTCATGATTTGATTATTCCAAATTAATTAGATTCACTTACGTATATAAGATTTTAGAGACTTAATTTTGGAACTTCTTTGAGGGAGAGAATATGTTAACAATTGTACTTGTCAACTCTATTTGGTTCTGAGAAAAAATGAATTAATGAGAAGAAAATTCATCTTTTTTTTCATTTTTGATTTGTTTAGAAAGAAAAATGAAAAATACTAAAAGGCACAACTAACTTAGGGAAGGAACTTAAGTTTATTTGAGACGGTGCATCCCTCGTAACCATTGGGGAGATACAAGATTCGAGCTTGTTGAAAATAGATTAAGCTTTTAAAATTAATAATATGATTTCAGAACATAAATATGTTGTGTTTGGGGTGTTGATTGTGAGGTTTTTTTTTCCTCTCTTTTACTTTTGCTCTTCATTTTTCCCTTTTGTTTGACTCTCTCCTCTGCGTGGGACTCTCTCACCCCTTTTGGATGTTGGCTGCCGTTTCTTGTCAAGGATCTCTTCTACCATTTATTAGACCGGTCTTTATTACCGTTCCATTGGAGGGTGTGATGCGGTCGTGGTGGATTTTGTGAAGAGAAGTGACTTTTGTGTAACTCATAGTTTTGCTCTTCAAGCAGTGAGAAGTGTTGGTTGTAAGATTTGAGAGTTTAGTCTTCTTTGTGGCGTCTATCTCCCTTCCATGGGAATAAATGCCCATTATGATGTTTTTCGTTGCTATCATTTATAAAAATCTTAGCTTATCGTTTGACAACAGAAAAAAAACCTCATCGCCTACTAGGTAATTAAGATACTAACAGGTGTTTTAGTCCGTGTATCAATAAGAGTTTGACTATACATGAGGGAGATAGGTTGAAGATTTTTTTTTTTTTTTGAAACAACAAAAATATTATTAATGACAAACTCGATAATGGGTACATCAATGGAGATAGGTTGAAGATATAAAAGTAAAATGACCTCTCTTTCAAATAATTTAATTAAACTTTTGATTCGTCGGTGATCAACAATCACCTCATGGAGAACCAAATTAACTAGGGACCAAAAAGGCAAAAAGAAGAAGAAGAAGGCCAGAACGTAATTATCTTCCCTACTTTCCTCAAGTTTCAATAGTGGCCCTATATTGAAAAAATATCTTACTCAGCCCTCCATCACAAAACCGAAAGTGCAAGCCATGAAAATGTACAAGTAAAAATCCTATGAAAAGATACAAAACATTGACAATACATACGAAATGAAGCTCTTTGTTCCAATCTTGATTGGTGGCGATGAGATTTTAGCCTTATCTAGTAGATGTCGGTATCTATACGCTTTCAACGGCTATGAAAAGACACCTTGAAGTTGGGAAATTTTTTATGGGTGGCGTGCGTCGAAAGATATTCTCACAATTTAAACTGTACGAATTAACCACGGGGCAGCTGGACATGGACGACCTAAAGTTCAAAAAACTCTCAATAAAATTATATAATAAGATTTCTTCCAAGTATTTCAATTTATATAAGTTCGCCTTCAAAATTTAATATGTTTGTTCCCAAAAAAAAATTCATTAGAGATAAACTTATGCCCCCAAAAGTTGAAATTGTGCGTCCGCACTTATTGATTCCGCCTGCTAAAACCGCTGCTACCTGGGCGAAGCGGTCACTGGCCGCGTCTATTGACCAGGTGTCGTGCTTTATTATTTTTCTCTCTGTACGAAGCTTCAAAGCTTGTACTAGATGATATGATTGTAGTATTATTTGAGAAATAGTCCTCTCATGCGACAATTCATGTGATACAAAATGAGATCCATCAAAGACAATTCATGTGATGCAAAATGAGACCCATCAAAGTCTTATACGAGGATCTGAGCCGATTATTTTGTCATTCATGTCTAACATTATTCAAGACAAAAGTTGATCATGCATCGCTAAAGGCATGATCAAATCTATTTCTTAAGAGATATGAACGCCAAAGTTGACCAACTATTTGTCAAGACAAATACGGTTCATCTTAGTAAATACCGATCTCCGATTAATCTCATTTTTTTTACAAGAACAACATACGTATCAAGACTTACAAAATGAACGTCTCATATCTTCAAACTAAAGGATGGCGAGTCTTACTTTGTGTCGCACGAAAAGTTTCTGAAAGGATCATCGCATGACAGAATCTTGATTCGTGTTTTATATAAGATGGCTAGCTCCCGAGTAATGCGGGTCTCTCTCTCTCTCTCTCTCTAAATTAGTCTAAACTTGTAAAGCTCATCTCTGTCATAAGCGTTGAAGTTGAATTCTTCATATTGATAATGCGATTAGAAAAACGGAAAAACCAGTGTGTGGGTAAAGGCAGCAGTTGACATTTTCGAGTGTGCATGCGTAATGGACGAAAGATGAGCACTTAGATTTGGGTTTTTTTAAAACTAAGTCAGAATCTAATGACCTCCTTTTATATATATACATACTCCCTCCATCCCATAATATTTGTACGGTCCGTAAAACGAGAACTATAAAATAATGTATTTCTTTCAAGAAAAAATTCAAAGTTTTTTCATAAGTTAAAAAAACTCGTCAAGATTTAGTAAATTGTTGAATTTTTTTTTCAACTTTTCTTACAAAAATTTTATTATTTTTACGTATTCGTTTTGCGAACTGGACAAATATTATGGGACGGAGGGAGTATATATAAGTAAGAAGGGGAAGAGCTATATAGCAACATAAAGGGGTCAATCCTATTATCCTATATATGCAACTTAATTAGCTTGAGAGAGAGAGAGAGATAGAGAGAGAGAGAGAGAGAGAGAGAGAGAAAGGAGCAAAAGTTGATCATACGGGTCAAGCAAATGGAGGGAAGGTTAGATGCATCCACCACCTCTGGTTCTGAATTTCAAGAAGACAAAAGTGATGGTTCCTTTGGCCATGATCAAGAACTTCCAAAGGTACTCTCTCTCTCTCTCTCAATATTTTTTTCTTAATTACTACATCTGTCAAAAAAGATTATCCGATACACAAGACAAGAACAGGATGCATATTTTTTTTGTTTTTTTGTAGAAGACTTTAAATTGTTTCCACAAATTATTAGATACAAATTAAATTGGGAAAAAATTATTTTTTTGACCCACATGTATTCTTTTTAAGTTCTCATTTTGTGTTTCTTGTGTTAATTTTCAGGGTGGGAGTAGAGGGCAATTCGATGATGAAGCTAACTGCAAATCATCATCACTGATCAAGAGGTCAGGGATTACCAGGAAGGAGGTAATTAATCAATAGAATTCAGAAATTACCATGACACTAAATTAAATTTAATAACTATTATTGTGTTGAACTTGCAAATATTTATTTCAACCAGTATCAACTCTTGTGAGGTAAGTTCATACGAGATTTCTGTCCTGACTTTAATTCGGTCCTTTTTTTTATTTATTTAATTGGGTCCTTCGCTTGTGGAAGGATTGGTTTCACATGAACTAGTTGATGCGCGCATAAGTTCGAGAAATTATTTGCAGAAGAAAGTTTGGCAGATATACCTGCTTAATTATTAATGTTTTCATTTTTTTAACCACAATTTAGAAGCAAATAAACAATGAAAGGATATATCATGAAGGTGATAATTGAGGTAGTAAGTGGAAATTAAAGATACAAAAGAAAAAACAAAGGCCTTGGACCTGGGGGGATGCATAATTCAAATTAATCTAGTGAGAAATTAATCCCTTTAGAGTCAAGATCATGTTTTAAACATTAATATTTGAGTGTCATGGACTCATGGGTAAGAAAGGGCTGCTACCTGCCATCCATTTTCCGTCATCAATATTTACTTATCTTACAGAACACGTATCGGGATTCAGGATATGATGTGCGCGCGTAGATTTCGTGTTTGTGCATTTTTTTCCAAAAATATAACGAGCATCGAAATAGACGGTGAAATGAACACGTGCTAAAATTATGATCACACTTCATTTTTTTATTTATGTACAATGCAGAAAATTGTTAGAATCCAATTAGGTCGTATAAGTTGTTCGTAGACAACAGCTTTGACTGGCCATATCGGTCTAAGATTTTTTAATTTTTTTCAAAGATGTCATGCAAGATGTCAAAATGAGGAATATTATTGGGTCGTTGATCGATCGCGATATTCGATTCCTTAGCTAGCCACTTGTCATCGGTGACATGCAATTGACCAAATCTATAGCGCGATCTGACCTGTTCACCTTTACTTGGTAACTTATTGCTAAATGCTATGTACGTATAGGAAGCCGAATATATAGACAAACCAAAGTATTTATTCATCCAAAATATTCTGACGATCGATGTTACTATCCCTTGATCTCTTGAGTCCATCAATTCCATAAAAAGGTGCTTATATTTGTATGATACTTTCACCGTGCCATACTTCTTTCAATTACTTTAAGAGAAATGTTACAATACAGACTCGATATTTGCATATATAATCTATACATCGGTTAGATTATACAGAATTATTTACATCAATCTTAAATTCATAACTTTTATGCCTATCGAAGGTCATATATAGCATTGGCGCATAAGTCCAAAACGGCAATTAAACCTAAATTCATAGCATTCTTATGTTATGAGTTTTTGACTTGACACTAAGAATTTTTATCCACATGTCTTGAATTTGATTTTTGTCTTACATAAATGAAATAGTTTTTATTTTATTTTAAAAACGTTATGATCTTAAGACGGATGAAAGGGGTGCATACCGTATTGTAGATCTTGCATGAATTTGAAAATCTTATAGGGCGCTCCCCTGTAGGGTAGATTTCATGTATTCTCAGCAGACTTTTTTTGCAATAGCAAAAAGATTTTATTAATTTTTATAAACAATTGCAAAGATTAAACGGAACAAAGGCATATCAGCAAAAGCCACCCAAGACCAACGGCAAAGAAGGCAAGATACCAACCGAACACTAAAAACCCAAAGCAAACCGACCTGAACACAAGCAAACACTAAGCGAGCCTCAAGACCAAAAACAAAAAGTAAGACCATACAGAATCAACACCGCCGCCGAAAGACCACCCGCAAGTCACCAAAAAGCCAGAAAAACAAAACATCGAAACCAAACACACCCGCCACGACCCACAAGAAAAAATGAGCTCCAACGAAAGGAAAACGATAACTCCCATACCGCTGAAAGAGACCGAAAAGCCAAACAACAAAAGCACCAAAACCTAAACACCAATCGCAGGCACCCACAAGAAAAGCTACAACTCCAAAGAAAGGAAAGCGTCATTCCCCCATATTAGAAAAATCTCTCTCTTCTAACTCCGCATATTTCTTCAACTCTTCCTCCCTATCAGCGATCTCCTCCTCTTCCATTTCAACCAATCTCTTCAAATTAAAATTTTGGCCCCCTTTGCAAATAATTCCCAACCTAGCACCAACATCCATCATCCTGCATGCGAGCATTCTTGAATAAAAAAGAATTTCAAATCTGACTATCGATGGAAGACTTAGAAGAGGAAGATACCACCTTATATTTTTCTAAAGATGTCACTAGTTTTCGTTATTGATGCCGGAACTCATTTTCTCTCCAGGAGAAAGAACTCGAATCAGCGAAAGCCGAAATGACCGAAGTGAGAGAAGAAAACGCGAGACTAAAGACAATGCTACAGAAAATCAAGGACGATTACCGATCCCTCCATATGCGATTCATCGACATGATTCAACAAGAAGAACCCAAAAACAGCAGCAGCAGCAACAACAATAACAAGCCATCTCTCTCCCGGGAGAACATCGAAGAGACCGAGTCGTTCATATCCCTTCGCCTTGGAACGAGCCCTAGCGAGCCCAAGAGAGACGATCACAACACCACGAGCAGCTCGAGCAAGATGAGAGAGGACAGCGAACATCTGCAGCTGAAAGAGAGTCTTAAACTCGGATTGGATTATAATTTGGAAGCATCGAAATCGGATTGCATGGAGGTGATGGCACCGGACCGAAGTCCGGAGAACAGCGGGGAGGAGATCATAACAAAGGACGAGGAGGCCGCGGGAGAGACGTGGCCGCCGAGTAAGGTTTTGAAGACCGCGAGAAGTAACGGCGGAGAGGAAGAGAGTTCGCAGCAGGCGAGTGTGAAGAGGGCTAGGGTTTCTGTGAGGGCTAGATGTGATACACCAACAGTAAGGCTCCATTCTTGTAAACTTTGTTTTTCTTCGTTTTATGTGTTTTTCATTTTTTTTTTTTGAATTTTTATTAGATTCATGTTATATTTTTTGAATTAATCGATTTAAACAGTTGTTTTACTTGTCTAAAGTATCGTCTTATTTGAATTTTTTCAACATCGATCCATACTTTAATTTATACTTAATCCCAAAAATTACGATGAAATGTCAAACCAAAAGTTACATAAAATAAAAATATCAAAATAAGTCAAATTCTTCACGTAATTATTATTATATTTTGAACAGCAGTAATCAAAATTGATTTATATACTCCTAGTGTGTCATGCATTTGATATTCCAAATTACATTTACATGCATGTGTTACATTGAATATCATAGTACGTATAGGGTGACAAATTGATCTAAGAGAGGGTTTTGTTGGATTGGTTAATTTGACAGATGAATGACGGATGCCAGTGGAGGAAATACGGGCAGAAAATTGCGAAAGGAAACCCTTGCCCGCGAGCATACTATCGTTGCACGGTTGCAGCAGCATGCCCAGTCAGAAAACAGGTATATAAGTTCTTATATATGAGAAATTTTTGGTGCCGGATGGATGGGTACCACGTGGTGCCTGCTCCGCACCCAAAGTTAATTCCTCTTATACTCCGTATATGTATAGCTTCCCGATAAATAGAATAAGATATAATTGTACTCATTTGAAATTTTAATTAGGCTCCGTTCCAGAATACCTTTTTAAAAAATAAGTATTCATTTCACATTTTTAAACTCAAAAATAATGTAAATAAAAAATAAAATTTCAATTTTTTTTGCATTGTATTAAAGATCTCAATGAGATCTATCAAACAAGATCTATAGTAATAGAAAAATTATTTGCGTAAGCACATTATTTTTGAGCTTGAAATTGTCTTCTTAAAAAATAAGTGCTTATTTATCGTTTTGGAACGGGGCTTTATGCCTTGTTCTCTTTGCTATTTGAAAAGGATTTTTCAAAAAATACCCCCTAGATTCCCTCTAGATTCCTCCTACTTCCAATATTTCTCTCTCTATCTCTCTCCACTTATTACCCCTACTATTTTTCAAAAAACTTTTCAAAACACAAACCAAACACAGCATTAGTCTGTTACATTACCATGCAACAAATAACTGAATTGAGCTCATTCCCCCTTTCCGACCTCTTAACAATACTCATAGGGCGATCAATTACGCTTGGCTTGTCGGCGTCAATTTTTATAGTTCAACTCGAACAATCTGTTAAATATATAGGTGAATACGTGTAAAATTGAAATAGACCGGTGTAATTGTTGCACCAATATCTACTCTAGAATCATGATGATGTTTTCGAAATTTAGGTTCAACGATGTGCGGAGGACATGTCCATCTTGATCACAACCTACGAGGGAACTCACAACCACCCGCTCCCCGTCGCGGCGACAGCCATGGCTTCCACCACCTCCGCAGCCGCCTCGATGCTGATCTCCGGCTCCTCCACTTCTCAACCAGGGTTGATTCCACCAGCAGCCGCCGCTGCCTCGGCCTCGTTAACAACCAATAACCTCCACGGATTGAACTTCTCTCTCTCCGATAACTCCAGAGCAAGACCATTCCACTTCCCAAACACCTCCTCCTCAGCACTGCCTTTCCCAACCATCACTTTGGACCTCACTTCAAACACTCCACCCCATCATTCCAACCCTTTCTCTTCAGTTTTTCCCCAATCCCCAACATACCCTTCAAACAGTCTCAGCTTTTCCTCTGAACCCAACATGGTACCTACTATTTGGGGAAATGGGTACTTGAAAAATGGGTACAGTAGTACAAATATTGGGTCAGTTAATTTTGGAAGATCACATTCCCAATTACTAGACCAATTCAACAATTACCAAAAGAGCAGCCAAGCTTCTTCTCAGCAGGTCTTGACAGAGACCTTGACAAAGGCGATCACGTCTGACCCGAGCTTCCGGTCGGTGATTGCGGCCGCGATTTCTTCTCTGGCGGCCGAGGGCGGCGCAAACCAAGGCGGAGGAGGGGAGAGCATGGGGCAGAAATTGAAGTGGGGGGAGGCAATGCAGGCCGTTAGTTCGAATCCTCTGGCGCCGAACGGGAAACTAGTTTGCGCTACGAATTACTTAAACCACCAACAACCTCCGTTGCCATTTTCTCTATCTAAGAACAATTCCAAGGAAGCTGCTGGTAGTAAGCATCAGATGAATTGACGGGTTTTCTTTGCAAATTTTGACTGTTGAAAATGGTGCTGACTTTTGAAATTTGAAAATTGTTCATGAGCTAAAGGACGGTCTGGGTGCAACCGTAAGGTTGCCCCAACGCGCACGTGATCTGGTGTCACGGATTTGAGCCGTGAAAATAGCGTCTCTAAGTACGGGACGTGGTAAGATTGCAAACATCTAATCCTTTTGGTCGTGCACTTAAAATTTTCAATACGTGTAATTGTTGTTTCTTTCTTTTATTTTTTATCTTTTCATATACTTGGACTGAATGGTATCAAATGTGTTGATAGATCAATGAAAGCAAGATCGTTCAACTCATCTCTTTTGAGATACAATCCTCTCTTCTTCTTTTTTTTGATCAGTGAGATACAATTCTCATTGATCTAAATGTTTCTAATCTATGTTTTAGAAACGTAATTCCGCTGAATTGGCTTCCTGAAAAAGTCACTTCGTTCTATTTAATTTTCTTATTGCTTCCTTTCGCGTTTCAGCACAACATTTTTGGGACGAATTTATAATATTAGGGTTGAAAATAAAAGAATGCAAATGAATTGGCAGCAACATTAGTTTTGTTAAATCTAGCAAATAAATTTGCGTTGAAATTCAACCAATGATCTAAATTTGAAATACCGTCAAAATGGCACCTCTCTCCCTTTTGATCCTGTAACAAGTCATAAATAACTTGGATACAGCTATTTATATAAAAATAAATGGGTGGGCTTACTCTTACAGAATGTGAGAAGAAATTAGAATTTGCCCCTCTTATGTATGGCTCTATTCTTCGTGAATTGGAAATGAATAACTGCACAATGAAATTTAGAACTTGTTTCTAAAATGGTGTGGGTTCTCTCCAATATTTAAAATTTGCGAAATTGAAAATGATGAGAAAATTAAAAAAAAATTCTAATCACTTTAAGCCCAACCTTGTTGTGAGTTGGAGGCCCACCCTTGCCTTTGCAGGACAGGAAAGATGGGCTTTTTGAAACTTCTGCGCACCTTGAAAAAGTCAAGTATCAAAGAGAGAGAGGACTGCTTTTAGTTTTGATAAAACGGTCTTGTTATTATCAGTTCACTGAATTGATGATAAGCACATTAAAAAATAAAAAAAATACGTATTTCTGTGTACTTCTTTTTATATCATTTAATACACATTCATACTCACTATCATCAACCCATTAAACTGATTTTATAATTTTCCTTGATAAAAATTGGAACGGACAAAATCATCGTTGACATATTCCATTGTTGCACTTAAATTTGTAAAAAAAAAAAATTTGAAAAAAACACTAAGGGTTGGAGAGTAATATTAATCGAGAATGTTATTTATAAGTGGCACAAGAATAACTAAAAAAGCTTGAAAAAGAGGATTAGAAATAGTCCACGACCTTGCACGAAAAGAATGAAAAAAGATAGAAAAAAAATCAACTTTTACATAACTTTTTGAATGTTTAGTTAGAGAGAAAGCTACTAGGCTCACAACTTCAAACTGCCGTTGATCAAATAGGCGATCAATGTGGGATCGCATTGATACTTTAATCTTCGTATGAACGTAACTTCAGTACAAGGACATAAATTGTGGTTGTCTTTTTTCACGAAGGCTCCGTAAAAGAGGTTTTCATGCTGTCCTATATCACCGTTCGTCCTGGTAATCGACGGTTAGGATTTTAAATAAACTATTCGCGAATAGTTCAACCATTTAAACTACTCGCACGAATAATTTATTTAAAATCTGTACCGTTACTTTTGGACGGATGAAATTGTTCTGCATAAAAACCTTGGGAGCCTTGGTAAAGAAGTTTTCCTCAATCGTGAAAAAAAAAAAAAAAATGGTGAATCACTTATCTAACTTCCAGAACTTAACCGAAATACGACAAAAAGTCTTTGGCGGGTTTTATCCCCTGCATACCTGTCTAACCAATTCACTGGCTCTATCATCTTCTTCTTCAACCGATCGTAATTCTAGGGTTTTGGCAAAGCAATTCAAGAATCAAGAAACCATTTCTCTGCCCGTGTAAATCAGAAACATGGCGGAACCTCCATCACCGTCCACCAATCAAACCCCCACTAGTACTAGCAGCAGCAGCAGCAGCAATACAGCGATTACTGATCTGAATATGGACTCGTTGGTCCACTGTGCTTCGTACCTTAACCTTCGAGACATCTCTAACCTGGCCATGTCCTGTAGTTACCTCAGACGAGTCTCCTATTCTGATCTCATCTGGCTACGCTTTTCCAGGTCACTCTCTCTCTCTCTCTGTTAGAGAAATTTTTGGATTATGGGTAATCTGTAAAATTGTTTGAATCAGTGGTGGCTTGAGGAATATTTGTTAGGGTATTCAACATAGCACTCGAATTTTTTAGAAAATCCTACGCATTTGGAAAATTCGACGTGTCCACACAACGATCTACAAGAAGAATTTCTCATAGATAGGAATCTTGAAGCATAATTAGACTATCCTACAACAATATTTCAAGATTTGAACATCATAGATAGGAATCTTGAAGCATCATTAAACTTCCCAACAGCAAAGAGCATAATTAAACTATCCTACAGCAAAAAGCACCAATTTAAAAATCATTCCTCACAAACTGTATTCACAAGAATCACAAACCTTAAGTACCCAATACGCCTCCTCAAGAAACTCTCCAAACCATGTAAAACTATCCACGACCCATTACTCCTCCCACTATTTCAAAGAATGGGTCGGGCTCAGAATACAAAGTACCATATGCAACTGATACCCAATCAGTTTTTTTTTACCCCAAAAAAAAGCACTTGGATTTTTTGGCATCAGCAAAAAGTCATAAAGAATGATGAACTTATAATCATCTCATTATCAATACGGGGAAAAATCTCCTTCAATACACGTAGATAAGTAATTAGGTTACTGATCTCTCATTTGGCTCCTTCATATACCGCAGTCTGTGGGCTTCAATGTCATTAGTCAGGATAATGGCCATTCGAGCGGGATAATATGGGCGAGTGGACTACATAATATCGACAATATTTACTCAAAAAAAGTTATTATTAGACAATCTTGATATGCTAAAATACATTTTTGTTGTTTGAGATTAATCTGGGGCTACCTGATTGTGCACCTTTCAGGATGAGTGGGACTTTGAAAGAGAAACATGGTGGACAAAGTTTTCTTCATGTCTGTTAGAAAATCTTGTTTGGCATTATCCATTTGGTCTGCACAAACATATAACATTCTAGAGCAATGTTTCATGCCAAATTTGAATACTTTTAAGAAGTTCAGTTGTAATTTTGATACATCCGGATTTGACTCCTTCCAACTTGCTTCCAAGGAGGTGGAGAATAATCTGTCATTTCATTTGTTACATTAATTTTATATGTATCATCTCTGTTCCTGCAAAAATCATGTGCTTACTGTTTGTCGCAATATTTACAGGGAGCGCTGGTCAGAGCAAATATCATCCAGCTTTCCACAAGCTTCAGGCGTGAGGGAGGCTTACTTGGCGAGGCATACAGCTTTGAATCAGTTTAAGTTCATTGATCCCTTAGTTGCTGACTCATACAAAGAGGCACAACCTTTCAACCATTTATTCTTGGACAAAAACGATATAATTTTCTCACAGGTACTATATTTGGTTTCCTTTCATGACATTTCAAATCGTCGAGTGTTATAGGATTTTTGCAAGGTGAGAGCAGCATGAGACATTTATCGAATGTATTTTATCAATGGGATGTGCTGGGCTTGTTAACTCGACCAAATGTACTCCTTCAGCCGTATCATGTTAGTTGAATTGTTTTGCTCTATCTGGGGTCCAATAACTTTCACCTTTTCATTCTTTTTAGTTCTCAAGCTGAAACTAGGGGTGGGAATTTATGACATGACACGATAAGACGGCTGGAACTCAACACCAAGTTAGCAGGTTAGGCTTGACTATTTCTAACACAAAACACGTAAATGACATGACCTGGGAACACGATTGCTAAACAGGTTGGGTTCAACCCGCATAAGTGCATAACCTGAAAATGACATGGTTAACCTGTTTATATATTAGTGTTGACACGTTAACTGGAACAGTCCCGCAAATAACACGGGTAACCTGCTCTACAAGTTAATTGACTATTATTTTGTTTCTTTCCTTTGGTGTTGGTTTCAAAAATTACAGTGTCATTCAGTAGTTTTTTCCTTGAATGCTGAATTTTATAAGCAGTAGTGTCATTCAGTCGTTGAGAATGGCTAATTTTTGGATTGAAATTGGTTTAAAACTTGAAATACAAACAGGTGCAAACGGGTTATGTTAACAGGTTACTGGAATGCAAAGGGTTTTGTGTAATCGTGTCAAGCCGCTTCGTGTTAGGGTTGAAATTCTTGGCACGTTTAGCTTAACATGTCGGCTTAGTGTTGAGGGTTACAAGACACGAACACAACACGACACGATGCCTAGCCCTAGCTGAAATCATTTATCTTACCATCCGTTGATTTTATTCATCATATATTTATGGTTTCTCTGATGGTCAAATATAATGCATGAATATTTGCAGGTAGTAGGATTAGTTCCTTCTATACTATGACACACATATTATAGTAGAATTGCTCTCCCCTTTGTAAGTTTGTCAGGAAGACCCTCCATTGTCTTACCATTGAAATGTAGTTGTTGCTTGAGCCAATATTCTGCTGTAACTTACTATGGCATTGAAATCACTAATGTACGCAAGCTTATTAGTGTCTTTGTGAAGTTCAGTACTTAAGATGTTGTCAGTGTATTCCACTGTATTATTCCTGAGATAAAATCATGTGGTTGGGTTTCAAATCGAATTTTTGTTTCGCCCCTGATAAACGGCTAGTATAGTGCACAATGGAGCTAAGGGGCTACTGCTTTTATTCACAGGTTGTGTACTATCTACAAAGTGAAAATCCCATGCATTTTAAGTAACTAAAGAAGGATTGAAAGAAGGGGAAAGGAGATGACATCACTCCCTCTAAAATGAAGGTGTGGATGTGTTGGCCTCGATGGTCCCTCCGGAGAGTGAGATTTACTCCACAGCTAGAAACTTGGAATGGGAAAAGGCTTGGTTCTTTTTTCGATTGAGGTAGTGTTGCTGGGGGAACAGATTATACATTTTTGTGGAGGCTGGTTTTATGCCTTTGATGACAATGGGATTTATTCCTTAAATGCTTGCTTGGAAGACATGATTATCCGCTGATGACTTGTTCTCTCTGCAAGAAAAAACACTGTTAGTGACCCTCCCGCCGGTGGTTTCGATCAGAGTGCCCTCCGACGGTCAATTTAGGCTCCACTCTAGGGAAAATTATGGATGAGACTAGCTTGTCCGAGAACTCACGAGTGTAGGAAAGAGCACGGAAAACAATGGTTCTCTTTTAGTGCTTTTAATGGTATTTCTGACATGCCTTGTGCTGCCTTTGCTTCCGGTTATTATAGGAAGCCTTTGATCCTCGGCTTGACCCAGAGACCCCATTAATCCACCGAGGTCACTGTCCTTGGCTACTCGCCCTCCTGGGGGAACAGCTAGTCCACCAGGATGGCATTCTTGGCTCCCTTGTGGTGGTCAGTGTCAGTGATTGCTTCACTATCCATCCTCGGTGATTAGTTGATAGGAAGCCGAGAGCTCTCTTTATTATTCAGTTTGTCCTCTTCTTCTTTATTCCATTTGGCGTTTTTTACTTATCCATAAAAAATTCACCCGCAGTTTTTTAGTTAGCAATCAGGAGTTCGCTTTTAAAGTGATATCTGCCTAGGATGTGAAATTACATGAAAGCTTCATGCTCTACTGAGTGTGTTATTCTGATTGTTTTCCATCAGCCATCATCAGGGATGGGATGTTGGACATGATGACTTTATTGATGCATTTGGGATAATGTTGCGTCTGGTGGGGTAAAGTTACCCTTGTTATTCTGCCACTATGTTTGTATTGCAGCATTTGTTGTGCTTGCAAATGTATTGTTGCTATTATCCAGTGTCTTATGCTGCCTTTCCTTTTCACTTTCATCTTTCTAGTGGATGATTTACTAGCTAATTATGGTAATGTGATGCTTTTTTCAGATAATTTATTAGTACATGCTCATTTCAAATTAAGGTGGGAAAAGAGGTTCTTTTGTTTTTGCTTCCAAATGATAGAGGAAGTGGAAACTTTAAAGTTCATTTTTAGTCTGGCATCATTCGCGTTTACTAATTTGTTTTCCTTGGGACATTGCTGAGCAGGGTTCATCTGTACACACGATGAGGATTGATAGCTTTCTCGGCGGGAGACCTTCTCTTTCAAGACTGTTTGATCATAATGCAACAATTACATGTATTAGGTGAGCAGTTGGTGTTTATTCTCTTGTTCCAGGATATGTTGTGTTTGCAAGTCAACGTGCCATTTGATATATACGTGAATGTTGAGACGGTTTTCATGAGTTCTTAAGTCCTAGATTCACTTAATAGCATTGACATTAGCAGAATGTTCTTCGATTGCACTAATTTTTCTTCCAGTTCATTTCTCCCTTTTCTTGGTCCTACATCTATATTCCATGTTTCCTCAGGGACAATATTTGATATAAGTTTTTTATTGATTGTCAAGCGTCCCTGAAGTGCTTCAACTTTCACAAACCTATTCATGACATGTCAATCTGTTTTCACTTGCCTGCTATAGTTACAATAAGTTACTTACTGTGAACTAGTGGGTCTGGAAGTTTGTTTGTAGCATACTAACTTTATATCATGTGTGTCACACGGTCTTGGGTAAAACTTAACACCAAAAGCTAGGTATTGAAGTCAGGGTTCGCACTTGTATATTTAATATTACGTTCATACTTTGGTAGTCACGTGATATGGTACTTCACTTAACACCCTCCCTCCCTCAACAGCACCTGTCCGTGGCCGCAAACGTGCACCCTACCCAATCCTGGTTCATAGCTTTGATATCATATTACAGTCTTGGGTGGAACTCACCCACAAAAGTTAGCTATCGAATAGAGGGTGACCTCACGCTTCTATACTTACTATTACTTTGGTACCCAGGTGATGTGGGACTTCGCTTCACAACGTGTTATTTTATTTTTATTTTTTTTGTGGTTTAAATTGGATGTATATTCTAGGGGAACAGGGAAACCGAACTTGGAAAGAGATCAACATTTTTTTTTTATCATAGGTTGCTTTGATTTGGGGAATCAAATTCAGTCCATACATGGGCTTTGATTTTCACCAATTTAATGCATTGTTTGGTGATCACTGGTGATGGAATTTTATGCAGATTGTTTCCTCTAGCGGAAACATCTTTATTTCGAAGGGAGACGCAAAGAAATGATAATGTTTTGGTTACATCAAGCTGTGACCACTCTATTCGTCTATGGTGGAAGGTACTGTGAAAAACAATGTGAAGTTAAACTGTTTCAGCATGCTGCATTCTAAGATATCTTTCTTTCTTTCTTTGGTTTTTGTTTTTGGATCTCCTTCTTAGATTTATTGTTGATTGAATCTGTAAAGTATCCACACATTGATGTACCAAAGAAACATGTGGGTGAACAGCCATATTTTCATGCAAAAAACAATTAAATTTATGATTTTACGAGTACCATTCTGCTTCATGGCTCTGAAAATATGTGACTCAAGTTTCTGGCCATCACTCTATGTAGTTGCTATGTTTTGATTCTAGGGAACTTGCCAAAGATGTTTCAGAGGTCATAATGGTCCCGTTACCACCCTCTCTGATAAATTATTGGGTGATGGGAGTGGAAAAATATTTGCCAGTGGAGGTGTAGATGCCACTGTTCGCCTTTGGTCCCTCAGTTCTACAGGAAAACGTGGCCAGCAAGCTTTGAAGGCTACACTGTACGGGCATGATAAAGCCATAGTGTCCATTTCAGTTGCTGGGTATGTTGGTGTTCCTTGATATAAGTCAATGAAGTCGTCTCAATATTTACTAGTTTTAACTTTTACAATGTGTGACTAAGTTAACTGTACTTTTGGCTCTTGATAGTTTGTTGCCCTTCAACATTTAGCTAATCATGAAAGTTTGCCTTTAGCCTTTTACAATGCATGTATGTTGTGTTCTTCCTTCTTCCAGGCACAAAAGCTCTCTTTTGGTGAGCATATCAAAATATTCCAAGGTACCATCGTCTTGTAGTGCAACTTTTTTGCTTTATGATTTTCAGTACGTACAGTCTGCCATCAGGTTATTCATCTGGGAATTCTGTTTATTGTCATATAGGTAAGAGTTTGGGATACAACAACTGCATCATCTGCTGTTCGCTCTTCTTGCTGTGTGGGGGTCACTTCTGTGCCTGGTGCACCTGTGGGTATGAAATGCCACGAGTCCTTGGTCTATGTTGCCACTGGTTCATCTGTTGTAGCGATTGATTTGAGGACGATGCAGAAGGTGTTCACTGCAGCCATCCACCGAGGAGAATTGTTTTCATTTGAAGCTTTGCCCTCAAAATCCTTAATCTGCGCTGGTGGTACTGACAGGTAAATCTTGGATTTTTTAATGAAGTTATAGGTTTGTGCTGTTTTATTGCTTTTTTATTTTTTACTTTCTACTGTGGGGTTTTCCTTGCCAAGCTTGGCTGTTTGCTACAATCGGTATTATCAATCCTCTTGTTGATCGGTCCAAGTAATGTGGAAAGCTGTGACTACAGAATCCTTCATAATCGCATGCATCCACGTCCAACTCACTCACTATTAGCATTTAGGATTTTGTTTTGTGCCATGAGCGTTTCTTTCCATGCCACTGTCAACTTGGGTGCACTATTTTCTACTACTGTCGTAGAAAACTAAATGAACAGTTTCATTTTCCAAGGATATTTTATGCATCTAATTCTACGTCACTAAACATTGGATATAGTTGAGAGAATACATTTTGAAATGAAAATACAATGAGTTGGTTCAATCGATTTCGGCAATCAAATGTGTTAGTTCTAGGTTTCCATATCTACATTTCAGATAAATGTGCACCATAAAAAACTAGAATTTTTTCCGCATGATTCAATTTACTGAAAATATTTACTCCAATTTTATTGATGGAATCAATTAAGGTCACCAGGGAGTACTTTTGTCATCCTGTTAGCATATCCAGTAGTCCTAATTTCTAATTAAATGCTACTAGATAGACGAGTTCTTAGAAATTAGAATATTCTCGGACTTGAGAATAGGAAAGAAGTCTTGTTGATGGATCCAACACTATTGTAAAGTGGCTGAACTTAGGACTGCTGCTGAATTGAACATCAACTCTTTATGCAGGGCAATGCTGTGGGATATTAGGAGAAGCAGTGAACCAATGACGGTTTTAGACGGGCATACCGGTGCAGTAACACAGCTCCACATGGATCCATACAAGATAGTTACCGGAGGTGTAGAGGATTCTTATGTCCATGTATGGGAGACTGACACTGGTGTCCGAACGAATTCCTTATTTTGTGGATCTCCGGATGCTTCGAGTTCTAGCCCTGGTTGCTCTGCATTGGCTGTCAATGGGTGCAGAATCGTTACAGCTAGTTACCGCGAACTACTGGGTCTTGTACGCTACAGGGACTTCACCAATGCTACTTGCCTTGTTTCATCAGACTTGAGAGAGCACGGTTCGAAGTTCTGGGGTCCACAATCTTACAGCGACACCGATGAATCTGACGGCTGATGAGATTTGCCAGCAGCCGAATTGCAATGTATTTCTCAGTTCCGGTATTGACAGTGTAATGACGGCCTTTCTGCGTTTTCAGATAAAAGTGCTTGTAAGAGTCCAAATGTATTGACAGATTTACCAGCAAGAATCTTTTACAAACTCGGACAATGTACTATCGAGATGAGCAGCTGATATACAATTAGTTCATGTAGTCCAATCTTTCACAAACTTGGACAATGTACTATCGAGATGAGCGGTTCGGATATGATCAGATTAATTCCTGTAGTCCAAACTCGGACTCCGATAAAACTAATCCCCTTTCTATGTCCAACATCCATGTACAGAAATCCATTACTAATTGTTCACTGATTTCTATCCGCCAATTTAATTCTATTCAAAAATAGCTCGAATGCCTTTTTCGCACATATAATTTTTTTCTATGCATAAGAACTCTTTCATTGCCATTATTTGTTATGAAAATGTCGTCCGCATACTTATATTCATCCGTATCCCCTCCATCAATTTTTATTTAAATAAAAAGTCATGTATAAATAATCACCTCTCTACATGATTTCTTCTCCTCTCACTATGCTTCAAGATTTTTCCAAAACTTGTTCCGTTAACAAACAGTCCACTAGGTAGCAAGCCGAATAAAACCGGGTCCAACATCAGCTGCTGTGGTGAAGGAAAATCACAACAGGTTAAGACCTCACGAAGAAAATTCTCTGAGCCTTATAGTGAGAGAGATTCTTATGTGGATCATTGCTTGTTGAGATAAACGATAGAGATATAACCTAAGTCACATAATGCGCATGCTGAAGCAGGAGAAAAAGCGCAAATGCAAGCATCACAAGCTCCTTAAATTCGTGAGACTGATAGCAAATGACACTATTGGAGAATTATGTGACATTGGATGCGAATGTTTTCTGGAGTTCAAACCTGGCCTGCAAAGGAGACGAGTCCTTAAATTTTCCCCTTCTCATAGTAACAAATTTGAAAAAACCAACTACCGGAAACAATAAGTCTACAAACACACTGAAGTTAGAACTGGAAAACTCCTTGGAACTAGGGCTGTAAACGAACTGAAAAGCTTGCAAGCTCGGCTGGTTAAGTAAACGAGCCGAGTGGAGCTCGGCTCGTTCGATAAAAATTCGATTTGTTAAGGGAGGTTTGGCCCATTAAAGAGATTTGTTTAGTAAATGACTAAATTCGGCTCATTAAGAACTCAAGTTTTGGGCTCATAAACAAAGCGAACTCAAACTCGACAAAGCTTTGTCTCGGCTTGTTTACGGCACTACCTTGAACCGGGTCCAACATCTGCTGCGGCGAGGGAAAATCACGACAGCTGCTCGCACCCAATATGACCTCACGATTGATCAAAAAACCAAAAGAAAAGTCAAATCTCCACGAAGACGACGAAGTTTCCCCGACAGAGACCTTTGCAGAACCTGGTTCGGTAGGAGAGAGAGAGAGGGAGAGAGAGCAAAAAATCGAATTTCTGCCCCAAAGTTCGCAATTGATCTGTCTTTCGATTTTTTGTAACATAATAATAAGGGCGGCATCGATGAATTACGTTGTATTTCTATGGATATTCACGGCGGCATCATCGATGCGTCACGCAGTAGCTTCAGCGTTGTTATTACCGTCTGTATCTACGTCCACGTGTCCTCCTCCTCAATCCAACAACGTTTTTCACGATCTGCAGCTTCAATGCCCTCTTACGATCTCTCTGTCTTCGCCCGTTGAGGTACATATTAGTATTAGGTTACAGCTTCCATTTAATTACTCTTGATTAGTTTTTTTTTATCGGCTGTTTGAATGTATTGTTACGGTGTTGATTTTGCTGTACTAGGTCTTATTCTGTTGTTATCGAATTGTCGTTGTAAATATGTGTTGTAGTATGTCTCTGTTTTGGTTGTGTGTTTATGGGCTTTTAGGGTTTTGGATTCGGTGCGTAAATTTACGTCCTTTAAGGGTTGATGGATTTGTAGCTTCCGAGAATGTTGTTGTTCCGTTCGTGTTGAGAAATCGACCGAACAAACAAACCCACGTGCGCGAAGAGTAGTCAAGAACAGAAGCGAAGAACGCTAGATGTGAAGATTTTTGTGTTCCCTGAGTGTGTTGAGTATGCGCACAGCTCACAGGAATTTCCACTATGTATGGAATGAAGAGAGTGCAAGGTTGGCTGCTGCGTATAGCGAGAATGTATAACATAACTTTGAATAGTTTGCGAAGAGCAACCAAATCGGTTCAGGTTTCAGAAGCCCAACAGTTCAACCTCGTTATCTTTCTCTCATTTGAGTACATTTTCTACCGATGAGAGTGAGGCTGAACAAAATCAAGCTCTTTGGTTTGCTGGAATAATGTTGAGCATGGATGGTACGGTGATTTCTTTACTTCCTATTGAAATCGCCATTCACCTAAATTGTAAATAATGAGTATGTGTGATGTACATTCTTCTTCAGCATGCCAAACATCTGAATGACCATTTTAAGAGGACCAGTTCAATCCCGGTTTGTTTCAGTGAACCAAAATACTGCCTTGTGGTTCAGGTTGCTGTTAAAATTTGAAGATTAGGTTGACACACACACACACACACACACACACAAACATTAATATAAGCCTGGTGTGGTTGTTTAAATAAATTTAAGGAACACTGTGTTTTTGTATGCTTACATGTAAATAACAGATTTTTTTTAGCAGAATCGCAGCTATGTAGGTTAATGTTTAATTTGTTCAAATATGATCATGTGTGCAAGCAATGGTACTTCGTAAGCATTTGTTCATCCATCCTGTATTTGTGAATTGACTGCCCTTGGCAGTCATATCGCTAGGATGATGCACAATTGTATTACACCCTCACAAGCTTTGACTTACGCATGAAGAGCCAAGGGCAGAGCTAGTGGTTCCTTGATTTCCTTTGCACTTTGAGCATGTGTAGATGGTGTTCAGTCTTCACTCTTCCCATACCAGCACGGTGAATACTTATTTGTGAGGATTTCATCTGAGCATGCATCCTCGAAATAGAAGGTTAATGATGAAGGTGTTTTGCATTTCTTTCCAACATCTGAAAGCGCCCGAAGTGCCCCAATAGCACCTATGTGTTAGTGTTCTCAATATTTATCCCGTTTCCTTTGGACCCCCATACCTCATGTTCTATCCTACTCCTTTGTTATATATAGATAAAATGGGGCTTGCTGTGTTTTGCTGCTTATCTCTAGATTTTCATGATTGGATCTGAAGATTCTGAAGGATTTGTTGTTTCCTTTCCATAATTTGCGGCAATTGCATATTAAAGCAAGTATATGAGAACTGATAGTCATGGAAACTTTGTAAACCATGATAGCAGATCAGTTTTTTTTTTTTTTGAGCATTATTATGCAAACCTCCATTTCATTTACCTTGTTGGCAAGAAAGAGAACTTTTTTTCATTTGTAGATAGTTATAGATACCCATCCTGCAGTTATGGTTTTTTTCCTATCGTTATTCTGTCAGTTACAGCTGTTATGATTGCAATAGTGTTTGGATTTTATGTTTTGTACTTTTCCTCAGTAAAAAGATGAGATGCTACACTTTTGTTTAATTGCCACCATGACTTGCTTAATTACAACTACTGAATCGGAATTCCACATAATTTGTGATTATATTGACATGTTTTGCGCTTCCTTTTCTTACACTTGCATAGTTTTCTCAATAAGCAATCTCAATACATTGGCAATTGTACTTAAAAAAAAGTGGTCATTAATCCTCGTCAGCAACTCAGCGGTACTTTTGAAGCTCTGTTGTTGAACTTATAAATACCAAAACATCCAGAAATCTTTTCATGGAATTTATATTGGTTCAAATCAAGTTCTGCTTTGTATCTTTTCGGTTATGTTATCAGTGGCAATTTTTGTTGGTAGAGGCAAGAATGGAACAAGTGATTTCATTAGTATCATGGGTTTGAGATTTGTCCATGAACTAGTTGAGCTAGATGATACCATGCAGATTATTGGAAATTGTTTACTTGAATTTGCTATGTATTTATGTGCTTATTTATTTATTTATTTTTGAAGATGGATGGGAAATCCCTTGACGGGGTTTTGAGCTCTACTCAGACAAACGTATATATTGCTGTTTTGTTCTATGGCTCCTCGTGTCCTTTTTCAAATGCCATTCGAACCAAGTTTGCTGCCCTCAGTACAATGTTTCCTCAAATCAAACATGTAATGGTCGAACAATCTTCTGCCATGCCAAGGTGGGTTTTCCTTCTTAGGATTATTTGCATATTTACAAGGATGATATCATGTTCAGTCAAAGTGTGATCCTTGAACATAAATAAAATTGCACATCCGTGTTACATCGACTCTTAAATTTTCCTCACAGTATTTGCACTAAAGCCTGATTTGTAGAGGATAGGTGTCGGGCCTTCAGTGGCTGGTAAGGTGGGGGGTACAGACCTATGAGATCTAGGCTTGAGGTAGGGACCAGAGCAGGGGCAGCACTAGCACGTGCCACCCCCAGTTTCAAGCAAATTTTTATTTCACACCAATGGATTAGGCAATTGACGGTGTCCTAACAGCTCGAATTTTACACAATTGAGAAATAGCGATTTAAAAGATGAATGGTTTGGATCATAAAAAAAATATCTCAATGACTTTCATCTAAAGACCACTGGAGAACTGAATCAAGCTTTTGTTTTTGTTTTAATAAAAAAAAGTCCAGGAGAAAGCTTGACTTTACACAATTACACTTCACCTTTCTCTTCATTTTTTTTAAAAAAAGTATACAACAACACCGGTGCACTTCCGTTAAACAGCACCATCTCAATCTAAATCCTGGCTCTGCCACTTGACCAGAGGTCTGAGATATGATGGGTTTTGTATCACGGGATCTCGAGGCCGCATGGATATGAAGACCGAAGAATTGTCCTTTAGTCAACGGGTTTCCCTCTCACTCTAAGATTGGTCTGCGGTCTAATCTGGGGCTTAGGCCTTCAACAAACCCTTGAGCTCAAGCCTTCGATGCCGATCCTCCTTTTCTAGGCAACTTGGGCTCTGCCTCCAACCAAGTATAAGCCGTTAACTAAACTAAGGAGTGGGTTGTCCTTCAGCTGGGCCTGTGGCCCTGTAGGCTACCTCGATATGGAAATTTGGTGGTTTGCAGAAAACACCTTTGTATTCCTAACTAAGTAGATGTAGTTGGTTTGACTTTCGAGTTCTTTGGATTTGTTATCATCAATCCTTTAATTTAATTTAAGGAATAACCTGGTGGATCTCAAAATCTGTCTACTCAAGGCAACCAAGTAAATAAAGGGAAGGGAGCTATTGTATTTCCATTCTCTGCTGTCTAAATTGACATTTTTGTATTCCTCATTATTTGTTTTGTTTGTTATATCTGCAGTGTCCTTTCAAGATACGGAATTCATAGCGTGCCCTCCATATTGGTTGTGAACCGGATGGTAAAGACTCAATATTATGGTTCAAAGAATCTTTCGTCCTTTGTGCAGTTCTATAAGGGAACTACAGGTAGTGCCTTTGGATGAATTACTTGGCCATTTTATTTTTTTTTTGATCTTCGAATTACTTGGCCATTGTGTACCCCATTTCTGAAGTTTGTATATCGGAAGAGAAAATGTTTGAATCCCTCGTATCCACATCAAAAGATAACCGCAGGTTCTTAGCATCTAAATGAAGCTAGGTCATTTACGTTACTTTTTTTTTCCTCGTGTCAGCTTCCACTTCCCAATCACTCCATTTATGCTACCTTTGGATCTTGGTTTATTTTCTTTGTGGAATTGGATGTAGATTTCTTAGAGGGAAAAGGGAAGGAAAGCGAAATATATGTAAAGGTTCTCATTCTTCGTTATTTAGGGAAATGATTAGGGGAAAAGAGATACCTGTCATGAAAGTCTGATTTTCTGTCTAATCTCCTAAAAGCATTTTCATATGCAAATATAGTCTAAATGGGTAAAAGAGAGGCAGGTTGGATGTTCATTTTTTGCGCATCATATGTTTTCCTCCTCTAAATACACTATGCTTGTACCCCATGTCTTTATTCCTGTTCAGGTCTTGACCCAATATTGGATTTGACTGAAGATCAAGGGAGCTATTCCGAAAGTGGTCTGAAATTTCTGTACCGTTGGAAAGGGAACTCTGCAAAGGAGATCTTGATGATGGAACCTTATCTAGTTT
Source organism: Rhododendron ovatum (assembly GCA_019656835.1). Taxonomy (NCBI): domain Eukaryota; kingdom Viridiplantae; phylum Streptophyta; class Magnoliopsida; order Ericales; family Ericaceae; genus Rhododendron; species Rhododendron ovatum. Next base: position 35,641,454 of record CM033800.1, on the reverse strand, counting down.
TCTCCGCGCTATTCCTCTTCTTAAGGGTGTACCTATATCTCTTCCCAAGGATGATATCTAACTTAATTGCTTTATGGTTTGCTTTTGTCCCACGCCTAAATATGGGATTCCTTGGAGAGTTGAGCCATCTTTTGGGGCGAGTTCTCCATGTGATTGATTTTCAGAAGGTTTGGAGCAAGCTGAGGCGGTGTAAAACCAGAAACTTGCATAACGGAGCTAGGAGTGCTAGGGTTTGGGCCTCATCCTTGGCATCTGTGTCCTTGGGAGAGACTTCCTCGGGAAGATTGGTTCCCCTTGGGGATTCCTAAAAGGAGGCGTGGTTTCACTGAACAAATTGTCCGATAAACCACTGAACAAATTGTCTGAACGAGGACGTACTTGACTTGTTGAGGAGCGTACTTTTGTGACACGATCACGGAGGGTTTTCACTTTTGATAGTCGTTCTTTTCTTACGTTTTTGATTTCTTGTCCTTTCATAAATGTATCAGCAGAACTGAAGGAGTTTCCTAGGGTTATGCGGGATTCCCAAGACAGCAAAGATGTATATTCAAGAATTGAGAACATTCATCTCGTCTTTTAATGTATATTACTAGTATTTTTGCACTCTGGGGCGTGTTGTATTCTAAAATAAACGCGGATTACCCTCTATAACTACCTACTGATCAGCCCGCGTTCCATTTCATCCTTTTAGGGAAAGGAGCAATGGTGTATTAATTTGCTGTTCTGTAACAGGGCTAATATTGAAGTGGCAGTACTTTTCTGTCATCTAGTTTGTGTTCTGTCGTATTGACAAGGTAATGTGAAAATGTGTTCAAGATGTGGAAATCTCGAGGCGTTACTCGACGGATTGGAACACATAAACACGGGGGTACTTGGACCTGGAGCCAGTCGCGGCAAATGCGTGGAACTTCGTGAACCCCCACTTGTGCCTACAAGAACACCACACTTTACACCACACTTTACAAAGAATAAGCATTATCATAGATTCTATAATGAGGCTTTCAATTCGTGAATTCATTACCACTGTATACTTGAGACAAGCCTTGGAATTGAAGAAGAAAACGATCTCCACATTGTTGTGATTTTAATCTTTGTATTATGATTTAGAATTGAAGAAGAATTCAATTCTCAAAACTTTCCAGAGTCGTATAGGCGTGTCATAGGTGCGTTTTTGAATAATTGTGGATTGATCAGCATTGAGTATGTTCTCTTAAGGGCGTGTGGATTACTAATATTGAAATAGAAAGACTTCAAAAAGTTGAAAAGTCTTGGGTCATTTGACGACGGAGGAAACTTACTATTTTTTAGTAAAGAATAAGTGGCCAATATATGTTAAATTTTTTGTTTTTGAAACATATGACACTCATGTTTGAAACTAGACTAATGTTTTACGTTTAGTGAATGAATAGTTACGCAGAATTCCGTGATAATGCTTACACATAATCTGTTTTTCTAGATTGATGCTTAAATGTTTTTTAAGGTGACTAGATTGTTGAATTTCCAGCAAAATATGAAGATGGATTAACAACTTTTTCTTACACAATTAACAGAATCACTGATCGCAATTCGCAAGTCTTCACTCTCTCTCTCTCTCTCATCTGTGCCTTGGCAAGTCATCGCTCAAGTCAATGACTACAACATTTTGGAAGTGAAGAATATTCAGAGAGGAAGAAAGACTGGAAAAGTTATTAGTCTCTCTCTCTCTCTCTCTCAGATCTGTGCCTTGGCAATTCAATGACTACCACATTTTGGAAGTAAAGAATACTCAGAGAGGAAGACTAAAGACTGGAAAAGTGAGAGACACTCTTGGCTTGCTTGACTCCTAGTGCCGGGGTCAACAAGTCGACCCAAAAATCTTTTTAAAAACCCCTCTTGAGCATTGTTCACTGCATCCATTGCTCAATATTTTGCCGCCACAAAAGCCACACATTAAATAATGGGCAACAATACCATATCCTCTTCTATTTATTCTGTTATGCTCCTAGCAATCAGCATGGCAGCTTGTGTTAGCACATTTGCAGTTCCATCATCTGCAAAATCATCGTCGTCTTCGTTTTCATTTTCAGCAGAGGCGGAAGCTCTGCTGAATAGTGGTTGGTGGGGACACGTTTCATTGACAAACTTTTCTTCGACAGATCATTGCTACTTGAAAGGCATCACTTGCAATACAGCAGGAAGTGTCGTTCGGATGGAAGTTCATTTCTTTTATTCATCCGGAAGGCTTTCAAACATGAGTTGGTCTTCCTTGCCAAATCTTGAATATCTTGATCTCAGCGACTCTGGCTTAATTGGGGGAATTCCGGGTGAAATTGGTACTCTCTCCAAGCTCACCCACCTTGACCTTTCTTCCCTTTCTCCTTCTTCTTTCAACTATTATGATCCTCTAAGTGATTTCTCTAGCTTGGAGGGGGGAATTCCGGGTGAAATTGGTAATCTGTCCAAGCTCACCCACCTTGACCTTTCCAACAACTTTAGAGTTCAAGGTGTTCTGCCTCCGAACCTGGGAAACCTCACCCAATTAGTCCACCTCGACTTATCGAGGACTGATATCGGAGGTCCAATCCCCTTAACTATTGGTAATTTGAGTGCTTTGGCCCATTTGTCTCTGTATTTTAATCAACTCAGCGGCTCCATCCCTCCAAAAATAGGGAACCTAAAGAATTTGGTGATGATGGATATGGGTTTCAACAACCTTCGAGGTCCAATCCCTTCATCTATTGGCCATTTATCTAATTTGACCGATTTGTATCTCGATGGAAATCAACTCAGCGGCTCTATCCCCTCATCTATTGGCCATTTATCGAATCTGTCCTATTTGTTTCTCGGTTCAAATCAACTCAGCGGCTCTATCCCCTTATCTATTGGCCATTTATCTAATCTAACCTATTTGTATCTCAGTTCAAATCAACTTAGCGGCTCTATCCCCTTTTCTATTGGCCATTTATCTAATCTCACCCATTTGTATCTCAGTTCAAATGGACTCTGCGGCTCAATCCCTTCAGAAATAGGGAACCTAAAGAATTTAGAGTGGATGAATATGAGTTCCAACATCCTTAATGGTCCAATCCCTTCAGCTATTGGCAATTTGGTAAATCTGTCCCATTTGTATCTCCATTCAAGTCAACTGGACGGTCCCATCCCTTGTGAAATAGGTAAGCTACAGAATTTGGTTAAGGTGGATATGAGCCATAACAACCTTCATGGCCCAATTCCTCGAGAAATAGGGAATTTGTCAGGTTTGACTTATTTGAAGTTAGATAGAAATAACTTTGTTGGAACCATTCCCAATGAACTTGCATATTTGCATCGACTGGAGTACTTAGATCTCTCCCAGAATAATCTCTCTGGAAAAATCCCGTATAAGCTTAGATTTGCACCAATTACTCTCAACTTGTCATACAATCGTCTGGACTGCCAAATCCCAAATAGATCTCCAAATGGGTGTCCAAATGGGGTTTGCCGTAAAGACTTTAATTCCTCCCATTGTTTTCCCTCCGTGGCAAATAAAGGAACGAAACTTGGTCTTTTCGTTTCTCTCCCAATCATAGTATCCCTTGTTTTGCTTGTGTTTGTTGTGTACTTTCGTTACCGTAAGACCCAAAAAAACGTACGTGAATCAAAAACAACGAAACATGGGGATATTTTCTCCATATGGAATTACGATGGCAGTATTGCATATGAAGACATCATCAAAGCAACAAATGACTTTGATGTCAAATATTGCATTGGAACAGGTGGATATGGCAGCGTCTACAAAGCTCAATTGCCAAGCGGCAAAGTAGTTGCCTTGAAGAAACTTCATCGGCTAGAAGCAGAGCACCCTGCTTTTGACCATTGTTTCAGAAATGAGATCCAAATGTTGACTAATGTACGACACAGAAACATCCTGAAGCTTTACGGATTTTGTTTGCACAACAAATGCATGTTCTTGGTGTACGAGTACATGGAAAAAGGAAGCTTGTTTTGTGCTCTTAGATTCGATGTTGAAGCTTCTGAAATTGGATGGACCCAAAGGGTAAACATCATTGAAGGAATGGCACATGCTTTATCCTACTTGCATCATGATTGCACTCCGCCAATTGTTCATCGAGACATATCTAGCAACAACATTCTGTTGAATTCTCAACTCAAGGCTTTTGTTGCCGATTTCGGAACTGCGAGACTGCTGAATCCCGATTCGTCGAACCAAACTGTAATTGCTGGGACTTATGGATATATTGCACCAGGTATGGGTACTAAATATGTTTATTGAAGCAAAGTCCTTCAGTTATTTTTAAAATCGATCTTCGTGTTTGTGCAGAACTCGCCTATACCATGGTTGTGACGGAAAAGTGCGATGTTTATAGCTTTGGAGTCGTGGCACTAGAAACGATCATGGGGAGGCATCCGGGAGACCTCCTATCGTCCTTGACGTCGCCTCCAAGCGAAAACATGATGATAACCGATGTCCTAGATTCGCGCCTTCTGCCTCCAACTAATCCGATAGTTGCGGGGGACATTGTTCTAGTTGCTACAATGGCATTTGCATGTTTACATCCTCAGCCCAAGTCCCGACCGTCGATGCTACGCCTGTCTCAAGAGTTTCTTTCTCGTCGGAAGGCTCTGGCAGCACCCCTTCATATAGTATCATTGCGGAATCTGTGGAATCGGAAAATGGACTTTGTCCACCAATCAAATGAGCAAGTGATCAGTGCCCAAGTTTGAAAAGAGATTTTTACATCCTTTTTCTAGCCTTAGTTGTTATGATTATTGTGAATTTATTTTAAGTGAAGCTATAAGGACCAGACTGTTCCTGGTTTGTCAGTGAACCAAACACCTTATGGTTTATGGGTCATGGTTTGTTGTAGGGGCGTTTTTAAATGATTGTTGATGGATCACCAAAGAGCGTGTGAACACGGGTCATTGTACAGGGACCGATGTGGTACCGACCAATTGTGGGATCCAGTTTGGGGTCCCTCACAATTGATGCAAACCGTAGATTAGTTTTTTAAGTTTTTTGGAGAATCCCTGTAATATTTTAGATCAATTGTATAAATGTAAGCGCATGATCCACATGCAAATGCTTCTTTTAAAATTAAGGATCGTAAACTATGAAACAAAAATTGAATATTGGATCGAGCACTTATAGTTATCCGATTGACCTAAAATTTTACATGCTTATTGAAAAAATATTAAAAAATAATCGACGGTTTGGATCATTTGCACAGGACCCTGATGTGGGGCCGTGCAAATTGGTCAGTCCCCCATATAAGACTACTCTACCCATTATTGAAAGAGAGAGACTTTAAAACTTGAAAGGTCTTTGTTTGGAAGTTAAGGAACTTGGGAGAAAAGAAGAAAAAGGAAAATCGAGAAAAATGAGAGGAAAATTGTACTATCCACAATTCTATATTGGGAAATTTATAGAAATCGTCCTCCAAGTTTCATTCGTTTCTCATTTTCATCCTCCAAGTATCAATTGCAACTACTTTGACCTCCAAGTTTGTTTTTTGTTCTATGTAGGTCCAATTGATAACAGATGTGGGAAAATCTGACGGAAAACTTGGGATTGAGGGTAGTTAGGACATTTCATGTCATTTTTCTTGGACAAAATGGTATATCTACTCTGTTCCCGCCAAACTCAGAGGAGGGCAAACTTGGTGCCCTAAAAGTGGCACCAAAACCTTACTTTACTCTTATTAATTAAAGGCCAAAAAGGGAAGCTCTTTACAATGGGGAATCTCTGTGTAAAGGACAGAGAGTAGAGAACAAGCTAGCTTTCAAAGAAGGGTTTTCAAAATGGCCATTCTTAGGGTTAGAAAAGATGCACCAGTTTATGGTACGTTGGTATTTAATATGGTAGCACGGAAAAAATTGGCATTTAATATTGTTTGGTGGTGCATTTAATATTGTTTGCAAAGACTAGATTTTTGTGCTTTTGAACTTTTTACTCTTCTTTTGGATTTATATTGTCTTTTTTAATTTGGATCGACACTTTTTATGCATATGATAATAATGCATTGTGGTCCCTAGTCCCCACCTCGTCTGCATGTTGTTGACCATGGCAATTTTTATGCATATATGACAGAAAAAAACGATGCTGTACACTTCTCCATCAAGATGCATTATGATGGAAAGCTTGTGGTTGGTATAAATACTAAGAGATATGTTAGGGGTAAAGTAGCTTTCTTTGACTGGGTGGATACTGATTACATGGGAATGATAGAATTGAAAGACATGGTTAAAGAGTTGAATTTATTTGGCTCAATGACTTAGCACTACAAAGTTCCTGCGAGGGATCTATACCATGGGTTTAGGCACTTGGAAGATGATAGTGATTGCATTGAAATGGTTAAGTGGTCAAATAAAGCAAAACCATTGAGGTGTACATAGAAAACCATTGTAACTTTTCTAATGAAAACCAGCACCTTAAGTACTGCAGTAGTCATTGAGGAGGAGGATGGGGATGGGGATGGGGATGCGGATGGGGATGAAGATGGGGATGGAGATGTGAATCAGGGTGATGGTGATGAAGATTACACACATTCAGGTGATGACACTACAGACTTGGAGGAATTTGTAGATAGTGAAGCTGATGATAGTGAAGATGATAGGCTCTTTGATATACATGTGGACAAAAATGTGGAGTGGAGAGGGCTGTCCATGGGAAAGGGAAAAGAGCCAATGAGTACCAAAGCAAATGACAATGAAGACTTAGATGCAGAGGGTCAATCTGATGAGCTTGTCAGCCTTTAATGGTCTTCTGATGAGGAAGCTAGAGAAGAACATGATCAGTTTAATCCAAACACGGACATGGCAGACCCAAAGTTCAAGGTTTGGATGATTTTTTCAACATGCAAGTTGTTCAAAGATGCAGTTAAAGAGCATGCCATAAAGACTGCAAAAGCCATAAAGCTTGTCAAGAATGATTCCCGTAGGGTCAGGGCTGTTTGCAAGAAGCCATGTCAATGGTCCTTGCTTGCATCTAAGATGCAAGGTCTTGATAGTTTCCAAGTGAGGACCTACGAGAACACACACAATTGTAAAAGGGTTTTCCACAATAGACAAGTCACTTCTACATGATTGTTAAACAAGTATGTGGAGACCCTTAGATCTAATCCCTCTTGGCCAGTTAAATCCATGAAAGACCAAGTTCAGAAAGATCACAAGGTGAGGGTATCTAGGTCTCAACTGTACAGAGCAAAGACAAAGGCCATGGAGATGATTGAGGGTAGCCGTGTGGAGCAATATGCCAAGCTTCCAGACTATTGTGAGGAGCTTAGAAGGACAAACCCTGACACTACTGTCATCAAGAAAACCATAGAAGATGAAGAAGGTGGAGGGAATTCAAGGTTTGAGAGATTGTACATTGCTTTAGGGGCTTACGAGCAAGGTTTCATGGCTGGTTGCAAGCCAGTCATTGGGTTAGATGGATGCCACCTTAAAGGCTCTTACAAAGGGCAATTGCTTGTTGCTGTTGGGATGGATGGTAACAACCAGACATATGCAGTTGCATATACTGTAGTTGAAGCAGAGAACAAGCCAACTTGGAAATGGTTTCTTGAGATCTTATCTGAAGATCTTAATATAGGCTGCAACCCCAATTTCACTTTCATATCAGACAAACAAAAGGTAAATCTTAGTTTAATTTCAAAAGTTTTTAGTTTTTCATGTATGCTAGTGTTTTTAGTTTAACTTTGCAGGGTTTAATTGTTGTTTGTGGAGAGGTAGCCCCATATGCAGAACACAGATTCTGTATAAGGCACTTCTACAATAACTTCAGAGAACTGCACAAGGGGTTACATTTGAAGGAGCCGTTATTCAATGCAGCTAAGGCTACTCATGTGGCTAGATTTAACTTCCATATGGAAGAAATGAATGCAGCTGATGAGGGGGCAGTAAAATGGTTAGCTGATCACCCACCTATGTACTGGTCAAGGTCCCACTTTAGGACATTAAACAAATGTGATGTTTTGGACAACAATAGGTGTGAAAGCTTCAATGATACCATTTTAGATGCAAGGTCAAAAACAATCATCCCAATGTTAGAGAGATAAGATTCATTATGATGGAGAGAATGCAAAAAAGAAAAGAGAAAATGAGGGAGCACACTGATGTTCTATGTCCTAGCATCAGGTCTAGGCTTAATAAGAGGTTAGATTACACAAGTGCCAATTGTGTGGCTGCATGGTCAGGGGAGAGAATATACCAAATTAATTGCTTTAGTGGTGAACAAGTCACAGTGGATCTTGCATCCCACACTTGTACATGTAGGAAATGGGACCTCATTGGCTTTCCATGTGCTCATGCAATTGCAGCCATTGAGTTCAATCATGAGAATGTAGATGAATATGTTTCCCATTGGTTCACAAAACAGACTTACATGGCTAGCTATGAGCCAATAATCTATCCAATGAATGGTGCAGACATGTGGCCCAATACAGGTGTGATTGGACCATTGCCACCAAATATTAGAAACAAGCCAGAAGACCTAAGAAACTGAGGAAGAGGGGACTTGATGAACCACAGACAGGCACCAAGTTGAAGAGAAGAAACACCACAACCACATGTGCCCAATGTGGTATGCTTGGACATAACAAGAGAACTTGCAAAGATCAACCTGTTACTCAAAAGCAGGGTACAACTAGGAAAAAGCTTCCAGTGAGTTGAATTTCTTATAATTTGAGACTTTCTTAATACATTTATGTAGTCAATGTTTAAAAGATGTTTAATGTATATGGACAGGTCAAAAAGAAGACGAGCACTGCAACAAGCGTGCGAGGAAACCAACTATTGGGACCACTAGGACCAATGCCAGCCAACCAGACATGAGAACCAGTGGCAGCCAACCACAAGCAGCAATGGGGAGTGATGGCCAAAGGAAAGAAGTCCCTCAAGTTGTCTACACTGCAGCAAACCTCAACCGAGAGAGCTTGAGGTCAAAGGTGGCTTAGTATAAGGGCACCACCACAAGGAAGCTACGTTGGTTTTTCGTCATCAAGTTGCTCAAGTGGTGTAGACTGTGTTTTTTTGTCTTTTTTTTTTGTGTTGGATATGGCTACTCTTTTGGACAGTTTGTTTTGTCATGAAGTTACTAAAGTGGTGTAGACTTTGTCTTATGAATTTTAATGTTGGGGACAAAATCTTTTGTAATGTTGTTATGGGGTATTAGCCAAACGCTGTCTTATGGTTTATGAATGCCAAAGGTGGCTTGCTTTGTGAATCTGTTTTGGCATTTTGCATGCCTGTTCAGTGTATCAGTTTTATGTCTTACTTTTGTGGTTCTGTTTTTAGTTTTGTTCTGCTGCTTGTATGGTCAACTGAAATCTCTAAGTACTTGTTTAAGGTCTCATTCTGCTAAAATATGCTGCAATTTACCATGTCCTAAATTCATCTCATTCTGCTGCAATCTGCTGCAAGTTTTGAGGCTATATTATGCATGCTAGTCACTTGGATGACCAGAATTGAAAGCTTCACTAGTCACTAGACACATGACTGCAAATTGGTTCTCATTATACAGCAAAATTGATTCTCATTATGCTACAAAGTCATTGCAAGTTCTGTGGATATAATATGCTGCTAATTAAATTAGTACTCAAAACAAATCACAAATGTAGGTTTCAAAAAAATTTCGGCAAAGTCTATCCTGTTTTTTGGTCCTAGCCCAACGTCTCGCGTCTTAGTCAGCACAACAATAACAACTGGAACAACATAAGGCTACGCACAAGCCCACGCTAGGCATTTCTCATTCTAAATCACCATTCACAAGCCACATTCATAAGCAAAATTCTTTGCCAAATTATCCATTCACAACATAAACCATAAAACCATATAGTCACACAAATAGGCTACAATCGAAGTTAGATTTCACAAATCTCAAACGAGATACTACAACTTGATATTCCAAATTACAACAAATTGATCATTTTTCTTAGCCTTTGATTCACTTGAATAGCTTCTCTGGGGTATTATGTCAAGCGGGAGACATGCTCTTGAACAGCGTGTGGCATCTCGAAGTTGTTGAACTGCCAAGCGGAGTCATCTCTGTGCTAATACCTCTCTATAAATCATCCCGGTCGCTGTAGCTTTTTAGGATTTTTCATCCAATTTTCCAAACAAAAACCCTTCTTTTGTTGGCTCCAAGCATCTTTGTTTGGAGAAAATGGGTCCAACTTCTACCTCTTTTGTGAACTCATCTGCAGTAACAAAATGCAAATGCAAATGGGTTTCCCTCAAGATTAGCCGAAAACATTTTTTTTAAATGACATGTATGAGGTGAATATAAAGATGATTTAGGTAACTATAGAATAAAATGTAACTAAAGGGAGGAGACCTGCGATAAAAGTTTTGCTAGATACTCTACGCCCACTTTGTGTGCCAAGTGCCCATACTCAGGACTATATTCAAAATATTCCTGCTCTTGTTTACCAAAAAAAAAAATAAAAATTACTCCTGCTCCTTCCCATATACTAAATTTCTGGTTGTATCCTAGATAACCAATGGATACATTTAAGTAGATTCTCATAAATAAAATGGATGAATTATGCACATCAGTGGAGTGATCAAACTTTATAAAATTGATTTTCATTCCCCATAATCTTCCTTATCCAAAACAACATACAAGAACAGAGGAAAAGGTATTTGGAATCTAACCATTCTGGGTTGATACTGGTTATCAAGATATAGGTGGCAGAAAAATGGGAAATTCACGGCCCTCTAAGATACTCCCTCCGTTCCTAAATGAGAGTCCATCTTTGGAAGTCCAACTTTTTTAGGGGACATATAATCATTACACCTACTTTTCACTATTACCCCTATATTCTACCTATTTTACACCATTTGTATTCAAATAAAAGGGACACTTTTGGAATTTTATCAAATTTTCACTTCTATTTTTGGAAAGGGACAATCATTTTGGAACATCCCAAAATGGAATAAGGGACTCTCAATTTGGAACGGAGGGAGTAGAGTTTTTCATTAATCCATTATCAGGTAGAGGTAAGTTTGTACGATCCGGGGCTATTAAATTCCACAAGTTCTACTTATTCTGCTTTCTACAACCAATCAAATAGAATTAAATACGAGAAAAAAATAAAACCCTAATTTTCGAATTAGGTTGGGATTTTTTTTCCACCAACTCAGCAACTCAGTTAAGGATACTAATTGAGAGAGAGAGAGAGAGAGAGAGAGAGAGAGAGAGAGAGAGAGAGAGAGAGAGAGAGAGAGAGAGAGAGAGAGAGAGAGAGAACCGGTGTTGGTGGCGGTCGATGGCGGTGAGGGAGCCCTTGGTGGTGCTGGGAACAAAGGAGTGGAATCTTCTCTGTTATTGCGAAAGTGGGGAGGAAACGGGAAGGGGAAAGCAGATATACCCTTTTTTTTCAAGGAAAAGAACACGAAATGTCCTAACTGCCCTCAATCCCAAGTTTTCTGTCAGATTTTCTCACGTCTGTCATCAATTGGACCTACATAGAACAAAAAACAAACTTGGAGGTCAAAATAGTTGCACTTGATACTTGGAGGACGAAAATGAGAAGCGGATGAAACTTGGAGGACGATTTCTATAAATTTCCTTTCTATATTTTTCTATTTTCTCTCTTCTTTCTCTCCAAACCAAACAATGGGAGAGATTTTTTTTTTTAATTTTCCCACCCTTTCTCTTGGCAATTGCATTAGAAGGGTAGAAGGAAAATTCGTACCATGAATGACAATTATTTCTGAGGAAAGAGCCAATTACTTCATGTGTGTTTACCCATTAATTTTTACAGGAAATCATGTAGAGGAGGGCCAGTTTCAAATTTATATAAGAATTATAGTAGTTTAATTTTATATAAGTTCATCCGCCCGATATTGTTTTGAACATTCTAATACCCGCCCAATCTAAGAATTTGCAAAAAGTAAAGCTACTTTTAGTGACACTTAGATTGATTGTAATATTAATTTATTTTTTAAAATGGATAGGGATGCACATGTCTGAATTTACAATTATATTATATATATGACCGGATTTAGTAATTGAATAGGTTGATTAAAATATATATGATAATATTTTTAAACTTATTTTCACAATTTTTATTGGAAAATTTGATATCGCCTTTCATATGTTGCAAAATTTTGTTCAATGTTTGTCCATTCAATTTTGAAATCCTGCATCCATCTCTAGAAATATTCAAAGTTTTACTCTCAAAAACTTTGGAGGGTTGACAATTGATGATAGGAATTAAATAGTACAAATGTCGTAAAAGATTATGGAATTGAGCAATGCTGAATTAATTTGCTATTCCGTAATAGGGCTAATTTTGATTTCTCTGTTCCTTGTAGTTTGTTTTTTTTGTCTCATTGCCAAGATTATGGAATCGAGCGATGTTGAATCACTGCTAGCAACTCTCTTTCTCTCTCTCTCTCATCTGTGCCTTGGCAAGTCATCGCTCAAGTTAATGACTTCAACATTTTGGAAGTGAAGAATACTCAAAGAGGAAGACTAGAGACTGGAAAACAAGTTGGCAATTAACTCTTTGGTACCATCCCCCATCAACTTGGCAACAAGTTGCATTCTCTTCCAACAGTGGATCTTTTCCTAACTATAAGCATTGTGTGCAGAAATCAAGGGTTGGAGCATCTCAAGAAATAGGTGCACTTCTGAACCGAATCTAGGTATTTTTGTTTCTGCATATGTAATTCATGTCTAGAATTTGTTGTTTTATTTTTTTGAAACACTTCGATGTTTTAATCTTTAAACCTTTGCGAGCACTGATAATCGATGATGGAATATAAGAAGTGTATAACGTATGATGGAACCAAACAAATAATGCCGTGTCAATGAGGCTAAGACAGTAGTTGGCTGATAGTGTATTTTGATTAACAGATGAGTAACTCTCTAAGTCCACAATCATGATCCTCGAACCCTTCATGATAGTGATAGGTGTGAGAATAAGTTGTGTTCTGTAGGCTTGTTTTGAATGACTTACTGTTTACAAACGGTATCTGAAAGAGAGACTTGAAACTACTCAGGTCATTTGATGGCTATTACAAAGAGAATGGTAGAGAGGGAAAATTCATAGCAGTTACTTCATAATTTCACATCACAGTTATGTGAAACATGACTCAAGACAAGTCAACCTCAAGACAAGTTGCTCTCTCTCTCTCTCTCTCTCTCTCTCTCTCTCTCTCTCTCTTTTTGCGCCTTTGCAAGTCATCACTCAAGTCAAGGACTACTACGCTTAGCAAGTGAAACACGGCTCCATAGTTTATTACTTACCAAACTGTTTTGGCCAAATTTAAAAAAGAAAAACAAACAGTTTTGGCCATTAAAGCTAAAATATTATTTTTTGGGCCTTAGTTACATTTATGGTGGATCTCAATTGGGTCAAATTGGATTTGGAAGGGCTGATTGGGATTAATGGGCTACATTAATATTTGGAGTATGACCTAATTAGTCGAGGCCCAAATTAGGTTTTAGATCTGGGCCCATTCTTAAACTTAGTCGGCCCAATTGAGTTAAAGCCTATATTAGGTTCAAGCCTTGGCCCAATTAATTAAATTTTGTACTAATTTTTTAGGCCTATTTAGCCTAATTAGGCCAAGATTCACTTACAGGTTTGGGCCCATTTAGCCCAATTGATTAAATGCCAATATTCATTTTCATGTCTGGGCCCAATTTTTGAATTTATTCAGGCCTGAAAATGAAGAGGTCCACATGAATATGGTGGGATGAAGAGTAGGGAATAAACTCTCTCAGGCTTGGGGGACCCACCACCTAGGATCAAAAGCCAATTCAAGAAGGATTGGCATTCAAACTAAAGAAGAAGGCCATAAGCTGCTTAATCATGCTTGGAGGAGCAGCTCAAGGCCTAAGCAGCTCAATCAGGCCTGCATAAGTAGCTCAATCACGCCTACACAAGTACCTCACAAAGCAGCTCAAGGGTAGCTAGGTCAAGAAGGCCATAAGCTGCTTAGTCGTGCCTGCAGAAGTAGCTCAAGACCTAGATAACCATCATCCTTCAACATGAAGCAAGGCTTAGGACACATGACAGTCATTCATGGAGACAGCCCAAGCAGCTGCAAGCAGCTCAGGCCTATAATGTTTTCTCTAATAACTTACAAGCAGGTCACAAGCAACTTAATCAGGCCTACACAAGCTACTCGCAAGCAACTTACTTAGACCTCCTTGGTCTTTTATTACAAGAAAACAGGGCACAAGTTCCGAAAATTCCTTTTGTCTTGAGTCATCTTGCATAAGGAACAATTTAGAAGCATCAATGGCCCCACCAGGGATGAAAAGTGGCTAAAAAGTCTTGTTCACTTAGTGTTTGAATTTAGGTTTCCTTAGTGTTGTTCACAAGGGACGAAAAGTGGCTAAAAAGTCGTATTCAATTTAGGTTTCCTTAGTGTTTGAAGGATGAGATGCTTCACTTTTGTTTAATTATCACCATTACTTGCTTAGTTGCAACTGCTGAATCTGACTTCCACATAATTCGTGAGTATATTGACAGGTTTGTGCTTGTTTTTGCACTTGCGTAGTTGCCTTAATAAGAAATCTCAATATGTTGGATACTGAACTAGTTGAGCTACATGATAAAAGTACAGATTATGGGACAATTTCCACGTTTACTTCATTTGCTATGTATTTATATGCTTATTGATTTTGATGTCTCTTGAAGATGAATTGATAATCCCTTGACGAAGTTTTGAGCTCTACTCACACAACTGTATATATTACTCTTTCTATGGGTCCTCGTGCCATTTTAAAATGGCATTCGAACAAAGTTTGCTGCCCTCAGTACAATATTTCCTCAAATTGGACATGTGAAGGTCGAAATCTTCAACCGTGCCAAGGCGGCCAGGTTTTCCATCTGATGATTATTTACTTGTTCACGAGGATGATATCTTGTTCAGAAAAAGTATAATCTGATTGATAGCTCGTGCTATATTGACTCTTCGATTTTCTCTGTTGTTGCCTTGTCCTTCAGATATGACTTGCATAAGGCAGTTGGATATGTTTCTGTATCAAGGTGACACCCCTATCCAATTTAATTACCCTCGGGTTTTAAACATTATTTAAGTAAAAAGGAAGCCCACATTAGGGCTTCGTTTGTTTTGATGTAAAATAGTTTACAATGTAAAATTTTTTCATGTAAAATCGTGTTGCAAAAAAGAATCTTTTTTCATGTTATTTTCTAGTGTTTGGTTAGCCATTGGAAAATACGTTTCCCGGCAAAAGTTTAAATTTGGTTTATGCATGAAGGCATCCAAAATTGCAACACAAAGGTGCAGTCAACGGCAAAGGTGGAAGTTTAGTAGAGGAAAGAGGGGAACGCATGATTGTCACCGGCACAAGCACACAAGATTGGAGTCCGGCTCCTCTCCAATCCTCCTAAAATTGGAGGATCCTCCGATCTAGATCCAACGGTTAGGATTTAACGTTACACCCACCTCATTAAAAAGCCAAAGGATTGAGCACATATAATTACATTCCTCCTCTCACCTTTCCAAAGCGGCCCATCAGACAGTCTCAAACTAGATATTTGTTGCCGGATTCTTTTACCGCCGGTGAACTCAATCACTTAGCAAATTAGAGTTGGATTACGGATGAGTTAGGTTTTGGAAAGGAATCGAGGCAGAGAAGGGGAAGGAGATGAAGAAGACAATAAACCTCTCCACCTGTATCTCAGAATTTTAAGATATGTTCATAGCAAATTTGATAGGTCTAATGGTGGGTTTGGGTTTTTGATGTTAGTCTAGGTCTGTGGAGGTGGAAGAATTAGATGGGAACGGGACAGACGTGGCTATGGATTAAAGAGGGGTTAGAGGCAGCATTATTGGCGATGGCTGAGGGAAGAAAGAGGCGAGATTGGCAATTTGGCAGTGGTCGGTTATTGTGGTGGTAGATTGAAGAAGAGGAGGAAAGTTATTAGGTGCTTTTCGTATCAAGGGGAGTCCTTTATTCTTGAACATTGGATGTAATAGTCTCCACGTGTCGCATTATTAATAGGATTGGAGGATCCTCCAATTTTTGGAGAATTGGAGAGGAGCCGGACTCACAAGATTGAAGCATGGTAAAACAACTTATCGCTGTTTTGAAAGTAAATCATTTTCAGCCATATCATGGAAAATATTTTACCATGGAAAATGTTTTCCAATTTTTGTCCAACCAAACAAGGAAAAATAAGTAAAATACTTTATGTCCAAACAAATGGAGCCTAGCTGAAAAAGAAACTTGCACAACGGAGCTAGGAGTTCTAGGGTGTGGGCACGGTCCTTGACCTCAGCTGTGTGCTTGGGGGAGACTTCCTCGGG
Organism: Rhododendron ovatum; assembly: GCA_019656835.1. NCBI lineage: Eukaryota > Viridiplantae > Streptophyta > Magnoliopsida > Ericales > Ericaceae > Rhododendron > Rhododendron ovatum. The sequence goes on along the minus strand of CM033800.1, from coordinate 35,625,182 downwards.
AAGACCGATTGCTCAAGGGGACTCCAAAAATGAAAGCTTGGTTTTCATTTGACAAAAAAAAAATCTGATGAGGACGTACTCGACATCGTTTGTTTAGCTATTGCTTGATAAAACTCATGTAGTTCACTTCAAAGTGATCTGTAAAAACGATCGCCACATCGTTGTGATTTAATTGCATGTTACGTTTTAGAATTGAATAAGAATTGGATTCTTAAACTTTCAATCGTACACGCTTCGTCGTCGGCACATTTTTTGAATGTTTGTTGTCTTGTTGATTGATCACCATTGAGTGATTTCTCTTAAGGGCGTGTGGACCGCTAATATGTGGAAAGTTTTTGCAGGAGAGGTGGTTTGCGAGTAGGACCACGCTGCACATTAGTAAAAGAGAAAGACTACAAAACTTGAGAAGCCGTAGGTCATTTGATTACAATTACATTTGAAGATACAAGGAAAATTCGTACATTTATGAGTTCTCTCTAAGATGTGAAAACGATCACCACATCGTTGTGATTTAATCAATTGTGTTCACATGTATTTCTAGCCGTCAGATCGTGTGAAAATACTAAGATGTGAAAATACTAGATAAAGGAGCAATGGTGTATTAATTTGCTATTCCGCAGCAGGGCCAATACTAAAGTGGCAATACTTTTCTGTGTTTTCTAAACTAGCTGGTGTTCTATTGTGTTGGCCCTTTCCTAGTCGAAAGGCCAAGGATCGAATCCACCCTGGTCACGCTAGCACCACATGCTATGTAATATTCATATGCCTATGTTTTGATGTATTTCTAGCCATCGGTTCATGTGAAAGCACATATATATGGAAATCTCGAGGCATGCCTCGAGGGCTAGAAACACAAAAAAGGCGGTGCGGAGAACCCGGTGCCGATCGCACCCAATGCGTGGAAGACTGAGAGCCAGCACTTGTGCCTAAGGGAAGACCACAATTTACTAAAGAATAAGCTTCATCGATCTTAGATTCTGCAAAGAGGCTTTTCAATTCATCAAGTCATTCTATGCTATTGATGCTTGAGACAAGCCTTTAGTTTTTCAATAAGTGATCTTTCTTCCCCCCAAGATTTACCACCAACTTCAACAGCTCTGAATTAGCAAACACATCCATGTTGTTGTGACAATCCTATGATTGCCAAGGACATTGTTCTAATTGCTACAATAGCATTCTAATGCTTACATACTGAGCCCAGATCTCGACCAATGATGCTAAGCCTGTATCAAGACTTTCTTTCACGTCGGAAGGCTATAGCTTTTCGTACAATTTCGCTACTGCAGCTTTGTAATCGGAACATGGACTTTGTCCACCAATCAAATGAGCAAGTGATCAGTGCCCAAACTTGAAAAGATTCACATCCTTTTCAGTCCTTAGTTGTAATGATCGCAGTATGAATGCATTTTAAGAAAAGGACCAGGTCATTCCTGGTTTGTGTCAGTGAATCAAACACTGCCTTGTGAGGTAATTTAATAATCCCACTATATGTTTGTATGCTTGCAGCCTCGATTTGGAGAAAAATTAATTGTGGATTTCGTTTAAGCCTGCAGCCTCGATATGGAAAGTCAATTATGCAGGTGTTTTACATTGCACTCTAATATCCGAAAGCACCCCAAAAGAATTATCAAGATACTAGTGTTTTTTATTCCCTTTTCCTTTGAAACCTTTACATCTTATTCCTATCCTACTCTTGTCATCTTTTGCGTGTATCTTCAAGTTTTCATAACTGCGATCTAAAGATTTTGGAGTACTTGTTGTTTCCTCTCCAATTCTCGAATTTGCGGTCGATCAGTCCATGTCTATTTTTACTTATTGTGAGACAATGTATCATTGTTGCAATTTTGTTCCACAACAATGCTCAAACCATAATGTTGAGCCGTTACTGCATGGTTTACGAATTTTTCGTGACGCTGTCAACATCTAAAACTACGTGTACGAACCTCTTTCCGTGGATGGGTTCCATGTTTCAATGGAATGGTCATTTCTATGAGTCAGAATGAAATCGATTAAATTCAACAATTAGGACTTTGCATTTTTATTTTGAAATCTCCAGACATCTTGCACTTGCTAAAAGAAGTAGTCCTTGACTTGAATGATAAATTCCTCAGGGAAAATCTTCAATACACACCCTTTAAAGGTGTGTACCATATACACCTATTGTGTGGTTCATATTGTGCCACCTCATAAAAAATTATTTGTAGGACCTGTCATTCATAACATTTTATTTCGTATCATAACTTTTATATTAAAAATTCGTAACTTTTCAACAATATGATTCGTAACTTTTTAGCAATAGATTCGTAACATTTTGAGATTCATAACATTTTGGTGTATTTTAATAAGGGTGCATATGATACACACCCAAATAAGGGGTGTGTATTGTAGCACTTCCCAATTCCTCAGGGCACAAATGAGAGAGAAACTTGAATCATAAAAAGCTGGTGATGTGAAAGCATTATTCATTTGACCGCCATACATTACTTCTGCACAGGTAAATGAGAAGCAGATGATTCTTCCAATGCAAAATTCTGTAATTTTAGATCGAAAGGCTTCCAAAAACAGTGAGTCGAGCCAAAGTCGTCGGCAGTCATCCCAAGTTACTTAAGCCTCTCTCTTGAATACCGCGTATGTGTGGTCCTATATGTAAAGCTCGCTTTTCTTATTAACTTTCTGCACACATTCGCAGTCCACACACACGACATCAAGAGAGCGCAATCAATGGTGGTACTCAAGCAGTCATTTGGAATGCGCCTACGAAGTGCGACTTGTCTCGATCAAACTAATTTCTTACGACATATTCTTCTTTGCAAGTTCTACGAGACGAAGGGTTCGAGGATCATGATTGTGGACTCAGAGTTACCCAATTGTTAGTCATAGAGTCTTGTGGCTGTAAATGAATTGAGCCATTAATTCGTGAACTTTTCGAGGCTTGACTCAGTAAAGACTTGTTTGAATTCGATTTAGTTGTCTACAAATTGAACCGAATCCGAGCAGAGTAAATAGCGGGAGGATTCAAGTATAATTTAACCATTGCAGTCTTCCAGATCAACGAACCCCATACTACCCAATCCGTATAATATTACTAACAGGTATATATAATCTTCTATCTATCTATCTATCTATTCTATTTCTATCTATATCCTATGCAAATGTGTTTAGGCTTCCCAAGCCTCCAAACTTTCATCCCTAATTTTCTAGAGTTTTCATTTTCTCTTAATTTACAAAAATGGGAGAGAGAAAGTAAGGGAGAGGGAGGACATGGGTGGGTGGGAGAGAGAGAGAACCGTAGAAGGAAAAATGAATTCATTGGAACCAGGGGCGGATCCAATGTAGTACCAGGTGGGTCACGTGACCCACCTAGAAAAGTAATAAATAATAGATATGTCAACATATGTAACAAGTTGATGCTTGGTTTAGTGGTTTGGCACCAGGCCAAGGAAGCTGTGGTTGTAGGTTCAAAACTTGGAAACAACATTCATTTTTGTTTTGTTTAACGCTCCCAAATCTCCATTATATATCAATATGTTTTGATGACAGTGTTTCAATTTTTCTCTCTTCCTGTAACTTATAAATTTTATTTTAAAAATTCCTTAAGTACATTAAATTTTGAACATCATTAAAAAGATTATAGGAGTAATTCAATTCTTAAAGGACTAGTATGGATTTTTGAAAATCTGTTATTAGTGTAATCATAACGTGCCATATTTATTTATTTATTTTATATTCTTATCAAGTTTATTTTTCTTGTCTTTTTTTATAAGCTCCGTTACATGATCTTAATTCAAAAATATCATTACTATTTTAAGTGATTTTATAGTTTTCAATTATCGTCAAGAGCCCAAATTTATGGTTTTGCCATCCTAAAATCTCAAGGCTGGATTTGTACTCGAAAGGTGACCCATCTGTATAAAATTTCTGGATCTGCCACTGATTGGAACCATACTCAACGGACTTATATATGTGAAACCACTTCAGTACTTAGATCTCTACGACAATAAAAATCCCAAATTGTCTCTGTTTAGTACCATTTCTCAACTTCTCACACAGTCGTCTCGAGACTCTCGAAAGTCAAATCCCAAATAGATCTCAAAATTGGTGTCCATAAGATTGCTATAAAGCAAAATATTCCTCCTCTTGTTTTACGGTCAATAAAGAAAACAAAAGAAGGATAATTACTTTTGTCCTTTCCCTACTTAGCGCAATTTTCCTTGCCTTACTTGGGTGTGTTGTGTGCCTTTGTTTCCGTACGACCAAAAAACTCCAAAGTGAGGCAAGAGCAACCTAGCACGGGGATATTTGCTCCATATGGAATTACGATGGAAGAATTGCATATGAAGATATCATCAAAGCAACAAATGACTTCGACATAAGATATTGCATTGGAACAAGCGGATACAACAGCGTGTACAGAGCCTAATTGCCAAGTGGCCAAGTAGTTGCCTTGAAGAAACTTCATCGGTTCGAAGCAGAGGACCCTGCGTTCGACCATTCTTTCAGGAATGAGGTCCAAATGTTGTCTAATGTATGACATAGAAACATTGTGAAGCTTTACGGATTTTGTTTGCACAACAGATGCATGTTCTTGGTGTATGAGTACATGGAAAAAGGAAGCTTGTTTTGCGCCCTGAGATTCGATGTCGAAGCTTCTGAAATTGGGTGGACTCAAAGGGTAAAAATCGTTGAAGCAATGGCACATGCTTTATCCTACTTGCATCATGATTGCACCCCACCAATTGTTCATCGGGACATATCAAGCAACAATATTCTGTTGAGCTCTCAACTAGAGGCTTTTGTCTCTGACTTCGGAACTGCCAGACTGTTGCATACCAATCATCCAACCAAACCGTTATTGCAGGCACTTACGGATATATTGCACCAGGTACAGGTACTGCCATTGTTTTTATCAAAGTAAACATCTATGGTTGTTTTCAAAATCCATTTATTTTGGTGCTTTTGCAGAACTTGCCTATACCATGGTTGTGATCGAAAAGTGTGATGTTTATAGCTTTGGAGTCATGGTACTAGAAACGATCATGGGAAGGCATCTAGGAGACCTCCTATCATGCTTGACGTCGCCTCCAAGTGAAAACATGATGATAACTGATGTCCTAGATTCGCGCCTTCTGCCTCCAACAAATCCAATAGTTGCTACAATGGCATTTGCATGTTTAGGTCCTAAGCCCAAGTCTCGACCATCGATGCTACACCTGTCTCAAGAGTTTCTTTCTCGTCGGAAGGCTCTGGCTGCACCCTTTCGTACAATATCATTGTGGAATCTTTGGAATCGGAAAATGGACTTTGTCCACCAATCAAATGAGCATGTGATTAGTGCCCAAGTTTGAAAAGAGATTTTACATCCTTTTCAGGCGTTAGTTTACTGAAATGGCAATACATTTTTGTGTTTTCTGAACTAGCTTGTGTTCATTGTATTGACATGGTAATACAATTAGGCCTTTCCTATTCAAATAGCCAAGGACCGAAATCCACGGTAGTCGTGCTTGCACCATAGGCTATGTAGTGTTCATATCCCTATGTTTCGATGTATTTCTAGCCGAACATATGGAAATCCCCGAGGCATTCCTCGAGGGTTAGAAACACATAAAAACGGGGTAATGCGTGGAAGACTCAGAAACCACACTAGTGCCTAAGAGAAGACCACACTCAACAAAAGAATAAGCATCATCTTATTGAAATAGGATGAGTGTCGCTTTTGTAAACATCCAAAATGGCTTCCAATTCATTCCTACTCTATCTTTGATACTTGAGAAAAGCCTCAAGTTTCTCAAAAATTGATCTTTCTATCCCCCAAGATTTGCCACCAACTACGACAGTTCTAAATTGGCCGGATGAAATAGGATGTGTGTCGCTTATGTAAACATCCAAAAAGAATTTCCCATGCCTAAAAGCACAACGCAACAATATAAAAACCCAACGTAAGTGGTATATTCCTCTCTAGTACTAATTTATCATTCTCGTTGATGCAACACCCAACTTTTCGAGTCGTGCCTTTAGGCATATAGGGAGTAGGAATACGCACCAAAGAAAACACGTTGCAACCTGTAGTGCATCCAGGAGTCTTTTTAGCTATTACTTGACAAATCTATAGTTCACTTCAAAGTTATCTGTAAAAACAATCGCCACATCATTGTGATTTAATCGATTGGGTGTATTATGATTTACAATTGAATAAGAATCAGATTAGTTGTACATGCTTTGTCGTAGGCACATTTTTTGAATGATTGTTGATTGATCACCATTGAGTGGGTTCTCTTAAGGGCGTGTGCACCACAAATATGTGGAAAGTTTTTGGGGGAAAGGTGATTTGCATGTAGGACCACACTGCACATTATTGAAAGAGAGAGACCACTAAACTTGAAAAGTCTTAGGTCAATTGATGACAATTACATTTGAAGGTACAAGGAAAATTCGTGCATTTGTGAGTTTTCTCTAAGATGTGAAAAAGATCGCCGCATTGTTGTGATTTAATCGATTGTGTTTACATGTATTTCTAGCAGTCAAATTGTGTGAAAGTACTAGATAAAGGAGCAATGCTGTATTAATTTGCTATTCCGCAACAGGGCCAATACCGAAGTGGCAATATTTTTTTGTGTTTTCTAAATTAACTAGCTGGTGTTCTATCGTATTGACAAGGTAATACGATTGAGCCTTTCCTATTCAAAAGGCCAAGTACGACTGAATCCACACTAGTCGCACAGGCACCACATGCTACGTAGTGTAAATATCTCTATGTTTGGATGTATATCCAGCCGTCGGATCATGTGAAAGTACGAAGATATGGAAATCTCGAGGCATGCATGAGGAACGCATCCACGTTGCTCACCTCTACTGAGAGCCAGCACTTGTGCCTAAGGGAAGACCACAATATACAGAAGAATATGATATTGAATATGCTCGAGACAAGCCTTTAGTTTTTCAATAAGTGATCTTTGTGGCCCCCAAAAGACAACGCATCCATATTGTTGTGATTTACATAATTGATAGTGTGATCGGATTTAGAATTGAATAAAAATCCAATTCTTAAACTTTCAGCTGTACATATACGTTTCGTCGTAGGTGCGTTTTTGAATGATTGTTGATTGATCAGCATTGAGTGTAATCTCCAAAGGGCATGTGGACCACGAATACGTGCAAAGTTGTTGGAGCAGAGGTGATTTACGTAGAGGACCACAATACACATTACTAGAAGAGAAAGACATTTAAACTTGAAAAGTGTGGAGTCATTTGATGAAAAAGATATTGAAGGATAGAAGGAAAATTCGTACCCTGGCTGGCTTGACTCACCTGAAGAGTACAAGCCAAGGGTTGCAGTCAAACAATCTATTAATTCCAAGGGTTGTATATTCAATTCCAACGATCTATTAATTGTTTTGGTTTTAAAATCATCACAACAACCCAGTTTCAGTTTAGGTTTGGTATAAGCAAGTATCCAGGCCGAACCGAACGAACCTGAATCGATCCATATAGTGTGTGTGTGTATATATATACTAGTGTTTGCCTGTGCCTACGGCACTATGCATTCACTCCTATAGTACCGTAGCTGTCACGCCCTGGATTTTTAACATATTAATGATTGTATTTCCGATAAGAGACCGTCATGGTAGTACTTCATAATACCCCAAATCATCTCCCATAATCCGTCCAAAAGAACCATTAAGTTAAAGTTTACAATTTATGGCACTCCGGCCCCAAATACTTAGACAATAATCCCAAAAGAGTAAGTCAAAAGAATATGATAGGAATTACGATTACATCTTCAAAAGGATTTTACACAAGATGCCATGGTAATTCCCCGGTGTTAGCTTTCAAAAGAATGGAGTCATATGCACGTCAAGCACTCCAAATCAATGCCCTTGAGGTGTACCTGAAAATAATAATAGGTTGAGCTACACTAGCCCAGTAGAGAAATCTTTGCTCAAACTATATGCATATGAAATGGACAATGCACCGAGATGGACATTAATACAATATAGTTTCCCACGTGGACAAGAGCAAGAGATTAATACTTGATAAACAACCCCCTTCATATTCACGTCTCTTAATGATCTCTAAATTCTCGGTTTTCATAGTAGCAAGTGTTTTCGGTTCCCTTTCCGGGCATTTGGGACCCTGTGCATCCCGAATTTTATTCCGGCATCGCACCATTTGGTGGATCCGTGGCTTTCTTGTGCACTTCCGGGCATTTAGGACCCCGTGCGTCCCATTTCCGGCATCCCACCTCATAATGGATCCGTGGCTTTCTTCATTTCGTTCTGTCATTTTAAGTCGTGACTTTTCATTTTTCAGGCCTCAATATGGTAAAGCATGACATATGTCAAGTCCGTATTATTCATAAAATAAGTCACACTACTCACGCAATAACCCGAATGCATAGACAAATGCACAAGTATGATATTCATTTAAATTCTACACTTTCTTTAACTTCAACGAGAGCCAAATGAATGAATATGATCTACGAATCATTGGAATACGAGCGATCAACCGTAGAGATGATTTGAAGGTGTTTAAAAGACATTAGAAGTGATCGGAGGTCCAAACCATGGAAGGAGAAACTTTTCAAAAATTTCCAGTTTGGTACATGTAGCAAGATTTAGGCGCTACATGTAGCCAGCGAACAGAAGGTATAATTTGAGTTTGCTACATGTAGCGGTTAAGGGTGCTACATGTAGCTAGCGAACAGAATGTATAACTTGAGTTTGCTACATGTAGCGGTTAAGGGTGCTACATGTAGCCAATGAACGAAAAATCAAGAAATCTGGGTTTGCTACATGTACCGGGGTAAACACTGGTACATGTAGCACTTGGGTTTTTCAGCACGATTTTGAGAGATTTCAAGGGCAAACCCAAGGCCTCCAAAATGCGATCCAAGGCAAGTTTTGGATATTGAATCCACTCATAAACATATAAAGAGAGTAAGAATTCCCTACCTCGACTTGGAGAACGAAACTCAACGAGATTGATCGAGCCTTAGCTTTGAAATTTGAAATCCTCCGAGATTATTCCTCTCCAAGCTTGCTCCAACGAACTACGGGTTTAATACCAAGAATGGGTGAAGGATTGAAGGTTATTTGTTATGGGTTTTGAGTGAGGAGTGAAGTTTTGGGTGTTGGAGGAGGAGAGAGAGATAGAGCCGAGAGGGAGAGAGAGATCGGGAGTTAGAGAGAGAGGGTGAGGGGTATAATACTCCTCTACATACACACCCACACACACACATATATATATATATATATATATATATATATATATATATATTACTCACACTTCAAATTTGTACATGCACCCTCCTACAAACTATCCCATCGCATTCACCCCAATTCATTTAAACTTAATAAAATCCAATTTTTTTTTTCTTAATTATAATATCGAATAAACCTTTTTATTAATTTCTGAAAATACGGGTCCTTACAGTAGCTGCGGGCATTTTTGTAATATAAACAATGGGTAAAAAGAACCGATGGCATTTTTGTAATATATTTGTAAGAGTGAGTTTTCTTAAGAGAGTTGAAGAGCACACATTAACCCTTGGATCAAATCAGTCTCAACCCTTGGATCAACTTGTCTTGTATGGAGGCCCACACCCTTGTGTTTTATTAGGTAGATATATATATATCGGGGCGGTTCCGCGGACAACCAATTAAACACCCCAAATCTCAATCTCATAGTTTCCGATCAAATTTTTATGATCCGAACTGTTCAATGTGTGCAGAATGTGATTTTAAGGGTATCCGCAAGAAATTAGCAAAAAAAAAAAGACCGGAAAGTGCTTATTTTGAGTAGTTTTTAATTGAATCGTTCATCCAATCTAATCTAAAAACTGCTCAGATCAAGCATTTTTCGGTCTTTTTTTTTACTAATTTCTTGTAAGCACCCTCAAAATCACGTTCTGATCACATTGAGTGGCTCGGATCATTAAAATTTGATCGAAAACTATGAGGTGTTTTTTTAGGTGTCAAATTAGTTGTCCCCAGAACCGCCCTGTATATGCATGTATATATATAGGGTGCTTCTGCTAAGGTTGCCCTTATCTCACAAGAATGCGGACGTCACTTAGTTGTTGTTGGATTGTGTTTTTGATGGTCCGGATCCGCGGACGTATTCTTGCCGGTACCATCGAAATCTCAATCCAACGGTTGGCGTTCGACATCCGCATTTTACCACTATGTGGGCGCTGAAGCTCCGTGTGTGTGTATATAAAAGGAATTCATAGCGGTTCTTATAAGGACCCCTGCAACTTAAGTAAAGTGAGGACCTAGCTGATAGCCGTTGAATTGTGTTTTCAATGGTCCAAAATTTAATGGAATTTTTCCGGGTTTAACTTTTTCCAGAAAAAGTTTCATTAAAATCTGGACCATTGAAAACACGATCCAACGACAACTGAGTGGTCCGCATTTTAGGCTAAAATGCGGGTGTCCTTACCTGAAACACACATACACACATTGTTTTAAGTTTTTAGCGACTTTTCATTTCTTCTCCTCTCCTCATTCCTCTAATACTCCTAAAATATCTCAAAAGTCTTCCATAGAAACTTGAAAATCATTTATTGATTGGTTTACCGATATACCACAGAAGTATGCACCAATAACCATCTCCTTCTTAAAGTCTCAAACCCCAATTTGTGAGATGAGTAATGCCAAAATCTTATGGCATATAACGCATGTTAATCTTGAAATATTACTCCATGCGTCCCATATTTTTTGTTCGTTCCGCAAGATGATGTCTTACAATTAACAAATTTTTATCAAGATAAAAAAAAAACTCTACTTTTTCACAAATAAAAAGAATCCATTGATGTATAATAAGTTGTTGAATTGTCTTTTACTTTTAAGACCCCGTTTGGAAACCGGACAAACATTTAGGGATGGAGGGAGTAGCCAACTTTTGACAGAATATGCACAATAGCTTACCGCTTATTGGTTGTTTGATCAAATGTTAACAAAAAATACGCAAATTTTTTGACTTGCGTGTGCCCCAACCTCTCATTAGCGTTACTTCTGCACAGGTAAATGAAAAGCAGATGGTTCTAATGCAAAGTTCTGTAATTTTAGATCAAAAGGCTTCCAAAATGTTGGCCACTGAGATTCTTTACTCCAAAAACAGGGAGCTGTCAAGCCAAAGTCATCGGCTCTGTTTTAACGAATTTAGCCTTCTTTGTAATTGTGATCAATTAATCCCCGTCATCATCTCAAGTTAGTTAAAACTCACTTTCCTTATAACCTTCTGAGCACATTTGCAGTCCACACATACAACATCAAGAGAGCGCAATCAATGGTGGTACAAGCAGTCATTCGAAAAGCGCCTACCAAGTGCGACTTGTTTGCACCTGTCTCGATCAAACTAATTTTTGACGAGATATTCTTCTTTGCAAGTTCTACGAGACAAAGATTCTCAAGAGTTACCCAATTGTTAATCATGGTACATTATCAATCAATCAAATAATAACATGATGATCATTTTTCCAGATCATGACTTTGAAGTGAACTAGTGTATTAGACTCATGAATACAGCATTATTTGTTCGAGTCCAGAATCTAGCTGTTACATTCTCTTTGAAATCCACTCTGATGTTCGGCTAAACTCCACTTCTAGGGTATAGATGAAGCTCGAACTTTGAGTAACAATGTTTATGTTTTGATTCTGTTTTACTTTTCGAATTGCAGTTGTATGACGCGAGGATTTATATATGATGCTAATTTTTCCTATTTGATCTTGTGTATGCCTTTCTAGATTTATACACGTTCATGTAACGGTTTTTAACTGTTTTGTGATAACTGAGTAAGATGGGTTATGCTCTGTTAGACAAGCCGTGCTATTAGATGATTCGAGCCATAGAGACAAGTCATACTAGTAAGACGGTTTGTGCTAGGCGGTGATACCCCATGCTATTTGGTAATTCATAAAAATCCTTCGGCGATACTGTGAGGGCCCACGAATCGTAACAATATCTGGATTGATTCGCATAAATACGGTTACACAGGGTCGAGTGAATTCGAAACCCTAGAAACTTTTCTCACTTGTTTTGCAAAACAAGTCCACCGAAAATTATTTTAGAAAAGCCTCTTGAGCATTGTTCTCTGCATCCAATGCTCTAATATTTTTGCTGCAAACAAACCACACATACTTTAAACTATGAGTAATAATAGCATATCCTCTTCTATTTATTCTGTTATGCTCCTAGCAATATTAAGCATGGCAGCTAGTATTAGCATGTTCTCAGTTGCATCATCTGCAAAATTATCATCATCATCGTTTTCATCTTTGGCAGAAGCGAAAGCTCTGCTCAATAGTGGTTGGTGGGGGAACTTTTCTTCAACAAATCATTGCGACTTGGAGGGCATCACTTGCAATGGCGCAGGAAGTGTCATTCGGATGGAAGCTCTTAATTTGTATTATAAAAATCTTGCAAATATGAGTTGGTCTTCCTTGCCAAATCTTGAATATCTTTATCTCAGTTACTCAGGCTTAATTGGGGGAATTCCAGGTGAAATCGGTACTCTCTCCAAGCTCATCCACCTTGACCTTTCTTTCAACCCCGGTCTTCAAGGTGCTCCACCCCCTACCCTGGGAAATCTCACCCAATTAGTCAACCTCAACTTAGCAGCGGCGAATTTTGAAGGTCCAATCCCTTCATCAATTGGAAATTTGAAAACGTTGATCCAGTTGGATCTCAGTTCGAATAATCTCATTGGTTCCATCCCTCCAGAAATAGGGAACCTAGAGAATTTGTTCGAGCTGAATTTGTGTTGCAACAGCCTTCGAGGTCCAATCCCTTCATCTATTGGAAATTTGAGAACCTTGATCCATTTGAATTTCAAGTCAAATAATCTCACCGGCTCCATCCCTCCTGAAATTGGAAACCTAAAGAGTTTGTCCAAGCTGGGTTTGAGTTCCAACAACCTTCGAGGTCCAATCCCTTCATCGATTGGAAATTTGAGAACCTTGATCTATATGGATCTCAATTCAAATAATCTCAACGGCTCCGTCCCTCCTGAAATAGGGAACCTAAAGAATTTGGTTGAGATGAATTTGGGTTTAAATTACCCTCAAGGTACAACCCCTTCATCTATTTATTATTTGTCTAATCTGACCAGGTTGTATCTCCATTCAAATCAACTCAATGGTTCCATCCCTCATGAAATAGGTAACCTAGAGAATTTGGTTGAGTTGGATTTGTTTGCCAACAACCTTCATGGTCCAATCCCTTCATCAATTGAAAATTTGCGTGCTCTTACCTATTTATCTCTTCATTCAAATCAACTCAGTGGTCCAATACCGGAGTCCATTAGTAATTTATTTTCTCTCATAGAACTCCAATTGGGCAGTAATCTACTTGAAGGGGAAATACCAGAAACTCTCGGGCGATTGGAACAATTGAAAGTGCTGGATCTATCCAACAACAGACTTACAGGGATCATTCCAGACTCTCTCGTTGGTATGGGAAGCTTGTACAAGCTGGTGCTTTCCAATAACCTGCTTTCTGGATCGATTCAAGGTCTCCCTCCACGTGTCTCGGTTGACACAACCGGAAACACGGATCTTGTGGACCCCACAAAACCGAGCCCAACTCAAAAGACGAAAAATACTCTCTCTGGCCTTCTTGTTGCAGTCATTGGTGCTAGTACCACTTTTGCCATTTCCATAGGAGCCTTCGTTGGTCTATGGATTTACAAGAAGGATGCGCAGATCCAATCCGTGGAACAATTTTCTCAGCCTCAGGTCACTACGGGAAATATTTCGACCCCAAATGACGTTCACAGATCCAACATTGATGGTAAGTATAGGATTTTTTTCTATATTACTCTTTTAGGCGCATGGTTTAGTCTTTATTGTATGTTGCTATTTCTGCATTAATTGTAATTCATATGTGTTGGGTAGGTAACGAAGACTTAAAAATGGTATAGTAGAGATAATGCTCATTTGGGGTCTTGTGTTTGACTAAATATTGGAAGAAGATGATGATCAAAGTTTTATTTTGATCGCCCAATAATGCCAAATAAAACTTCGAATTATTGGGAGACGTACAAAATTTATATATGAAGGAAGTTAGATGTGTTTTCAATTGGCAAAAAATCAGATGGAATAGATTTACCCAAAGTAGAAGAGAAAATGTGGATGAAAAAGGGTAAATAAGGAAGTTAGTATAATTTTTGTTAAATCTTATAAAAAAATAAATTTCATGCACATTTTATAAGAAAAAGTCAGGTAAGCTCTCTATTTTTGTTCTCTTTCTTACAGTTTTTACCATTATCTCTTTAATCAAACAGATTCTTAGTGATTGAACGACTAAGCTCCTCTTGTTTTTTCCTCCATGGTCAATAAAGTAAAGAGAAAAATGATAATTACTCTTGTCGTTGCTCTCCTTATCACAGTTTTCCTTTCCTTGCTAGGGCTTGTTGCGTGGTTTTGTTTCCGTAAGACCCAAAACATCCAAGTGAGGTAAGGGCAACGAACCATGGAGATATTTTCTCCATATGGAATTACGATGGAAGAATTGCATATGAAGACATCATCAAAGCAACAAATGACTTCGACATCAAACATTGCATTGGAACAGGCGGATATGGCAGCGTCTACATAGCTCAGTTACCAAGTGGCAAAGTGGTTGCCTTAAAGAAACTTCATCGGTTGGAAGCATAAGACCCTGCTTTCGACCATTGTTTCAACAATGAGGTCCAAGTGTTGACTAATGTATGACACAGAAACATCGTGAAACTTTACGGATTTTGTTTGCATAATAGAAGCATGTTCTTGGTGTACGAGTACATGAAAAATGGAAGCTTATTTTGCGACTTGAGATTCGATGTCGAAGCTTCTGAAATTGGATGGACTCAAAGGGTAAAAATCGTTGAAGCAATGGCACATGCTTTATCCTACTTGCATCATGATTGCACCCCGCTAATTGTTCATCGGGACATATCAAGCAACAACATTCTGTTGAACTCTCAACTAGAGGCTTTTGTTGCTGACTTCGGAACTGCTAGATTGTTGCATCCCGATTCATCCAATCGAACCGTTATTGTAGGCACTTATGGATATATTGCACCAGGTACGGGTACTGCCTTTGTTTTATCAAAGTAACCATCTTGTGGTTATGTATTTTTAAAATACATATATCTTTGTGCTTGTGCAGAACTTGCCTATACCATGGTTGTGACTGAAAAGTGCAATGTTTATAGTTTTGGAGTCGTGGCACTAGAAACGATCATGGGGAGGCATCCGGGAGACCTCCTATCGTCCTTGATGTCGCCTCCTAGCCATAACATAATGATAACTGATATCCTAGATTCACGCCTTCTGCCTCCAATTAATCCGATAGTTGCGGGAAACATCGTTCTAGTTGCTACAATGGCATTTGCATGTTTACATCCCAATCCCAAGTCTTGACCATCGATGCTACGCTTGTCTCAAGAGTTTCTTTCTCGTCGAAACGCTTTGGCTACACCCCTTCGTACAGTATCATTGTCGAATCTGTGGAATCGGAAAATGGAATTTGTCAACCAATCAAATGAGCGCAAGTGAACAATGCCCAAGTTTGAAAAGCGTATTACATCCTTTTCTGGCACTTAGTTGTTTTGATTATTGTGAATTTATTTTAAGAGAAGCTCTAAGGGCCGGACCATTAATCCTGGTTTGAGTAAGTGAACCAAACACGTACTGCCTTATGCATGGTTTATGGTTCATGCTTTGTTGTAGGTGCGTTTTTAAATATTGATTGTTGATTGGTCACCATAGAGTGTGTTCTCTCAAGGGCGTGTGGACACGGGTCCTTCTGCGGGGTACCGACCAATTGTGGGGCTCAGTTTGGGGTTCACATGTCACAATTGATCCAAATCGTTGATTATTTTTTAAATATTTTTTGAGTATCTTTGTAAAATTTAGATCAATTGTATAAATGTAAGTGCATGATCCACATGTCAGATGTTTCTTTCAAAATTTAGAATCCTAAAGTATGATACAAAAATTGGACATTGGATCGAGCACTTAGCGTGTTTGATAACAGATTTCGTTTTGGAGGGATTTGTAATAAGATGGGATTAGGATTGGGATTGGTAATGAGATGAGATTATTAATGAGGAGATGAATCTTTTATTCATGTTTGTTTTGGACTGGATTGGATTGTAGGATTGTGAATAACATGTTTGTTTTGAATAGGATAGGATAGGATTGTAAACAAAATTCTCTCTCCAACCTTAATCCCATGGGATAGGATTGCTAATAACACCTCCCCCTTGGGTTGGCTAATCCCATCAATTGGAGGGATTATGTATCCCATGGGATTCCTAATCCTACCCAACAAAACACACCAAACATGGTTTTTGGAGACAAGCTCACTTTGGCAATCCTATTCCAAACTCTAGTCCAACTATCAAACATGGCCTTATAGTTATTCCGATTGACCGGGAATAGAAATATTTAAAAATAATCACCGGTTTGGATCATTTACACGGGACCCCGAAGTTGGTTCCAAAATTGGTTGGTACCATCGGTTTATTCCTCGTTGGTCCCCCATATAAGACTATTCGTATTATTGAAAATTTGAAAGATGAAGACTTCAAACTTGAAAAGTCGTTGTTTGTTTGGAAGTCAAAAGGAAAGTGAGAGAAAAGAAGAAAGGAAAATGAGAGAAAAATGAGAGGGAAATTGTACTATTAACAATTCTAGATATTTTATTTTCTCTGGTCTTTCTCTCCAAACTAAACAATGGGAGAAATTTTTTAATTTTCCCTTAATTTCTCCTAACAATTACATTAAAAGGGTTACAATTATTTCTGAGGAAAGAGCCAATTAACTTCATGTGTGTTACCCATTAATTAATTTTTACAGGAAATCATGTAGAGGAGGCCGGTTTCAAATTTATATAATTAAGAATTATAGTAGTTTTTTTTATATAGGTTCGTCCGCCCAATATCATTTTGAAAACATTCTAATACCCACCAAACCAAGAGTTTGCAAAAGTACAGCTATTTTTAGAGGCACTTAGATTGTTTGTAATATTATTTTGCTTTTTAAAATGCATAGGGATGCACATGTCTGAATTTACAATTATATTATATATATGACCGGATTTTAGTAATTGAATAGGTTGATTGAAAACATACATATGACAATTTTTTTAAACTTATTTTCACAATTTTTATTGAAAATTTGATATCGCCTTTCATATGTTGCAAAACCTTTTTCAACGTTTGCCCACCCAATTTTGAAATCCTGCATCCACCCAATATCGCCTTTCATATATATTCGAAGTTTTACTCTCAAAAACTTTGGAGCACTGACAATCGATGATGAAAATTCAAAAGTGCAATATGTCGTAAAAGATTAAGGAGTCGAGTTGATGTTGAATTAATTTGCTATCCCGTAACGGGGCTAATTTTGAAGTGGTAATACGATTCGGCCTTTACGATTCAAAAGGCCATGGACTGAATTTAAGCTAGTCGTACACGCACCATATATACTCTTTCGTGTTTCATATTCCCTATCTTCAGAAGTATTTGTAGCCGTCGAATCACGTGAAAAATACTAAGATGTGGAAATCTCGAGGCATGACTCAATGACTAGAAACACATAAAAAGGGGGTACGTACAGAGGAACTGGTGCCACTCGCGCCAAATGCGTGGAAGATTGAGAACTCCCATCATGCCTAAGAGATAAGTGATCATCTTATAACGAGGCCTTCAATAAGTGATATTTCTTTCACTTCTAGTATTTTGTTTAATATATATTGGATTGCCTAATTTATTTGGATGAATTATTTAATTCGAACTGAACTAATATAAATTCCTACTCTATCTTTGATCCTTGAGACAAGCCTTTTGTTTTTCAATAAGTGATATTTCTTCCCAAAGATTTTCCACCAACCTCAACAGGTCTGAATTGGCCACATGAGACACCACGCTAGCATAGGTGGTTTGTTCTCCTCTCTCCCTAGTGATGACTAAGGTTCGAGTCCCACGAAGAGCAGATTTAGGGTTTAACCCCATTGATGTATATCGTCTAGCAAAAAAAGAAAAGAAAGAACTGGCCATATGAAATAGTAGTCCTAACTGGCTACTTATAAAAGACACCCAAAAAGAAGGCGGGTTGAAAAGTTCGAAAAATGTCGCAACAAATTAAGATAACACATTGATTAATGTTGAAACCATGAATTTCTTGTTTTCTTTTTCTTTTTCTTTTTCTTTTTCTTTTTACCTATTGCTACTTGATAAAACTGTAGTTCGCTTCAAATTGATCTGGAAAAAATGATCGCCAGATTGTTGTGATTAATCCGTAGTGTATATTATGATTAAGAATTGAACAAGAATCTGATCATTCTTAAACTCTCTGTTGTACATGCAAGTTGTGTCGAAGGAACGTTTTTGAATGATTGTTGATTGATCACCATTGCGTGAATTCTCTTAAAGGCTTGTGGACCCAATAATATGTGGAAAGTTATAAGGGTTTACAAACTATTTAAACAGAAAGAATTTAAAGCTGGAAAAGTCTTACATTTAATGATAATTGCATTGAAGGGTAGAAGGAAAATGGCCCTGGGCGGAGGGTTGGAACCCTCTAAGAAATCTAAATCATGAGTAACATATCCTCTTCTATTTATTATGCTATTCTCATAGCAATAAGCATGGCAGCTTGTATTAGCGTATTTCAAGTACAAGCATTAGCAGAATCGTCGTCGTCATCGACCTCACCGTCAGAAGAGGCAAACGCTCTGTTCAATAGCGGTTGGTGGGGATGGTCTTATCTAGGAAACCATTGCGTCTTGGGAGGCATAACTTGCAATGGCGCTGGAAGCATCATTTCGGCTAGAAACAAGCCTTTAGTTTTTCAATAAGTGATCGTTCTTTCCCCCAAGATTTACCACCAACTTCAACAGCTCCGAATTAGCCGGATTTAATAGAATATGTGTTGCCTATAAAAGACACCCAAAAAGAAAAAGCATCCATGTTGTTTTGATTTAATTGATAGTGTAATCTGATTTAGAATTGAGTAAGAATCCGATCCTTAAAGTTTCAGCCTTTCATATACGCTTTGTCTTAGGTGCGTTTTTGAATGAATGTTGATTGATCACCATCGAGTGTGTTCTCGATCTTAAGGGCGTGTGGACCACGAATACGTGCAAAGTTATCGGGGCAGAGGTGATTTACGTATGGGACCACACTACACATTACTAGAAGAGAAAGACTTTAAAACTTGAAAAGTCTGGGGTCATTTGATGAAAACGATATTGAAGGGTAAAAGGAAAATCGTACCGTGGCTGGCTTGACTCACCCGAAATCAATGGGTACCCAATCCCGTTTGATCCTATTGGGGCGTTTTTTAAAATTTGTCGACCCATTGGGCGCGCGGTTTTGGTTTAAAAATCATGACACCCACCTGGTTTAGGTTTAGGTTTGGTATAAGCAAGCAGGGAAAGTCTACGATACACACCCCTTATTTGGGTGTGTATCATATGCACCCCCAAAATGTTATGAATTATAGAGAAAATGTTACGAAATTGTATTGCTAAAAAGTTACGAATCGTATAAAAGTTACTAGATACACCAAAATGTTATGAATCATAATGAAAAATATTACGAATCGTACTGTTGAAAAGTTATGAATTCTAAAACAAAAGTTACGAAACGCACTAAAATGTTATGAATAAACTATAAAATAGATACATATAATACATCATTTTAACGGGTGTATATTGTAGTATTTTCCAAGCAAGTATCAGGATGTTTTTCCTTCATATATATGTTTATTATTTAATGGAATCAATACTATGGCGGGCCTGGTTTAGGTGTAGGTTTGGTATAAGCAAGTATCAGGATGTTTTTCCTTCATATATATGTTTATTATTTAATGGAATCAATACTATGGTGGGTTTGGTGTGATTTGGGTAAAATAATATGAATCCCGTACAGTTTGGCTATGGCGTACTAAAAACATACCAATCTGGTTTTTGATTAGGTAATAGATATGCACTTTGCATTCAGGTATGATAATTGCAAAACCCCGACCTAGCGACATGGGCTACTTGAGAGAGTCATCAGTAACACGTCTCTCTCTCTCACATACACACAGAGAGTCACACATCTGGGCCTTATCAAGTCATCGCTCAAGTCAATACTCCAAGAGGAAGACTGAAGCGATCAGACGGGGAAAGTAAGTGAGACTCTGGCTTGCTTGACTTCCTAGTGCCGGAGTAAACAGGTCGACCCAAAAATTAAGATTTAATAACGAGGCTTTCAATTCATTAATTCATTCCCACTCTACACTTGCATTGAGACAAGCCTGTGGAATTGAAGAAGAAAACTATCTCCACATTGTTGTGATTTTAGTCTTTTTTCTATTATGATTTAGAATTGAAGAAGAATCCAATTTTTGAAACTTTCCACAGTAGTATATGCTTTTGTCGTTGGCGCTTTTTTAAATAATTGTGGATTGATCAACATTGAATTCGTACCGTGACAAATACTTCAGCAGGTATAATGGGATGCCACTTTTCAAATAGTTTCGTAGACCCGATTGAACTTCCTTTGCTTCCTCTGAAGTCTTCTCAGTTCTCATTTCAGCAGAAATAATGGCTTGACTCACTTTTTTTGGGTAAAAACAAGTGGCAAATATACGTTAATTTTCTTTTCCTTAAACATGACACCCATGTTTGAGAGTACGGAACTGTTATGAACCATGAAAACTTTCCATGAAACTTTCATGGAAAGTTTACATAATCTATTTATTCTAGATCGACAGTTAAATTTTTTTTTTTGGGATCAAATAGTTGGGATTACTACACTGTTTTAAGGTGAATAGACAACCGAATTTCCATGGCAAATTATGAAGTTGGCTTGACAGATTCACGATACGGCAACTACTTAGCAAGTTCTCTCTCTCTCTCTCGTATGAGAGGAAGACTGAAGACTGGAAAGGGGAGAGAGACTCTGGCTTGCTTGACTCCAAGTGCCCGGGTCAAAAGGTCGACCCAAAAACATTTTTGAAAAGCCACTTGAACATTGTTCTCTGCATCCAATGCTTAATATTTTGCTGCTACAAAAGCACACATACTTTAAATTATGAGTAAAAATACCATAACCTCTTCTGTTTATTCTGTTTTGCTCCTATCTATAAGCACGGCAGCTTGTGTTATCCAATCATAGCTTGTTTCATAGGATTCAACTCTGGTCCATTCATTTCTCTTGTATATTTTGATCTGTTTGTACTTGTACTCACATCCGTGGACCTTAACTGTATCGGTATCCAAAACCATGACTTATTTCAGAGCACTCACCAGCGATATACTCCTTGTACTCGTATTTTCTTGCGCTGTTCTTTCTTCGGTCTTCTCGGAAAAGGAAGACGACGTGAAGTGCCTGCAGGGCGTGAAGGCTGCCGTGGTGAATCCTTCGACCCTCAACTCGTGGACCTTCTCCAACAACACTGCCGGATTCATATGCAGCTTCGTGGGTGCAACGTGCTGGGACGATCGCGAGAACCGCCTCATCGGCCTTGATCTCGGCGAAATGTCCCTCGGCGGCCAGATGCCCTCGGCCCTGCAGTACTGTTACAGTCTGCAAAACCTCGATCTATCCGGTAACAATCTAAGCGGTCCGGTCCCTTCTGCTATTTGTGATTGGTTGCCTTATTTAGTAACCCTAGATTTGTCTAATAATCAGCTCACTGGTCCGATCCCTGATGATTTGGCTAACTGTACGTTTCTGAATAATCTGATATTATCGGATAATATGTTGTCTGGTGGTATACCGAAGCAGTTAGCTAGTCTGAGTCGGCTTGAAACGATTTCTGTTGCTAATAATGAGCTCTCTGGGACGATCCCGTCGGGTCTGAGTTCGTTCGATTCCTCCAGTTTTGAGGGGAATAGTGGACTCTGTGGGGCGCCACTTGGAAAGTGTGGTTTAAGCAAGAAGCGTCTCACGATTATTATTGCTGCAGGGGTGTGTGGTGCAGCGGCATCGTTGTTGTTGGGGATTGTTGTGTGCTTTTGTTTCCCTGAGACCCAAAAAATCAAAAGTGAGGTAAGGGCAACGAACCATGGGGATATTTTCTCCATATGGAATTACGATGGAAGAATAGCATTTGAAGACATCATCAAAGCAACAAATGACTTCGACATTAGATATTGTATTGGAACAGGCGGATATGGCAGCGTCTACAGAGCCCAGTTGCCAAGCGGAAAAGTAGTTGCCTTGAAGAAACTTCATCGGCTAGAAGCACAAGACCCTGCTTTCGACCATTGTTTCAGGAATGAGGTCCAAGTGTTGACTAATGTACGACACAGAAACATCGTGAAGCTTTATGGATTTTGTTTGCACAATAGATGCATGTTCTTGGTGTACGAGTACATGGAAAAAGGAAGCTTATTTTGCACTCTGAGATTTGATGTCGAAGCTTCTGAAATTGGATGGACTCAAAGGGTAAAAATCGTTGAAGCAATGGCACATGCTTTATCCTACTTGCATCACGATTGCACCCCGCCCATTGTTCATCGGGACATATCGAGCAACAACATTCTGTTGAACTCTAGACTCGAGGCTTTTGTCACAGACTTTGGAACTGCTAGACTTTTGCGGCCCGATTCATCCAACCAAACTGTTATTGCAGGCACTTACGGATATATTGCACCAGGTACAGTTGCTGCCTTTGTTTTAACAAAGTAAACATCTATCGTTATTTTTAAAATTGATATATCTTTGTGTTTGTGCAGAACTTGCCTATACCATGGTTGTGACTGAAAAGTGCGATGTTTATAGCTTTGGAGTCGTGGCACTAGAAACGATCATGGGGAGGCATCCGGGAGACCTCCTATCGTCTTTGACGTCGCCTCCTAGCGAAAACGTGATGATAACTGATGTCCTAGATTCACGCCTTCTGCCTCCAACTAATCCAATAGTTGCGGGGGACATCGTTCTAGTTGCTACAATGGCATTTGCATGTTTAGATCCTAAGCCTATGTCCCGACCATCGATGCTACGCTTGTCTCAAGAGTTTCTTTCTCGTCGGAAGGCTTTGGCTGCACCTCTTCGTACAGTATCATTGTGGAATCTGTGGAATCGGAAAATAGACTTTGTCCACCAATCAAATGAGCATGTGATAGCCCAAGTTTGAAAAGTGTATCACGTCCTTTTTCTGGCGCTTAGTTGTTATGATCATTGTGAATTTATTTTAAGAGAAGTTGTAAGGACCAGACCATTCCTAGTTTGTGTCAGTGAACTAATTATTAAACACGAACTGCCATATGATTTTATGGTTCATGCTTTGTTGTAGCCGTGTTTTTAAATGATTGCTGATTGATCACCATAGAGTGAGTTCTCTTGAGGGCGTGTGGACACTGGTCCTTCTACAGGGACTGACGGGGTATCGACCAATTGTGGGACTCAGTTTGGGGTTCACACGACACAATTGATCGAAATCGTTGATTATTTTTTAAATATTTTTTGAGTATCTCTGTAAAATTTAGGTCAATTGTATAAATGTAAGTGCATGATTCATATGTCGAATATTTCTTTTAGAATTCAAAATCGTAAACCTTGAAACAAAATTAAATATTGGATCGAGCACTTATAGTTATCCAATTGACTTGAAATTTTACAGGCTTGTTAAAAAATATTTAAAAATAATCAGCGGTTTGGATCATTTGCACGGGACTCCAAAATGGGGCTCCGATATGGGTCGGTACCCCATCGGCTTATGTCAATCCCCCGTGTAAACTACTGTACCCATTATTGAAAGGGAAAGACTTTAAAACTGAAGAGTCTTTGTTTGGAAAATTGGAAGTTAAGGAAAGTGAGAGAAAAGGAGGAAAAGGAAAATGGGAGAAAAATGAGAGGGATATTGTACTATTCAAAATTTTAGATTTTTCTATTTTGTCACCTCTTTCTCTCCAAATCAAAAAATGGGCGAGAATTTGTTTTTAATTTAATTTCTCTTCCTTTCTCTTGGCCATTACTAGTGTACATTAGAAGGGTGGAAGGAAAATTCGTACAATGCATGACAATTATTCTGAGGAAGGAGCCAATTACTTCATGTGTGTTACCCATTAATTAATTTTTACAGGGAATCATGTAGAGGAGGACCACTGATTTCACCGATATTTACTTAGTTTATGCTAGTGCATATACAATACTGAGAATTGGGAATAATTGGAAGCATCATGCTCCTGAACCACTTAGGAGCTAGCATCGTAGCTATTGCCATATATACTCGGTCATTTTTTCTCTCTCCGAGAAAATATTTTATGAGTGCTGTTTTGTATGCATGTTTTTTTAAACGTTACAAGATGTATCGTGAAAATATTAACCCTAATACAAATCGCTCCAATCAAAAAGCCAAATAGTTGAATGTGGAGACATTCATAATGATCAATCAAACGGAAAACGAATGAACGAAAAGGCAAAAGAAGGACGCCGTGTGAGATCATGCATCTTATGCGAGAAAATTTGGCATCTCAAAATAACACCAACCGAAATTACCGAAAAATCCAGAGGAAGTAAATTTTGCTCCTTCTGTGACATGCGTGCGTGTTGAATGTGGATTGGTCCGAGAAGTGTATGCTCATATTACAAGGTCACAATATATAGTTTTACATTGACTAAAAATTGTTATTAACTATTATAATAGGTTGAGACTTATATGAATGTGTAATTCTTCTTTATTTATGTAGGATGCTTATAAAATGCGCAAGATTGTGGAGACCGTAGCAGATTTTTTTTTTCCCGGAGAGCTTAGCAACATACATGCTTAGTTTTATTGGTATTACAGTTTAATTAGAGTGTTCGACTTTTTTTATTAAATTGAACAAATACACTAGAGTGTATGTTTTAGAAATGTTTATGGTTTGGAATTGCTGAATAAATTTGGTGGACGAAGAGAGTTTTAATTCAGGTTCTTTAAAACTGTTTCGTGCAAAACACGGGCAGAGCAAATTTGGAGAAGAAACTCAAAAGAATGTATGTGGAAAGCCGGCCTCTAATAATCGATCTAGTAACTTCAATGTTTTTATGCTTCGTAATATACGTAGGGTGCATGTTTCGGATTAATTTATGCGCACTTTGTTCAAGGTTCATGCAGAAGGTTTCTATTTCAGCAGTTATTCTAAAATTTTAATTTGGTACAAAGAAATTTAAAAAAATAGTCCATTATTTAAAAATTACTCGACTTTTGTGAGTGAAAATAAATTGGTAAAACATGTTTTATGAGAACTGCTAACTGCACAGATATTGTGCACATATTTTATGCATAGATCATGGTATGAGGCCTATTACGGGTCCCACATAAACGATTCGAGTCGTTCATTAAATGTAAAATATTTTTCGAGAGTCTTCACGAAAAATCACCTCAATCGGATTCTTACAAGTACTCAATCCGACCATCTAACTTTTCATTTAGATTTGAGAATAATGAAAACTTAGATGATTGGATCAAGCATCTATAGGTATCGAATTGAGCTTATATTTTGCGGAAATTTTTGAAAAAATGTTTACATTTAATGAACGACTCGAATTATTAATGTGAGACATGAAGAAGGCTCCACATTGCGATCTTTTATTCCTTTTTAATTTAGCAGCATCAATCTCCACCACGATCTTTCATAACGATAAGAATTTTGTGCACAAAGCAAAGGACTTGGCAACGCTCGAGAAATCGGCTCAAATTCGAATAGATTTTTGGTACTTTTGTTTTTGCATCGTAAATACTCCTCCTCCATTTTTTTCTCTTTTGGATCGGCAACCATCGTAATTAGAAAATTTGGTTCTTTTTCATTTGAAACAATCAAGGATGAGTAATTATTCAATAGTTCGCGAGTACAGCCACGTGATACTGCAGATCATTTTACAACCACACTTGCATTCATGTGGGATTCATAACTTAGTGGTAGATCCCACAAGAATGTATGATTGTAAAATGGTCTGTAGTACCATGTAGCGGTACTCCCGGACTATTGTATTGGACCGAGGGACGGTTTCAAATTTTTATAAGAATCGTAGTAGTTTTTATATAAGTTCCTCCATCCAATATTGTTTTGAACATTCTAATGCACAGTTGGCATTTCCTGGTCTCCCATGGGAGGACAGGGTTCGAGTTCCGTCGTGTGCATTTGGGGTTTCAGGGTTATGAATAGCCACTGAAACGCCTAATGGACTAATCTAATAACTCTCCCACTAATCCCGCTGATGTATACACAATCTTGACAAAAAAAAAACAAGAGTTTGAAAAAAATTAAGCTATTTTTGACTTCGACATCAGATTATTTATGCTTTTTTTTTGTTGTTGGTATAATCGGATCTGCTCGATGGCGAGCTGGAGGTTTGTGGCTGGCATGGGCTTTTCTGC
This sequence comes from Rhododendron ovatum, assembly GCA_019656835.1. Taxonomy (NCBI): domain Eukaryota; kingdom Viridiplantae; phylum Streptophyta; class Magnoliopsida; order Ericales; family Ericaceae; genus Rhododendron; species Rhododendron ovatum. The sequence continues at coordinate 35,598,840 of CM033800.1, read as the reverse complement.
TCAGTGCGATACAGATCGGGTGGTGACCGGTGGCGTGGTCTGTTATTGATTGGAATGGTAGTGCGTGGGTGGCATTGGTAATTCGCCGCGGCGTATTTGAATCCCGGTGACCTATTTCTCAGGCCGTTTATAAATGATTGTTGAATGATCACGATAATTAAAGGGATCTCTCAAGGGCGTATGAACCCAATATTATGTGGAAAGTTATTGAGGTTTTATTCAAACAAAAATTCTCGTTAGTTTTCAAAAAATTCCCTATAGATTCCTACTACTTCTAACATTTCTCTCTTTATTTCTCTCCACTTATTACCCTTACTATTTTTCAAAAAAAATTTCAAAAACCAAACCAAACATAGTATTGAAAACTTAAAAAGTCTTAGGTCATTTGATGACAATTACATTGAATGGTACAAGGAAAATTCGTAGCATGTATGACAATTACTTCGGAGGAAAGAGACAATGACCTTGGCTTGACTTGAATTATGACTTGCTAAGGCACGAGAGAGAGACGTTAATCATAAAATGCTGGTGATCAAAACGCTTCCAAAAGGGTGGCCGTATTCTTTACTCCAAAAATAGTGAGTCAAGTCAAAGTCGTCGGCTGTTTTTCCTGAAGGGCAACGAATTTGGCATTTTTTGTAATACTAGTGATCAATTGACCCCTGCAGTCATCTCAAGTCTCTCTCTTAAATACCGCGTATGTGTGGTCCTATATGTAAAGCCCACTTTCCCTATGACTTTTTGCACACATTCGAAGTACACACACGACATCAAGAGAGTGCAATCAATGGTGGTACTCTGTCGGCGATACACAAAATTTTTGTGACTTATTGGTTCGTCTCAATAAAAAGAATTGAAAAAGTAAAAAATTATTATCGAAACTCATAATCTGTTGAATAAAGACAAAATTAGTCAAAAAGACTGTTTGTCTTTATTTAACAATTAACAAATTATAAGTTTTAATCAATTTTTTTTTTACTAATTTTGTCTTTATTCAACAAATATGAGTTTTGATAATAATTTTTTACTTTTTCGATTACTCTCGTTGAGACAAATCAATAAGTTACAAAATGTTGATGCAAATTTAACAAATAAGAAAAAGAAATTGAATGAAAACAAAAGAAAGGTCATTTTATCTTGTTAAGCCAAAAAAAGCCTTAGAGAGGAAGACTAAAGACTAGAAAAGTGAGAGAGACTCTGGTTTGCTTGACTCGTAGTGGCGGGGTCAGCAAGTCGACCCAAAAACTATTTTACAAAAGCCTCTTGATGAGCATTGTTATCTGCACCCAATGCTCAACAAGTCGACCCAAAAAGAATCTTTTTTCATGTTATTTTCCAATGTTTGGTTAACCATTAGAAAATACATTTCCCGGCAAAAGTTTAAAATTGGTTTAAGCTGGAAAAGAAACACTTTTAGCAGTGTAAAACCAGAAACTTGCACAACGGAGCTTGGTTTCATTTGACAAAAAAATCTGATGAGGACATGCTCGATATGGTTTTTTTAAGCTATCTGTAAAAACAATCACCACATTGTTGTGATTTAATAGATTGTGTGTTACGATTTAGAATTGGATAAGAATCGGATCTTAAACTTTCAGTCGTACACGCTTCGTCGTTGGCACATGTTTCGAATTACTGTTGATTGATCACCATTGATTGAGTTCTCTTAAGGGCGTGTGGACCACTAATATGTGGAAAGTTTTTGGGGAAGAGGAGGTGGTTTGCAAGTATGACCAAACTACTCATTATTAAAAGAGAAAGATTACTAAACTTGAAAAGTCTTTGGTCATATTTGATGGCAAATATTACATTTAAAGGTACAAGGAAAATTCGCACATTTATAAGTTCTCTCTAAGATGTGAAAACGATCACCACATAGTTGTGATTTAATCAATTGTGTTTACATGTATTTCTAGCCGTTAGATCGTGTGAAAATACTAAGATGTGAAAATACTAGATAAAGGAGCAATGGTATATTAATTTGCTATTCCGTAGCAAGGCCAATACTGAAGGTGCAATATTCTTCTGTGTTTTCTAAACTAGCTAGTGTTCTATTGTATTGGCCCTTTCCGATTCGAAAGGCCAAGGACCGAATCCACCCTAGTCACGCTAGCACCACATGCTATGTAGTATTCATATGCCTATGTTTTGATGTATTTCTAGCAATCGGTTCCTGTGAAAGCACGAATATATGGAAATCTTGAGGCATGCCTCGAGGGCTAGAAACACATAAAAGGCGGGGCAGATAACGTGGTGCCGGTCGCACCCAATGCGTGGAAGACTGAGAGCCAGCACTTGTGTCTAAGGGAAGACCACAATTTAGTAAAGAATAAGCTTCATCTTAGATTCTGCAAAGAGGCCTTTCAATTCATCAAGTCATTCTATGCTATTGATATGCTCTGAGACAAGACTTTAGTTTTTCAATAAGTGATCTCTCTTCTCCCCAAGATTTACCGGCCACCAACCTTAACAGCTCTGAATTAGCAAATGCATCCATGTTGTGACAATCCTATGATTTCCGGGGACATTGTTCTAATTGCTACAATAACATTCACATGCTTACGTCCTGAGCCCAGATCTCGACCAACGATGCTACGCCTGTCTCAAGAGTTTCTTTCTCGTAAGAAGGCTCTAGCTTTCCCCATTCGTACAATTTCACTACTGCAGCTTTGTAATCGGAACATGGACTTTGTCCACCAATCAAATGAGCAAGTGATCAGTGCCCAAACTTGAAAAGATTCACATCCTTTTCAGGCCTTAGTTGTAATGATCCCAGTATAAATGTATTTTAAGAAAAGAACCAGTTTATTCTTGGTTAATTTATGTTGTTTTTAAAATGTGGTGAATGTATTAGTATGGTGAAAATTTAATTGTATTAGTATGGTGAAAATTTAATTGTATTAGTATGGTGAAAAATTAATTGTAATGATCCCAGTATAAATGTATTAGTATGGTGAAAAATTAATTGTGGACTTCGTTTAAGCCTGCAGCCTCGATATGGAAGGTCAATTATGCAGGTGTTTTACATTGCACTCTACTATCCGAAAGCACCCCAAAAGAATTTTCAAGATACTAGTGTTTTTTTTCCCTTTTCCTTTGAAACCTATACATCTTATTCCTATCCTACTCTTGTATTCATAACTGCCATCTAAAGATTTTGAAGTACTTGTTGTTTCCTCTCCAATTCTCGAATTTGCGGTAAGTCCATGTCTGTTTTTACTTATTCATGACGCTGTCAACATCTAGTTCTCCCTCTTCTTTGTGAGTAATTTTCTGTCCTACACATACAAAACTACGTGTACGAACCTCCTTCCGTGGATGGGTTCCATGTTTCAATGGAATTGTCATTTCTATGAGTCAGAATGAAATCGATTAGCTGCCCTCTCTTAGATATATTCCAGGTTTTGAGATAGTTATTCATTTTACCGCCATACATTACTTCTGCACAGGTAAATGAGAAGCAGATGAAAAATTCTGTAATTTTAGATAGAAAGTCTTCCAAAAATAGAGAGCCAAGCCAAAGTCGTCGGCTGTTTTAGACGAATTTGTCCTCCTTTGTAATAGTGATCAATTGACCCCTGCGCACAGTCATCTCAAGTTAGTTAAGTCTCTCTTGAATACCGCGTATTTGTGGTCCCATATGTAAAACTCACTTTCCCTATTCACTTTCTGCGCACATTCGCAGTCACACACACGACATCATCAGAGCGCAATCAATGGTAGTACTCAAGCAGTCATTCGGAAATCGCCTACGAAGTGCGACTTGTCCCGATCAAACTAATTTCTTACGACATATTCTTCTTTGCAAGTTCTACAGTTTTTTCGATGAGTTATCAAATCAAAGTCCAGAAACACTTCAAAGGTCAAAAAAATAAAATAATCAACGGTTAATGAAAAAGAAAAAAAATGTGAACTTTAATCCGGCAAATTCAAAAATGAAGAACAAACTTGTCGATAGTAATCAGTATAGATATTCACGTGCATAGAGTGGGCACAATTACTATGTGTTCGTTCGATTCTTTTGAATAGGTTCATCTCAATTACTATGTGTTCGTTCAATTCTTTTGAATAGGTTCATCTCTCTCAGACGTCTTTCTCTATACTTTATGTTATGCATTTAGAATGTATCATTTCTAACAAAGTTCCAATTTGAAATAAAAGAGCCACGGACATTGCTATTTCTTTCTCAACTTTTATGGGCAAATTCTCACAAAAAATTATTCCGCAGACTCTGTACACCTCTTGAGTGGTTTTTTCTTTATTAACTAGTTTTGTACCCGTTCGATGCACATGAAAGTAAGAAAAAAGAGATTTTATTTTTGTGATCTTCGTGCATTGAACTGGTACAACGCTATAGAATATGTATGTATATATATGTATGTTATTTTTATGTTTTTAGCGACTCTTCATTTCTTCTCCTCTTCTCATTCCTCTCATACTCCTATAAAATCTCAAAAGTTTTCCATAGAAGGGTATACAAGTCGACCCAAAAATCTTTTATAACGAGGCTTTCAATTCGTTAATTCATTCCTACTCTACACTTGAGACAAGCCTTTGGAATTTAAGAAGATAACGATCTTTAGTGTATTATGATTTAGAATTGAAGAAGAATCCAATTCTAAAAACTTTCCACAGTCGTAAATGCTTTGTTGTAGGCGCGTTTTTGAGTAATTATGGATTGATCACACCATTTATTGTGTTCTCTTTAGGGCGTGTGGATTAATAATATTGAAACTAGTGAAAGAGTTTAAAATTTTAAAAGTCTTAGATCATTTGATGGCTGTTACATTAGAAGGTAGAACCGTAGAAGGAAAATTTGTACTGTGACAATTACATCAGATAAAAGAGCCGATGAAGTTGTTTTTCAGTAAATAATAAGTTGCCAATATATGTTAAATTTTGTTTTTAAAACATATTACACCCATGTTTTGAGCGTAATGTTTTACGTTTAGTGAATGAATAGTTACGAAGGATTCACTAATAATGCTTACGCATAATCTATTTTTCTTGATCGACGGTTAATTCTTTTTTTAAGGTGACTAGATTGTTGAATTTCTAGCATAATATGAAGTTGGATTTAACAGATTTTATTTTTATTTTTATAATTTTGACACGATTATCAGAATCACTGATAGCAAGTCATCTCTCTCTCGCTCTCTCTCTCCCTTAGCTCAAGTCAATGACTCCAACATTTTGGAAATGAAGAATACGTGGAAACTCTGCATCCAAGACCTATCGGGTCAACAAGTCAACCCAAAACTATTTTAAAAAAGCCTCTTGAGCATTGTTCTCTGCATCCAATGCTCAATATTTTTGCTGCAAAAAAAAAAAACCACATATACCTTAAACCATGAGTAACAATACCATATTCACTGCTGTTTATTCTGTTATGCTGCTAGCATTAAGCATGGCAGCTAGTATTAGCATATTTTCAATTCCATCCTCCGCAAAATTATCATCATCGTCGTCATTTTCATCTACGGCAGAGGCAAAAGCTCTGCTCAATAGTGGTTGGTGGGGAAACTTTTCTCCAACATATCATTGCAACTTGGAAGGCATCACTTGCAATAGGGCAGGAAGTGTCATTCGGATGGAAGATCGATATTATTATTATTATAATGAAAATCTTGCAGACATGAATTGGTCTTCCTTGCCAAATCTGGAATATCTTGATCTCAGTGGCTCTAACATAACTGGGGGAATTCCGGTCGAAATTGGTACTCTCTCCAAGCTCACCCACCTTGACCTTTCTTACAACTATCATCTTGAAGGTGTTCTGCCAACTACCCTGGGAAACCTCACCCAATTAGTCCACCTCGACTTATCGAAAACTGATATCAGAGGTCCAATCCTCTCAACTATTGGTAATTTGAGTGCTCTAGCCCATTTGTCTCTCAATTCAATTAACCTCAGCGGCTCCATCCCTCCAGAAATAGGGAACCTAAAGAATTTGGTCGAGATGGATTTGAGTTTCAACAGCCTTGGAGGTTCAATCCCTTCATCTATTGGCCATCTATCTAATTTGGCCTATTTGTCTCTTCATTCAAATCAACTCAATGGTCCAATCCCTTCATCTATTGGCCATTTATCTAATTTGACCGATTTGTACCTTCATTCAAATCAGCTAACTGGTCATATCCCAACTAGTATTTGCAAATTGAAGAACCTGAAGTATTTGGACCTCTCTGAAAATTTACTTAGTGGGCATCTACCAAGGCAGCTAGGAAGACTCTGTAATTTGGAGTATCTAGGGTTATGGAGAAATGACTTCATTGGAACCATACCCAACGGACTTATATATGTGAAACCACTGCAGTACTTATATCTCTCCGACAATAATCTCGTTGGAAAAATCCCTACTTGTCTTTGTTTAGTACCATTTCTCAACTTCTCACACAATCGCCTCGAGACTCTCAAGAGTCAAATCCCAAATAGATCCCAAAATTTGTGTCCATATGATTGCTATAACGCAAAATATTCCTCCTCTTGTTTTACGGTCAATAAAGAAAACAAAAGAAGGATAATTACCCTTGTCCTTTCCCTCCTTAGCGCAATTTTCCTTGCCTTACTAGGGTGTGTTGTGTGCTTTTGTTTCCGTAAGACCAAAAAAATCCAAAGTGAGGCAAGAGCAACCTATCACGGGGATATTTGCTCCATATGGAATTACGATGGAAGAATTGCATATGAAGATATCATCAAAGCAACAAATGACTTCGACATCAGATATTGCATTGGAACAGGCGGATACGGCAGCGTGTACAGAGCTCAATTGCCAAGTGGCCAAGTAGTTGCCTTGAAGAAACTTCATCGGTTCGAAGCAGAGGACCCTGCGTTTGACCATTCGTTCAGGAATGAGGTCCAAATGTTGACTAATATACGACACAAGAACATCGTGAAGCTTTACGGATTTTGTTTGCACAACAGATGCATGTTCTTGGTGTACGAGTACATGGAAAAAGGAAGCTTATTTTGCGCCTTGAGGTTCGATGTCGAAGCTTCTGAAATTGGATGGACTCAAAGGGTAAAAATCGTTGAAGGAATGGCACATGCTTTATCCTACTTGCATCATGATTGCACCCCACCAATTGTTCATCGGGACATATCAAGCAACAACATTCTGTTGAACTCTCAACTAGAGGCTTTTGTTGCTGACTTCGGAACTGCCAGACTGTTGCATCCCGATTCATCCAACCAAACCGTTATGGCAGGCACTTACGGATATATTGCACCAGGTACAGGTATTGCCTTTGTTCTTATCAAAGTAAACATCTATGGTTGTTTTCAAAATCCATATATTTTGGTGTTTTTGCAGAACTTGCCTATACCATGGTTGTGACTGAAAAGTGTGATGTTTATAGCTTTGGAGTTGTGGCACTAGAAATGATCATGGGAAGGCATCCGGGAGACCTTCTATCATCCTTGACGTCGCCTCCAAGCGAAAACATGATGATAATCGATGTCCTAGATTCGCGCCTTCTGCCTCCAACAAATCCAATAGTTACGGGGGACATTGTTCTAGTTGCTACAATGGCATTTGCATGTTTAGATCCTAAGCCCAAGTCCCGACCATCGATGCTACGCCTGTCTCAAGAGTTTCTATCTCTTCGGAAGGCTCTGGCTGCACCCCTTCGTACAGTATCATTGTGGAATCTGTGGAATCGGAAAATGGACTTTGTCCACCAATCAAATGAGCACGTGATCAGTGCTCAAGTTTGAAAAGAGATATTTACCTCCTTCTCAGCCGTTAGTTGTTATGATCATTTTGAATGTGTTTTAAGAAAATGTCTATCCCAATGGAGCCATGCTGTATTAGTTTACTGAAATGGCAATACATTTTTGTGTTTTCTGAACTAGCTTAATTGTGTTCATTGTATTGACATGGTAATACGATTAGGCCTTTCCTATTCAAATGGCCAAGGACTGAAATCCACGGTAGTCGTGCTGGCACCGTATGCTATGTAGTGTTCATATCCCTATGTTTCGATGTATTTCTAGCCAAACATATGGAAATCCCTGAGGCATTCCTCGAGGGTTAGAATGCATAAAAGCGGGGGTAATGCGTGGAAGACTCAGAAACCATACTAGTGCCTAAGAGAAGACCACACTTAACAAAAGAATAAGCATCATCTTAGATTCTATAAAAAGGCTTCCAAGATTTGCCACCAACTACAACAGTTCTAAACTGGCCGGATGAAATAGGATGTGTGTTGCTTATGTAAACATCCAAAAAGATATTCCCATGCCTAAAAGCACGACGCAACAATATAAAAACCCAACGTAAGTGGGATATTCCTCTCTAGTACCAATTTATCATTCCCGTCGATGCAACGCCCAACTTTTCGAGTCGTGCCTTTAGGCATATATGGAGTAGGAATACGCAACAAAGAAAACACATTGCAACCAATAGTTCAACCAGGAGTTTTTTTAGCTATTACTTGACAAATCTGTAGTTCACTTCAAAGTTATCTGTAAAAATGATTGCCACATTGTTGTGATTTAATCGATTGGGTGTATTACGATTTAGAATTGAATAAGAGTCGGATCTGTTGTACACACTTTGTTGTAGACACGTTTTTTGAATGATTGTTGATTGATCACCATTGAGTGGATTCTCTTAAGGGCGTGTGGACCACAAATATGTGGTAAGTTTTTGGGGGAGAGGTGATTTGCGTGTAGGACCACACTGCACATTATTGAAAGAGAAAGACTACTAAACATGAAAAGTCTTAGGTCAATTGATGACAATTACATTTGAAGGTACAAGGAAAATTCGTGCATTTGTGAGTTCTCTCTAAGATGTGAAAACGATCACTGCATTGTTGTGATTTAATCGATTGTGTTTACATGTATTTCTAGCGGTCAGATTGTGTGAAAATACTAGATAAAGAAGCAATGCTATATTAATTTGCTATTCCGCAACGGGGTCAATACCAAAGTGGCAATACTTTTCTATGTTTTCTAAACTAGCTGGTGTTCTATCGTATTGACAAGGTAATACGATTGGGCCTTTCCTATTCAAAAGGCCAAGGACGACTGAATCCACATTAGTTGCGCTGGCACCACATGCTACGTAGTGTAAATATCTCTATGTTTGGATGTATATCCAGCCGTCGGATCATGTGAAAGGACAAAGATATGGAAATGTCGATTCATGTATGAGGAATGCATCCATGTTGCTCACCTCTTCACCCAATGCGTGGAAGACTGAGAGCCAGCACTTTTGCCTAAGGGTAGGCCACAATTTACAAAAGAATAGGCGTCATCTTAGATTCTGCAAAGAGACTTTTCAATTCATCAAGTCATTCTAGCCTTTAGTTTTTCAATAAGTGATCGTTGTGCCCCCAAAAGAAAACGCATCCATGTTGTTGTGATTTACATAATTAATAGTGTCATCTGATGTAGAATTGAATAAAAATCCAATTCTTAAACTTTCAGCCATACATATACGCTTCGTCTTAGGCGCGTTTTTTAATGATGGTTGATTGATCAACATTGAGTGTGTTCTTCAAAGGACATGTAGACCTCCAATATGTGCAAAGTTATTGGGGTAGAGGTGATTTACGTAGAGGACCACATTACACATTACTAGAAGAGAAAGACATAAAAACTTGAAAAGTCTGGGGTCATTTGATGAAAACGATATTGAAGGGTAGAAGGAAAATTCGTACCCTGGCTGGCTTGACTCACCCAAATAGTACAAGCCAAGGGTTGCAGTCAAAGGGGGGGTTTTCCTTTTTTAAAATTTGTTGGCCCATTGGGCGGTTTTGGTTTTAAAATCACAACAACCTCCTAGTTTCGGTTTAGGTTTGGTAGAAGAAAGTATCTTGACCGAACCGAACCGAATGAACCCAAACCAATCTATATAATATTATTAATAGGTATGTATATTATATATATAAACACACACACGCACACACACATATATTAGTCCCTTTCAGGTAAGGGCGTCCTCATTTTAAATAAAATGCGGACGTCCCATTTTCAGATCAAATTTCGATGATTCGAGCCGTTCAATGTGTTCAGAATGTGGTTTTTTAAGGGTACCCGCGAGAAATCAGCAAAAAAAAAAAGACTTGGAAGGGCTTGATTTGAGCAGTTTTTATTTGAACCGTTCGATAAAATACAAACAAAAACTGCTCAAATCAAGCCCTTTTCGATCTATTTTTTTTGCTGATTTCTAGCGGATACCCTTAAATCACGTTATGAACATATTGAACAGCTCGAATCATAGCAAATTGGTCGAGAAATGGGATGTCCTTCCTTAACTTAACAAGTTAAGGGCGCCCTTACCTTAAGTTTTGTGTGTGTGTGTGTGTGTATATATACCAGTGAGAAATCAGCAAAAAAAAAGATTGGGAATGGCTTGATCGAAACAGTTTTTGTTTGTTTTTTATTGAACGGTTCAAATAAAAACTGCTCAAATCAAGCCCTTTCCGGTCATTTTTTTTGCTGATTTCTCGCGGATACCCTTAAAATCATGTTTTGAACACATTGAGCAGCTCAGATCATCAAAATTTGTTTGGAAAAGATGAGAAAAGGGGACGTCCACATTTTATTTAAGATGAGGACGCCCTTACCTAAAGGGAACTCTCTCTCTCTCTCTCTCTCTCTCTCTCTCTCTCTCTCTCTGCATATATATATATATATGTATATACATATATATATATATATATTATTTTAAGTTTTAAGTTTTCGGGGGTCATGCTACGGTACACACTCCCGTGCTATATGCACCCGTATAACCAAACCAATTGAGAGGCATAATATTTTACCATTGAGAGGCATAACAATTGAAAAAAGTGTTTGATTATGCCTCTCAATATATAGTTTGGTTATGACTCTCAATGATTTGATTATGCCTCTCCATGGTTTGATTATACGAATGCATATGATATGCGAGTGTGTATTGTAGCATTTCCCTTTTAGGCACTCTTCATTTCTTCTCCTCTCCTCATTCCTCTCATACTCCTAAAAAATCTCAAAAATCTTCCATTGAAGTTTGAAAATCATTTATTGATTGGTACCGTACACCACAGAAGCATGCACCAATAAATATGTCATAGTCTCAAACCCCAAAACGTGAGATGAGTAATGGTAAAATCTAAAGGGATGTAACGCATTATAATCTTGGAACATTACTCCCCGCGTCCCATAATTTTTGTTCGTTCTGTTAAACGATGTCTTAAAAGTAACAAATTTTTATCAAGATCTAGAAAAAACTCTACTTTTTCCCAAATAAAAAGAACCCCTTGATGTATAGTAAGTTGAAAAAAAAAAAAAAAATCAAAATTTTCTAGAAAAAATTGAATTACTTTTAAGACCCTATTTTGTGAACTGGACAAATGTTTAGGGACGGAGGGAGTAGCCGAATTTTGACAGGATATGCACAATAGCTTCCCGCTTATTGGTTGTTTGATCAAATTTTAGCAAAAATATGCAAACTTTTCTACTTGCTCCGGGCATCGCATGTGCCCCGGCCTCTAATTAACATTACTTCTGCACAGGTAAATGAAAAGCAGATGATTCTAATGCAAAGTTCTGTAATTTTATATCAAAAGGCTTCCAAAATGTTGGCCACTGAGATTCTTTACTCCAAAAACAGGGAGCTGTCAAGTCAAAGTCATCGGCTCTGTTTCAACGAATTTAGCCTTCTTTGTAATAGTGATCAATTAACCCCAGTCATCTCAAGTTAGTTCAAACTCACTTTCCTGACAACTTTCTGAGCACATTTGCAGTCCACACACACGACATCAAGAGAGCGCAATCAACGGTGATACTCAAGCAGTCATTCGAAATGCGCCTACCAGATGCGACTTGTTCGCACCTATCTCGATCAAATTAATTTTTGAGGAGATATTCTTCTTTGCAAGTTCTACGAGACAAAGGATCTCAAGAGTTACCCAATTGTTAATCATAGTACACTATCAATCAATCAAATAATAACATGATGATCATTTTTCCAGATCATGACTTTGAAGTGAACTAGTGTTTTAGACTCATGAATAGAGCATTATTTGTTCGAGTCCATAATCTAGCTGTTACATTCTCTTTGAATTCCATTAACGATTTGCGGTGTTTGCAAAGGTTTCGATATTGCACCTATTTTCTTAAGCGTTTCCAACGTTCAATATGGGCACACTATGCTTATCGTTATGGAAAGATCCTGGTGGAAATTCCTGGTACAAATTAAACAGAAAGATTCTTCAATTGGAGCTTCTACCAGAGTTAATTGCGGGAGGATTCAAGTATAATTCAACGATTAGCGAAGTTCATTAGGGCTTCTACCAGAGTTAATTGTGGGGGAATTCTGGTTGAAATTGGTACTCTCTCAAAGCTCACCCACCTCGACCCTACTCTCAACGATAATCTTCAAGGTGTTCTACCTCCTACCCTGGGAAATCTCATCCAATTAGTCCACCTCAACTTATCTAGGACTAATATCAGAGGTCCAATCCCTTCATCTATTGAAAATTTGAGAACTCTGACCCGTTTGTATCTCAGTTCAAGTAAACTCAAAGGCTCCATCCGTCCATAAATAGGGAACCTAAAGAATTTGGTCGAGATGGATTTGAGTTTCAATAACCTTGGAGGTCCAATCCCTTCATCTATTGGCCATTTATCTAGTTTGACCTATTTGTACCTCCATTCAAATAACCTCAGTGGTCCAATTCCTCGAGCTATAGGGAATTTTACATATTTGACTAACTTGTGCCTCAATAATAATCTCCTCACAGGTCACATATCCCAAATAGTATTTGCAAATTGAAGAACCAGACGTTTTTGGACCTCTCTGATAATTTGCTTAGTGGGCATATACCAAGGCATGCAGCTAGGAAGACTCTGTAATTTGGAGCATCTAGGGTTAGGGAGAAATGTCTTAATTGGAACCATACCCAACGGACTTGCATATTTGACACAAATTAAACGAAGTACTTATATCGATCTCTCCCACAATAATCTTCTTGTTGGAAAAGTTCTGCATTGTCTTTGTTTGGTAATATTTCTCAATGTGTCATACAATCATCTCGACAGTTGATTCCCAAATAAATCTCCGAATTGATGTCCACATGATTGTTGTAAAGCCCAAAATTCATCCTCTTGTTTTAGGGTTTGTTGTGTACGTGGTTTCTTTCTGTAAGACCCAAAAAATCCAAAGTGAGGCAAGAGCAACCAATCATGGGGATATTTGCTCCATATGGAATTACGATGGAAGAATTGAATATGAATATGTCATCAAAGCAACAAATGACTTCGACATCAGATATTGCATTGAAACAGGTGGATATGATAGCGTGTACAGAGCTCAATTGCCAAGCGGCCAAGTAGTTGCCTTGAAGAAACTTCATCGGTTGGAAGCAGAGGACCCTGCATTCGACCATTCTTTAAGGAACGAGGTCCAAATGTTGACTAATCTACTACACAAGAACATCGTGAAGCTTTACGGATTTTGTTTGCATAATAGATGCATGTTCTTGGTGTATGAGTACATGGAAAAGGAAGCTTCTGAAATTGGATGGATTCAAAGGGTTAAAATTGTTGAAGCAATGGCACATGCTTTATCTTACTTGCATCACGATTGCACCCTGCCAATTGTTTATCGGGATATATCGAGCAATAACATTCTGTTGAACTCTCAACTAGAGGCTTTTGTTGCTGACTTCGGGATTGCTAGATTGGTGCATCCCGATTCATCCAATCAAACCGTTATTGTAGGGACTTACGGATATATTGCACCAGGTAAGTATGGGTATCACCTCTGTTTTATCCAAGTAAATGTTTGTGGTTATTTTTAAATCCATCTTTGTGTCTTTGCAGAACTTGCCTATACCATGGTTGTGACTGAAGAGTGCGATGTCTTTAGCTTTGGAGTGGTGGCACTAGAAACAATCATGGGAAGGCATCCAGGAGACCTCCTATCATCCTTGACGTTGCCTCCTAACGAAAACATGATGATAACCAATGTCCTAGATTCACGCCTTCCGCCTCCAACTAATCCAATAGTTGCGGTGAACATTGTTCGAGTTGCTACAATGGCATTTGCATGTTTACGTCCTGAGCCCAGATCTAGACCAACGATGCTACGCCTGTCTCAACAGTTTCTTTCTCGTAGGAAGACTTTAGCTTTACCCCTTTGTATAGTTTCACTACAGCAGCTTTGGAATCGGAACATGAACTATGTCCAACTTGTTAAGTTTTTGGTTTTATTTTGTAATTTGAATAAGTCTTTGATTGTCCTAGTCTTTAGGGTTGTTGCTTTACCAGATTTATAGGAGTCTTAGTAGTGGGATAATCTGTTTTGATTCAGTTCCATGTTTTCTGGTACAGCTGTTAGTTGGTTCCTAAATTAGTGGCATGCGAGTTCATGTAATCTTCTATTTAAGTTGTTGGGTCTTATGAATAAAATGTACGTTCAATTTTCAGCTTCTTTTCTTTCTGTCATAAGTTATAACAGTGGTATCAAAGCCACCGAGTGAGAAAAGTGAGATAGAGAGTGGGTATAGCGGCAACTTTGCTGCTTTACTTCTACTTCATTTGTTTTTCCGCTGTGCAGCAGCATAGGAAAATGATGGCGTCAGAAACTTTTGCGCAGCCAACCATTCCATGCTTTGATGGTCACTATGATCATTGGAGCATGCTCATGGAGAACTTCTTAAGGTCCAAAGAATACTGGACGGTGGTTGTTTCTGGAGTAGCAGAACCAGCCGAAGGTGTTGTGCTGACAGATGCGCAAAAGGCGGAGCTTGAAGGGCTGAAGTTGAAAGATCTCAAAGCAAAGAATTATCTCTTCCAAGCTATTGATCGCTCAATCTTGGAAACCATTCTTTGCAAGGACAGCACCAAGCATATTTGGGATTCTATGAAGAAGAAGTACCAAGGATCAGCAAGGGCAAAGAGGCTGCAGCTTCAAGCCTTTCGTTCGGAGTTCGAAATGCTTCGAATGAAATCAGGAGAGTCAGTTACAGATTATTTTTCAAGAACGATGACAATAGTCAACAAGATGCGGATCCATGGCGACAAGACCACCGACGTCACCGTTGTTAAAAAGATTCTTCGATCCATGGCAACAAAATTTAATTTTGTTGTCTGTTCCATAGAAGAAGCAAATGATATTGATGAACTCTCAATTGATGAATTACAGAGTTCTTTGTTGGTTCATGAGCAAAAAATTAACCAATAGGAGAAAGAGGAACAAGCATTGAAGGCCTCATCAGAAAATCACTTTACATCAAGTAGAGCTGATAGAGGACGTGGTAGAGGCAGAGGTCGAGGTCGAGGAGGCAGAGGCAACAATGATCGTGGAAACCAACAACATCATCAGCATCAAGAGAATCAATTTCAAGGAAGAGGAAGAGGACGTGGTGGTTATCACTCAACTTCTTATGGACCAAAGTCAGCAGACAAGTCCAATGTTGAATGCTACAAATGTCATAGGTATGGTCATTATCAGTCAGAATGCTGTACTAATTTGAATAGACAAAGTGGCGAAAGAACTAACTTTACAGAAAAAGAAGAAAAGGTGTCTCTTTTGATGGTGTGTCACGTGAAAGAAGAAACTCCAGAGAACATGTGGTATTTAGACACTGGCTGCAGCAATCACATGTGTGGGGATAAGAAGTTGTTCTCTGACTTGGATGAATCTTTCCTCAACACTGTTAAGTTCAGCGACAATTCCACGGTGACTGTTATGGGAAAAGGAAGTGTAACTATCCAGCCCAAAGGAAATCTCACCCACACTATCTCCAATGTTCTTTTTGTGCCAGATTTAAAGACCAACTTGCTTAGTGTGGGTCAGTTGCAAGAAAAGGGATACGAGATTTTTATCAAGGTGGAGTTTGTCAAATTTAGGATGCAAAGTTGGGCTTAATTGCTCAAGTTAACATGACGGCGAATTGCATGTTCCCGCTTCATCTACACAACACCACTCATTCATGCTTCTTAGTAAAAGAGCAGGATGCGGCATGGCTATGGCATTTTCGCTATGGTCACCTACACTTTGGTGGATTGAAGACTTTACAACAGAAAAATATGGCGATTGGTCTTCCTCAAATCGCAGCTCTGTCTGGAGTTTGTGAAGAATGTGTTGTTAGCAAACAACACCGTAATCAATTTCCACAAGGACCATCATGGAGAGCGAAGAAGGCCTTGGAGCTTGTTCATTCCGACATCTGCGGGTCAATAATGCCATGCTCTAATGGAGGTAAAAGATACATAATTAACTTCATTGATGATTATAGTCGTAAAATCTGGGTTTATTTTTTGGAAGAAAAATCTGAAGCCTTTGCAGCCTTTAAAGGCTATAAAGCGCTTGTTCAGAAAGAAGTTGGCAGCCCAATAAAAATTCTTCGCACAGATCGTGGTGGAGAATATAACTCACATGAATTTGGAAATTTTTGTGAGACCCATGGTATCAAGAGACAGCTTACAGCAGCTTATACGCCCCAACAAAATGGCGTTAGCGAGAGGAAGAATCGCACTATAATGAATATGGTGCATAGCCTTCTGAGAAGGAGTGGTATTCCGAAGAACTTCTAGCCCGAAGCAGTTTATTGGAGCACTCATGTTTTGAATAGAAGTCCCACACTTGCTGTTCAAAATATGACACCAGAAGAAGCATGGAGCGGACGACGACCGGCGGTAGATCATTTCAGAATTTTTGGGTGTGTGGCATATGCCCATATTCCAGATCAGAAGAGGAAAAAGCTTGATGACAAGGGAGAGAAGTGCATTTTTCTTGGTGTTAGTGATCAATCAAAAGCTTATAAGCTTTACAATCCTAGCACTAAGAAAATCCTTATTAGTCGAGACGTTGTTTTTGATGAAGATCAAACCTGGCCGTGGAATACAAATGTTGTTGAAGAACAAATTCCAACAAGTTTTGATGGAGAAGATGATGATGAAGCAAAGCAGTCCCAGCAGCAGTTTGTTCCAGCAACTGCTGATCTTGAGAATCCTCAAAATGAAGCTCCTACATCCTTTAAAATCACAGCAGTTGAAGGAACGACTTGTTCAAGTTCACATCGTGTTCGAAGAAGGCCCGCATGGATGTCAGATTATGAGGTAACTGAAATTGATCAATCTGATGATCCATTCACTCATTTTACTCTATTTTCAGATTGTGACCCTACAGTTTTCAAAAGTGCTGTCAAAGAATCAAAATGGCGGAAGGCTATGGATGCTGAAATTGCAGCCATCAAAAAGAATGATACTTGGGAGCTATCTGATCTTCCAAAAGGGCACAAAACAATTGGTGTAAAGTGGGTTTACAAGACAAAGTTGAAGGAGAACGGTGAAGTTGACAAGTACAAGGCACGCTTGGTGGCCAAAGGCTACAAGCAAGAGTTCGGTGTTGATTACAAAGAAGTCTTTGCTCTGGTTGCAAGGCATGACACAATCAGATTGGTGATTGCATTAGCAGCTCAAAACTCATGGCCTATCTTCCAGTTGGACGTGAAATCAGCATTCCTCCATGGAGGTTTGAAAGAACTGGTATTTATTGATCAACCTCCTGGTTATGTGAAACTTGAAAATGAGCATAAAGTGTGTAAATTAAAGAAGGCTCTATATGGATTAAAGCAAGCTCCACGGGCTTGGTATAATCGTATAGAAACTTACTTTTTGAAGGAAGGATTTCAAAAATGTCCTTATGAACATACACTTTTCATAAAGATTGAAGATGGAGGGAGAATGCTCATTGTCTGCTTATATGTCGATGATTTGATTTATACTAGAAATGATAGTGCCATGTTTGAGAAATTTAAGGAGTCCATGATGGCTGAATTTGAAATGTCTGATCTTGGTAAGATGCATTACTTTCTTGGTATCGAAGTGGTGCAGCTTCCTGCTGGAATTTTTATTTCTCAAAAGAAATATGTGCAAGAAATTTTAGGTAGGTTTCAGATGAAGAATTGCAATTCTGTGAGC
The DNA here is from genome assembly GCA_019656835.1 of Rhododendron ovatum. Taxonomy (NCBI): domain Eukaryota; kingdom Viridiplantae; phylum Streptophyta; class Magnoliopsida; order Ericales; family Ericaceae; genus Rhododendron; species Rhododendron ovatum. The sequence goes on along the minus strand of CM033800.1, from coordinate 35,580,918 downwards.
ACACCAACTGAGTTTGGTCTAAAGCTAGCTAACTAAAGTTCATCATGGAAAGAAGGTTGATAGCACATTTTACAAGCAAATTGTTGGAAGTTTAATGTATTTGACTGCAACAAGGCCAGACATAATGTATTCTGTGAGTCTCATTAGTAGATACATGGAGAATCCTAATGAGTTACATCTTCTAGTGGCCAAGAGGATCTTTCGATATTTGCAAGGTACTTGGAAATTTGGGTTGTTCTACAAAAAGGGAGAAAGATCAGATTTGAGAGGCTTCACTGATAGTGATTATGCTGGAGATCAAGATGATAGAAGAAGCACTTCGGGGTATCTCTTTATGCTAGGTTCAGGGGCTGTTTCATGGTCATCAAAGAAGCAGCCAATCGTCACTTTATCAACCACTGAGGCTGAATTTGTTGCTGCCACTTCAGGTGTCTGTCAAGCAATATGGTTGAAGAAAATTCTTAAAGAGCTTTATTTCAAGAGGCAAGAGGCAAGGTGCTATTACAATTTTCTGTGACAATAGCTCTGCAATCAAACTCTCCAAGAATCTAGTTCTACATGGAAGGAGCAAGCATATTGACATGAAGTTTCACTTCTTAAGAGACCACACCAAGGATGGAACTATTGATCTGATCTTTTGCAAAAGTGAAGATCAAGTTGCAGATATTATGACCAAACCCCTCAAGTTGGGCATGTTCATGAAGCTGCGAAGCTTACTCGGTATTTGGTCAATGGAGAATCCAATTTGACGGAGGGAGCTGCAAGGTTACTCGGCAACAAGCAAGCTAAGAGGGACGACAAGCTTCCGGAGGGGCTGGGCCGGTGAAGAACTCTTTCTAAACTGAATGTCAGTAGAGCACTCAGTTTAAGGGAGGGTGTTAAGTTTTTGGTTTTATTTTGTAATTTGAATAAGTCTTTGATTGTCCTAGTCTTTAGGGTTGTTGCTTTACCAGATTTATAGGAGTCTTAGTAGTGGGATAATCTGTTTTGATTCAGTTCCATGTTTTCTAGTACAGCTGTTAGTTGGTTCCTAAATTAGTGGTATGCTAGTTCATGTAATCTTCTATTTAAGTTGTTGGGTCTTATGAATAAAATGTATGTTCAATTTTCAGCTTCTTTTCTTTCTGTCATAAGTTATAACACAACTAGCGAAGGAGGTGATCAGTGCCCCAGTTTGAAAAGAGTCTCGATTCCTTTTGAGGCCTTGGTTGTTTTGACCATTAAGTATGTATCTAATTTTTTTATACCATTGATTCATTGAACAGAAAAACACTCTCTGCTTGTATTGCCAGGAGAGCTTAAATCAAAATCATTTAGGCACGTGCTTGGATCCAAAATGTGGGCCAACCTGGTTCAGTGACTAAAGTTAGAAGCATGTTGTTTCAGCCCAAGCCCAATCAAGATTTAAACATGTTTTTTCCTTTCATTTCTCTAATTTGCGGCAAGTGCATGTTAAAGCAAATATATGAGAACTGATTGTCATGTAAATTTCATAAACCATGACAACAGATCAGCCTTTTGGTTTGAGAAGTATTATGGAACACACATTTAAACTACCTGGTTGAGATGAAAAAGAATATTATTCCTGTGTAGATAGATATCCACCCTGCGATTATAGTTTTTCCCTATCGTTCTTGTTTTGGCAACAGCTGTTATATATGCTTTCAATAGTGTTTTGATTTCTTGTTTTATACATTTCCTTGGTGGAAGGACGAGACGCTTCACTTCTGTTACATTATCACCATTACTTTATTAATTACAACTGCTGAATTTGAATTCCACACAATTTGTGAGGATATTGACATGTTTTGAGCTTCCTTTAATTTGTTGCACTTTCGTAAAAGAGTGCAGTAAGCAATCTCAATATGTTAGATGCTGTACTTTTGAAAAAAGCAGCGATTAATTCTCATCAGTGGTACTGTTCAAGATTTGTTGTTGAACTTGTAATTATCAAAATGTCCAGAAATCTTTTCATGAAATATAATGTTTTAAATCAAGTTCTACTCGTACAAATGTATGTATTGCTCTTTCTTTCTATGGGTCCTCGTGCCCTTTTTCAAATGGAATTCGAACCAAGTTTGCTGCCCCCAATACAATGTTTCCTCACATCAGACATGTAATGTTCGAACAATCTTCAGCCATGCCAAGGTGGGTTTTCCGTCTAATGATTATTTGCTTATTCATGAGGATGATATCATGTTCAGTCAAATTGTGATACTCGAACATTAATCAGATTGCTCGTGCTACATTGACTCATCGGTGTTCTCCGCAGTTCCCTTGTAATCTGATTTTTTGTTTTGTTTGTGATATCTGCAGTGTTCATTCAAGATATGGAATTCATAGCGTGCCTTCCATTTTGATTGTGAACTGAATGGTCACGACTCGGTATCATGGTTCAAAGAATCTTTCGTCCTCTGTGCAGTTCTATAACTACTTGTAGTGCCTTTGGATGAATCACTTGGCCATTGTGTACCCCATTTCTGTAGTTTGTACATCAAAAGAGAAAATGTCTGTATCCTCCATATCCACATGAAACGGTAACCGCAGGTTCTCAGCATCTAAATGAATCTAGGTCTTCTTTTTCTCGGGTCAGCGTCCTGTTACTAGTCACGCCTTTAATGCTATCTATGGGGCTTGTTTTATTTTCTTTGTAAAAGTGGATCTTGGTTTCATTGAGGGAATAGAGAAGGAAAGCGAAATGTATGAAAGGTTCTCATTCTTCGTTATTTAGGGAACTGATTAGTGAATAGAGGGAAAAAAGATAGTTGTCATGAAAGTCTGATTTTCTGTCTAATTTCCTAAAAGCATTTTCATATTTGGATGTAGGTTGGATGTTCATTTTTGGCTCTTCATATTCACTAAAGACGCAAAAAATACGAAATAGGTGTCTTTTTTTGTCTAAACTGTCATGTAGTATATACTTTTTTTAACATCAGACCATATTTTTATATTAAACAAACAAATGATGAACAATCAACAACTTTTCGGTATTTCTCATAAAGTCTGCTTACTTGTTTTGATCTTTCAAGAATATTTGGAATTCATAGCGTGCCCTGCATATTGATTACGAACCGGATGGTAAAGACTCGGTATCATAGTCAAAAGAACCTTTCGTTCTCAGAGAGCTGAGCCATTTTTCAGGGGTGAGTTGTCCAAGTGATTGACTTTCAGAGAGATTGGAGAAAGCTCCGATTATATGTAAGGGTTTAGAGAAAGCTAAAGCTGTGCAAAACCAGAAACTTTCGCAACGGAGCTAGGGTTGCTGGGGTTCGGGCGTCGTCCTTGGCATCTGTGTCCTTACGGGAGAATTCCTCGGGAAGATCGGTTCCCCCTGGTGACTCCTAATAGGAGGAGTAGGCGTGGTTTCACTTAACAAATTGACCGAACGAGGATGTACTTCGACATATGAGGAGCATACTTTTTTGAAACGATCACGGAGGATTTTCACTTTTGGTAGTCGTTCATATCTTTCATTTTTGCCTCCTTGTCTTTTCCTAAATGTGTCTTCTAGACTAGCTTGTGTTCTATCGTATGGACAAGGTAATACGAAGGACTAAATCCATAGTAGTCACACTGGCACCATATGCTATGTAGTGTTCATATCCTTTTGTTTAGAAGTATATTAAGCCGACGAATCATGTCAAAGTACGAAAGATATGGAAATCTCGTGGCATGCCTCAATGTCTAGGAACACATAATAATGAAGGTATGGAGGACCTGGTGCCAGTCGTACCCAATGCGTGAAAGACAGAGAGCCTACACTTCTGCCTAAGAGAAAAGACCACACTTTTACAAAAGAAAAAGCATCTTCTTAGATTCTACAAAGAGGCTTTCAATTCATCAATTCATTCATATCCTATCTTTGATAGTTCTAGAGGTGGTACATGAGCAGGTTGAATACGGGTCGATAATAGGCGGGTTGAAATGAGTTGGGTTGAATATGGATTGAGACAAACTCAACCCCGACCCGACCCGACCCGTTCCCCCCCTCTTTTTTTTCCCCTCTCCTTTTTCCCCTCCTTTCCCTCGTCAAATTTCCCTTACATCCTTCTTGCCATAGAACTTGCAGGGTTAATTTCACTTATACCCTTTGTACTTTGACCAATTTTCAATTATACCCCATAAACTTTAAATTTGAACACTTGCACCCCCTGAACTTCATGGTAAAGTGACTAAGTGAGACCGTTAACTTTTTTGTTAGAATTGATGGAAAAGTGATGTTGGCTTCTTTCTCCTTATTTTTTTTAACCCAATTAATCTTTTAAATAATATTCCTAAATCAATCCAAGGCTTCTTTATTTAAAAAAAATAAGATTTTAAAGTTAATATGGGGTACATGCTTCACGGATCAGACTTATTATTCACTAAAGCAAGGAAATATTTGTAAAAGATTTTTCTTCGTTTCCTTGACTTATTATACATTTTGGTTGGTGCCAACTTTTGGCAAAAAAAAATAAAAATTGATTCCAACTTTATTTTTTTTCAAAATCTTTTCTCCAATCTTAATGACTTCTTTTAATTGGTGTAAAATTATTTGATAAATTATTTTAAAAGATGCATTTTTTATTCGAATCGAAATTGATTGTTGACAGGGTATGATGGAGTATCATCATTAATGTTTCATAAAATCAATTTTGTGAAGTTATCATTTGTCCTCTTTTTTAATTCTTATTTTCTTTACATATCTCCAATTCTCTCTGGTTTTAGGATTTGTCGAGAGGCAATAAAGATAATAATCATCTTATTTTCCTAAAAGGCCTTAAATATTGTATGCAAAGATGTTAAAGGTATTTAGAAGGCCAATTGGGTAGAAAACTAAAGAAAAAGCCACCAATGTCACTTTTCCGTCAGTTTGAACAGAAAAATTAACGATTTTCACTTTACCATGAAGTACAGGAGGTGCAAGTGTTTAATTTTGAAGTGTAGAGAGTATAAGCAAAAAGTGGTGAAAGTACAAGGGGTCTAAGTAAAATTAGCCCGAACTTATATCATCGTCATGATAAAAAAAAAATAACTTATAACATGGTCTGAATTTTCCATCTCCTCCTTAATGAGAAATCGTAACCCTATGTAGCTTTATCGGGTGGCTACTACTGCCACGCCATAAAGCTATTGCCCCTTGCACAACACCAAAAAAAAGGCCCCCCTGCATTAAAATGGTTTCAAAAGTCATACAGGTGACTTGTATTTTGTTTCTTCAGTAAAACTAAAGAAACCGACGGAGGGGGACCGACCAATGTACCGACGGCACGCGGGGCCTACTCAGGGCCCCGAACAAATGATCCAATCCATTCAATAATTATTTTAAAAAAAAACTGAGGGGGTCAGTGAAAAATCATCTCCATCAGATATGTGTTGGTGTCCGATCCAATCTTCTTATTTTTTAAAAATCAAAAAAATGGAAAGATTGGATGAAAAATGGGAAGATTGGATCAAGCATGTAAACACATTGTATGAGCTGATTTTTCATGGGCTCATTCGGTTTTTTATTTTAAAATTATTGAACGACTTGAATCATCCTTTCGGCGTCTGGAGTGGGCCCCGAATGTGGTCAGATAAGGACAGATGAGGTTGTGTTGTAAGTGGACGGATTTGAACGAGTTAAAAAATATATGAATTTAGATTGCCACATCTATTTGATACTTGAGATAAGCCTTCAGTTTCTCAATAAGTGATCTTTCTTCTGCAAATAATTGACCTTTCTTCCCACAAGGCTTACCACCTACTACAACGGTCGTATATGCTTTTGTGATAGGCGCATTTTTGAATAATTGTGGATTGAACCATTGAGTGTGTTCTCTTAAGGGTTTGTGGATTACAACTTTTGAAAGAGAAACACTTCAAAGATTTAAAACTCTTAGGTCATTTGATGACAGTTACTACATTAGAAGGGTAGAAGGAAAATTCGTACCGTGACAATTAGTACTTCAGAAGAAAGATCCAACAACCTTGGCTTGACTTAATGTTTTTCAGTAAAGATTAAGTGGCCAATATACGTTAATTTTTTTTTTTGTTTTTGAAACATATATATGACACCCATGTTTGAGAATAATGTTTTACATTTGGTGATGAATAGTTATGCAGAATTAACTGATAATGCTTACACATAATCTGGTTTTCTAGATAGACGGTTATATTTTTTTTTTCAATAAAGCTTAGGGACCGACGGTCCCCATACCGAAACTGCACTGATGGCCGCGCCGGGCCAGCTCTGGCCACCGGATGGCCGATCCGAGCCGTCCAAAAATTCTAAAAAAAAAAAAACGAGGGGCCCTACACGGGAATCAACGACATCCGATATGTGTAGCGTGTTTGGATCAAGCACCCTACAGACATCGGATGCCATTGATTCCCGCGAAGCCCCCTTGTTTTATTTTTTAGAATTTTTGGACGGCTTGGATCGGCCATCCGGTGGCCAGAGCTGGGCCGGTGCGGTCTTCAGTACAGTTTCGGTATGCTATCCGTCGGTACGGATAGCACTACTCTTTTTTTTTTTTTTTTTAAGGTGACTAGATTGTTGAATTTCCAGCAGAATATGAAGTTGAATTAACAGAATCACTGATAACAAGTCATCTCTCTCTCTCTCATCTGTGCCTTGGCAAGTCATCGCTCAAGAAAATGACTACAAGTCTACAACATTTTGGAAGTGAAGAATACTCAAAGAGGAAGACTGAAGACTTGAAAAGTGAGAGAGACTCTGGCTTGCTTGACTCCTGGTGCCTGGGTCAACATTTTTGCTGCATCCGATATTCAATATTTTTGTTAGTACAAAAACAATACATACATACTTATTTACCTTAAAAAAAAAAAAACAATACATACTTTAAAATATGTCTCCCCATCATCTGTTAGCGTTGCTTACTGCCATCATTCTTTTCTCATCACAGTTTTCATTCTCACAATCCTTGCAATTGCATATTTTTGTTACTGTAAGGCCAGAGAAATCGAACCCGAGGCAAGAGCAACGAGCAATGGGGATTTTTGTTCCATATTGACGTACAACGGGAGAATTGCATACGAAGACATCATCAAAGCAACAAATGACTTCGACGTCAGATTTTGCATTGGAACAGGCGGATATGGCAGCGTCTACAAAGCTCAGTTGCCAAGCGGCAAAGTAGTTGCCTTGAAGAAACTTCACCGATTTGAAGCAGAGGAGCCGGCTTTCGACATGTGTTTTAGGAATGAGATCCAAATGTTAACTAATGTACGACACAGAAACATTGTGCAACTGTATGGATTTTGTTTGCACAACAGATGCATGTTCTTGTTGTATGAGTACATGGAAAAAGGAAGCTTATTTTGTGCACTGAGATTCGATGTTGAAGCTCCTAAAATTGGATGGACACAAAGGGTAAAAATTGTTGAAGCAATGGCACATGCTTCATCCTACTTACATCACGATTGCACCCCACCAATTGTTCATCGAGACATATCGAGCAACAACATTTTGTTGAACTCTCAATTGGAGGCTTTTGTTGCTGACTTTGGAACTGCAAGACTGTTGCATCCCGATTCATCAAACCGAACCGTTATTGCAGGCACTTACGGATATATTGCACCAGGTACGGATGCTGCCTTTGTTTTATCAAAGCAAACATCTATGGTTATTTTGTTGGCTTTACCCTAGCCTAATAATTGATTTTTAATGGAGAGAATAGCAAACATGGGGCCAAATAATGGCTGGCCCAAACTGGTAGCAACAGCCGTATGAAATGGGGAAAGAAACAGGGGTGGAGAGAGGTTTGAATCTGGAGAGCGAAAGGGACAGCTCTTACTTTTGCTGCTTCTCTACGTTTTTTTTTCATTACACTTCCTTTTAAATACCTAGGGCAATACATAACATGGACTTGGGCTATATCCTAACATTGGGGCCCTTAAAAAATTAACAAATGATACTAGCCCAATACAAAACATAATAATTGGTCCAATTACAAAAAGAAAGACAATAAAGCATTAATTTTAACATATTTTTAAAATCCATCTTTGTGTTTGTGCAGAACTTGCCTATACAATGGTTGTGACTGAAAAGTGCGATGTTTATAGTTTTGGAGTTGTGGCACTAGAAACGATAATGGGAAGGCATCCAGGAGACCTTTTAACATCGTCCCTGAAATCGCCTCCTGCCGAAAGCATGATGATAATTGATGTCTTAGATCCTCGCCTTCCGGTACCTACGAATCCTATGATTGCCGGGGACATTGTTCTAATTGCTACAATGGCATTCGCATGCTTACGACCTAAGCCCAGATCTCGACCAACGATGCTACGCTTGTCTCAAGAGTTTCTTTCTCGCAGGAAGGCTCTAGCTTCTCCCATTCGTACAATTTCGCTACTGCAGCTTTGTAATCCGAATATGGACTTTGTCCACCAATCAAATGAGCAAGTGATCAGTGCCCAAATTTGAAAAGATTCACATCCTTTTCAGGCCGTAGTTGTTAAGATCCCGGTGTCAATATGAATGTATTTTAAGGAAAGGTCTAGTTTATTCCTGATTTGTGTCAGTGAACCAAACACTGCCTTGTGGTTTATGGTGTTGTTAAAATGTGAGCTAATTACACCTCTTGTGAGCTAATTTAATAACCTTAAGCAACACTGTATGTTTGTATGCTTCCATTTAAATATAGCAGTTGGTAAACACTAAGCAGTAGCACTTGTTCATCAATCCTATTATTTGCGAAGTGAACGTCTTCGGCAGTTCAGTTGTATCGCTTGGGTGATGCACAAATTATGTCCTCACCAGCTTGGACTCATGCATAAAGTGCCGGAGAGCTAGTTGTTCCTTGATTTTGGTCTTGTCGTAATTGTATATCCTTTGCACATTGAGCCTTTCCAGATGGTCACCCTTTACTAGTATGGTAAAAATTTAATTGTGGATTTTGTTTATGCCTGCAGCCTCGATATGGAAGGTCAATTGTGAAGGTGTTTTAAATTGCACTCTAATTTCTGAAAACTCCCCAAAAGAATTTTCAAGATAGTGGTGTTTTTATTCCCTTTTCCTTTGGAACCCATACATCTTATTCCTATCCTACTTTTGTCATCTTTTGCGTGTATCTTCAAGTTTTCATAACTGCGATAAGAAGATTTGCGCCCATGCTTATTTTTACTTATTGTGAGACAATGTATCATTGTTGCAATTTTGTTCCATAACAATGCTCAAACCATAATGTGGAGCCGTTACTACATGGTTTACGGATTTTTCATTACACTGTCAACATCTAGTTCTCCCTCTTCTTTATGATTAATTTTCATGCTAAAACTATGTGTAAGAACCTCTTGCCGTGGATGGGTTCCATGTTTCTACGGAATGGTCATGCATACTATGATTCAGAATTAATGGAATCGATTGGCTGCCCTCTGTTTGCTACATTCCAGGTTTTGAGATAGTTATTTGCATTTCCATTTCTACTACCATGCCAACCAGGAAAAGGTTTTTTTTTCCGTGTGTATAGATTCCCATCCTGCCACTTAGGTATTTGCCTATTTCTTCTTGATTCAGTTACAGGCAACTGTTATGCTTTCTGCACTTTTTTTTTTTTATTTCCTAGTTTATACAGCTTATCCTTAATGAAAGGATGAGTTGCTTCACTTTTGTTAAATTGAAACCATTACACGTTTAATTTAATTAGAAGTTTACAAGTACTAAATCTGAATTTCACAAAATTTGTGAGGATACTTGTTGGGCCCTGAGTGCCCCCATGGATTTGGTTACACAACGTCACTACCTGCGACCGTTCTAAAAACAGACTTGCGGGTGCGATGTAGAATCTCATAAAAGACTTAATTGAAATCCTTCCTAACACCAATTAGTTTTAGGAGTGATGGTGGAAAAGCGGTCCGACAATACTAACATGTTTTGGTGCTTCTTGCGCTTGCGTAGTTTTCTCAGTCCGCAATCTCAATATATTCAATTGCGTACTTAGAAAAAGCAGCCAGTACTAATCCTTGTCAGCGGTTCTTTTCAAGCTGTAATGTTGCTCTTACAAATATGGAATCATCCAACGAAATTCTCATGATACTTATGGTACAAATCAAGCTCTGCTTTGTATCTTTGTTGTGGTTATGTTAACGGTAGAAATTTTCGGTTATAGTGGGAACAAAGAGAATAACCATGAAGATTATGGGACTTTTTTCTTGTTTTTTTTCCCTTTAATTTGCTAGTATGTTTACGTGCTTATTTGATTTTGATATCTCGGAAGATGGTGTTAAGGAAATAGAATCCCACATTAATGGACAGTCTCAGTCTTTTGGACAGCCACACACTTTTGGACAGCCACATTCATTTGGCCAGTCTTATGGTTTTGGTCGTTCTCCTACACCTAATCTGGGGTTTACACCAGGAAGTTCTAGCAGAATGCCATCTTAGTTTCAAGTGCCATCTCAGTTTCAAGGGACATATGGTCAAGCTAATGTTGCTCCGTTCAACACAGGTATCTCTGCTTCTGAAGCTTCCAGTTCAAACACTCAACCTTGGACTGCTTATCACACTGGTAGTTATGGAGACTATATAGTTCAGCCTGGTTTGAATCACTCATGGCCTGTTTTTGGGTTTTCATCTGGTCCTGTACCTTGGTATCTAGATAGTGGAGCAACAAATCATGTCACTAATAATCTACAGAATCTGGAACATCCTCAGCCTTCAAATGTTAATGGAGGAATACTTGCGGGAAATGGTTCACAACTTCAAGTCACACATACAGGTCAAGGTTTACTCTCTACACCTACTACTTCTTTCAATCTTTCTCACATACTTCACACACCTAGTATTACTCATAATCTTCTGTCTGTCTACCAATTCTCCAAAGATAATCATTGTGTTCTTATTTTTGATTCCTCTGGCCTTGTCATTCAGGACAAGAATACCAAGCAAGTACTCTACAAAGGCCCATGTCACCAAGGACTGTACCCACTACTGAGCTCATCTAAAGCACCAGCTCCTGTGTCATCCTCTACTGCTTTTGTAAACATTAGTCCATCTGCTATGTTGTGGCATAAAAAGTTAGGGCATCCTAGCACTCCCTTGTTTGTTTCTTTAATAAAATAGTTTGGTCTACCTGTGACCAAACCTGAGAGTGTCATTTGTAGTTGTTGCAATCAAGCTAAGAGTCATAAACTCATGTTTCCTTTGTCTGAGACTAAGTCTACTGCTCCTTTTCAACTTGTTCATATGGATGTCTGGGGACCATCTCCTATCCCATCTAATAAAGGTTTCAGATTTTATCTTCTTATCATTGATGATTTTTCTAGATTTTCATGGCTTTTTCCTCTTCATTATAAGAGTGAAGTTAAGCATATGATTGCTAATTTCAAAGCATATGTTCAAACTCAGTTTCATACTTCCATTCAAACGGTTAGAAGTGATAATGGTGGTGAATTTGTGAATAATTTCTTGCATGTGTTTCTCACTAATGGAGTTATTCATCAAACTACATGTCCTCATACTTCAGAACAAAATGGAGTAGTTGAGAGAAAACATAGACATCTTATTGAAACTACTATCACTTTATTGCTCCAAGCTCACTTACCCTCTAACTTTTGGCTTGAAGCTCTTACAACTGCTGTGTATCTTACTAATAGAATGCCACATTCCACTCTGAAATTTCAAGTTCTTTATACTATTTTGTTTCAATCAAAACCTGACTACCATTTTCTCAAACCTTTTGGTTGTAGTTGCTTTCCTTGGTTAAAACCTTATGTGGCTAATAAACTCCAACCAAGGTCTAAATCCTGTGTCTTTCTTGGTTATTGCCCTGCAACCAAAGGTTATAAATGTTTAGACCCTTCCACTTCTAGAGTTTATATCTCAAGACATGTTAAGTTTGTTGAAACTGAGTTTCCATATCCTACTTTAATTCCCACCTCTGTTTCCAATTCAGCTTCCCCAATTACTTCTAGTTTTCATGTTCCTTTAACTGACTTTAGTGATATTATTGTTTCAATTCTTGTTTCTTCCAATGTCAATTCCTTATCTGTTCCTGTTTGTGGTTCTTCTGGTACTCAGTCTTACATTACACCTGTTACTCTTCCAGTGTCAGTTCCTGTTACATCTGTCTCTGAACAAGTGACTGTCCCACCTTCTTCACCTATATTAAGGGCTGACTTACCTATTTCTTCTAGTCCTGTTGAACAATCACCAATTCGTGACTCTAGTTCAGTTGTTTCTACTTCTGTGTCCCCACCTAATCCTCCTGTGTCTTCTACTTCTTCTGTCCCTCAACCTGTCAATATACATCCTATGTTTACTCGATCTAAACATGGCATCTCCAAACCAAAGAAAGTTTTTGGCCTGTCTGTGATTCATTCAGAAGTTGAACCTACACATTTTTCTGAAGCCATAAAACATAAGGCTTGGCAGCAAGCCATGTCAGAGGAGTATGAAGCTTTACTTAAGCAAGGTACATGGACACTTGTTCTTGCTCCTTCTAGTTCCAATGTAATTGGCTGTCATTGGATCTATAAGATAAAGAGACACTCAGATGGGAGTATAGCAAGGTATAAAGCTAGGTTGGTTGCTCAGGGAAATCAGCAATATGAGGGCATTGATTTTACAGAAACTTTCAGTCCAATCATAAAACAGCCAACTATTAGAATTGTTCTAAGTCTAGCTGTTCATCATAACTGGACCATACGTCAGTTTGACGTTTCTAATGCGTTTCTTCATGGAGTGATTGAGGAAGAAGTGTATATGAGACAACCTCTTGGGTATAAAGATCAAACACACCCTCATTATGTTTGCAAATTAAATAAGGCTCTCTATGGTTTAAGGCAAGCACCAAGAGCTTGGTATTCTATTTTCTCTGGTTTCCTACTTCAGCAAGGTTTTCAAAATAGTAAAGCAGATGTCTCTTTATTCACCAAGAAGAATGATCAAGGCTTGACTATGGTGCTAGTCTATGTAGATGATATCATTGTAACTGGTAGCAATGCTGATTTGATTACTCAGTTGATTTCCACTCTCAGTTCTAGGTTTGTTATGAAAGACCTAGGGGATCTGAGCTACTTTCTTGGGGTTGAAGTATTAAAACATGGCAATAGTTTGATTCTATCTCAAAGCAAATATGCTACAGATTTATTGCACAAGGCAGGTATGGAAGATTGTAAAGCTAGTCCTTCTCCATCCTCAGCTAAGTCTTCTGTCCTTGATTCAGATCCTTTGCTTGATGATCCTCATTGGTATAGAACCATAGTAGGATCACTTCAGTACTTAACCTTAACCAAGCCTGAGATACCTTTTGCTGTCAATGTAGCATGTCAGCACATGCATGCACCTTAGCTCAGTCATTTGATAGCAATTAAGCGAATTCTGAGATATGTTAAAGGGAGTCTTCATGAAGGATTGTTATTTTCTCCTAGTTCTCTGCAACTTATAAGCTATGCAGATGCAGATTAGGCTGGGAGTCAGTTGGATAGGAGACAGGTTTTTGTCTTTTTCTGGGGACAAATCTTATTAGTTGGTGTGCCAAGAAACAACCAACAGTATCTAGATCATCCACTGAAGCTGAGTATCGAGCTTTGGCTCAAACTACAGCTGATATAGCTTGGGTTCATCAGTTGCTTGTTGATTTACATGTTTCTCCTATTCTCCCTCATGTATTGTGGTGTGATAACAAATCTGCTATTTCTTTGGCTTCAAATCCCATTTTCCATGCTCGGACAAAGCATGTCGAGGTGGACTATCATTTTATAAGGGAAAAGGTGTTGAGTAAGCATATTGTGGTTCGGCACATTGGCACCGCAGATCAGTTAGCAGATATATTCACCAAAGTCCTGCCTATAGCTCGTTTTCAGTATCTTACAGCCAAACTCATAGTGATTCAACCACCCATGAGTTTGCAGGGGCATGTGAGCAGAGGACATTAATGAAAGTATTTTGAGTGTTCTGGACATTTGTGTAATTAGCTATTGTTAGATAATTAGCTGGCCACGTGCCTATCTTGAGCTGTATATATAGCTTTGTATCATCAGTTGTGGACTTGAGAAAAGAAATAAAGCGAAATACAATTCCTCTCGGTTCCATCTGTTCTTGATTTCAGATCTTGAGATTTACGATTTTCTTCAGATGGAGGGGGAATCCCTTGGCGGAGGGAGCTTTAAGCTCTACTAAAAAAATGTGTGTATTGCTGCATTGTTCTCCGGCTCCTTGTTCCCTCTTTCAAATGGCATTCGAACCTTTTGGTGCAAAATCTAGAGCCTTCTAGAACTTGAACAACCTGATGGAATCCGTTTTGAGTCAGGTTAAAATGTCGATTTCCGAAAACAATATTCGCCCCCACCAATTGTTGTGCACTGAGTTGCAGCGAATCTATTCTGAGGACAAAACAAAGCCCAATCAATGATCTTCTGCTTGCATCCACACGAACGAATTGAACATACAGAATACCGAGCCTAAAAGAATCAACAGAACCAAGAACTATTAATTCCGTTTGGACAGAATAACGGAATAATTAACAACATAGAAAGCTACAAATTAGAGAGAGGGAGGTTTTCTGGAACTATAATTGGTTGAATGACCTAACCAATGGCCTAGGCACCTTTGTGTTAGTAAACACACATGAGAAAGGATCATTTCTTTTAGTAGGCACCATTTCATCATGAAATCAATCAATTAGGAAGGGTCATGCCTCTTGGAGGCATCCCCATGTTTCATATCATTTTCTAACAATTGCACACTCTTCTAATAAGCATATATACCTTAAATTAATAGGTGTTATAACTATTCACGTAATGTCATAATCCATGTGAAAAGATGTCGCAACTTTTGAAAAAAAAAAACCACTCTCGACATTTTTGTTTGGAAATCTCCAGACATCTTCCACTTGCAAAAAGAAGTAGTCCTTGACATGACTGATGACTTGCTATGGCACAAATGAGAGAGAAACGTGAATCATAAAAAGCTAGTGAGAGAGAGAAGCCGGTCCTGAATTTTAGAGACTTAAAGCGAAAATAAAAAATGAGGCCCTTTTGTTGGACTATCACAAGGGGTAAAAACGTAGGAAGAGCCCCTAAAATTCAAAAAAGAATTGGAGGGCTAAAGCGGCCACAATAAAAAAAAAGAAAAAAAAAGGCTGGCTCTAACGTGAATCATAAAAAGCTAGAGTTGTGAAAGCATTATTCATTTTACAGACATATACATTACTTCTGTAATTTTAGATCAAAAGGCTTTCAAAATGTTGGCAACTGATTCCTTTCTCCAAAAACAGTGAGTCAAGCCCAAGTCGTCGGCTGTTTTTCGTTACTCCGAAAAAGTGAGTCATGCCATAGTCGTCGATTGGTTGTTTTTCCTGAAGTGCAACGAATTTAGCCTTCTTTGTAATAGTGATCAATTGACCCCCTGCAGTCATCTCACGTTAATTAAGTCTCTCTCTTAAAAACCGCGTATGTGTGGTCCTATACGTAAAGCTCACTTTCCCTATGACTTTCTGCACACATTCGCAGTCCACACACACGACATCAAGAGACCGCAATCAATTGTGGTACTCTATCAAATAGTCATTTGAAACACGCCTACGAAGTACGATTTGTTCGCACCTGTCTCGAATTACCCATATATAAATCCCCTCCATAATAAATTCGAGATACACATGGATCTTTCTAAATGAATTTGAATCACACATTGACCTTTCTCTACTTAAATTTCTCTTGTTTATGTATATCTAACATTGCTCAGCTTTGAAATTCAACAGCACTTGAGACATTCTAGACTGTAATCTAGGCCTACAGTCTTCATGTTGGAACATTCTAGACAGTAATCTAGGCCTACACATGGATCCATGTGTGTTGTTGTATTGTTCTCCGGCTCCTTGTTCCCTCTTTCAAATGGCTTTCGAACCTGTTGGTGCAAAATCTGGAGCGTTCTAGAACTTGAACAGCCTGACGGAATCCATTTCGAGTCATGTTAAAATGTCGATTTTCGAAAACAGTATTCGCCCCCACCAATTGCTGTGCCCCGGGTTGTAGCAATTTTGTTCTGAGGATAAAATAAAGCCCGATCAATGATCTTCTGCCTGCATCCACTCAAACAAAGGACATACACAATTCCAAGCCTAAAAGAATCAACAGAACCAAAAACTGTTAATTCTTTTTCTGCAGAATAACGGAATAACAACAGAGAAAACAACGAGAGAGAGAGAGAGAGAGAGAGAGAGAGAGAGAGAGAGAGAGAGAGAGAGAGAGAGAGAGAGAGAGAGAGAGTTTCTGGAACTATGGTTTGTCGAATGACCTAACCAATGGCCTACTTATAGACTTATAGGCATCTTTATGTGAAAGGTTATGTTATTAAACACACATTACGATGGGTCATGTCTTTTGAAGACAAATTAATTGAAAAAGATCATGTCTTTTAGTAGGCATCATTTCCTGAAATCAATCAATCATGAAGAGTCATGCCTCTTGGAGGCACCCCCGTGTTTCATATCATTTTCTAACAATCACACCCTCTTCTAATAAGCATACCTTAAATTAATATGTGTTGTAACTATTAACATGAAGTCATAATGCATGTGAAAAGACGTTGCAACTTTTGAAAAAAAAGAACCCACTCTCAACATACATTTTTATTTTGAAAATCTTCCAATTGCTAAAAGTAGTCCTTGACTTGAATGATGACTTGCTAAGTGTCACACCCTCGATCTTTAACATAAATATAAATGATTTTCATGAATAAAATCTCACCATAATCCGTACGATAACCAAAATAATGTAGCGTTCCCAAAATATGACATCTTTGGCTCCGAGGCCCAAATTTACACATGTACTGAATATTCAAGAGTTAAAGTTTTACAATATTCCATAGTTAAAAGATCTACAAAGAAAGTTACAAATACATCTTCAAAAGAGATTTACAAAGATGCCTAAGTAACTCCTCAATCGTTAGCTTTCAAAAATATAATTCCACCTCCAAGCATTTCAACCATGCACGCTATTGCCCTGTGTTAGTACCTGAAATGATAATAGGCTTGAGCTACACTAGCCCAGTAGAAGTTCTACACTAACATTATATGCAAAAGAAATACGAGAATGATCGTAAGGTAAGAATAGGAAATAGATCATGTGATGGGCAATAACCAAGGCTTAACAATTCAACCAACTCGATATGAAATTTGGTATACACCTCGCTCTTTAACCGTTTCAACTTTCCAAGTGTCCCAAACCGCTTCGCGTTAAGTGTCATGAGCCGAAGCTCCTGCCGGGCCAATTAAGGGATCCCGATACCCCTTGCCAGGCACCATACCCATTGGTAGGTCCTGAAAGTAACCAAAACGAGCTTTCGCTCCTGCTGGGCCAATTAAGGGATCCCGATACCCCCTGCCAAGCACCCACCCGTCGATGGGTCCTGAATGTTTATCATTGTGTCAACAATGGTTCAAGCATCTCACATTCTCACGACGTGTCATTTCGTTTCAATCAAAGTTCATGTCACAATCGACATCGAAATTTACCGAACAAGGGCAAGGGATGCAAAGATACACAACGAACTCAACGAATATGATTAACAACATTATGGAATGATTTGGTGACGTTTGGAACAAGTTAGAAGCGATCGGGGGTCAAGACAATGGAGTCGAAACAAGGAACGAAACTTGGCCTTAAGGCATTGAAGTATAGATACTGCGCATTTCAGTATCTATACAACTGGCCTTAAAAAGGGTCCAGAGACGATTGTATCGATACTGAATTAATCAGTATCGATACTGAATTAATCAGTATCGATACTGATTAATTCAGTATCGATACTTCAATAACTAAGGTCATTCCAGAGATTATTGTATCGATACTGAATAGAGCAGTATCGATACAAAGGGGTGTTCGAGCAGATTTTCTGCAAAATTCGACGATTTCAACAACAACCACAACAACAACAACAACAACCATGGACACGATTTAAGGCTAGAAAGCACTTCTATCACATATATTGAGAGGTAGAATCCCTACCTCGAGGCCGAAGAACGAAACCCACAAGAATTTCGAGCCCTAACTTTCGAAAATCAAAACCGAGAGCGATACGACTCCACCGAACTCCAACCGGCGAAATACGGACCACAATACGCGTAGAGGATGAATGTTTGAAGGTTGTTTTGAGTGGGTTTTGGGTTATTGGAGTGAAATTTGGTGAGAGAGCAAGAGAGAGGGAGAGAGGCCGGAAGAGAGAGAGAGAGCCGGTGAGGGAGAGGAGAAAAATAATTCTCTACTCTCTCACCCTCCTATATATACTCCCAAATTCACAAATCACACCTTGAACCCTTTCACAATCTATTCTATCACTTTGACCCCAAATCACATAAACACCATTATTCCTTACTTCTTTATCAATAAACATTTAAAATTTAATTAAAATAAATACGGGTCTCTACACTAAGGGCACATATAAGAGAGAAACGTGAATCATAAAAAGCTGGTGATGTGTGAAAGCATTATAAAAGCAGATGATTCTTCTATTGCAAAATTCTGTAATTTTATTAGATCAAAAGGCTTCCAAAATGTTGGCCATTGATTCTGTAATCCAAAAACAGTGAGTCAAGCCAAAGTCGTCTGATGTTCTTCTTGACGTGCAACGAATTTAGCGTTCTTTGTAATAGTGATCAATTGACCCCTACAGTCGTCTCAAGTTAGTTAAGTCTCTCTCTTAAATACCGCGTATCATATGTGTGGTCCTATATGTTAAACTCACTTTCTCTACAACTTTCTGCACACTTTCGAAATGCACACACACATCAACAGAGCGCAATCAATGGTGGCAGTTGATAGGCGCGTGATATTGTAGATATAAGTGCCTCAGTAGGGCATATTAGTGCATTAGATGCATTTATTCTATTTTCCACTTGACGCCGTGCTTTGTCTTGTTTTTGTGTTTTTGATATTTTCGCAGGAAATACGGCGATTTTTGTGCCAAGTTTGAATCGCGAGGCCTTGAGACCGTGTTGAATGTCGCCATGGGAATTCGTGACGAGCATGAGTACTGGCGAACATAACTTGCAAATCAATTGGGTAGGCCCAATTGATTGTTATTCCATGGTTGATTAACTTGTGGGGCCAAGTGAACTTGTGGAGCCAAGTGAAGGAATTGGGCCTATTCTTGGCAACTAACGTGGCCCACGACATTGACGAGCAGCATAAGAATAGGGTTATAGTATTTTATTTACCGTATAAAAGAAGACAACAACAGATAAGAGTTTTATTATTCCGACAGAGAAAACAGCGAACGGGGCTGCGGCATGTTGGTTTACAACAGGTTTTATTAGGATGATGGCTGCCGAGGTTTTTATACGGAATATTATTTACTTTTCTAGTTTTTTTTAAAGTTATTTGAAGTTTTGTTTAATTACTCGCATTGAGGTAATTTGTTTAAATTTTCGTTCTTAATAAAAGTTATTCGTTGGTTTTTATTTAACTTAGATCTTTTATTTATTTTTCTTCTCGCGTAATAGAAGCATGTTTCAAATTAGGGTTTCTTTTGTTTCTTGCTTAATGATGAGTGAATAGTCCTATAGGCAGGGTCGCAGGGTGATTAGCACATTGTGACCAGTTCGGGCACTGCTCCTATTTTCAAACAATAAAGGAAAATCAATTTTAAGTTAATAAAGAACATTCGTTAGACGAATCCGGACATTATCGTAGCCCATACGAATGGGGGAATGGGGGTCGAAAACCCATTCTTCGTTGCGCATGGATGAACGGTGACCATAAGGATTCGCATCTTTCGGGGTTTCTTTTTCTCACTAAAATCGAACATTTTAAGAACACTGAATGGAGCAGGCTAATCAGGACTGGTTCCGAGTGCTATGAACACCGTACCTCCTTTTAATTATTTAAAAAGTACAATTAGTTTCCTTAAGTTTTAGTTAATCTCAATCAAATCAACAAGGGGTGGCTACCTAATTAAGAGCCCGTTAAATTAGTCACAACCCGAATTTTTAGTCAGCACACATTACTGTCTCTGTGGATTTGACTCTAGACTTACCGGATATTGTGTTGCGTCGGTCTCCGCCTTACGCTTGGGTCAACCCATTATTTTAGGACTAGAAATCCGTCAAGCAGCACCCTATCAAATAGTCATTCGAAACGCGCCTACGAAGTGCAACTTGTTCGCATGCACTTGTCTCGATCAAACAAATTTTTTATGACATATTCTTCTTTGCAAGTTCTACGACACAAAGGGTTTGAGGATCATGATTGTGGACTCCAAAGTTACCCAATTGTTAATCATAGTACACTATCAATCAATCAAATAATAACATCATGATCATTTTTTCAGATGACTTTGAAGTGAACTAGTGTTTTAGACTCATGAATACAGCATTATTTGTTCAATTCCATCATGTAGCCGTTACATTCTTTTTCAATTCCATTAACGATTTGCGATGTTTTCAAAGGTTTCGAGAGTAATAGTTAAAACTGTTACGGAAAACAAAAAGCAAAAAATTTTAGACATGAATTACATATGCCAGAACAGTAGTACCAATGTTGATTTGATATTAGACCTATTTTCTTAAGCGTTTCCAACGTTCAATATGGGGCACACTATGCTTATCGTTGTGGAAAGATCCTGGTGGAAACTCCTGCTACAAACAGAAAGATTCTTCAATTGGAACATAAGATTATTTGAAGTCAAAATGACTTATTTTGTTCTTTATTCAACAAATTATAAGTTTCGATAATAATTTTTTACTTTCCTAATTCTCTAGATGAGATAAGTCAATAAGTCACAAAAATTTGACGCAAAATTAATAAATACAAAAAAAAAAAAATGAATGAATGAAAAAAAAAAAAATCATTTTGACTTATTAAGCCAAAGGTAGCCTAGAGAGGCAGACTAAACACTAGAAGTCTAGAAAAGTGAGAGAGACTCTGGCTTGCTTGACTCCTAGTGCCTGGGTCAACAAGTCGACCCAAAAACTATTTTATAAATGCCTCTTGAGCATGGTTCTCTGCACCCAATGCTCAATAGTTTTGCTCCTACAAAAACAACACATAGTTTAAAATATGTGGAATAATACCATAGCCTCTTCTGTTTATTTTGTTATGCTCCCAACAATAAGCATGGCAGCTTTATTTTTAGTTCCATCATCCGCAGAATCATCATCATTGTCGTTTTCATATTCATTAGAGGCGAAAGCCCTGCTCAATAGCGGTTGGTGGGGAAATTTTTCTTCAACAAATCATTGCTACTTGAAAGGCATCACTTGCAATGGCGCAGGAAGTATCGTTCGGAAGGAAGCTTTTGATTACTATTATTCCCGCCAAAATCTTGCAAACAGGAATTGGTCTTCCTTGCCAAATCTTGAATATCTTGATCTCCGTGACTCTTGCTTCACTGGGGGAATTCCTGGTGAAATTATTACTCTCTCCAAGCTCACCCACCTTGACCTTTCTCTCAATGATAATCTTCAAGGTGTTCTACCTCCTATCTTGGGAAATCTCACCCAATTAGTCCACCTCGATTTATCTGGGACTAATATCGAAGGTACAATCCTTTCATCTATTGAAAATATGAGAAATCTGACACGTTTGTATCTCAATTCAACTAGACGCAACGGTTCTATCCCTCCAGAAATAGGGAACCTAAAGAATTTGGTCGAGATGGATTTGAGTTTCAATAACCTCAGTGGTCCAATTCCTCGAGCTATAGGGAATTTTACATATTTTACTAACTTGTGCCTCAATAATAATCTCCTCACAGGTCACATATCCCAAATAGTATTTGCAAATTGAAGAACCTGACGTTTTTGGACCTCTCTGATAATTTGCTTAGTGGGCATATACCAAGGCATGCAGCTAGGAAGACTTTGTAATTTGGAGCATCCAGGATTAGGGAGAAATGTCTTAATTGGAACCATACCCAACGGACTTGCATATTTGACACAAACGAAGTACTTATATCGATCTCTCCCACAATAATCTTCTTGTTGGAAAAGTCCTGCATTGTCTTTGTTTGGTAATATTTCTCGACGTGTCATACAATCATTTCGACTGTCGATTCCCAAATAAATCTCCAAATTGGTGTCCACATGATTGTTTTAAAGCCCAAAATTCATCCTCTTGTTTTAGGGTCAATCACGAAAAGAGAAGAATGAAACTTACTCTTGTCGTTTCCCTCGTTAGCACAATTTTCCTTTCCTTACTGGGTTTTGTTGTGTGCTCTTGTTTCCGTAAGACCCAAAAAACCCAAAGCGAGGCAAGGGCAACCAATCATGGGGATATTTGCTCCATATGGAATTACGATGGAAGAATTACATATGAAGATATCATCAAAGCAACAAATGACTTCGACATCAGATATTGCATTGGAATAGGCAGATACGGCAGCGTGTACAGAGCTCAGTTGCCAAGTGGCCAAGTAGTTGCCTTGAAGAAACTTCATCAGTTCGAAGCAGAGGACCCTGCGTTTGACCATTCTTTCAGGAATGAGGTCCAAATGTTGACAAATGTAAGACACAAAAACATTGTGAAGCTTTACGAATTTTGTTGCACAGCAGATGCATGTTCTTGGTGTATGAGTACATGGAAAAAGGAAGCTTATTTTGCGCCCTGAGGTTCGATGTCGAAGCTTCTGAAATTGGATGGATTCGAAGGGTAAAAATCGTTGAAGCAATGACACATGCTTTATCCTACTTGCATCATGATTGCACCCTGCCAATTGTTCATCCAGACATATCAAGCAACAACATTCTATTAAACATTCAACTGGTAGCTTTTGTCTCTGACTTCCGAACTGCAAGACTGTTGCATCCCGATTCATCCAATCAAACCGTTATTGCAGGGACTTACGGATATATTGCACCAGGTACGTACGGGTATCACCTTTGTTTTATCCAAGCAAATGTTTGTGGTTATTTTTAAATCCATGTTTGTGTCTTTGTAGAACTTGCCTATACCATGGTTGTGACTGAAAAGTGCGACGTCTTTAGCTTTGGAGTGGTGGCACTAGAAACAATCATGGGAAGGCATCCGGGAGACCTCCTATCATCCTTGACGTCGCCTCCTAGCGAAAACATGATGATTATTGATGTCTTAGATCCTCGCCTTCCGGTACGTACGAATCCTATGGTTGCTGGGGTCATCGTTCTAGTTGCTACAATGGCATTTGCATGTTTACGTTCTGATCCCAGATCTCGACCAACGATGCTACGTCTGTCTCAAGAGTTTCGTTCTCATAGGAAGGCTCTAGCTTCACCCCTTCGTACAGTTTCGCTACGGCAGCTTTGGCATCGGAACATGAACTTTGTCCAACTATCGAATGAAGTGATCAGTGCCCAAGTTTGAAACGAGCCTCGATTCATTTTGAGGCCTTGGTTGTTATGACCATTGAGTATGTATCATATTGTTTTGCAGCATTGATTCCTTGAATAGAAAAACACTCTCAGCTTGTATTTATAAGGAGCTTAAATCAAAATCATTTAGGCACGTGCATATGGGTGCGAATATGGGCCGATCTGGTTCAGTGATCACTTTCAGAAGCATGTTGTTTGAGGCAAGTGCATGTTAAAACAAATATATGAGAAAGGCTCAGATGCTTCACTTTTTCTTTTTTAATTATCACTATCACTTGCTTAATTACAACTGCTGAATCTGAATTCCACGTAATTTGTGAGCATATTGACATGTTTTGCAATTCCTTTTCTTGCACTTGCGTAGTTTTCTCATAAGCAATCTCAAATTTGTTTTTATTTTTTTTTATGACTCTTCATTTTTATCTTTTTGTGAAGCTTTTGTGTGCATTTTTTCACTACAAGACAAAAAAAAAAAAGTGGTGCAATTATCAAATAGAGGAGTGTGAAAATCATTACCCAAATATAATGGTTCAATTTAAGTTCTTCTTTGTATCTGTTTTGCTTATGTTTTGTTTTTGTTTTTGTTTTTTTCGATTGGCATCTGTTTTGCTTATGTTATGGGTGGCAATTTTTGTTGGCCAAGGCAACAACTGAATAAAAAATATAATTATGGTCACGTTTTCATTACCATCATGGGTTTGAGGTTTGTTCATGAACTAGTTGAGCTAGATGATGACTTGCAGATTAGTGGACAATTTTCTCGTTTACTTCAATTTGCTATCTATTTAGATGCTTTAGTGATTTTGATGTCTCTGAAGATGGATGGGGAATCCCTTGACGGAGTTTTGAGCTCTACTCATATGTATTGCTATTTCTATCTACGGGTCCTCGTTCCATTTTTAAAAATGACATTCAACCAAATTTGCTGCCCTTAGTGCAATATTTCCTCAAATCGGACATGTAAAGGTCGAACAATCTTCATCCGTGCCAAGGTGGGTTTTACGTCGATTGATTATTTGATTATTCACAAGGATGATATCATGTTTAGTCAAAGTGTGATCCTGGAACATTAATCAGATTTCTCATGCTACATCGACTCTTCAATTTTCTCTGCAGTTCCCTTGTCCTTTAAATATGACTTGGGTAAGGCAGTTGGATATGTATCCAATCTATCCTCAGATGTTAAACATAACTTAAGAAAAAGAAGACCACATTAGCTAGAAAAGACACATTTTTAGCAATGATTTATATGGAGTACCAGGACAACATTCTGCTCAACAGTTGTGTTAACATAACATTATGTTACCATATTTTCTAGGTTTCAATATTACATATTTCCTGTTTAGGTCAGGTTAATATTTATGTTTCCTTCTTGGTTAGTTTCTTAGTCACCAACTCTTGTAGCCTATATAAAGGCTAGGGTTATGTTTGAAATACAATCAATAATACATCATTTCTCGTAGTTCAATGTTCATTTTTGGCTTTTCCTTTGTTTTCCTGCTCTAAATAGTAGTAAATACACTAGGCTTGTACCCCATGTCTCTATCCCTGTTCAGCTTTTGACCCAATAGTGAAATTGTTCTTCTTAAAGGTGTCCCTAATTTATTTCTTCCGAGGGATAATGAATAATTTAATTGCTTTGTGGTTCGCTTGTGTCCCACATTCATCTAAATGTGCGAATCCTCGGAGAGTTGAGCCATCTTTTGTGATGAGTTCTACATGTCATTGATATGCAGAGGGTTTGGAGCAAGCTGGAGCGGTGTAAAACCAGAAACTTGCATAACGGAGCTAGGAGTGCTAGGGTGTGGGCATGGTCCTTGGCCTCTGTGTCCTTGGGCCTGACTTCCTAGGGAAGACCGATTGCCCAAGGGGACTCCAAAAATGAAGCTTTGATTCATTTGACAGAAGATCGGATGAGGAAGTACTCGATATATTGAGGAGCATACATTTGTGTCACAATCACGGAGGGTTTTCACTTTTGCTAGTCTGTTTCCTGAATTTATCTGTATCCAAAGAAATGGCGCAGTTCTTATGTTATGATTAATGAGGGATTCCCAGGACAGCAAAGACGTAAATTTGAGAACAATGATCTTCATATGGACATTAGCATGTTAGTATTCAAGGGAAATGTCTTCCTCTAAACTGAATGAGGATTTTATCATGAACTGTTTAGCCGACGTTCTATTTCATCCAATTGTGTAAAGGAGGAATTATGAATACAATGACTATGACGATTCAATTAAGCTGTTCCCCTTGAGTATGATGGTATAACTTACATTGGCATTAGGAAATGCTTTGTGCTTATCTATCTATATCTCATGGAAGTTGTCCTTTCGAAAACTTACTCTTTGAAGCTAGACTTTTCAGGAGGGATCTGGCTCCCCTAGCTCCAGTTTGGTTTTTGGACTGGATAAACATCTTATGGAGCCACCACGGTTCTCATTTCTTTGATTTGAACTGTTCGATTATATTCATAAGTGGAACCATTCCCCTTTCAGTTGGCAACCTTTCTTCTCTATGTGGTCTAGATTTGACTGAACTGCGGCTCCATTTTTTCTGAGTAAAACCTAACCCAATCAAAAATTTGGGGAAATTGGATTGTACTTTGAATCTCTCTCACAATGAACTCTCTGGTACAATCCCTAATCAATTTCGCTACTTGTTGCATTGAATTCAAATCACTTTCTATTTCAATTGAAGAATCTTTCTGTTTTGCCGCGGGAATTTCCCCCAGGATCTTTCCACAACGATAAGCATTGTAATGTGGTGGGTCTGTTGGTGGGTTGGGTTTGTTTTTAAGGAGTGTGGGGGTGATGGTTCTGTTTAGCTGGTTTCTGTAAGTCTGGGTCAATTCTATGGTGTGGGTGTTTCTGGTGGTCGTGTGTTTCAGTGTTTCCGGAGATGTGTAGGGTTGTGGCCTGTGTCTGTCTTGGTCTGTTTCTGCAAAGTTGGTTATGCATTTGATGGTTCCAGCCAAACGCTTTTGAGGCTTGTTTGGTCCAATTTCAACAAGAAGGGAGTGGCTTGATCAGGTTTTGGAGAGGTTCAACAGAAAGATGCTCAAGTGCTCTGAGTTTTTTTCCAAAACTTTGAGTCTGTCCAGCATGTGACGGGGAGTTGATCTTCTTTGACGTTGCATTTGATAGGGTATGAAGATGTTCAGAGTCCAGACGAAGCTTAGAGTTTTTTCACAGAATATGGTTCAACTATTCTTCTTGGCAATTTCTTGTTTTGTGGCGGCTGAAAGTACGAGGAATTTTTTGTTTTTTTGTGCAATGATAGGCTTGTTCCTACTGCAGCTGCTCCAAATTCTACTGCTACTGCCGGTCGTCTGCTTGCTACTGCTAATGTCAGTTCCTATGTTTGGTTGAAGCTACTTAGTATTCTCTAGGGCCAAAATTAGGCTTGTTCTGGTGTTTGGTATGGAGGCACCATGTCTTAGGCCAATTTATGGTGCACCTTTTCGTAGTTGGATATGGTTGATCCATTATCAACCTATTCCTTATCTTCTTTTTGTTCCACTTCATTCTTTTCCTAATGACTAGTGAGATGCCGACGCGCTACGCGCGTCGGTTTGTCGCTAACAAACAGAGGAATGCATTGCCAATAGCAACTGAAAAATAACACGTGAAACTTAAAGCATTGTGTAGAAGCATTTGATAGATCTACATAAACAATTTAATGATGCACCATTGTTATTCTCTGGGAGCATGTCCAAACGAACAACATTTTGAGTGTGCCTGATATCTTCTCAAGTATAGCAACTAATGCTAGTACAGAGATGGCGTGAAGGGATTTTAGCGGATTAATTGGCGAGAAGTTATGGATCGATCAACACAACCAGATAGTGTCTATTGAATCAGAACAATTATAGTAGGCCTCATAAGGTGAAGTGAGTCATTTACAAATCCGTTTGCAAGAAAGTTACAGCAAGACACTAAACCGTTGTGCACTTTTTATTACAGTACCAAACATATTGGCATATTTTGATAAGACCATTAGTACCATGGATAGATCTGTTCCACGTTTTTAAAACCAAAGATAAGAATATGCAAGTGGGCACCATCCGTGTCGAAAAAGAACACGATGGTTTTGCCAACATCCAGCGAGTAAGCGTTTAGGAATTCAATCCAATTCGGCCCTTCTAATTTCCCTGTTTGGCAATTAACGGGCCATGTCCTTGTTCCAGAAGTGAGCTGGAGCTCTTCGATACCATAGTGCTCCAGCTTGTCATATAAACAATAGCGAAGGTACTGCAAACATATACAATGAGGTGAGAAGTTGATTGATAATGCAAAATAGGATCAGAATGGTCATAGTAGTTTTAAGAATCTTGAACTAACCATTCCGTGAAAGTCAAATGGCGCCAATTGCTTGTAGAATCGAAAGGTAGAATCAACATTGGGTTAATGGATGTTTGAATTATATCTGTCGCAAAAAGTATTATGCTCAAACTAATCATGTATATGTGTAATGTGTGCATAATAGCAGAATGAGATACTTACAAGAATCCACTTCGCACAACTTTGGCATTGGATTGTCTAGCTATTTTGTGCGGCATACCAGCGAAGGCAAGCTGAGTAGGAGAATTAGCATTCTAATAGACAATTTAGGTGTATGATGTAGATTAGTTATAGTACGATAGCTTAATTGCATGTCATTGAGCGGCTATAGCAAGGAAGCGGTGGGTTTCTATAAAAGCGAAGGGTTGCGATTTGTTGTTGATTTTGGGTTTATGGTTAGCAGAAGGCTAACACACATACACCCACAAATACAAGCACACATATACACACATATTTGTGGGGCTAATGGAAATCTATGAAGTGTAAAACCATAAACGAGAACAACAACGAACGTATTGAAGATCATACTAAGCATCGGCTTGAAAATTACCTGGAGAGCTTGTGACGCAGGACCTTTGGCGGTGTTGAAGACGAAACCCTCGTTGCAGATTTCTAATCTTCCTCTTGGTTGGTGCCTCTATTTGGGTTTTGTTATTGGTTTGGGTTGGTTCCTCTGGTTCTCCGTGTGTACTTTGGTTTTATAGAATGTAGATGCTAAGTATTTGATGTGCTATTGGCAGCTGTTCAGTTACTTTCTAATGGGCGCGAAATAGAAGTCCGAGGGGAATAAGCTGTTGGAACTTGATATTTGGGTTAAAAATACGAAAATGCCCAATGAGGCTATATTCAAATCCATTTTCTTTCAAAGTCAAAGTTTGTTTTGGGTTTACAAGATAAGTTAGTTTCATTTGCTATATTAATTTTACATGTCCAAAGAAGGAAACATGGAGAAAGTCAAAAAACCCATTAAAGCAAAAAGAAATTCACCACCATCTACACACCTAAATCCGCTGGATCCACCACTTAGAGCATACAAATCAATCAAAACATTATAAATTACAAGATTTTATTATAAATTAGGGCGGATGGAGTATTTTTTGGTTAACTTTTGAGGATCATTGCTTTCTTATAGTGGGAGAGATCTAAAGAGTTGAATTTACAGTTGAGACATAGGGTGATTTTTCCTAAACTTAAACAAAATTAAGTTGGTTTTTATTATTTTATTTTTCGGCATTTCATAGTTTTGCACCATACTTTTGTGGATTATTGATTCGTCTGGACGAAATGAATTGGTGAATTTAAAAAAAATATTTTTTCCAAGTATTATGTTAAAATAACCACTTTTAAGTAAAATAAGTCAACTTATTTCACCTATTTTGCTAAAAAGTGGTTATTTCTTAAACTACTTAGGTAAAAGTAAGAAAATTTTAATATTCCGATTTCTCTCGTTGAGATAAATTAATAAATCACAAAAATTAGGCTTTAAATTCTCCGATTTCTCCCGTCACGACGAATTAATAATTCACAAAAATACTAAAAAAATTCAAATAAGGAAAAACCAACCTTTTTTTTTTTTTTTTTTTAAAAGTTTAGGAGAACTCATAGTTAAGTTCTTAGGCCTACGGACTTATTTTTGTTATTTTTTTCTTCCGGAATTAGGTTTGTCTGTAGTTTGGGTTTTTTTACAATCCCTTTCGTTACGATGAAACATCTATACCTATAAAGATGCCCAGACAATAATCAACGCGAATAAGTCTTAAGTAACAATTAAAATGGTGCATTATTATATTTAAATGTTTTCTTCTCACACATGCACGTGGCGTTTTGCAAATTTAATGTCTTGTTCTCTCCTCTTTTCAAAAAGAATTTTTCAAAAAATTCTCTCTAGATTTCCCTACTTCTAACATTTCTTTCTTTATCTCTCTCCACTTATTACTCCTACTATTTTTCAAAAAACTATTTAAAACACAAACCAAACAAAACAAACTCTCTCCACTTATTACTCTTACTATTTTTCAAAAAACTTTTCAAAATACAAACCAAACAAAGCAAAGTGTCCCACTTTTTTCCTCCATCTCTCTCTAACTTTACTCTTTAAACCCCATCTTTCTCCATTTCCATTCCCTGAGAAATACTGTACCAACTTGAGGAATACAATAGCTATTCTGCTTGGCTGTATCCATCTCCGGAGTCGCCATTACCAGTGCGGCTACGTGACGGCCGTGGCTGCACAACGAACCTCTCTTTGTCGTACCTTGCGATATTCATCAGCACTCCAAGAGACATCCACAAAGCCGGCGCCTGTGTAACATCCACCGTTGTTGTAGTCCAACTGACTCCTTCTTTTCATGTTAGCGTTTCAGACCCTAGTATTAATTTTCTTGATTAACATTGATGCGGCCCCAATGGTTGTCGCTCAGTTCAGTCGAACTCATGCAGTGTATCTGTTATTATTGATTCTAATTCCATCTCCTTATTAGCCACATCGTATGGTTGCATTTAATTGCATTTCCCTCTGGCTATGAGTTTGTTTGAATATTCACCTACATGACGATTTGATTTTAAGTCTGAATATTGGTTGAGTATTAGCATTCTTCCTGAGCCATTTGTTGTACCCTCTCGGATGGAGTTGGGTAGCTTGTGTAGTCGGATATGATGATATTATTTTTCTTGTAGTTGCTACACGATAGAGATTCCTAGTGGAATGTGTTAGTTCGATTAATAGGTGGAATAGAAACCCATCAACATGTGTTTTAATTAGCTTTGGCCAGATTTTACTAAGCTTTTAACTTGATATTCCTAGATATTTGATTTCTTGTATTTATTAAAATGGTTCATCCCTTATTACTTTTTGGGTTATCTTTGTAGCTATTTTTAAAATGCCGAGTCAAAAAAATTGTTGATACATTTTGGATCATGTTTAATAAAACTTGATTAATTTAATTATTCCGAATTACTTGAGCGTTATAAATGGCTAAAGAATATCAACAATTTGAGACAGAAAAAGTATTTTGCAAAGTTATACATGCTAGACTATATCATATTTGCAAGTAGGTTATAGGTTATGCAAGTGGGCTGTCATTGAGTTGGTAAATGACATCAATTGTACTTGAACCCAGCCCTTGTGATGCCGTGCAGACCATTTGTGTAGCTTTCTTGGATTGCATAAATTGATGATGAAAATCTTGGTGTACTCAGGCACTAATTGCCATGATTTATGAACAATTAAACCCTGCCTGAGTATGATCTCTTTAGCAAGCTACCAATTATCGCCACCATTGTTGATCGATTTGGAGAAACCAGGATTTGGTTTCGTTGCTTTAGCAGCTTTACGCTCTATGAAATACTGGGTTCGAGCTCAACAACAAGCCTTTTTTGCGCTTAGCATCATGGTTACATTTTAGACTATTTTTTAATAACAATGATAATATATTAAGGTTGGAATTAGTTTACAGAATCAGATGGCAACTAAGTGCTGGTTCTAACTAAAGGAGATCAAAGCTTTGAGGTGAGCGCGATAGATGGATTTTAGACTATTTTGCGCTAAGCATAATAATATATTAAGTTTGGAATTAGTGTAAAAAATCAATTGGCAACTAATTCTAAGTTCCTACTTAAGAAGATCAACACATAATTTCAAAGTGAGATTATAATCGTAGTGAAAGATTACGAGCTTGAATTATAGCTATTTAAAGTACTATCACTATGGGCCAAGAAGGATTAGATGAAGGTACCATGGTTTTCCTATGAATGACAGGTGTATCTTGCAAGTACAAACACCACTATGCTCTGGATTTGGCCAGTAAATATGTAGCACATCCGTCCAAAATTGTTTGTCCGGTCTACAAAACGAGGACTTCAAAACGAGGCATTTCTTTCAAGGATAAATTCTAACTTTTTTCATGAATTTAAAAAACTCATCGATATCCAATGAATTGTTGGAAAAAACTTAAAATTTTCTTGTAAAAATTGTATTATTTTTACGTGCTGGTTTAGCGGCCTGGGCAAACCTTATGGGACGGAGGGATAGTTGTTTGGTTTGGTTTCTATATGCAATTCATCCTTTTTCTGCTCTGTATGTTCTCAATAGCGTGTTCTATTTATCCCTCTTCACTCATTACGTTGCATTACATTGAGAATTATTTTCCAAAGTAGGGAACCGAGCAGATGCCTAGTTTTATT
Organism: Rhododendron ovatum; assembly: GCA_019656835.1. Lineage (NCBI taxonomy): Eukaryota > Viridiplantae > Streptophyta > Magnoliopsida > Ericales > Ericaceae > Rhododendron > Rhododendron ovatum. The sequence continues at coordinate 35,549,126 of CM033800.1, read as the reverse complement.
ATTTGCTCGTCTGTTTTCAAGGTTTCTCATGACAGTTTCTGCCCTGGCTGTGTTCTTTAACCCCTTTTTTGTGTTAGGAAGCAGAAAAGTATCAACATACAATCAACATATATGAGTGGATATCTGTGGTCCTATTTGTGGTCAGGAAAGAATGATAGGGATGTTATGAGTAAGGTTTGTTCGGCTAAATAAGTTATTTGGTCTTTTTTTGGGAACTTATTCAATTTTTTTCCGCATTTCTTAGTTTTTCATCCAATTTTCGAGGATCATTGCTTTTTCATAACAAACGCTATAAAAAAAGTAGCAAATTACAATCGCAATCTATGTTTTTTCTTAATAAAGGCCAAAAATCTGGCATATTGGCTTATTTGGTTCTTTATTCCAAGGATTTGGATTCCTTTTTTTTAAGCACTTTAGATTTTTCTGACGAATCAATAATCCTCCAATAATTGACCAAAAGCTAACCATTTTTTTTTTTTGAAAAAGGCCCAAAAAATAAGCAAAATGGCCTATTTAGTCGAATAAGCACTAATTCCAAGATGTGCGATGGAAGTAGTGTATATTCTCGCAGGATTTATGTAGTCTGAATTGTTTTGGTAGTCTGCGAGATACATAACTAATGAGAGCATTCATTGTTCCACCAAGTTGGATTTCAGTTGGTAAATCCAACCTATCTATGTACTGCTGACTCTGATGTAATTCTCCCTGAAATTTTGTGTGTTCAGTGTACTTGTAGATTTCATCTCATGTATACTATGCCTAACCTTTTAAGTTGGATGAGGTAAGCACACAATATGGACCTTGATATGATTGATGCTTGCATCAGCTTTTAAAGGCAAATCTTTTAAGTACTTCCAGTGTGGCAGGTGGATCATGGAAAGAACATCCTCTTGGTGCAGTGCGACAGCCTTCAATTTATTATATTGAAGGTATGCGAATAGGAATGACTGCGTTTACATTTATAGCTCTAAATTATTGTAGTTCGATTGCTTGTATTATTATTCTGTGAAAATTGTTAAATGGAGGCAATCCACTTGCATACGCATTCAACATATTCTGCGTTTTGGCATCCCAAATACAGCTAGTAATTGAGTGTTGTTAGTTGAACTGGTTCATTTGTACTCCAATTGTTTGCATTGGTGCGTATGAAATTGATATAGGCCTGTAGAAGCAGAACGTATTGCAAATGAGTGAGCTTAGAATTTCAACGTTCAGCATATTTGAAACTGGGTTTCATCCATGCCTGCGTTGTGTTTGATTAATTGCCTCAAAGACATGCAAGCCGTAAAACTATTCCATGTGTCGGGTTTATGTGTATCTGTAACATAATTTGATAATTCATACATTTTTAGGATCAATTTAATAAGAAAACAACTGTCCAATCATAGATACATATCTTCTCTTTAAATTGTCAATATAAGTATATATAGACACAATTTTCCATATAGTATCTTGAAGATGAGGAATTTTTCAGTGCCGAGCGGGTATCTCACACGTGGTTCTCGCTTGGCATTCCTGAGCCGTCCGATGCACTTTTGGATGGCTCTGATTAAAACCATCTCTCTTCTCTCACCCCTCTTCTCTCTCTTTCATCTTTTTGTCTCCAAATCTAAGTCGTTAAAAAGCGCATCAGACGGCTTAGATGTGCCAAGCGGGCACTACGTGGTACCCACGCGGCATTGAAAATTATCTCCTTAAAGATGATCACGCATATTGATACTGCAGGGCTACTTTGTGGTAGATATTAGGTTAGCTGTATACAACAATCATTACACAGATTCTTGTGAGAGATGAAGTGGTACATGGTGTCATTGATGGTATGGGCTATCCATGTACAAAAGGTGAGCTATTAGTGTATTGAATAGTGCCAATATATATAATACAAACTAAAGAGGGAGTTTTGAGCTATGAATTGTGGACCACTGTTTTTTATGTGGATTTTTTTAGGAGCTGGACACGATTTGTAGAACGTTGAAAACCTAAACTAATTTTGGTAAAATAACGAGAAGATAAGACCTTATTTGCTTGTACTATAGACGTAAGAATTGCACTTATACAAAAGATCTAAATTGACCATCATACAACATTGGATAGCCTGTTTTGTTGATTAAGTACCAAATTGCACCATAAGTACCAAATTGCACCATAACTGCTTAGTTCCATTATTTCTTAATAGGTTGCTAGATATAGCTGCAATGAGTTTGACGAAATAGGTCAATAGGTGGTTACATTAGTTAGGTATACGTAACTGCTGCTGTGGCAGTTAATCTTGCTACAAAGTTGGCTTGCATGCTTGAAGTTACTCTTTCTTCTTCGTCTGGAAAGCAACTGCAAGTGGAAGATCATCCTTATTTGCAGAGGCATTGGACTGTTCATTCAAAAATAGTTGTCGGCGTGCTTTTTTGCGTGGCTTTTCAATCTTTGAAGTTGACCCACCAGCGTTTTCAGCAGTTTTACCTCGCTTGGTCTTGCTAGGGAGATCGTACTCATGGATTGAATACAAACATTTTGGGAGCCTATATTTTGTATAGTTGTATGCTTTGACTCGCACATCATATTCCACATCTTGACACAGCTTTTCAATTGCTGATGCAGATAGCTCACCCTGTGTTTGGATTCAAAGTTTAGCAATTATGGACACAAATATGTTTGGATTCTCGGCAACATTTGTGATGCGAGTTACCTGTTTTATGTTTTCTTTCATGTATTCAGCGGTGATGCCAAACATTCCTTCGGCATCTCGTGGAAACACAGTAGCAACGATGGAACCTGTTTGGTCTGATAATTCCACGTTGAATTTAAGGCTGTCAAATATTTCAGAGGCAATCATACAATTAGTCTTTCCTAGTTATGATAAAACGTTGGTTAATGTATTCGACGGAAAGAAATTGTAGGAGTAAGAACTAACTTTGCTACCGGCGACACGCGCTGTTTACAATGGTTGCACCAAAATGGACCATCACTCATTGCATTTGTGGCATGGTTGCATTTTGAGCATGTCAAGTACCAGAATCGCTGTGTCAAATCCACGACCTTGCAAATGGCTTGAACCCAATGGAATTCTTGCTGCACATAGTTTTACGTTACTTTTTGTGCTTTTGTAACACCATATTGGATAATGTATTTAACATTTTACAGTTGTACGGAGTACTTTGTCAACAATGGTTGGAAGCTGATTAACATGTTTGAACTCCTTTTTGTTTGGTTTCTCATTCCGTAGTGGTGTCACATTCATATTCCTTTCTGGCATTGGCAACTTGTGAATTGCCTTGGCATTGGCCATACACCTACAATAGTTGTTGGATTTGGTTTTAGAGCTTACACTACACGATGCCTGTAAATAAACGTTCTTACCAAGCACGTAGTTTTTTAGCTGCTGGAATTGGCAGATTGAAGCTGAAGGTAGAAGAACCTTTTGTCGCAAGCTGGAAACCTGTCAACATAATGGTATTTTCGAATCCTAGTAACCTTAAATTCGCTATAGATGGGTCAGCATTTTTAGCAAGCGTAGAGAATATAAATTACCTTGAAAGGTGCTAACTTTCATTCTTGTTGCTTGCACAATGGGGAATGGCCCTTCAAGTGTACCCATTATTTCTCCCTCATGTTCCGCGAACTGATCCCATAGCACAAGCGTTGTTGGAACATTGCTGCACAATTTTTATAGGTTTGCATGGGTTCAATTCCAGAGAATTGTTGGTGGTAACATGCACGATATAGATTGGATGTTTTATCGTAGCAGCATATATATCTATGATGGTAATAGGATGTAGGACACAGTGTACCTTGCATCAATAATAATTATGTTCTGTATGGTGCTGTTATCCTTTGTAGTGCATTTAGTACCAACATGAAGTACGGTGAAGAGAACATCTGTTACATCACAAAGCTAGGTATATTAATTTCTTCTTGGATTGGTGCAAAAGTGTCATGATGTCTGAGTACCTATACGAACATACCAAAGCCTCGATTATTGTGGACATATTCACCCAAATCTTGAAGTGGCACAAATTGGTATTTGACGTATCTAATATCATAAACAGCGTCTGAGATTTCTTCGATTGGTGTTCGGCAAGAGAGAGTCCATTGCAGAGGATTGTCAAAAAGTTGGAAATCTGGTGGGGTCGTGTCAACCTTTGCATTGCTTATCGAGTAACTATGATATAGTTCGAGGGTGTCTTCCAGCACTTGTATATCACCATTCCAAATGGTGCACTGGATTTGAGTGCCCTACACGTGACATTGTCTAATTGTTTAAAATCATAAATCTGAAGGTGCTCTTCTTAGACAGAGGCATCGGAGGAATTATACTAACCTCAGAATCTATGAGTACGAGTTTCTGGTAAGTTTGATCTCCTGAAGTTACTCTGGGGTAACCTCTTTCAATCACCATTGCTTGAACTGTCCAGTTGGTCATCCCCTCTTTCACGCTCTTAATCATGCACAAATTATCTGACATAGCTCAGGCAACAACGCTAACCTGTAATTGCAAAGTTGTCAATAACAGCTATGATAAAGTGCACATATTTCTTTGTTGACTCCTACTTGTAATCATTTTAGCTTCAGGTGTTATTTTAGTTCACAATCAGTCACATGAATGAATATGAGTTAACCATGCATGGGTCCTTCAACTATTAAGTTTGGCCCCCCTAAACTTCTATAATCAGTAAGGCTGCTCTTTAGATATTCCAATGAATTCCCCTCCACACCCAGCGACTCTACTGAATTGAGAATTTATGAATTATGAATGTTTGGCACATGTGCCCCTAACAAGCAAAAGTCCATATATCATGTTCACCATAGCCATAGGAATTGTTGTCACCTTACGAATGGCAAAAGTTTACTTGGATACGAAATCTTTCGACATACTTAACAATATTTTCAAAGGCTAAGCTAAGGCTCACCTCAGGGCTGGGCCATTAAAACCGTCTCAAAGGGGGTTCAAATTTGTACCTTACCCTCCAAAAGCCTACGATTTGTCTATTGAGTGTTTGCACAAGGTGCATCTTTTGCACAATTTTATACATTTCATAGGAGGCCCACACTTTTTCGGAACAACATGGCTTATAAATCTTTGCACTCCCACCCTCTGTCAGCGTGTCAAGTGAGAGAGTACCTATTTGAGTATGCATTTTCATAAATTGGTGTCCATTTATACTTTTATTCACCAATTAGGATTGTTATCCCTTGTCATTCTGGATTTTTTTTCCCCATAAATATATATTATCTAAAAACTTGAGATTAAACTTCTAATGCCTACTCAACAGGTCAAGTCATGAGCAATAAATCACCTCTCATTGCGCAATCGCTTTTTAAAAACATTGATGCGCAATTTTTAGTTTTACTATATGGTGATGCCTCTACAGATGATCTGATGCTTCAATTTATAGGATGTACTGTTGTGCTCACCTTATGTCAACTATCTCCTCATAAATGAAATAGAGTATTACACGATATTTGAGCCTTGAAGCTTGTTTGAAGTGTAGGCAGACTGTTGCTGTTGAATAGTTTATCTCACTTTGCATGGGTTTTTTTCCCCTTTCTTTAGTTGACAGGGCTACGTAGATGTGTCCAGATCTATTTTTGACTACCTACAGATCTTTATTTTGTCCAAGAAGTTATAATAAGGTTTTTTTTTTTTTTTAAATGTATAAAAGTGGTTCCTAATATGTGTCACAACGAACCCCTATACTAACATCTTGCCTTTGTATTATCTATTAGGCAGGCGAAAACATCAGTTTTGAACCTAGCAGTGGAAAAGATGGATTATTTTGTACCTAGCTGATAACTGTAACAAACTGAATGTCCTCTATCACAAGTCCTAAGGTACGAAATACTAAATAAAAACCTGCTGATGATCCAGAAGATCTATAAAACTTAAAAGCATTTCAAAATAGACGTTTGCTGATATTTAAGATTCTACTTACAGCTGATAGGCTCAAGTCCACTTCTGTTGGATTTGAGTGCGCTTCGCTTAGTATCTCACTGTACACAATATTTTTAGTTGATGTTATAATGTTGTTTCCTTCATAAGATGCATCTAGTATAACTTTTATTTTCGGTGCTGTTGTGGCACGGGAAAGAGCAACATATAATTGTCCGTGTGAAAACACTGGTTGCTGCAAATTAACACCAACGATGTCCAGCGTCTGGCCTTGAGCCTTGTTTATCGTCATAGCAAAACATAGCCTTATTGGGAATTGACGCCTGGTGAATTGCACAGGGTAAAGTTTAGCATCAACTGGCTGGAGCGAGATACGAGGTATGAATACAATATCGCCTTGGTGTTCTCCAATGGCTATTTCCGCCATTATAACGTGTTTATGCAATTTTCGACATATTAGTCGAGTTCCGTTGCATAATCCTTTGGAAGGATCCAAGTTCCGCAACATCATCACTGGGCAGTTTTCTTTTAGCACAAGTCGGTGGGCCGGCAATCCAGGAGGGCATACTGAATGCATGAAATCAACATATAGACCTTGGTCAGCTGGGTTGACTGTTTCATCAATGCTAGTATACATGTATTCTTTTCCTGGAAACCTATTGATCAACAACTCATTTGTTTGATCTACTGAATCATTCCTGGGTGCTAGTATTGCGGATTGTGTCATAGATATTGCATCAACAGAGTAGCGTCTTAAATCCGGGAACACAAAAGCTATGAGTTGCTCTATAGGTGCAATCTTTTGGTTAGGTGGGATAATCATTGATGAAGGAATTGTTATTTCATCGCTTGAATTGCATGGTTCTTCTCCGTTACCTACCCTTAATAAATAACTACTAAATGCAGGATCTGTTCTAGCTCGCATGTTTTCCTTCAACGTGAATTTTTTAAGATAAGGCCATATATATGATCTCACCAAGCTGGCATCTATACAATCCTCCTTTGTACCCTTTGGTATGACTGGTAACACTTGTCTAAAATCCCCACCCAGGACTACAACTTTGCCACCAAATAAATTATCAACTTCTGTTATATCTCTTAATAGAATATCCAATGCTTCAACGATCTGCCTTTTAGCCATTGATGCTTCGTCCCATATAATCAATGAAGTTGCTCTTAGTAGTTTTGCTAAACCTGTTTGTTTGCCAACATTGCAGGTTAGCTTGCCATCTCTTTCTAGTGGGATCTTAAATCTTGAATGCGCCGTTCGACCACTAGGCAGAATTGATGCAGAAACTCCGGAAGTAGCTGTTGCTAATGCAATATTTCTAGCAGATCTTATGGTGGCAAGTAAAGCACGATATAGGAAGGTCTTGCCTGTGCCACCAGGACCATCTATGAAGAAACAGGTACCATCCTTTTTTCTAACAGCCCGTAAGATTTCATTGTAGGCTTTTGACTGGTCTGAATTAAGTTTCGAGATGCTTAACAAATCCAATTCTGACACGTCTATATCCTGTTCATCCAAGATTTCTTTGCACATTCGATCGTGTTGAGTTTCATCTACCAACAAATCATCAAGACCAAAATCCTGCATGGTCTTACCCATAGACTCTAACGTAGACTTCACAAAACGTAGTAGACATTGACGTGCCTCAATTGGGAGCATTTTCTGCTTCTTAACATAATCCTCCGTCAAGGGCTCTTCAAATTTCAAGAGAAGCTCCTTTGGATTTAGTGCGCCACAAAACACAAGTATGGTACAAAACAATTGCCTAAGGGAATTAGGCATTTGATAACCACACGCTTCTTCTAAGCACTTTTCGTTACATTTATCATCAACAAGCAATCCATGAGCAAGTGCTGCTTCTCTATATGTACCATATGTTTTATCTCCTACTGTCCTCAGGTAAGAATACGAGGTTGGACATGGGATGTGATTCAATAATAATCTCAAATAGTACAACTCACCCTGGGATGGATTTACAGTTATGATACGACCTATTACATTCTTGTGTTGTCGTTCAGTCCAATATCTGGTTTGAGTTGACCAAACAAATTCTGTCGGGAAATCTTTATATAAGTATTTCCCCTTTTTGGCTTTCTTATTGTGCATGTTCATAGAGAAAAACTGTGTTAACATTGTTCTTGTGAAGAATTCTGAATCAGCAACGCTGTCCAAGTTGGTCGTTTTTCTAAAGCCTACAACTTGACAGTTTTCTAGATGCAGCTGGAGAGCTATGACTGATGGCTGCATGTCAAACAAGTTGAATTTGTAAATCCGCCACATTGCCTCCGGAGGTGTGACCCATCTGGCTGTCTGAAATTGTGTGATTTCATCAACAACTTCATTGCTTTGTGCAATGATTTTGAAGACGATTTTGTCATGTCCTTTATAGATATACTTGTACAAATATTTAACAGCCTTTACAGTTGAGCAAATCTCAACGTTCACATGACAATCCAACATAGCTAACAGATATGGATTGTAAGGCACCACCCATCTGTTATCTAGCATTTGTCGGCGCACCTGTACTTGCTTGTTATCGTTCCTTCGTCGGTAAATTGGATAACCATCCGCCGCAACAGTTGTGGTCTCAGTGAATTTTTTGGGATAATGGTTCTTGCATTTACTGTTTTTCATACAGACATTACTTGGGTTAAGCTTTCCACAAGGACCATGCATCATGTGTCTCAACACAGCTCCATAGAGATGTGGATTTTCATTCTCATCAGGTATTTCAGCTGATATAAATTGGTCAAAATGCTCGGGTGTTGTAAGTTTGTGGCCTTTTTTTAATATCAGCAGCAAGTGCACATGCGGCAAACCTCTTTTCTGGAACTCAATCACGTAAGTGTATGCTTGAACAGGACCGAATAATTTCTTCTTTATGACCTCTTTTTTCATCTGTTCTAATTTGCCCTTGAAGACTCTAGTAACAAGATCAGGCCTATTTTGCACATCTTCGTGTGACCTGAGTTCATTTGTAATTTCTATCCATTTTGGATTACAGGTCATAGTTAAGAATATATCTGGTTTCCCATATCTTTCCACTAATGCCATTGCGTCCATATATCTTTTGTGCATGTCCCGCGGCCCCGCTATGAACGATCCAGGGAGGATTATAGGTGCTCCAATTTTGGACCCCCTTGATTCTCCCCGTGCCACGCTATCTATAATTCCTTGGTACAAATCTGACCTTATTTCATCTTGGTGATGTCTGAAGTAATCCAACCTTGAAGTTTCAATCTTCACATACATATCTACGGCATATTGTTGGAGGAGCCTACCCGATTCTAGGATAATAGAATCAATTTTTGGCCGTATTTGAAACTGGTATGCGTAGAACTCACGGGCTGAAACCATAGTTTGTTTTCGGGAAGTCTCCTCATAATCTGAGGATGAAAGGCAGTGTTAATAAGTATATGTTAATATGAATTTTGGGAATAAATAGCCTACTAACTACTATAACTTACATTGGGATTCTGTATTGAGTAGTTGTTCGACAGTTGTAGATGCGTTGGGTCTAGCTAACGGGTGAGTAGGCAACTGATTAGCACGTTTATTGGAGCTGTTTCTCTTAATGCCGCGATGCCATCCAGGCTCTCCATACGGGAATAACAGTGGATACTGCAGAGGGTCATAACATCCGTAATAATGCTTGATTGTCACACTATGACCATCATGCTTCTCAACCAATATATCACGTTCTCTTAGTTCTGAATCATCTTCATTATCCTTCCAGATGAGTGCAACTTGTGACGCTGTTGGCGCATCGAAGGTCTTATCATCCACAATTGGATCAGCTCTAAGCCTTATCTGGTACGAATCTATATTTGGTGTTGTTGCTAGAGATCGGAAAAATTTGGAATACGGATTGGGCTTTAAGATATCTATAAGTTGAGTAATGGTGTCTGAATCTAAATCGTCAAGACAATTTGATCTGTGCTCAACTTCCTTAGCTGTGTCATAGAAGTATAACTGAAGGTAGGAAGGCTTCCCATTTGCAGGGTATAGGCTGTGCATGAAGTGGTAGATTTGACCCTGCGCACGAAAAGTGTAGATTCCTCGATGGTTTTTGGTGTACCGTGGATCAAGTGTTACACCAAACGAAGTGAAAGCAAACATGTTATTGTAGGGGCGAATATGGGTGCGAAAATCTTTGCATAATTTCGAAGAACCTCGGAATAGCTCTAGTAGTTTAGCTGGAGTGCGCAAAGGATAGACAGAAACTTGGCCCTTAGAGCAACAGAAACCATCAGGTTCAGAGGCGAAGCGTTTCGCATCACAATGTATGCACTGAGGTATGATGGGCAACACGAATGCTTCATTTGGTATTGGACGGCTACGTACTGGTACAGGTTGGCCACGTGTAGCCCTTTTACCTATAGTTCCAAAATACAAGAGAACAAAACTATTAGCTATAGTGCGAATAATTTCCTATTATGAAGTGATACCTGAGCTTGAGTTTGACAACTATACTTGGTCTTTTTGCAATCGCAACTGCCATGAGCGAGCTTGAACCTAATATTATAGCATATAATTAGTAAGTTCGTCATTTGGTTTGGAGTTGACGGCCACAATTTGGAACGCCTTACATGTTTTCTGACTATATTGTAAGGAATATCTAATCTGAACCACAGCTTACCTGTCTCATGTGTGCTTGTAGAATGAGCATGGAAGGAGGACCGAGAAACCTCTCGGACAGTTCCGCACACATAGGGTTGCGTGCGATCCCCATCCTTCAGTATTGCTTCAGCTGGTACTGCATCAATTACAACTTCTGAGTTGGTTGGATGAGCGGATTGGGCGGGTACCATGTTAGGTACTATTTCTTGGCATGCATTTTCAGACAAGTCTGGAGTGCAAAATGAATGTGTTGATTCTTCATGGGTCTTTTCTTTTTCTAAGCGCAATTGTTTACGACGGTCATTGTGTTTATTTCTGATAGATTCTGGAATATTAGCATATATATTTTGGAGATCAGTGTACGGCAGTCTGCGCCGTTCATTGCGGTTCACCCTGGATACATCTGTAAGGGAGGACGAAGAAACCTCTCTGATGACACGAGCCACAGGGGTTTGTGTGCCATTCTGATCTGTTGGTATTGTTCCAGCTGATACTGCCTCAATTACGACTTCTAAGTTGGTTGGATGGCCGGTTTGTGCGGGTACCATGGTACGTACCATTTCTTGACATTCATTTCCGTACGAAACTGGATTGCAAACTGATTGTATTGATTCTTCGTGGTTCTTATCTTTTTCTAATCGTAATTGCCTACGGCGTTCATTCTTCTTATCTTTGATAGATTCTGGAAGATTACCATATATATTGGGGAGGTTAGCGTACGAAAGCCTACGCCGTTCATTGCGCTTCGCTCTGGATACCTCTGTAAGATTACCATCTAATTCTCTACGGCGATGATTCCGCTTATCTTTCGTCTCCCGTGGCAGTTGAGCGTAGGAAGTTCGTGGTTTCTTGTTCGCAAGCATGATAGCTAACCAGTCCAGGTACTGCAAAACCCAATAATATTATTCATGTTCTGTCAGTTAGCATTCTATTATTCGGGGGTGTAAAAGCAGCTATATTAACTCTACGCAACAACTAATATCACTCGTGCATGGCAGGTCAAGCAAGCCCAAACAATTTGATTCCCTATGCCCAAACTCACCATACTCCTAGACTTTGCTGTCCAAATAAGGTCGACGTATACGAACAACAAAGCTTATTATCAAGCAAAAGCAGAGCTAATGTTCAGCAGTAATACAACAACCAGGTATACCTAATTCATGTTTGTTTCACCCACAACTTATAAAAGGTTCCAATAGTTATCATAGTTCTACTGAAGAATGAGATAGAGTTATTAAAGTACATACCTTTTGGATGCCTGTTAATCTTGCTTGACAACAAACAGTAGGAACTATGCAGCTATAGCTACAACTTTTGTCTGGGGGCAAGAAAAGGATAACAGAAAGATTCAATCCATGGTCTTATAGCGGTTCATTTTTTGTTCCCTCCCCTTTTTGCCTCTTTCTGATTTGTTCAGTGTACTACGATTTGCATTTATGGCAGAACAATAACCCAAGATACTATTGTACTTCTAATACACATCATTAAGATACTATTGTACTTCTAATACTCATCATTTTCTTCGGGCATTTATGGCATATCAATAGCTAAGATACTATGGAAAATCACATCAGTGGCTTCTCTTCTTAGATTTTCTCATAGGCTACAATCCCGTACACATTAGTCTACGTGTGCCACCCAGGTACCATTACTCATGAATTGTTTCGGCTAAAACTTGGATTTCGTAAACTGATTTTACCAGTACCCAGTGGTCTAAAATTAACCATTCTCTACGAATATAATTTGAATAACTTTAAAATTTTAAATATGCCAAAGATGTTAATCACGCCACCACCTGTAAGTTTAGCGTAACCCAAGGGTTACGGTATAAGTAGGAGATTTCATTCATGATTCAATAACACATGGCAACCCATGCTAACCCGTGGAAGTACACAAAGATTATGGTGTAATAATGTATATGATCCCATGGACATCACTATAAGATTTGGTAAGTACATCTGAGCAATCAATGCAAGATTTCTTCCCATATTTGCTTAACATTCCCTCTGACAACCCATGGCAGCTCAGTTCCAATTATTCCCATGCCAGCTCATGTGCAGTAAAAATTCTACAAAGGATGGAGCAAGGGCAAAAGGCAGAGAAAGGAATACAAAGCATTCCTGATCGCATCAACCGCAATTCATTATCAAGCTTGATGAAGAACACAGCAAGAAAGGACAGAGCAAACATCAATTTTTTCCCCCCATCCCTTTTTGCTTCTTTCTGATTTGTTCATTGTACTGCGATTTTGCATTTATGCCAGAACAATAACCCAAGATACTATTGTACTTCTAATACACATCATTTTCTTCGGGCATTTATGGCATATCAATAGCTAAGATACTATGGAAAATCACATCAGTGGCTTCTCTTAGATTTTCTCATAGGCTACAATTACGTACACATTAGTCTACATGTGCCATCCAGGTACCATTACTCATCAACTGTTTTGGCTAAAACTTGGATTTCTTAAACTTATTTTACCTGTACCCAGTGGTATAAAATTAACCATTCTCTACGAATATAATTGAAACAACTTGAAAACTTTAAATAGGCCAAAGATGTTAATCACGCCACCACCTGTAAGTTTGGCATAACCCAAGGGCTACGGTATAAGTAGGAGATTTCATTCACGATTCAATGACACATGGCAACCCATGTTTCTAGTGTTTGAGTTGCCAGAGGTATGCCTCTGCGTTTTTTTTTTTTAGCTCTTTGCTTTTTCGGTGAAATAAACTTTGCTAACCCCCCCCCAAAAAAAAAAGAGTCCAGCTACTGGTACAGAAATATTGGTACAGATTTTGTACATAATTTTTTGTGGGGCCCACTACGGGTCCCACACAAATGATCCAAGCCGATCATGTGCAGTAAAAAATTCAACAAAGAATGGAGCAAGGGCAAAACGCAGAGAAAGAAATACAGAGCATTCCTGATCGCGTCAACCTCAATTCATTATTTGGCTTGATGAAGAACCCAGCAAGTTAGGAGAGCAAACATCAATGAGCTGAGCTAGAAAAATTCAGTGCACACATCATCGCCTCCGCACAAAACGATAACTCAATTTCCAGAGAATTATTTTCATTCCTTATCTAAGCAAACAGATTTTCCGTGGATTCTCTCCACCCCTCTCGGGCAGTCTGAAAAACAGAGCAACGTACAAGCTCTGAACCAAGAACAGAACAAGAATCAATGAACAAACTGTCGAAATTCAGAACACACCTCATCGAATCCGCGCAAGATTATAAATCAATTTTCAATGAATTCTATTCAGTCCTGACCCAAGCAAACAGATTCCCTGTGGATTTTCTCCATCCCAAAACAGAGAAAGTCAGAAGCTCTAAACTCAAAACAGAGCACGAATTAATGAACAAGCTGTCCAATTCAGATCCTGCAATTACTCTTCCTGAACCAATAGATTCTGCTTTGGGAAGGCAAAACAAATCCACGAGCAAGATTACCAAATAACCCCCGCACACAAACTCAGAGCATAATCCAAAGCATGGAAAAGAGGACATGGAAGGAAAACCTGAAAAGTCTGAAAACCCATTAAAGTAAAAAGAAAATAACCACAATCTAGACACCCCAATTCGTGGGAGCCACCACTGATTGGCTGCAGAACGACCAAAACAACCCTTAACAAAATGGTACAACCTCACAAACACGCCAGGGCATTCTGGATAATTCGCTGGCTTCGTCGCTTACACGTACGGACGTTGTCAATCCTCCTTTAGGAAGCCAAGGAGGGATATTCTTCTTTTGCCGATCCAAAAAAGAAGAAGAAGAGATATAAGAATTGAGCGGCCAGATCAAAGGTTGAAACGCTCAAGAAATAAGTGCAATTTCGTATCAGTAGTAGGTATTTTTGGTTCGGCATATGCAATTCAAGTCTACAATATTTTTTTGGTTTTTCATTTTCTGAAACAGTTGGATCTCAGAAACTTTGCTAACACTGTGAATGGATGATGGAATTTGGAAAGCGTGCAACTGATGATCGAAGCAAACAAAATAATGTTGTGTTGATGAGTCTAACACCCTAGTTTTCTTTAAAGTCATCAGGAAAAATGATCATCATGTTATTATTTGACTGCTAGCGTATTATGATTAACAGTTGAGCAACTCTGAGTCGACAATCATGATCCTCCAACCCTTCATCTCGTAGAACTTGCAAAGAAGAATATGTTGTCAAAAATTAGTTTGATCGAGACAAGTGTGAACAAGTTGTAAGGGCAAAATTTTTTTGATTGTCAATGGCATGCGCCAAAACACATTCGTCCGTGTAATTGCGATTATTTTTATATCGAGTTGTAAATTTCATTATTTTTTAGAGTGTCTGTTTTAGGAGTGGAGTGGAATGAAATCAATAATTTTTATAATGAGTGAATGAGAGTTATTGTGCACGTGAAGGCTGAAGGAATTGGGAGTGGATCTAATAAGGAGGAGTTTTTGGAAAGAAGAGATTCTAAGAAAGAAAATCTCGGCAGTGGGGTGATAAAGGAAATAAAATTTTGATTGCAGTGATTTATGGGCTTGGGGATCATGTAGCCGCGGAAGAGAAAAAAAAAAGGGAAAAACCACATACACATACAAAACGTGTATTGTGATAAAATAAGAAAAAAAAGAGAGCAGCCAATGCACAGGTCTTTCTGAAGGGAAAATTCTTGAGTGTCTTTGCTTTTGAATCTTGGAGTAAAATGAAGATCATGGATCTTTGAGTGTTCAGGACAACTTCAAGAGGTTTACAACATCAACTCAGTTAATCTCTGAGCAAAGTCCTTCGGTGGATTCCGGGAGGCAAACGGAAGGCTTGTGGATTCAAGGCAGCGGCGGTCAAGCATTCAGAGAGGTGTACGTGGATTCGGCAAGAGCGTCTAGGTTTAGGGTTGTGGAGTTCAAACTTATCGTAAGAGTTCTTGTAACCTCGTGTTTAGTAGTGTTTGATTCCTTCCCGTGGTTTTTTCCCGTCTTGGGTTTTCCACGTATATCTCGGTGTTTGTTATTTGTTTGCTTTCCGTTTGTGAGATTGATTTTGTTTATCGCATGGTGAATCGATGATTGAGATTAAAACATAGCAAATTTTTAAACCTAGAGGATCTAGGATTTTTCAATTGGTATCAGAGCGGGTTGCTCGTAATATTAGGGTTTATTCCTAGAGCGGATCCTTTTTTTTTTTCTAATTTGCTATTATGGAAAATCCTAATTTTCATAACTCTGCTGTTGCGAAACCTCCTATTTTAGATGGGTCTAATTATGCATATTGGAAAGCTAGGATGAAGGCTCATTTAAAGTCTTAAAATAATCGAGTCTGGCTCTCAGTTGTTAATGCACAGGTCTTTCTGAAGAGAAAATTCTTGAGTGTCTTTGCTTTTGAATCTTGGAGTAAAAAGAAGATCATGGATCTTTGAGCGTTCAAGACAACTTCAAGAGGTTTACAACATTAACTCAGTTAATCTTTGAGCAAAGTCCTTCGGTGGATTCCGAGAGGCAAACGGAAGGCTTGTGGATTCAAGGCAGCGGCGGTCAAGCATTCAGAGAGGTGTACGTGGATTCGGCAAGAGCGTCTAGGTTTAGGTTTGTGGAGTTCAAACTTATCGTAAGAGTTCTTGTAACCTCGTGTTTAGTAGTGTTTGATTCATTCCCGTGGTTTTTTCCCGTTTTGGGTTTTCCACGTATATCTCAGTGTTTGTTATTTGTTTGCTTTCCGTTTGTTAGATTGATTTTGTTTATTGCATGGTGAATCGTTGATTGAGATTAAAACATAGCAAATTTTTAAACCTAGAGGATCTAGGATTTTTCAATTGGTATCAGAGCGGGTTGCTCGTAATATTAGGGTTTATTCCTAGAGCGGATCCTATTTTTTTTTCTAATTTTCTATTATGGAAAATCCTAATTTTCATAACTCTGCAGTTGCGAAACCTCCTATTTTAGATGGGTCTAATTATGCATATTGGAAAGCTAGGATGAAGGCTTATTTAAAGTCTCAAAATAATTGAGTCTGGCTCTCAGTTGTTAATGGTTATACCGAGCCTACATCCACCATGGATGGTAAAAATGCTCGAAAGCCTTATGAGTCATGGACCAACGGTGATCATCAGAATGAAACATATAATTCATGTGCTCTTAATGCTATATTTGGTTGTGTGTCTTTGCCTGAATTTCAACGTATTTCCACTTGTGAAATTGCTAAGGATGCATGGGATATTTTAGCCATTACTCATGAGGGGAATAGTCAGGTGAGGCAACAAAAACTTCAAAGCATCATAACTGAATTTGAGATGATCAGGATGAAAGATAATGAGACATTTGGTGAGTTTTATGCTAGGTTGATTGAAGTGGTGAACTCAAGCTTTAACCTAGGGGAGCCTATCTCTCAAGAAAAAATATTAAGAAAATCATGCGTTCATTACTTGAGAGGTTTATTACAAAAGTTGAAGTTCTTGAATGCATGCCTAATTTTGATTCCATGAAGGTTGAGGAAATTGTTGGTTGCCTGTTAACTTTTGAAACTAAATTGTCATAATACAGGCCTCAAAAAGATAAGAACAAAAACGAGGAAAAGTCCTTGGCTTTTTCTAGTTTTAAAGATAGTTGTAAGGTCTCGGATAGTGATGACGATGAATTGGACCAAGAGGAAATGGCTTTATTTGTTAAAAAATTTGGAAAGTTTTTTAAAAAAAAGAATAAAACCTTTGGTCCTAATTCGAAAGATAAGAATGGTAGGTTTTCCAAGGGTAAAGAGAGGAAAGAGAGCAAATCATCGGGTCCGCAATGTTACGAGTGCATGGGGTTTGGTCATATTACCCAAGAGTGTGCTAACAAACAGAAAAATAAATCCTATAATGTCAAAACTTGGGATGATAGTGACTCTGATGAAGAAGAAAATTGTGGGGGAATAGTAAAGTCATGGCTTTAGGAGCTTCTGTGCATCCTCATGTGAGTGAGTCTTCTTTAGGAGATGAGAGAGTGAATGGTGAGGATTTGAGTAATAGTGAAAGTGAGGAGGAAGAGAGTTTGCAAAAAGCCTACAATAAACTTTTCAAAGAAAGCCTGAGGTTGACTAAGACTAACATTAAGCTATCTAGTGAAGTAAAGATGAGTAATGAGTCTTACGTGAAACTCAAGCAAGAGCTTTTAGAAGCTCAAGCTCGGGAGAGTCAAGGTGAGAATAATAGGGACTCTTTATTTAATGAACTTGTGGAGATTAAAAGCATGAATGTGAAACTTAGTATTGATTTGCATGCTTCTTTTGAATCTAACAAATTACTTGAGTTAAAGGTAGCTAATTTGCAAGCTGAGCTTGACAAGGGCAATGCTATTTTTAAAAGAATGAATGCAGGTTCCAAGATATTAGAAGACATTCTTGGTGCTCAAAGACAAACAAGTGACAAGTCAGGCCTTGGCTTTCATGGAGTGCCATCATCTGAACAACTTGCAGGTAAAGTAAACAAAGCAAAGTCTAAAGAGGTAAATCCTAAACCTAATAGCAGTAATCCTGCTAAGAAGCTTCTTCATATTAGAAAAGCTAATGGTGCAAGGTTTGTTCCTACATGTCATTATTATAATATTAGAGGGCACATTAGATCAAATTGCTTCGAATTGCATGGATATCCTTCGATTGCTCATAGCTTTGTTAGTTGTATTAATGTTGATCGTTTTGAAATTGTTGCAAATCATGACAATATTAAAAGATCTTGGGCCAAGTATACTGAATATGATAATGTTAGGAATCTGACATTTAAGAAAATGAAACCTCAACCTATGCCTAATAAACAGAGTCAAGTAGGTCCAGTTAAAACAAGAGCTATTTGGGTGAGGAGGTCAAACTTGAGACCTTACACGAATTTTATCAACGCTCTAGATAACATTGGGTCATCCGGAGTTGCTGACTTTGCCTTTTGAGGCTTAGTCCCATGTTCATAGTCTAGGTTGATTTCTTGTCTATCTTATTCCCAGAGCTATGATTTATTTATTTTTGTGCTTAGTTTCTTATCGCACTTAGTTTATATTGGTGTTTTTTTTTTTTTTTGTTTCCTAGACTGTTGTTATTTTTTTTTGAAAGCCAAAAAGATTATATTTTTTATATATGATTGAAAAAGACAAAAACATTCACATATACCAAAAAAAAAAAAAAGGGCAAAATTTTCTTCGCACTGAGCATGCTGTACTTCTTGATGTCTTTGCTATATCTCATACTAGTGCATCTCATGGTTCATACTTGTCATGCATGCCTTCTCAAGAGCTACTTTTATGAGAATTTCATCGAACAATCATGTGTATGACAGTCATTGCATGTGTTTGAACATGCCCAGTGATAGCCTTGAGAAGTTGATCCTTATCTCCTTGAGTGAATATTTGTCCATGGGGTGGGTGAGGTCAATTGGCTCGGTTTGATGGGTTTTACAAAAAAAAGAAAAGAAGGGAAAATATAAATAATTGAGAGACCTGAGGAAAGGGCTACCTCTATGTGCACATGTAAGCTACCATTGACTTGCACCTCATGTATTCTCTTTTTGCATCATGGATTTAGGCTACGGCCTTAGATGTGTGAAAGTCGCCCATGATGGTGCAAAAATATTGTGTGATTTTTTGGTATAAGGTTGGCATCTTTTGAGGGGGAGAATATCATGTTATATACTCACTTAACTCCGTTTTTGATATGATCATATTTCATGCGGGTTGGAGTTGGTCTGCCGCCCTTGTGGAGAATGATGTAAGTTGGTCCCTGCTTGGTTGATATGACCTCATAGGGATGAGTTGATTCTATTGTTAAGGCTATCATTGCACACACTCACTATAACACTTGCATGATTTCATACCCATGGTCGTTCTTTGAAATTTTCTTAGGGTACCTCCTTTTGAAAGCAATCATAACTTGGGGTACCATGCGATGTTTCTTTGGTGTATGATATATCTTGGTGATTGAGTGTTTCATGGTATGTTCTTTTGTCTGTTTGCGATCCCTCACTATGGGAGCATATCTTTGTTTGGTGAGTGGGCATATCTTGGTGTCATCGATATATCTATGTTTCTGCCTAGTCTATATGCGCTTAATTGATTTCTCTGTGTGTCCTAGCATATGTTGTTCATTTATCCCTACTCTTTCTTTGTCAATCCATGACAAAAAGGGGGAGTAGGACATTGTGGGATCTAACTGTTCGCTTGTTGAGAACATTGCAGGATGATCTTTGTGATTCTTGGGGTTAGGTGTTAGAGGTGTAAGGTTTTTCTTTTATGTGTTTTGTCATGCATTGCCAAAGGTGGAGATTGTAAGGGCAAAATTTTTATGATTGTCAATGGTATGCGTCAAAACACATTCGTCCGTGTAATTGCGATTATTTTTATATCGAGTTGTAAATTTCATTATTTTTTAGAGTGTCTGTTTTAGGAGTGGAATGGAATGAAATCAATAATTTTTGTAATGAGTGAATGAGAGTTATTGTGCACGTGAAGGTTGAAGGAATTGGGAGTGGATCTAGTAAGGAGGAGTTTTTGGAAAGAAGAGATTCTAAGAAAGAAAATCTCGGCAGTGGGGTGATAAAGGAAATAAAGTTTTGATTGCAGTGATTTATGGGCTTGGGGATCACGTAGCCGCGGAAGAGAAAAAAAAAGGGAAAAACCACATACACATACAAAACGTGTATTGTGATAAAATAAGAAAAAAAAGAGAGCAGCCAATGCACAGGTCTTTCTGAAGAGAAAATTCTTGAGTGTCTTTGCTTTTGAATCTTAGAGTAAAAAGAAGATCATGGATCTTTGAGCGTTCAAGACAACTTCAAGAGGTTTACAACATCAACTCAGTTAATCTCTGAGCAAAGTCCTTCAGTGGATTCCGGGAGGCAAACGGAAGGCTTGTGGATTCAAGGCAGCGGCGGTCAAGCATTCAGAGAGGTGTACGTGGATTCGGCAAGAGCGTCTAGGTTTAGGTTTGTGGAGTTCAAACTTATCGTAAGAGTTCTTGTAACCTCGTGTTTAGTAGTGTTTGATTCCTTCCCGTGATTTTTTCCCGTTTTGGGTTTTCCATGTATATCTCAGTGTTTGTTATTTGTTTGCTTTCCGTTTGTGAGATTGATTTTGTTTATCGCATGGTGAATCGTTGATTGAGATTAAAACATAGCAAATTTTTAAACCTAGAGGATCTAAGATTTTTCACAAGTTGCACTTCATAGGCATGTTTTGAATGACTGTTTAGTGTATGGCTGATATAGTACCACGGATTGCGCGCTCTTGATGTCGTGTGTGTGGACTACGAATGTGCGCAGAAAGTTACAGGAAAAGTAGGTTTTACATATAGGACCACATATACGCGGTATTTGAGAGAGAGACTTAAATAACTTGAGATGACTGAAAGGGTCAATTGATCACTATTACAAAGAAGGGTAAATTCGTTGCACTTCAGGAAAAACAGCCGGATCGACGACTTTGGCTTGACTCACTGTATTTGGAGTAAAGAATATATTAGTGGCCAACATTTCAGAAGCCTTTTGATCTAAAATTACAGAATTTTACATTAGAATAATACCTGTGCGGAAGTAATGCATGTCCGTAGAATGAATAATGCTTTCACATCACCCGAAGTAATGCATGTCCGTAGAATGAATAACGCTTTCACATCACCAGCTTTTTGTGATTCACGTTTCTCTCTCTCGCCATCTTTATATGATTCACGTTTCTCTCTCTCATTTTTGCCTTAGCAACCTATCAATCAAGTCAAGGACGACTTCTTTTTAGTAAGTGCAAGACAGATATTCATGGTTGATTAATTGCGTTTCAAATACTCTGGGGAGAGGAAGACTAACCAAATTTAGTATTTAAAAGTGAATGTATTAAGTAATATGTTATTAAGTTGGTTTGATAACCAAATTTCTTGACTCCGAGTGCCGAGTCAACAAGTCAACCCAGAAATATTTCTAAAAAGCCTCTTGAGCATTGTTCTCGGCATCCAATGCTCACAATATCTTTGCTACGACAAAAACAAAACATAGTTTAAAGTATGTGGAATAATACCTTATCCTCTTCTGTTTATTCTGTTATGCTCCTTGGTATAAGCATGGCAGCTTGTGTTAGCACATTTTCAGTTCCATCATCTGCAAAATCGTCGTCGTCGTTTTCATTTTCAGTAGAGGCGGAAGCTCTACTGAATAGTGGTTGGTGGGGAAACTTTTCTTTGGCAAATCGTTGCTCCTTGAAAGGCATCACTTGCAATAGAGCAGGAAGTGTCATTCGGATGGATGTTCACAGTGGCGGGGCTGCTCCAGGAATTCTTCTAAGGATGTTCAAAAATTGCAAATACTATCTGTTCGGCTCCGAAATGGCTCAAGGACTGAGCGCGGGTGTGCCAAGATTTCTCACGTCTAACGTAAAGGACTGGGCGTCCCTTTTCTGACTTTGTAACTGTATGCCGAAAGTGCTGCAAACATAAGGGCTAGATTGCAGTGAAGGTTCGTGGTTTTGCCACAACGAGCATGGACTTAGCTATTTCCTAACCGTATAGGAAAGAGAGCAACGTAAAAGTAAAAACGAACATTATTATGTCGGAATAATAAAGTTGGGTACAAGAAAAGTAAAATTCAAACTACTTGATGAAGTAAGTTCGAATGGCTTTTGAGTACGGGGTACTCAATAGTTTACTTTGTTGAAAGTAGAAAAGTGTTTTCTAAGTGCTAGGCTTGATTGGTGTGGGAACTAGTTTTCTTTTTGAATCTCTGTATTTATAGATGAGATCTCACACAAGCCGAGCCATGGAAAATCAACTGCCACCTCCAAAATTAAACAAGTGTCCCACGTTGCCATGCATGGCAGTTTGTAGCAGTTCCAAAGATCATCGGCTAATGTCTTCCCATGGGTTGGCATGTGTCCTTAATTGCTTCCAATTGCTTCCAATATCAAGTAAAAAACCCAACTGTTTTTTACATCATGGGGCATGCCACTTCTGTAGCAACAAGCACATGCAAACATTTTTACCCAAAGCTCCGAATAATAACTTCCATGGAAGATTATTCGGCGTATCTCGCTTCACTTGGGCTTTTATTTACTCAGGTCTTACTCCAAATCATAAAATTAATGTAGCCCATTAATTTTTAGTCCGAGTAACTTGTAAATCTCGGCCCAATTTAATTAGCAGTTAATTAAATAGCCCTCAAGTGCTGGTCCGAGATTTGGTGCCAAAAACGGGTATATACACTATCTTAAGAAACCTCAATTATATATAAACAAAAAGTCATACATAATGTCTCACCCTCGGTTTTCAACATAAATAATAATCCTTTTCAATAATCGCCCTTTGCGTAATATAATGATAATGCCCAAAAGAGAGTTTTCCCAAAAGATCACTTACAAGATAAGTCCTCGAGTTTAGAAGTTTACAACATTGACACTATGGCCCAAATTTCATAATTAGTCAAAGACGGTAAATTTAGAGGTTACATGATATCTAAAGTTAAAAGGGTTCAAATGAAATTTGTAGTTACATCATTTCATGAGGTCATACGAATGACGATAGAACCACTTCTCAATGACGGCTTTCAAAGATGTGAAGTCAAGCATGCACACCATGCACTCCGCGTCAAGGTCCTTGGGGATGCACCTGAAAATGATAGGTTGAGCTACACTAGTCCAGTAGAGAATTCTATACTCAAGTTATATGAAAATGCGATAAAGCATGCAACAAGAAGTATGAGTTTCAATAAATGGACATGAGATACAAAAGGGCATCACAATGAATCGACGAACTACTACTACGAGATTCCGTACATCTTAGAGATATCCCCAACCATTCGTGTGTCCAACTAGAAGAAGCATTTTAACTCATATCAATTTAATAATTCTTCAATCATCTAATGACCTTTCGACTGAATGCCACAACAGCTTCCTTTTTATCCAGGATTCCATTTCACACGTTTCCGTACTCAAAGACTTAAATTCCAGGTCTTAGGAACCCCGTACTTTTTCCAAAGATCTCCAACATGTGTCCAAGTAGCTCATCGTCCATTGACACATCAATAGTGAACCTAAGAAACTTTCCGGGTCTTAGGGCCCCATATACCTACAATACATTCCGGGTACTCGTGACCCCGTACATCCATTTCACATTCCAGGCCTTAGGGCCCCATATACCCATAATACACTTTGGGTACTCGTGACCCCATACATCTACGTCATATTCCATTCTACATATTTCCAAGACTCAAATTTAAGAATGTAGATGAGAGAGATATTGATATTAAGTAGGTGGTTCACCTATCAACTTGCATTTCAGTTTTGTTTCTTGACTCATTATCTCAACTCGCTCCTCGTACTACATGGCATCAATTGTCAAGTACCGAACCCAATAATAATCCCATGACGCACCACCCGCTAAGTTCCAAACGAGAATCTAGAGAACGAATACCAAAGGAACATAGAAAGATCAACAAAACGAAGCACGAGGATGCGGAGTTACCCTATTCTCATCCGGACCGCTAGGAAAACCCTCACCGATCAACTATGCACCCCACGATATACTTTATAGCCTACGATATTCTATAACGGCTCCATAGTACATTTTTCAATCCACCAATCATCATGTCATGTTATAGCACTTAACAAGTTTATATCGATCATTGAGATATGCCACAACATCTACTTCAATCAACTAAAAGCATAAATAATGCATGAGTATCCTAATCATTTAATTCTACACTTTTTTATGTTACAACGAGAGCCCAAAGAGACCACTTGGTCAGTGAATCTTTTGAGGTATGAACAATCACGTTTAGAAGTGATTCAAAGGTATTTAGAGAGTGCTTGAAGTGATTGAGGTTCAAACAAGCATGAGAAGAGCAAAATGTGTCAAAACTGTCTAGAAAACAAGGGGGGTATGGATACCCCAAAATGAGGCACCAATACCTGGACGACTGTTGTCCAGAAAAGGCTGGGGTATCAATACCCCAGAACTTTTCAGCGAATTTTCAAATTTCGAAAGGCAAAACCCTAACAATAAAATGAATCAAGGCACGATCTAAGCATACAATCAACTCATAAACACATAGAAAGAGTAAGAAATCCCTACCTTGAAGTCTGAGAGCAAACCCAAAGAGAGATCGAGCCCTAGCTTTCAAAATCGGCACCGAGAGCAATACACCTCATTTGAGCTCAATCCAGTACAACCCATGCTCTAAAACGCTTATAGAAGAAGGATTAAAGGTTGGTTTGAATGGGCTTTAAGTTGTTTTGGTGAAATTTGGGTGGAAGAGTGAGAGAGAGAAAAAGAGCCGAGAGAAGGAGAGAGATCGGGAGTTAGAGAGATAGCGGGGTTGGGGATTTTTATTCCCCTACCACACCCCCCCCCCCCCGCCCCTACACACACACACACACACACACACACACATACTAGGACACACACACTAATCACACTTGCACTCCATCCACTTTCAATCCTTAACTTTTAAGCCCCAAATTAAATAAATCCAATAAATTTTATATTTATTTAATATTCTAATATTAATAAAACCTTTAAATAATTTCTAAAAATACAGGTCTTTACATCCTACTATCCTTAAAAAAATTTCATCCTCGAAATTTGCTAACCCAAATCCAGCCGAGTCACCCATCGTAATGCCAAACCTCACTCCATAACTTTGTCATCTCTTTTCCACGTAGACTTTTCCTTATCCCAATTACTCCACAAAACCCTCTCTAACGGGATGATCCTAGCACTCAATACTCAGTCACAAACCTCTATCATTCGTATCAATTCCTTAAGTCCTATCTTTTGTACAAGAATCCTAGTTCTCACATACCCATATGACAATCTCACCAAAACTCAATTAATAGTACCTCCACGTTCTCCAAACTCCAAATTCCACCTTTTCACTCCATGCATTTCATTCCACTATATACCCCTCGAACTTTCTAGGACATAATGAACTGCTTATAAAACTCAAATTCTAAACTCCAAGCTTTATCTTTCCCAATCTACATCAACCCATGAATCAATCATTTACTCACCAAACCCATGAACATCAAATAACCTCCATTGGAACAAAGCTAAAAGCCTAGAATCCTTAAACCATGTAATGACTCATCACCCATTGCTCAGCTACACCCATTCACTCATCATGGTCAAACTCCTTACGCACCAAGCTATTGATATCTCTCTCAACTTCAAGTATAGACATATCTCAATGCAACGCGACATCGAAATTGTTATGGTAAACTCCCAAGTTCGCTATTTTCCTTATCACAAGTCATTTGTTACTCTCAACTAAGGGTCGACAGACATACTTCTGATACCTTTCGCATCTAACTTTTTAACTATATCATACAAGAAGAGATAGCAATGACAAACGCTAGATTCTAACTAATAATCCCCTCCTCGTACCCACGCACCCATCAGCGTCTACTCCGCACCGTAACTATCAGCCA
The DNA here is from genome assembly GCA_019656835.1 of Rhododendron ovatum. Classification (NCBI taxonomy): domain Eukaryota; kingdom Viridiplantae; phylum Streptophyta; class Magnoliopsida; order Ericales; family Ericaceae; genus Rhododendron; species Rhododendron ovatum. Next base: position 35,523,213 of record CM033800.1, on the reverse strand, counting down.
ATTACACACATTGAGGTTGCACATCAAGTCAAACATGCAAGTTAACATCAAACAGTATTAAATTTTGTACACGAAATATCTCAATGAACTATCCATACAAATTACTGACTTACACAACACCAGACTCATCCACATATTAGCAAATCCACTCAGTATCCCACAGACTCACAGAGTATCCGACAGACTCACCAAGTATCCAGCAGTCTCACAAAGTATTCTTCACTTCACAATTTGTGGCTTTAAAAAGCCCAATAGTTATCTCGTTCTTTTCAATCTCGTAATGCCTCACACAATATTTATGCACTTTACCAATCTCAAGCATTCCCATTCATTTAATCAAAACAAATCATATATTTCTCATATTCATGATCTTAACATCACACCACAGATACACGTATTATCGATTCTAATTATTCCTCTATTTCAACAACTTTACCACCTAACAACATGTCTATACTTCTCATTATATTCTAAGACTCCAACCACTCCGTCACTTAAGAATCAATCTCACTCGCACCAACAACCTCTAATAGTTCCGCTCACCACAAGTTTCACAACTCATAATTTTCTCTCAACTAAGTAATCATATCAGCCTCAATATTCCCCCAAGGTATTCGCCACATCTACACTCAACCTCAAGAACAACAATTTTCATTACCACCACCATCTCTGCTATCATTCTCATTATCACTATTATCTCTTAATCTTTCTTAAACAAACTCTTTGCTATCACTATCATTATCACTATTATCTCTTAATCTTTCTTAAACAAACTTGTCATCTCAATGGAACATCTGAACATATCCTATACTGTTATTAGTCTAGCCTACATACCTGGTTACACCCCACACACAATCTCTAAACTCCGATCCTTTAATTTACAACATATTATTTCTCCACATGCCTATCACTTCAAGGTTCCTACCATTCCCACTCAGGACACCATTCACATTTCGCCATATTGTCGACCTCAACAGTTCACATTCATATCGCCCTCACTCTAAACAAGTTTCTCGCCACACTTACATCAATCACTCGACTCCAGTCACATCAATACAGTTCGCCTCAAGTCTTGTTGTCCCCCTCACCAAACAATGTCTTCACTTTTTTCTATCAATCTACCATAATGACACCATCATGACATTCACCTCCACAATGACTACTACAACACTATAACTCTTCTCAAGCCTAGAGATCTAGCCTCTATACACAATTCTAGTGTTCAATTGACTCTCCGAGACTTCCATCTAGAAGGGGCGGTGATCAAGCGCCTCTTCCAACTGGATCTCATCGGTAGTCACCTGGGTGTCTAAAAGACACATATTGTATCTAGACACCCTATTTATGACCCTTATCTTCCTAAATCAACCTCAGATACATATGGCTCCCTATGTGGGCTCAACCCGCCTTACCTATACTCACAGTTACTAGCTCAATAACTACCATGACAACAACTAACCATAATTAATATTACAAAAGGTCATACCCTTCTCCAACATATGCAAGGCACACGCTAACTCACCTGCTAGCTATGATACATCTCACTCGTTTCCTAGACAGACTATGGTTCCTGTCACACCTCAATAGGTATTCTCTTTTCTCTTTTCCTCTTTGGTCCTAACAACCATACTATCTTCCAGACGTCTTCACTCAACACACCTTACATCGCATAAGATTCACTTAGAGCATTTAAAGCTTAACACACAATCCGCTCAATTTAAATAAACACATCAAAAACTTAGTTCATAAATCTTATTATCAGTCTAACACTCCTATTTCATACTAACAAATATCATCTTTCACATGTCGACCTTGCCACTACGCATAACCACTGCAACAATCACGACCTTTCAGATTCTTTCTCGTCTTACATCTCATCTAATAAGGGCACCTTACCACAAATGGCTTAAGACCAAGACTACCAACAGTAACGATAACAATAACAATGGTCGCAACCATAGCCACTACAAGGAGGTCAAACTTCTGTTTTTCTCAGACACGAGCATCAACTTTTCACTGTTTCATATAAACATATATAAATGCAATGTCAGTTCAGTGGACACACATCAGTCATGCAAGCACACACATGTTCTTGTTAAAATATGAAATGATTTTTTTTTGAACCCATGAGACTAAGTCTCCTCACGGTCTCTAGGTATTCAAACCTAATGCTCTGATACCAATTTGCTCGATTTTCAACATAAATAATAATCCTTTTCAATCATCGCCCTTCGTGTAATATAATGATAATGCCCAAAAGAGAGTTTCCCCAAAAGATCACTTACAAGATAAGTCCTCGAGTTTAGAAATTTACAACATTGACACTACGGCCCAAATTTCATAATTAGTCAAAGACGGTAAATTTAGAGGTTACATGATATCTAAAGTTAAAAGGGTCCAAATGAAATTTGTAGTTACATCTTTTCATGAGGTCATACAAATGACGATAGAACCACTTCTCAATGACGGCTTTCAAAGATGTGAAGTCAAGCATGCACTCCGCGTCAAGGTCCTTGGGGATGCACTTGAAAATGATAGGTTGAGCTACACTAGCCCAGTAGAAAATTCTATACTCAAGCTATATGAAAATGTGATTAAGCATGCAACAAGAAGTATGAGTTTCAATAAATGGACATGAGATACAAAAGGGCATCACAATGAATCGACGGACTATTACTATGAGATTCCGTACATCTTAGAGATATCCCCAACCATTTGTGTGTCCAACTAGAAGAAGCATTTAAACTCATATCAATTTAGCAAATTACAACAATTGTTCAATCATCTAATGACCTTTCGACTGAATGCCACAACAGCTTCCTTTTTATCCGTACTCAAGACTTACATTCCGGGTCTTAGGAACCCCATACTTTTCCCAGAGATCTCCAACATGAGTCCAAGTAGCTCATCGTCCATTGTCACATCAATAGTGAACCTAAGAAACTTTCCGGGTCTTAGGGCCCTATATACCCACCATACATTCCGGGTACTCGTGACCCCGTATATCCATTTCACATTCCGGGTCTTAGGGCCCCATATACCCGCAACACATTCGAGGTACTCATGACCCCGTACATCTATGTCACATTCCAGGTACTCATGACCCCGGACATCTATGTCACATTCCATTTTACGTATTTCCAAGACTCAAAATTTAAGAATGTAGATGAGAGAGATATTGATATTAAGTAGGTGGTTCACCTATCAACTTGCATTTCAGCTTTGTTCCCTAACACATTATCTCAACTCGCTCCTCGTACTACATGGCATCAATTGTTAAGAACCGAACCCAATAATAATCTCATGACGCACCACCCGCTAAGTTCCAAACGAGAATCTCGAGAACGAATACCAAAAGTACATAGAAAGATCAACAAGACGAAGCACGAGGATACGGGTTACCCTATTCTCATCCGGACCGCTAGGAAAACCCCCACCGATCAACTATGCACCCCACGATATACTTTATAGCCTACGATATTCTATAACGGCTCCATAGTACATTTTTCAATCCACCAATCATCATGTCATGTTATAGCATTTAACAAGTTTATATCGATCATTGAGACATGCCACAACATCTACTTCAATCAACTAAAAGCATAAATAATGCATGAGTATCCCAATCATTTAATTCTACACTTTTCTTTGTTACAATGAGAGCCCAAAGATACCAATTGGTCAATGAATCTTTCGAGGTACGAACAATCACGTTTTTAAGCAATTCAAAGGTGTTTAGAGAGTGCTTGAAGTGATCGGGGTTCAAACAAGCATGAGAAGAGCAAAACGTGTCAAAACTGTCTGGAAAACAAAGGGGTATTGATACCCCAAAATGAGGTATCAATATCTGGATGGCTATTGTCCAGAAAAGGGTGGGGTATCAATACCCTGTTTTGGGGTATTAATAGCCCGAAACTTTTTAGCGAATTTTCAAATTTCAAAAGGCAAAACCCCAACAACAATAATGAATCAAGGCACGATCTAAGCACACAATCAACTCATAAACACATAGAGAGAGTAAGAAATCCCTATCTCGAAGTCGGAGAGCAAACCCAAAGAGAGATCGAGCCCTAGCTTCCAAAATCGGCACCGAGAGCAATACACCTCATTTGAGCTCGATCCGGCACAACCCATGCTCCGAAAAGCATATAGAAGAAGGATTGAAGGTCGGTTTGAATGGGCTTTAAGTTGTTTTGGTGAAATTTGGGTGGAAGAGTGTGAGAGAGAAAAAGAGCCGAGAGAGGGAGAGAGATCAGGAGTTAGAGAGAGAGTGGGATTGGGAATTTTTAACCCCCTACACATCCCCCCACCATATATATATATATATTAGGACACAAACACTTGCACTCCCTCCACTTTCAATCCTTAACTTTGAAGCCCCAAATCAAATAAATCCAACAAATTTTATATTTATTTAATATTCTAATATTAATAAAACCTTTAAACAATTTCCAAAAGTACAGGTCTCTACACATAATCTGTCTCCTTCGTATAAGGGATTCCTTACTTAGCTTATGTAAGGACTTTACATTTCCCGATCGAATTTCGATAATTCGAGCCACTCAATGTGTTCAGACCGTGATTTTAAGGGTATTTGCTAGAAATTGGCAAAAAAAAAAATGATTGGGAAGAACTTCATTTGAGCAGTTTTTTTTGAATCGTTCAAGAAAAACTTCTCGGATGAAGCTCTTCTCGATCTTTTTTTTCTTCTTATTTTTTGCTGGGACCTTTAAAATCACGTTAGGATCATATTAAACGGCTCGAATCATCAAAATTCGATTGGGAAAGAGGATGTCCGCACTTTGCTAAGTGCGGACGCCCTCAGGTGAAGCTAACTGTATACATAATATCTAAAATGCGACCCAAAAATAGCAAAGTATATAAGCTATTACAATTGTCCTCGACGAGTTTTCATATTTTAAAACTATTGCATGATATCCTCGTTATCAATGGTATCAAATACATCACTCTCTATATAAGTAATTAAGTAATTATTCATCCATTGATTTTCCATTCAATTGCCTAGATTGCTTTCAATTTTAAGTATATTAATTTGTGGGCTATTTTTGGGGTGGGTGTTCATTAACATTTGGGTTGGGTGTTCAAACAATTGGGTTGGGTATTCATTGACATTTGGATTGGGTGTTCAAATTAAGGCTAGTTAAAAAAATTTACATGTATTCTAAGCAAAAAATAAAAATAAAATTTGGATGGTCAGTTAAGCATGGAAGGACACAAATGGAGCCGCCTCATGTTCATCTCTTTCATTCCCATGGAGTGCTTGGAGAGAGAGAGAGAGAGAGAGAGAGAGAGAGAATCCTGCCACTAAGGTATTTCCCTGGCCTATTTCTTCTTGTTTGAGTTACAGGCAGCTTTTACGCTTTCTACACGTTTTTTTTTTTCCCTTGTTTATACTGCTTTTCCTTAATGAAAGAATGAGTTTCTTCACTTTTGTTTAATAAAAACCATTATGCGTTTAATTAGAACTTTATTTTTTTATTTTGAAAATCTCCAGACATCTTCCACTTGCTAAAAGAAGTAGTCCTTGACTTGAATGATGACTGGCTAAGGGCACAAATGAGAGAGAGAGAAACGTCAATCACAAAAAGCTGGTGATGTGAAAGCATTATTTTATACCGCGTATTTGTGGTCCTATAAGTAAAACTCACTTTTCCGATTAACTTTCTGCGCACATTCGCAGTCCACACACACGACATCAAGAGAGCACAGTCAATGGTGGTATTCAAGCAGTCATTCGGAACGCACCTACGAAGTGCGACTTGTCTCGATCAAACTAATTTCTTATGACATATTTTTCATTGCAAGTTCTATGAGACAAAGGGTTCGAGGATCATGATTGTGGACTCAGAGTTACCCAATTGTTAGTCATAGAGGCCTATGACTGTAAATGAATTGAGCCATTCGTGAACTTTTCGAGGCTCAACTCGGTAAAGACTTGTTTGAGTTCGATTTGTCTACGAATTGAAACGAATTCAAGCCTCAATTTTAGGCTGATTTCATAAATGAGATGAATATGAACAGAGTAAATAGTGGGAGGATTCAAGTAAAATTCAACCACCACAGGCTTCCAAATCAACGAACCCCACACGAACCAATCCGTATAATATTACTAACAGGTATATATAATCTTCTATCTATTCTATTTCTATCTATATCCTATGCAAATGTGTTTAATTAGGCTTCCCAAACCACCAGACCTTCATCCCTAATTTTTTAGAGTTTTTATTTTCTTTTAATTTACAAAAATGGGAGAGAGAAACTAAGGGAGAGGGAGGACATGGGTGGGTGGGAGAGAGAGAGAACCGTAGAAGGGAAATTTAAAATTTTAAGTCTTAGGTCATTTGATGGCTGTTACATTAGAAGGTAGAACTGTAGAAGGAAAATTCTTACCGTGACAATTACATCAGAGAAAATAGCCGATGAAGCTGTTTTTCAGTAAAGAATAAGTTGCCAATATACGTTAAATTTTGTTTTTGAAACAAATTACACCCATGTTTTGATCGTAATGTTTTACGTTTAGTGAATGAATAGTTACAAAGGATTCACTAATAATGCTTACGCATAATCTATTTTTCTTGATTGACAGTTAATTTTTTTTTTAAGGTGACTACATTGTTGAATTTCCAGCATAATATGAAGTTGGATTAACATATTTTTTTTTATAATTTTGACACAATTAACAGAATCACTGATAGCAAGTCATCTCTCTCTCTCTCTCTCTCTCTCTCTCTCTCTCTCTCTCAAGTCAATGACTACAACATTTTGGAAGTGAAGAATATGTGGAAACTCTGCATCCAAGACTCCGAGAGCCGGGTCAACAAGTCAACCCAAAAATATTTTAAAAAAGCCTCTTGAGCATTGTTCTCTGCATCCAATGCTCAATATTTTTGCTGCAAAAAAAAAACCACATATACCTTAAACCATGAGTAACAATACCATATTCACTGCTGTTTATTCTGTTATGCTGCTAGCTTTAAGCATGGCAGCTAGTATTAGCATATTTTCAGTTCCGTCATCTGCAAAATTATCATCATCGTCATCATTTTCATCTTCGGCAGAGGCAAAAGCTCTACTCAATAGTGGTTGGTGGGGAAACTTTTCTAAAACATATCATTGCAACTTGAAAGGCATCGCTTGCAATAGGGCAGGAAGTGTCATTCAGATAGACGCCCGTTTCCTCCGCTATCCCAATCGAGAGTTTGCAAACATGAATTGGTCTTCCTTGCCGAATCTTGAATATCTTGATCTCAGCTACCGTGGCTTAACTGGGGGACTTCCGGTTCAAATTAGTACTCTCTCCAAGCTGACCCTCCTTGACCTTTCTCACAACTATGGCCTTCAAGGTGTTCTGCCTCCTAGCCTGGGAAACCTCACCCAACTAGTCCACCTCGACTTATCTAAGACTAATATCACAGGTCCACTCCCTTCGTCTATTGGAAATTTGAGTGCTCTGGCCCTTTTGTCTCTTTATTCAAATAAACTCAGCGGCTGCATCCCTCCAGAAATAGGTAACCTAAAGAATTTAGAGTTCATGGATATGGGTTTCAACATCCTTAATGGTTCAATCCCCTCATCTATTTTCCATTTATCTAGTCTCACAATTTTGTATCTTGATTCAAATCAATTCAATTGTCCAATTCCTTCATCTATTGGAAATTTGAGTGGTCTAGCTTATTTGTTTCTTAATTCAAATGAACTCAGCGGCTCCATCCCTCCAGAAATAGGGAACCCAAAGAATTTGGTCTCGATGGATTTGAGTTTCAACAACCTTCGAGGTCCAATCCCTTCATCTATTAGCGATTTGTCTAATTTGACCGATTTGAATCTCCATTCAAATCAACTCAATGGTCCAATTCCTCAAGATATTTGTAATTTGTCTAGTCTGGCCATGTTGCGTCTCTATTCAAATCAACTTAAGGGTCCTATCCCTCGTGAAATAGGCAAGCTAAAGAATCTGGTTTCGTTGAATTTGTCTTTCAACAACTTTCATGGTCCCATTCCTCCATCTATTGGAAATTTAAGTGCTCTTACCGATTTGTCTCTTAGGTCAAATCAACTCAGCGGTGGCATCCCTCCAGAAATAGGGAATTTAAAGAGTTTGATGGAGATGGATATGAGTTCCAACATGCTTAATGGTTCAATCCCTTCATCTATGGGCCATTTATCCAATCTGACCTCTTTGACTCTCCGTTCAAATCAACTCTGCGGCTCAATCCCTCCAGAAATAGGCAAACTAAAGAATTTAGAGCTGATGGATATGAGTTCCAACATCCTTAATGGTTCAATCCCTTCATCCATTTGCCAGTTATTTAGTTTGACCTATTTGTATCTCCATTCAAATCAACTCAACGGTCTCATCCCTAAAGAAATAGGCAAGTTAGAGAATTTGGTTGTGTTGGATGTAGGCCGTAACAACCTTCATGGCCCAATTCCTCGAGAAATAGGGAATTTGTCTAGTTTGTTTAATTTGAATTTCAGCAATAACCTCCTCTCAGGTGAAATCCCGTATAGTATTGAAAATTTGTGGAACCTAACGTTTCTAAACCTCTCAAAAAATTTCCTTAGTGGGCTTATACCTAGACAACTCGGAGGACTCCGACGTTTGAAGTATTTGGAGTTGGGTGGAAATGACTTAGTTGGAGCCATTCCCAATGAACTTGCAGATTTGCCAATATTGGAGTACTTAGATCTCTCCCAGAATAATCTCTCTGGAAAAATCCCGTATTGTCTTAGATTTGTACCAACTCTCAATTTGTCATACAATCGTCTCGACCGTCAAATCCAAAATAGATCTGCAAATGGGTGTTCAGATGAGGTCTGCCGAAACGTCTTTGCTTCCTCCTATTGTTCTTCCCCCGTGACAGGGAAGAGAAAAACAAATAAAGGGAATAGAAAAACAATACTAAGTCTTGTCATTTCTCTCCCAATCATAGTCTGCCTTGCTTTAGTTTTGTTTGTTGTGCGCTTTCGTTTCCGTAAGACCCCAAAAATCGAAGGTGAAGCAAAATCAACGAAGCACGGGGATATCTTCTCCGTATGGAATTACGATGGAAGTATTGCATATGAAGACATCATCAAAGCAACAAATGACTTCGACATCAAATATTGCATTGGAACAGGTGGATATGGCAGCGTCTATAGAGCTCAATTGCCAAGCGGCAAAGTAGTTGCCCTGAAGAAACTTCATCGGCTGGAAGCAGAGCACCCTGCTTTTGACCATTGTTTCAGGAATGAGATCCAAATATTGACTAATGTACGACACAGAAACATCGTGAAGCTTTACGGATTTTGTTTGCACAACAAATGCATGTTCTTGGTGTACGAGTACATGGAAAAAGGAAGCTTGTTTTGTGCTCTTAGATTCGATGTTGAAGCTTCTGAAATTGGATGGACCCAAAGGGTAAACATGATTGAAGGAATGGCACATGCTTTATCCTACTTGCATCATGATTGCACCCCGCCAATAGTTCATCGAGACATATCCAGCAACAACATTCTATTGAATTCTCAACTCGAGGCTTTTGTTGCCGATTTCGGAACTGCAAGATTGCTGAATCCCGATTCGTCGAACCAAACTGTAATTGCTGGCACTTATGGATATATTGCACCAGGTACGGGTGCCAAATATGTTTATTGAAGCAAAATCATGTAGTTATTTTTAAAATCGATCTTTGTGTTTGTGCAGAACTCGCATATACCATGGTTGTGACTGAAAAGTGCGATGTTTATAGCTTTGGAGTCGTGGCACTAGAAACAATCATGGGGAGGCATCCTGGAGAGCTCTTATCGTCCTTGACGTCGCCTCCTAGTGTAAACGTGATGATAACTGATGTCCTAGATTCACGCCTTTCGCCTCCAACTAATCCAATAGTTGCGGGGGACATCGTTCTAGTTGCTACAATGGCATTTACATGTTTAGATCCTAAGCCCAAGTTACGACCATCGATGCTACGCCTGTCTCAAGAGTTTCTTTGTCGTCGGAAGGCTCTAGCTGTACCCCTTCGTACAATATCATTGCGGAATCTGTGGAATCGGAAAATGGACTTTGTCCACCAATCAAATGAGCAAGTTATTAGTGCCCAAGTTTGACCAAAAGCGTATCACATCCTTTTCTGGCCCTTAGTTGTTATGATTATTGTGAATTTATTTTAAGAGAAGCTATATGGACTAGACCATTTCTGGTTTGTGTTAGTGAACCAAAGAACTTATGGTTTATGGTTCATGCTTTGTTGTAGGAGCTTTTTTAAGTTATTGTTGACTGATCACCATAGAGTATGTTCTCTTAATTAAGGGCATATGACACAGGTTCTTCTACAGGGACTGACGGGGTACCGATCAATTGTGGGTTCCAATTTGGGGTCGCACACAATTGATCCAAACTGTTTATTTTTTAAATAATTTTTAGTATTCTAGGAAAATTTTAGATCCATTGTGTAAGTGTAAGTACATGATCCACATTTAGAATGTTTCATTCATAATTCAAGATCCTAAACTCTAAAACAAAAATAGAACCTTGGATCGAGCACTTATAGTTATCCGATTGACCTAAATTTTGCAGGCTTATTCAAAGAAATATTTAAAAATAATCAACGGTTTAGATCATTTGCACTGGGACCTGAAGTGGGCCTCGAAAATGGTCAGTCCCCCATATTAGACTACTCTACCCATTATTGAAAGAGAAAGACTTTAAAACTTGAAAAGTCATTGTTTGGAAGTTAAGGAACCTGAGAGAAGAAAAATGAAATCGGAGAAAAATGAGAGGAAAATTATACTATTTACAATTCTATATATATATTTTTTAATTTTCTCTTCTCTTTCTCTCCAAACCAAACAATGGGGGAGATTTTTTACTTTTTTTTAAATTTTCTCTTCCTTTCTCTTGACAATTACATTAGGATTCTTGGTCTACAAGAATTAGGATTTTATTTTATTTAATTAGGAATTATCTTTTTTTTAATGCCACTAGTTTTGGCATTATTTATGATTTCTTTTTCAGTAGGATTTCTCGGGTTAGGGTCTTATAAAAAGGGATGTAACCTATTCAATTATTCAATCTTTTATAACAATAAAATTCAGAGTTTCTCTCTTATTTTCCTTGTACGCAAGGTGTGCTTGTGGATTCGAGTGTTTATTCGTTTAGATTAGTATGCAACTATATATTCTCTTCATAAATTCTGCTGCATCATTTCCACTAACTTCAACAGCTCTGAACTGGCCAAGTGAAATGGTACACTCCTAATTGGCTCCCTATAAGAGACACCCAAAAACAAGGTTGAGTTGTTGCAACAAGTATAAGACATTGATTAATGTTGCAACCACGAGTTTTTTTTTTTAATTAGCTATTACTTGATAAAACTGCAGTTCGCTTCAAATTGGTATAGAAAATTTGATCTACACATTTTTGTGATTTAATCAATCATGTATTATGATTAAGAATTGTACAAGGATTTGATTCTTAAACTTTCAGCCGTACATGCTTTGCCATAGGCGCGGTTATGAATGATTTTTGAATGATCACCATAGAGTGAGTTCTTTCAAGGGTGCGTAGACCCACTATTACGTGGAAAGTTATAGGGGTTTACAAAGTACTCAAATAGAAAGACTTGAAAAGTCTTTGGTCAGTTGATGACAATTACATTGAATAGTACAAGGAAAATTCGTAGCATGCATGACAATTACTTCAGAGGAAAGAGCCAATGACCCTGGCTTGATTTTTTTGGCTATGGATCAGTACATGGCCAGACTGTTTCTGGTTTGTGTCAACGAACCAAACACCTTATGGTTTATGGTTCATGCTTTGTTGTAGGCGCGTTTTAAATGATTGTTGATGGATCACCATAGAGTGTGTTCTCTTAAGGGAATGTGAACACGGGTTCTTGAAAAGGGACCGACGGGGTGCCGACCAATTGTGGGATCCAGTTTGGGGTCTCACACAATTGATCCGAACCGTAGATTATTATTTTTTAATTTTTTTTGAGTATCCTTGTAAAATTTTAGATCAATTGTATAAATGAAAGTGCATAATCCACATGTCAAATGTTTCTTTCAAAATTCAGGATCATAAACTGTGAAATAAAAATTGAACATTGGATCGAGCACTTATAGTTATCCGATTGATCTGAAATTTTACATGCTTATTGAAGAAATATTCACAAATAATCAACAGTTTGGATCATTTGCACGGGACCCCGAAGTGGGGCCATGCAAATTGGTCAGTCCCCCATATAGGACTACTGTACCTATTATTGAAAGAGAGACTTTAAAACTTGAAAAGTCTTTGTTTGGAAGTTAAGGAACCTGAGAGAATAGAAGAAAAAGAAAAATCGAGAAAATGAGAGGAAAATTGTACTATCCACAATTTTATATTTTTCTATTTTCTCTCTTCTTTCTCTCCAAACCAAACAATGGGAGAGATTTTTTACTTTTTTTAAAATTTTCCCTTCCTTTCTCTTGACAATTACATTAGAAGGGTAGAAGGAAAATTCGTTCCATGAATGACAATTATTTATGAGGAAAGAGCCAATTATTTCATGTGTGTTTACCCATTAATTTTTATAGGGAATCATGCAGAGGTGGGCCGGTTTCAAATTTATATAAGAATTATTGGAAAATTTGATATCACCTTTCTTATGTTACCAAACTTTTTTTAATGTTTGTCCACCCAATTTTGAAATCTGGCATCCGTCCCTAGAAATATCGAAGTTTTACTCTCAAAAAACATTGGAGTGCTGACAATCGATGATAGAAATTCAATAGTACAAATGTCGTAAAAGATTATAGAATCGAGCGATGCTGAATTATTTGCTATTCTGTAACAGGGCTAATTTTGATTAATCTGTGCCTTGTAGTTTGTTTTTTTGTCTCATTGCCAAGATGATGGAATCGAGCAATGTTGAATCACTAATAGCAACTCTCTCTCTCTCTCTCTCTCTCTCTCTCTCTCTCTCTCTCATCTGTGCCTTGGCAAGTCATCGCTCAAGTCAATGACTACAATATTTTGGAAGTGAAGAATACTCAGAGAGCAAGACTAAAGATTGGAAAACAAGTTTGCAATGAACTCTCTGGTACCATCCCCATCAACTTGGCAACAAGTTGCATTCTCTTCCAATTAAAAAATCTTTCTGTTTTGTTTTGCAGCTGAAATAGGCGCACTTCCAAACTGATTCTAGGTATTTTTGTTTCTGCATATGAAATTCATGTCTAGAATTTGTTGTTTTATTTTTTAAAAACACTTCGAAGTTTTAATCTTAAAACCTTCGCGAGCACTGATAATCGATGATGGAATACAGGAAGCGTGTAACGTATGATGGAACCAAACAAATAATGCCGTGTCAATGAGGCTAATACAGTAGTTGGCTAGTAGTGTATTTTGATTAACAGATGACTAACTCTCTGAGTCCACAATCATGATCCTCCAACCCTTCGTGACAGTGATAGGTGTGAGAACAAGTTGTGTTCGTAGGCATGTTTTGAATGACTGTTTACAAACGGTATCTGAAAGAGAGACTTGAAACTACTTAGGTCGTTTGATGGCTATTACAAAGAAAATGGTAGAGAGGGAAAATTCATAGCAGTTACTTCAGAATTTCACATCATAGTTATGTGAAACATGACTCAAGGTAAGTCAACCTCAAGACAAGTTGTTCTCTTTCTCTCTACATTAATATTGGGAGAGCATGGCCTAATTAGTCGAGGCCCAGATTAGTTTTTAGATCTGGGCCCATTCTTAAACTTATTCGGCTCAATTGAGTTAAAGCCCAAATTAGGTTCAGGCCTTGGCCCAATTAATTAAATTTTGAACTAACTTTTCAGGCCTATTTGGCCTAATTAGGCCAAGATTCATTTACAGGTCTGGGCCCATTTAGCCCAATTGATTAAATGCCAATATTCATTTTCAGTTCTAGGCCCAGTTTTCAAATTTATTCAGGCCTAAAAATGAAGAGGTCCACGTGAATATGGTGGGATGAATAGTAGGGAATAAACTATCTCAGGCCTAGGGTACCCACCACCTAGGATCAAAAGCCAATTCAAGAAGGATGGCCTTCAAACTAAAGAAGAAGGCCATAAGCTACTTAATCATACTTGGAGGGGCAGCTCAAGACCTAAGTAGCTCAATCAGGTCTGCAAAAGTAGCTCAGTCATGCCTACACAAGTACCTCACAAAGCAACTCAAGGGTAACCAAGTCAAGAAGGCCATAAGCTGCATAGTCATGCTTGCAGAAGTAGCTTAACGCCTGGATAGCCATGATCCTTCAACATGAAGCAAGGCTTGGGACACATGGCAGTCATTCATGGAGACAACCAAAGCAGCTCAGGCCTGCACAAGCAGCTGCTCAAAGGCCTAGAAGGTTTTCTCTAACAACTTACAAGCAGCTTAATCAGGCCTGCACAAGCTACTCGCAAGTAGCGTACTTAGACCTGCTTGGTCTTTTAATACAAGAAAAGAAGACACAAGTTCTGAAAATTCCTTTTGTCTTGAGTCTTCTTGCATAAGGAACCAATTTAGAAGCATCAATGGCCCCACAAGGGGTGAAAAGTGGCTAAAAGTCTTGTTCACTTAGTGTTTGAATTTAGGTTTCCTTAGTGTTGTTCACAAGGGACGAAAAGTCTAGTTCACAAGGGACGAAAAGTGGCTAAAAAGTCTTGTTCAATTTAGGTTTCCTTAGTGTTTGAAGGATGAGATGCTTCACTTTTGTTTAATTATCACCATTACTTACTTAATTAGTTGCAACTGCTGAATCTGAATTCCACGTAATTCGTGAGGATATTGACCGGTTTTGTGCTTTTTTTTGCACTTGCGTAGTTGCCTCAATAAGAAATCTCAATATGTACGTTGGATATTGAACTAGTTGAGCTACATGATAAAAGTACAGATTATGGGACAATTTTCTCGTTTACTTCATTTGCAATGTATTTATATGCTTATTGATTTTGATGTGTCATGAAGAAGAATGGGGAATCTGTAGAGGACCGAACTCGACCCTTGCTTCGTTGTGCTCGGCAACCGCTTAGCCACACCTGTCGTCGGTCGTCGTCGGTTGTTGCCGTCACCTTGCATCCGGAACAGAAAGTATCATGTCAAGCTCGGCCACCTTTGATAGGAGGACCCGTAGACGAATTTCGGTAGGCCCGAAGTCTATTCATGCTCGGTTACCCATACGCTCGGCTACCCGCACGACCAATCATGCTCGGCCGCTTGCACACTCACGTGTCACCCCGCGTGCTGAGGCGGTTACACCAAAGGATAATCATGAGCGCACGTGAAGTGTGCCAGCTCACATCGAAACGGTTACCAAATTCGTCAGGTGACGTCACGACGACGTTGCCTGACCCGTGCAAGACACGTGCCCGTGCTTGGAGGGCAAGTCAAGGAAACTCTATAAATACTGAAGGATAGCGCCTTTGAAAAGGTATGCACTCTCATACGCGATGACCCACTCAAAACCCTAGTTTCTCTCCTCGCTCCCTACACGTACTTATCCTCTCGCCGGAGGGCCTTGCCGGGCAACCCCCGGCCAAGTCTTAGTCGTGCGCTCACTGTGCAGGCTGCGTGGAGAAGGCTAGGAGACGCTGAACCAGAGGAGGAAGGACTCGAGCCAGAAGAGATCACGGGCCACACAGAATCCCTTGACGAAGTTTTGAGCTCTACTCATACAACTATATATATATTACTCTTTCTATGGGTCCTCGTGCCATTTTTAAAATGGCATTCGAACCAAGTTTGCTGCCCTCGGTAGAATATTTCCTCGAATTGGACATGTGAAGGTCGAAATCTTCATCCGTGCCAAGGCGGGTTTTCCATCTGATGATTATTTGCTTATTCACGAGGACGAGGATGATATCTTGTTCAGTCAAAGTGTGATATATCCTGCAACATTAATCAGATTGCTAGCTCGTGCTACATTGACTCTTCGATTTTCTCTGTTGTTGCCTTGTCCTTCAGATATGACTTGCATAAGTGTTTACACCCATTTTTGGCCAAAAATCAGGAAATGGATTTACGGGTTAAAAGGTAGCCTCGAAGGTCGAGGCCCTAGCTTTGAAAGACCTTACGACCAGTTGCCCACGAATTAGGGCCGGTTCTTAAGAAATGATGGGCCTTCCATATAGGCCTAAATCAGTCAAAGGCCTAAGGCTTGAATCAGTCCACCAGGCCTGAGTATTTCGTCCAGGCCTAATCCAAATTCCTAGAAGTAACAAAGGCCTAAGAAATGGGCCCAAATTGGTAGAAGTCTTGGTTTTCTCACCAGGCTTGGGCTCAAAAGGCTTACATTGGGCAAAGGCCCATGATTTACCAACAAGTTCAGGCCAATTGATGAAATGCCCACTACTTTAAGAGCATCGTTAAAGCCTTTAATGAGCAATGAGGGGGCCTTAAGCTGCTCACAAGTAGCTCAAAGGCCTTAAGCTGCTCACAAGCAGCTCACAAGGAGCTCAAAGGCCTTAAGCTGCTCACAAGCAGCTCCCAAGGAGCTCAAAAGCCTTAAGCTGCTCACAAGTAGCTCAAAGGCCTTAAGCTGTTCACAAGTAGCTCACAAGCAACTCAAAGGCCTAGAAGCTTCTCCCTAACAAGCTGCTCAAGCAGCTCAACCAGGCCTGCGTTTTTTTGGCCTTGGTGGGCCCAAATATCCCTTTTTTATAAACATCCATGCTCACAAGCAGCTTAAAGGCCTCAAGCTGCTCACAAGCAGCTCAAAGGCCTAGAATGTTCTTGTTTGGCAGATCTAGGTAAGTTGCTTACAAGCAGCTCAAGGTCTGAACTGGTGGGACCCCATTCTTCAGCATGATGCAATGCCAGGGACAGGTGGCGTACATGCAGCCCTTGGACCTGTTGGTAACTGATTCATGCAGACCTAAGCAAGCTGCTCACAAGCAGCTCACCCAGATCTGGCTGAGCCTTTGTTTCTCGATTCTTCTTCCATAAGGGTCAAGATTAGAGGATTTAAGGGCCCACAAGGGATGCAATGACCAATAAAATGGTGGGAAGGCCTGAAGAAGCCTTGGTCTTCAGCATTGGTGGGCCCAAAAGACGTCCAGTCAAGTAGTAGCTGCTCACAAGCAGCTCAAAGGCCTGGATGCTGAAGTTCCTTTTACTCTTTTACAAAGTTTTATGCAGAAAAGAAGGGCTTTTCAGGCCTTTACCATTTCCTTGGAGTAAAGGGCACGTTTTTATCAAAGAATAGCCTCTTATTGGAGCATTTTGAAGCAGCTCAAAAGGGACACTTGGCAGCCATGCATGAAGGCCTGTGGAAGCAGCTTGAACAGCTCAAGACCTGGAACATCTGCCTATAAATACCAGAGTTGAAGGCCTTGGCAAAGGTCCCCGACCATCAAAGCCCCCGGCTTATCCAATTTATGTTTTTATTTATCTTTTATCTTTCGGTTCACGACCAATCAAGCCCCCGGCTTACCCAATTTATCTTTCAATTGTCTTTATTTTGCCGTTCAATTTAGCACGGACTAGATTTTATGTCATTTTATTTCCTTGTACCCAGACTTTGTTAAACCGTTAATAAAGTCCATTTATTTCTATTTTAGGCCTTGCTCTACCTTTCTTTCCATTTTTCACACGATTAGGAAATTTTAAGTCCTTAGCCCGCAAAGGCAAACCACGAACCTCCTCACGGTCTCCACCCTTAGGCCGTGCACTTTCGTTCGATTAGAAGTCAGATTGAGGCTTCCAGGCCTTGATTCAAACTTGGGCAGCAATCCTGCCCTGGCACGCCCGCATCAGGCCTAGAACTGCCCTACTCGCTGTTCCTAGGCCCAATTGTTAATTTTTGAAAACAAACAATAAGGCAGTTGGATATGTTTCTGTACCACGGTGACACCCGTATCCAATTTAATTACCCTCCGAATTTATGTTGGAAAAATGGTTGCTGCAAATTCCGAACTGTTGGCGAAACCTCCACAAATACTGAAAAACATTTCGAGTCATGACTATGTCGCTTTCCTAAAAATAGTATTTGCCCCCACCTAATGGTATGCAAAGGGTTACAACAAATCTGCCTTCAAGATAAATCGAAACCCGAACTCGAAGTTCTTTCGTTTGCGTTTGCACTAATGAAATGGACAGAATACCTGTCGGACGAATATAAGAACCGAGAACTACTGAATTCTATTTTTTGCAGCAAAACATAATGCACAAATGAGAGAGAAAGAGAAACGTGAATCATAAAAAGCTGGTGAGAGAGAGAGAGAGACGTGAATCATAAAATGCTGGTGATCAAAAGGCTTCCAAAAGGTTGGCCGTATTCTTTACTCCAAAAACAGTGAGTCAAGTCAAAGTCGTCGGCTGTTTTTCCTGAAGGGCAACGAATTTGGCATTCTTTGTAGTACTAGTGATCAATTGACCCCTGCAGTCATCTCAAGGTAGTTAAGTCTCTCTCTTAAATACCGCGTATGTTTGGTCCTATTTGTAAAGCTCACTTTCCCTATGACTTTCTGCACACATTCGGAGTCTACACACATGACATCAAGAGAGCGCAATCAATGGTTGTACTCAAGCAGTCATTCGAAATGCACCTACGAAGTGCAATTTGTTCGCACCTGCCTCAATCAAACTAATTTTTGACAACATATTCTTCACTGCAATTTGTTCGCACCTGCCTCAATTAAACTAATTTTTGACAACATATTCTTCTTTGCAAGTTCTACGAGACGAAGGGTTTGAGGATCATCATGATTGTGGACTTAGAGTTACCCAATTGTTAGTTAGAGTCCTATGGCTGTAAATGAATTGAGTCATTCGTGACATTTTGAAGCTAGACTCGGTAAAGACTTGTTTGAGTTCAATTTGTCTACAATTTGAAATGAACCCGAGCCTCAATTTTAGGTTGGTTTCATAAATGAGATGAATATGAACAGAGTAAATAGCAGGAGGATTCAAGTATAATTCAACCACTGCAGGCTTCCAGATCAACGAACCCCACATGAACCAATCCGTATAATTTTACTAATAGGTATATATAATCTTCTATCTATCTATCTATCTATTCTATTTCTTCTTGTTTGAATTACAGGCAGTAGTTACGCTTTCTACACTTATTATTTATTATTTCCTAGTTTATACAGCTTTTCCTTAATGAAAGAATGAGTTTCTTCACTTTTGTTTAATAAAAACCATTATGCGTTTAATTAGAATTTTATTTTTTATTTTGAAAATCTCCAGACATCTTCCAATTGCTAAAAGAAGTAGTCCTTGACTTGAATGATGACTTGCTAAGGGCACAAATGAGAGAGAAACGTGAATCATAAAAAGCTGGTAATGTGAAAGCATTATTCTTTTTACCGCCATACATTACTTCTGCACAGGTAAATGAGAAGCAGATGATTCTTCCAATACAAAATTCGGTAATTTTAGATCGAAAGGCTACCGAAAACAGTGAGTCAAACCAAAGTCGTCTGCTGTTTTAGACAAATTTTGTTACACCCCGTTTTTTTCTTATTCCTAATAATTATATTTTTGGTAATAAAAAAAAAAAAAGGAGGATTTTATGGTTTTGATCCTAATTGATATTTTCTCTCACCATAGAGTACAATTGTCGGCACTATTATAGTATTGGGGTCAAAGCCTAAATAGTTTAGTATTTAGTGTTATACCGTATTTAAATACTTCTAGTAGGTGATTACCTATTATTTAGGGGAGAACGTGGATCAGTTATATTAGACTAGGGTTATATTATAAGAGATCGAATATTGAGAGCAGGCATTGGGAGAGCCGCAGCAGCCGTGTAAGGGTTCTCGAGGCGTCCTTTGATAATCTTGCTTTCAATCTCAGTTGCGGTATGTATTCACGTTCTTCTTCATCGGTTCCATTAAATTGGAGTATTACCTTTTGATAGGGAGTGTCAGAATCCTTGGTTACACATTTTTTTTTCTTAGTGTCTAATTTACTCGAATGCAATTTGAAGAGAGAGAGAGAGAGAGAGAGATGTGCGATGTGTGTGGCGGTGTGGTGGTTTGTGTGTGCTGTGAATGATGATCGACTTGGGTCTGAGTTCCGTTTTAAATGTTATGATCAGTGGGATTTTGGCCGTATATGGTTCTTGCCATGGGATTGTTGATGCCATGTCAATGAATGACAATGGCTCTGGATATGCTCAGTATATTGGGAACAAGTATGTAGTTTATTATTGGAAGGTGAAGTTATTAGTTTTGGGTCAGGTGTCTAGCCATGGTCTTTCGTTGAGGGAAACAAATTATTGGGTTTGGAGTTATGTTGGGTTTATAACTTTAGATTTCATGCATCTTTTTAGATAGTCGTATATTAGATACGTTGATATAGTTAGCGATAATATTGTTATATGATTCTCTTTGTTCAGGTTAGCATCTTTTCGCGTATTTGATCGAGTTGCGTTATTTTTGGACCCAGGTGAGTAGTTAAGTATGTTACGTATTTTCAAAAGTTCCCTGTGTCCCTTAAAAGTATTTCTTTCAGAAATTTATATGAATGTTATTTGGAAACTCGAAACTGTTTATAAGATGTTTTATAAATTGGCATGCGATTAGTTTTCTAAGATCAATTGTTAATATCCTTTTTGGTGAGAACTTGGTGGATATTAATGGGAACATTTATTTCGGAAGTCCAGGGAACTTATTCCTTCTCGTGTTGGTGACCCTGGCCATTGGGGAAAAGACCGTGTTAGGCCGGTGACCCTAATGCTCAACGGCTTTCTTTCGCCGGATCGTCTTAGGGAAAAGTACCACGGGCTGCCAACCCTGGTGACTCTAAGTTCGATATTGGATCCAATTTTGATGAGATTTATTTTGGCCATGGTACTGTTTGATTGTGGTTCCCCATTGTTGACGGAGTTATTATTGTGATCACCGCTAAGAATGTTCATTGGTTAAAGGCTTTATTGATTAATTTATTATTCTGCTGGACACCTTGTATGCCAAATTATGATTTAATGGTAAATTATTTTAATCCCCGCTTTCAACTTTATTTATTATACATACTTGCTATTCACTGAGCTCGTCAGCTGACGGATTTATTCCAACTTCTTTTTCAGGCAAGTTCAGGATTTAGGCAAGGACTCTGGCGGCATCTCGGGGATTTCTTTTGTTTGGCCTCCTTAGGGTGTCTCATCTTAGTTTTATTTTAATAAATCGCTTCCGCATTCGAAACAATTGTCAGATAACGACTCCTTTTTATTACTGTTGGATTACTGGATATTGGTTAGTTCATGGGATGGTTGTGCCCCATACTTTTTGTTGAACTTAATTTTGTTGGAGTTGTTCTTAATTTTAAAAAAAAAATGATTTACCGTTTATTAGTTTAATGCCTTGGTTTTTAATCAAATTTATTTTTAGGCTGCATGTTCTACGAGTTTCAGTCTTGTGGTTCATGGCCGGTCACTTTCCATTTTGGGGTGTGACAATTGTGGTATCAGAGCCTGGGTTTGAAAAAAAAAAAAAAAACTTTTGCATTCATTTTGTATCATGTTCTTTTAGTGGAGGTCCGAGTCCCCAGAGTCCTATTGCTATTTGTGAGAACATCTTTATTTGATGTGTATTGGTACCCGCATAGTATTATGGAAAATATAGTCTTTCAGTGGGAACATTATTTTTCTGTAGATTTTGGATAGGGTATTTGGAGGAGAATGTGGCATATGTGATTTTATTTGTTATTTGGATAATCACCCTTATTTTACAAGTACGTTGGTGACATAATGTAGCTGGAGTGTGATATTATTGAATCTAAAGAATTAGTATTCGTGGTAGTAAACTTGGAGGTTGACTTAAGTATGTAACGTAGAGAACTGCTTCAAGTTGGTATTGATGATGGGTTAGTTTAATTGTATGAAGGTGTGCTAGGATTTTCTTATTTTGTAATGCTCTATACATCCTAGATAGCCAGATACTCTTGAATTGGTACTCTTGATTGGTCCTTCGTTCCTATCCTTAGTATCTTAGTAGAGATTTGGTTACGTTATGTTAGGAGAGGTCAATAATTATGTTTATCTAAGAAAATACCAAATCAGTTTATTGATATTTATTAGGAGATGAATAAAGGTAAGATTGGTGAGGATTCTAACATTTCATTATTTCATCCGAAAAAAGAAGAAGAAGAAGTTGGACAAGTCTTGATCCAAGTGAATATAAAGTGGGAGGAGTTGATTGTTGACATTGTGAGATTTTCTAATTGTAGTCATTGTAGTTCGATTTTGAAAACTAGACAATAGATGGATATGTTTTGTCAATGTTATGACTGCTTGATTGGTAGTGACTATGCAGTGGATTGTGGCTATAGCGGGATGTGGGTACTTGGGTTGGTTTCAGTATATTAAAGGGGATTGTTATAGTTTGTTTGGTGATTAGAACGTAAAGTTATAGAGTGCACTGGTGGTGATTTGAAATTTTAATGTATTACGGTATCAGTATTGTGAAATTGTGGGAAGGTAGAAAAGTGAAAACTTGTGTAGGCAAACTTATGGATTAGATGTGTTATTTTGCTATTGAAGTGGAAATGGAGTATTACTAACTCGATTATTATTAGTTTGGGGTTCTCATGTTATTTGTTGCTAAAGGTTAAAACTGATACTTTTGAATCCTTGGGATGATTTAGACACGTGATTTTGGATGACAAAAAAAAAATGAATGCAGGATCCTATGAAGTTGAATTTTGGGTTAGTGTATGGAGTTAGTCTTCAGAATGTGAGGTGAATTTAAGAATTTTCAGGTAAGGATGCGTATTATGTAATTTATGTGTTGTCATGGAAAGTGAGACTATGGGCTAGTTAGTTCGAGAATTAGTTTGGTAGAGTGAGGTTTTGTTTAGCAATATCTTTGGTACCCATTATGAATTTTAAATTTAGTTGAGGTGATAAAATTAGATTTTTGAGAAATTCGGGAGACAATGAAATTTGTGAGGCGTGTTGCTATCTACAATTAGTTTTGGAATTGATAATTTCTGTTGGACTCTCGTGAAGACTGATTTGAGAATGATTCAATGAAACGGTTGGGAGGGTATCGATGTAAGATGTGTAGCTAATTGGTAAATCAATCGATAACAAGAGGTGTTCTGTTGGGCCATAGAACTTGTGATACCATAATGAATATCAAAAGCTTTTGAGGTCTAAGGAGTTCATTATTAGATTTTGGGTTTTTGTGAGTGATGGGATTGTAGTAGTTCATTGTTGGAGATCAATCCTTGGAGTTCGGCTTACTTGGTTTAAACTGGAAATATTTTGATTCTTTCCATGACTACTAATTCTATCCTTGATTGATTAGTTGATAGATTATCTTAACTGTTAGTGTTAAGTTAGTTCGTTGAGGGTGAACTTGGAACATAGTATCAGGGAGATTTTTGTGAAAATATTCCTGTTGGTTCGTAGCTATGGAAGGTAGTAAAGATGTCATGAAGACTTATATGTACTTTTGGAACTTAACTGTTATCGGGTTAGACGTGGAAGAGATGGTTAATTTCATAGCTAGAAATGTGAATGTTGGACATCAAAGTATCACTTTACTAAGGGAAATAGAAGAGAATACGATGAATTTTTAGATATTTGATTCCGTTGTTGATGGAGCTTTATTGCTATACCTTCAGAGATTAGGATGATCTACTGAATTTATTTATTTATTTTTTTTGTAGAATAGTTGACTGTCTATCTTATGCACTGGTTTATAAAATAATTTTAAGAGAGTACCAGTTAGTCATTGGTTGGTGGTCTTTGAAGTGCATGTTGTAGTGGAGTATGGATAATGTCATTTTTCTTCTATGGTGGCGCAGTTTGTTCTGATCTTTGAGAATTAGATTTGGTTAAGAGATTTGGCACGGTTTGATGAGTGGTTAGTTATATATTTAATTTCACAGAAAAAAATGAGCAACTGATTCAAGTTATGGAGATTCGATTTTTGTTAGAGGACTTGGATATTATTATTAGTCATGGTGTGAGTAAGTTTGTTGATGTCAGGTCATGATCTACTAGCTAGAAACTACGTTAGATACATTTAGATGCAATGTTACGAAATACAATAAAGAAGTAAGCGGTTTAAGTCATAATTACTGAATGAGTATAGTTTGGGAGTTTACTGAAAATTGACAAGTTCAATCTTATGGAGTTTTTGGAGATTTAGGAATTTATGGTGATTTCAATTTTGGTTTGGATTCCTCGTGATGGGAATTGTATTTGGGCTTGATGACTAACTACTAAAAGAAAAAAAAAGGGATTATGAGCGTTCACATTGAAAGATGTATACTTTAACTTTCAAAGTATTTTAATCGGCATTAACTTTCAAAATGTTGGTTGTATGCACTACAAACTTTAAGGTTGTTATTTGACTTAAACGTTGATCCAAGGAAATTTTTCACTGTAAATTTTCAATTTCAATTACAATTGTGCTAAACTATGTTTTGAAACATTTGCAGATGACACCAGTGAAAATGTGTGGAGAATTTGATATACCAATTTTTCCTTACGTTAAAGTTGTACTCTAATGGTGTAAATCAATTTTTAGATCAAAACTTTTCACTGGAATAAGGAATTGATGCCCCAACTATTTTATTTGAAGTAGTAATTTTGATATCTTTTCACGATGCTATGCTATTCTTAGTAATTAAATTTGTACAAAAAAAAAAGAGGTGATTTTATTTGCTATAGAATTTTATTTGGAGTAACTAGGTGGCCCTATGATTATTTGTAAAATGATGGTAAACTAGTGACTATTTGTTTGAGGATCACTATTAGTTTGAGGATCCTTTACAATTTTGGTGATTTTAATTTGATTGACGAGGTTGGTTTGATTAACTTCCTTGATATATTTGGGTGAGTTCAATTATTGGAAAAATTGCTATGCATAGTATAAGAGATACTTTTTTCGAATAGTTATTGGAGGGATTTGGAGTTTACAATAAGAGATATGGTGTTTCTTAAGGTATTCACATTGAGAGGTGTTCTTCGGTTTGGCAAAAAGAGGAAGTTGAGTCCTTGCTAAATTGGGTCTTTTGAGGTTTGGGAATGATTGGTGAGGTGGTTTATCATTTTGTGTTCCCATCTAGTTTTATGAAGTTCATAATGTTTTTCATATAACGATGCTGAAGAGGTATGTGCATAGTCCGTCCCATGTTATTGATTATGAGCCACTTCATGTTTGGGATGATGTAACCTATGATGAGCAACCCATTGAGATTCTTGATACGAAGGAGAGAGCGCTTCGCAACAAAACGATTCTACTGGTCAAAGTTTTGTGGCGCAACCATGCGGTTGAGGAAGCCACTTGGGAGCGTAATGAGGAGATGCGCGAGAAGTACCTGCATTTGTATGAATGAGGTTAGTATACAATTTCGAGGACGAAATTTATTTTAAGGGGGGAAGGATGTTACACCCCGTTTTTTTCTTATTCCTAATAATTATATTTTTGGAAAAAAAAAAAGGAGGATTTTATGGTTTTGATCCTAATTGATATTTTCTCTCACCATAGAGTACAATTGTCGGCACTATTATAGTATTGGGGTCAAAGCCTAAATAGTTTAGTATTTAGTGTTATACCGTATTTAAATACTTCTAGTAGGTGATTACCTATTATTTAGGGGAGAACGTGGATCAGTTATATTAGACTAGGGTTATATTATAAGAGATCGAATATTGAGAGCAGGCATTGGGAGAGCCGCAGCAGCCGTGTAAGGGTTCTCGAGGCGTCCTTTGATAATCTTGCTTTCAATCTCAGTTGCGGTATGTATTCACGTTCTTCTTCATCGGTTCCATTAAATTGGAGTATTACCTTTTGATAGGGAGTGTCAGAATCCTTGGTTACACATTTTTTTTTCTTAGTGTCTAATTTACTCGAATGCAATTTGAAGAGAGAGAGAGAGAGAGAGAGAGATGTGCGATGTGTGTGGCGGTGTGGTGGTTTGTGTGTGCTGTGAATGATGATCGACTTGGGTCTGAGTTCCGTTTTAAATGTTATGATCAGTGGGATTTTGGCCGTATATGGTTCTTGCCATGGGATTGTTGATGCCATGTCAATGA
This sequence comes from Rhododendron ovatum, assembly GCA_019656835.1. NCBI lineage: Eukaryota > Viridiplantae > Streptophyta > Magnoliopsida > Ericales > Ericaceae > Rhododendron > Rhododendron ovatum. The sequence continues at coordinate 35,497,216 of CM033800.1, read as the reverse complement.
ATGACAATGGCTCTGGATATGCTCAGTATATTGGGAACAAGTATGTAGTTTATTATTGGAAGGTGAAGTTATTAGTTTTGGGTCAGGTGTCTAGCCATGGTCTTTCGTTGAGGGAAACAAATTATTGGGTTTGGAGTTATGTTGGGTTTATAACTTTAGATTTCATGCATCTTTTTAGATAGTCGTATATTAGATACGTTGATATAGTTAGCGATAATATTGTTATATGATTCTCTTTGTTCAGGTTAGCATCTTTTCGCGTATTTGATCGAGTTGCGTTATTTTTGGACCCAGGTGAGTAGTTAAGTATGTTACGTATTTTCAAAAGTTCCCTGTGTCCCTTAAAAGTATTTCTTTCAGAAATTTATATGAATGTTATTTGGAAACTCGAAACTGTTTATAAGATGTTTTATAAATTGGCATGCGATTAGTTTTCTAAGATCAATTGTTAATATCCTTTTTGGTGAGAACTTGGTGGATATTAATGGGAACATTTATTTCGGAAGTCCAGGGAACTTATTCCTTCTCGTGTTGGTGACCCTGGCCATTGGGGAAAAGACCGTGTTAGGCCGGTGACCCTAATGCTCAACGGCTTTCTTTCGCCGGATCGTCTTAGGGAAAAGTACCACGGGCTGCCAACCCTGGTGACTCTAAGTTCGATATTGGATCCAATTTTGATGAGATTTATTTTGGCCATGGTACTGTTTGATTGTGGTTCCCCGTTGTTGACGGAGTTATTATTGTGATCACTGCTAAGAATGTTCATTGGTTAAAGGCTTTATTGATTAATTTATTATTCTGCTGGACACCTTGTATGCCAAATTATGATTTAATGGTAAATTATTTTAATCCCCGCTTTCAACTTTATTTATTATACATACTTGCTATTCACTGAGCTCGTCAGCTGACGGATTTATTCCAACTTCTTTTTCAGGCAAGTTCGGGATTTAGGCAAGGACTCTGGCGGCATCTCGGGGATTTCTTTTGTTTGGCCTCCTTAGGGTGTCTCATCTTAGTTTTATTTTAATAAATCGCTTCCGCATTCGAAACAATTGTCAGATAACGACTCCTTTTTATTACTGTTGGATTACTGGATATTGGTTAGTTCATGGGATGGTTGTGCCCCATACTTTTTGTTGAACTTAATTTTGTTGGAGTTGTTCTTAATTTTAAAAAAAAATGATTTACCGTTTATTAGTTTAATGCCTTGGTTTTTAATCAAATTTATTTTTAGGCTGCATGTTCTACGAGTTTCAGTCTTGTGGTTCATGGCCGGTCACTTTCCATTTTGGGGTGTGACAAATTTGGCCTCCTTTGTAATAGTGATCAATTGACCCCTGCGCGCAGTCATCTCGAGTTAGTTAAGTCTCTCTCTTGAATACCGCGTATGTGTGGTCCTATATGTAAAGTTCACTTTTCCTACGACTTTCTGCACACATTCGCAGTCCACACACACGACATCAAGAGAGCGCGATCAATGGTAGTACTCTTTCAGCGTTACACAAAACTTTTGTGACTTATTGGTTCGTTTCAATGAGAGGAATTGAAAAAGTAAAAAATTATTATCGAAACTCATAATTTGTTGAATAAAGACAAAATTAGTTAAAAAGACTGTCTATCTTTATTTAACAATAAACAAATTATGAGTTTTAATCAAGTTTTTTGGTCTAATTTTGTCTTTATTCAACAAATTATGAGTTTTGATAGTAATTTTTTACTTTTTCAATTACTTTCGTTGAGACGAATTAATAAGTCACAAAATGTTGATGCAAAATTAACGAATAAGAAAAAAAATTGATTGAAAACAAAAGAAAGGTCATTTTATCTTATTTAGCCAAAACAAGCCTTAGAGAGGAAGACTAAAGACTAGAAAAGTAGATGTGAAAAAAAAATTGAATGAAAACAAAAGAAATGTCATTTTATCTTGTGTTTACATGTATTTCTAGTTGTCAGATTGTGTGAAAATACTAAGATGTGAAAGTACATAAAGGAGCAATGGTGTATTAATTTGTTATTCCGCAGCAGGACCGATATTGAAGTGGCAATACTTTTCTGTGTTTTCTAAACTAGTTGGTGTTCTATCATATTGGCTCTTTCCTATTCAAAAGGCCAAGGACTGAATCCACACTAGTCACGCTGGCACCACATGCTATGTAGTATTCATATGCGTACGTTTTGCTGTATTTCTAGCCGTCGGTTCATGTGAAAGCACGAATATATGGAAATCTCAAGGCATTTTGATGAAAACGATATTGAAGGGTAGAAGGAAAATTCGTATCCTGACTGGCTTGACTCACCTGAAACTGATGGGTACTAATCCCGTCCGACCATACTGGGGCATTTTTTTAAATTTGTCGACCCATTGGGCGGTTTTGGTTTTAAAATCATGACACCCACCTGGTTTCGGTTTAGGTTTGGTAAAAGCAAATATCTGGACCGAACCCGAACCCGAACCAAATCTTAATCTGTATATTTAAGTTTTAAGCTTTTAGTGACTAGATCTTCATTTCGTCTTCTCTCCTTATTCCTCTCATACTCCTAAAAAATCTCAAAAGTCTTCCATAGAAGCTTGAAAATCATTTATTGATTGGTATACCGGTACAACACAGATGCACGCACCAATCACTACTTTTTATTCTTGGAGATCAAATAAAAGAATGAGACCTAAGCCCATTCTCGGGGTGGGGCCCAACACAGATGCACGCACCAATCACTACGTTATTGAAACCGATTCAATAACGTATTCTTGTCCCTGGGGAACGATATTCGGACTTTTGCAGCTATTCTACGGAGTAGTTATAATTGTTGTGTTTTAATTAATAATTTTGATACGGTAACACACGGTCAAATTTTGACGCCGTTGCTGGAGACTTGAAGGCAACGTTAGTCAGTTTCAATTGGTTTTCATTTCAATTCTGAGGTTGGGTTTTATTTAATTCATTCCTACTCTATACTTGAGATAAGCCTTTGGAATTGAAGAAGAAAATGATCTCCACATTGTTGTGATTTTAATCTTTAGTGTATTATGATGTAGAATTGAAGAAGAATTCAATTCTCAAAACTTTCCATAGTCGTATATGCTTTTTTGTCGTAGGCGCGTTTTTTGAATAATTGCAGATTACTAATATTAAAGGAAAAAGACTAAAAATTGAAAAGCAAGAGACACTCTGACTTGCTTGACTCCTAGTGTCCAGGTCAACAAGTTGACCCAATAATATTTTTAAAAAGCCTCACAGATGAAGACTGGAAATTAAAGTGAGAGAGACTTTAATTAGCTTGCTTGACTCCATGCCGGGTTCAACAAGTCCACCGGAAATTATTTTATAAAAGCCTCTTGAGCATTGTTCTCTGCATCCAATGCTCTCATATTTTTGCTGAAAAAAACCACACGTACTTTAAACTATGAGTAATAATAGCATATCCTCTTCTGTTTATTCTGTTATGCTCCTAGCAATATTAAGCATGGCAGCTGGTATTAGCATATTCTCGGTTCCATCATCCGCAAAATTATCATCATCGTCGTCCTTTTCATCTTTGGCAGAGGCGAAAGCTCTACTCAATAGTGGTTGGTGGGGGAACTTTTCTTCAACAAATCATTGCGACTTGGAGGGCATCGAATGCAATGGCGCAGGAAGTGTCATTTCGATGCAACGTTATTATTTTTATTATGGAAATAGTCTTGCAGACATGAATTGGTCTTCCTTGCCAAATCTTGATTATCTTAATCTCCATGGCTTAAAGGGGGGAATTCCGGGTGAAATTGGTACTCTCTCAAAGCTCACCTACCTTGACCTTTCTTTCAGCCCCGGTCTTCAAGGTGTTCTACCCCCTACCCTGGGAAACCTCACCCAATTAGTCCACCTTGGTTTGAATTACAACAACCTTCGAGGTCCAATCCCTTCATCTATTGGCCATTTATCTAATCTAACCTATTTGTCTCTCGTTTCAAATCAACTCAGCGGCTCTATCCCCTCTTCTATTGGCCATTTATCTAATCTGACCTCTTTGTTTCTCAGTTCAAATCGACTCTGCGGCACAATCCCTCTAGAAATAGGGAACCTAAAGAATTTAGAGGAGATGCATATGAGTTTCAACATCCTTAATGGTTCAATCCCTTCATCTATTGGCCATTTATCCAATTTGACCTCTTTGTCTCTCGGTTCAAATCAACTCTGCGGCTCAATCCCTCCAGAAATAGGCAAACTAAAGAATTTAGAGCTGATGGATATGAGTTCCAACATTCTTAATGGTTCAATCCCCTCATCTATTGGCCATTTATCTTATCTGAACCATTTGTATCTCTATTCAAATCAACTGGACGGTCACATCCCTAAAGAAATAGGTATGTTAAAGAATTTAATTGTGGTAGATATGGGCCATAACAACCTTTATGGCCCAATTCCTCGAGAAATAGGGAATTTGTTGGGTTTGACTTATCTGGACCTCTGCGATAACCTCCTCTCAGGTGAAATCCCGTATAGTGTTGAAAAATTGCAGAACCTAACGATTATAAACCTCTCAAAAAATTTCCTCAGTGGGCTTATACCGAGACAACTCGGAAGACTCTATTATATGGAGTATTTGGAGTTGGGTAGAAATGACTTAGTTGGAGCCATTCCCATTGAACTTGCAGATTTGCCATACCTGGAGTACTTAAATCTCTCCCAGAATAATCTCTCTGGAAAAATCCCTTATTGTCTTGCGTTCGTAAGTACTCTCAACTTGTCATACAATCGTTTTGACAGTGAAATCCCAAATAGATCTCAAAATGGGTGTCCAGATGAGCTTTGCCGTCATTGGTTTTATTCCTCCAATTGTTTTTCCTCCGTGGCAAATAAAGGAAAGAGAATAAAAAAACTTGGTCTTGTAATTTCTCTCCCAATCATTGTCTGCCTTGCTTTAGTTTTGTTTGTTGTGCGCTTTCGTTTCCGTAAGACCCCAAAAATCAAAGGTGAAGCAAAATCAACGAAACATGGGGATATCTTCTCCATATGGAATTACGATGGAAGCATTGCATATGGAGACATCATCAAAGCAACAAATGACTTCGATGTCAAATATTGCATTGGAACTGGGGGATATGGCAGCATCTACAGAGCTCAATTGCCAAGTGGCAAAGTAGTTGCCCTGAAGAAACTTCATCGACTAGAAGCAGAGCACCCTGCTTTTGACCATTGTTTCAGGAATGAGATCCAAATGTTGACTAATGTACGACACAGAAATATTGTGAAGCTTTACGGATTTTGTTTGCACAACAAATGCATGTTCTTGGTGTACGAGTACATGGAAAAAGGAAGCTTGTTTTGTGCTCTTAGATTCGATGTTGAAGCTTCTGAAATTGGATGGACCCAAAGGGTAAACATCATTGAAGGAATGGCACATGCTTTATCCTACTTGCATCATGATTGCACTCTGCCAATTGTTCATCGAGACATATCCAGCAACAACATTCTGTTGAATTCTCAACTTGAGGCTTTTGTTGCCGATTTCGGAACTGCAAGATTGCTGAATCCCGATTCGTCGAACCAAACTGTAATTGCTGGCACTTATGGATATATTGCACCAGGTACGACTACTAAATATGTTTATTGAAGCAAACTCATGCAGTTATTTTTAAAATCGATCTTTGTGTTTGTGCAGAACTCGCCTATACCATGGTTGTGACGGAAAAGTGCGATGTTTATAGCTTTGGAGTTGTGGCACTAGAAACGATCATGGGGAGGCACCCTAGAGAGCTCCTATCGTTCTTGACATCACCTCCTAGTGAAAACGTGATGATAACCGATATCCTAGATTCACGCCTTTTGCCTCCAACTAATCCAATAGTTGCGGCGGACATCGTTCTAGTTGCTACAATGGCATTTGCATGTTTAGATCCTAAGCCCAAGTCCCGACCATCGATGTTACGCCTGTCTCAAGAGTTTCTTTCTTGTCGGAAGGCTCTAGCTGTACCCCTTCGTACAATATCATTGCGGAATCTGTGGAATCAGAAAATGGACTTTGTCCACCAATCAAATGAGCAAGTGATCAGTGCCCAAGTTTGACCAAAACTGTATCACATCCTTTGCTGGCCCTTAGTTGTTATGATTATGTGAATTTCTTGTAAGAGAAGCTGTAAGGACTAGACCATTCCTGGTTTGTGTCAGTGAACCAAACACCTTATGGTTTATGGTTCATGCTTTGTTGTAGGTGCGTTTTTAAATGATTGTTGATTGATCACCATAGAGATCAGTGTGTCACTACAAGAAAAATCACATTTTACAGCGTTTCGAAAACGCTATTAAAAGATATAGACAGCGTTTTCTCGAACGCTGTATTAGCCGATGCTGTTAAAAGTCTTGGACTTACGACAGCGTTTTTAAAACCCTATAGAAAGATAGACTTTTTACAGCGTTTTTAAAATGCTGTAGAATGGTAGACTTTTTACAGCGTTTTTAGAACGCTATATAGATCGTAAAAATTTATAACATTTTAAAAACGCTATAGAATGTGAAGTTTCTACAGCATTTTAAAAACGCTATAGATGTTAAAATTTCTATAGCATTTTAAGAATGCTATAGAATATAAAGTTTCTGTAACATTTTAAGAACGCTATAAATTGAAAATTTCCAACAGCATTTGAGGAATGCTATAAATTGAAAAGTTTCCATAACATTCGAGGAACACAGTAAATTCAAAATTTTCTATTTTTCATAATAAATTTTCGGCCCGCTGCCCACTGTAAATTTTTTATAGCATTTTTAGCCTGCTATTCCAATTGATTTTTAGCAGGTTTCTTTACTTTATACAACCTGCAATCCAACCTGAATAGCATTTCACAGAACAAGTTCATACAATGCTTAAACAAAAAAAAGATGACAGCTCCAATGACTTCCTTGGCAATATATTTCACAATATTGCATACAAAACTAACAAAATGTCTCCAAATATCAAAGCGATTACCATTACATAAAAGAAATTCAATATACTAAATGTCCTTCCAACATTTTTATCTAGTACAGGGCTTGTCACCATTTATCAGCAAAAATGTCTTCCAAAACATCTACGTATCCCAAAAGTGGAGTACAACCCTTGTCACCAAATATCAACAAAAAGGCTTTCCAAAATATCTATGTATCCCAAAAGTGGAGTTCAAACCTTAGACACCAAAATATTAATACAAAGGCTTCAACCAAAGGAGTCCTTCCAAAATCTATCCATCTCATAAGTATCAACAAAAAGGCTTCAACCAACCAAGCGATCATGACAACCATCACACTAGCAAGATCATACCTATATCTTCAACAAAAAGTCACAACAGCACATCTTTATCAACCCATAAACCTACATATGGTAGAAGCAAACATTTCAATTTGATAGAGTCATAACAATTTCTACTAAACATTTCAATTAGAAAGAGCATCTTCTTTCAGATTATTCGAAGGTGAGCTTGGTGTATCATGTTCAATTTTTTCCATATCATCCTAAAAATTGCATAATAAAAAACCATTGTAAATGACCAATGAGACAGTGAACATATATAACAAGTAGAACAAACAAATAACGAATGAGTCTGAATTTAATGCTCAAGCTGCCTCTAAAGCATGGATACTCTATTTTGGCCTCCGTATCACGTATCGGTATCCGTATCGAATACCGATACTCTCGGATACTCTTCGTACGTATCTGATTGTATCGTGCCTAAAGCGTTTTTAGAAACTAATCAATCTATTCCACAATCACACAATAGCAGTGATTACATCAATTATATATATCTCGCACTACTCATTGCTGATCTTGATTACAATCCACTTAACAAGATCCCTAACTAACTTGGCACTGTTCTGTTATGGACTGAGAATCTGTTACACAAGGTGGAGGAATCTAGTGCTTCTCAAGATCAGGGCCGGCTTGATAGTTCTTGGACTCCAAGAAAGATTCTAAGTGTTAGACATTTAGGCCAACCTTGTTGGGGGGAATAAGGGACCCCAAAAACAAACACAAATATCACCCAAAACAGTCTTAAACTGAGCAAAAACCATAGCAGAAATGCAGCAGAACAGAGCAGATTTCCTGCACACAAGTGAGCTACAAATGTGCAGTTTTTCCAACAATAAAACAGAGGAGGAAGTAGACTTATCTGGGCACAAGAAAACTGAATTTTCTTTCACAAATCCAACCTTTACAAAGCTTCCTTTACATCCAAAACATAGCACACACAAGACCACTCAAAACCCTTCTTTTTCTCTCTTTACATTTTTCTTTCTTTTTACATTTTTTTCTTACAAAGACTAAAGACACACACACACACACACAGAGCCACTTCATATACCCAAATTGGGTTTACTCTTGACATATTTCTAACAAACCTCTGGTTCAATACTATATTGGTAACAGGCTGTCCACATAGATAGAGTAAAACAACATATTCTTCTTTTTAAAAAGCATGCATTACTTTGATCAAACACCTTCATACTCAATGTTCCTTTCAAAGCTATTAACTGTTTTCTCCTAAAAATGACCTTATCCCAAAAGTTTTTGCATTCTTGTCATGTTATGCCTACTAATATCCTCCCAAACAGTTAACTGATGTTTCCTAGCAAAATATAGACAACACTAAAACTAGGTATGCATAAATTCTAGTATAGCAATCTACCCTCCAACATGGAGATCATTAACACGGGCAATCAGACATACATTTATCATCCGAGAGAATACTTTGATATGGAGGAGAGTAAAAATACAATACCCTGGGGAAGAAGAGTCCAGAATAACGAAGTCAGCAGGCCATGCGATGGTAATTCCCACAGCATCTATGATATAGGTCTTATCACTTGGAGCCATCCACAAAAACTCTTCAGGTTTCTTTGCTACATCCACCCACAAACTGAGTGTTCTTTCTATATTGTGTGATAACCAAGTGAGATGTATGCTAGATCCCCAACATTCCTTATGAGAGGAGGTAATAATTAGTGGGGGAATCATGTGAGGATAAGTGGAGGGAGAAGGTGGATCCCCTGCTCTTGGTATTGAAAAAGAGTGTGGGGAGCTTGTCCCTAGCTTTCTACCATATCTTTTGAGTTTCAACCATGTACATGTAAGAGCTCAATACCATGGAGACTAATAGTTCTCCACGAGATACAAAATGCTACAAGATACAAAGTAGCTGGTGATCCATCTTGACAGCTATGTGTTTCTGGCAGTTCCTCGGTAGCTGTTATTTCTTTTGAGTTTCAATGTGTATGCTAGTTACTAGCTGCTTGTAAATGAACTGAATCCTTGTCAAAGTTGCCGGTGGTTCCTCTCGGCAGCTGTTCATTCTAGTTTGGACAGCTACCAGTTACTACCAGTTACTACCAGTTAGTTCCATGTCTCTTTTGTAAATGCTTGGGAAGCATAGGATACAAATGGCATCCCTAACCGAAGAGTTCAAGCACAGCTTATGACATTCAGTCAATTCAAGACAGGATTGCACAACAGAGAGACCTATTTGGTCGTTTCATTCATGTTATTCTGTTATCCTATTTTGTGTTGTCATTAAGGCATTGTTTTCCTTCCCTTTTACTAGATGGATTGGAAACATCGCATATCATGTAGCCCATGTAGCCATTTGGTGTAGATACAGATGTGCAACCTATAATATCACCATCAGTTTGGTCCACTTTTTAAGCAAACCAAATTAATTTACAACAATAACATCAAATTTTATTGTTCCAACTCCCTAATTCACGGTTTCACCACATTTCAATAGTAGCATCTCAATGCTAAATGAATTCAATGAGTGAACTTCCAATTCCAACAATCATAGACTACAATCTCCAAATAATCATAGACTACAATCTCCAAATAATTAGAAAAGTAAAAGCAAGCATGAATAAATGGACTACCATAGAAGGGCATCATGATGCAAAATATAACTTACAATTACATTCCCATCACAAACCAGCAGGGGTGGATTTGTGCCACGGCCATTGTTTTGCCACCTTGGGGTTCTGGTGGTGTGTTTGTTATGATTGCCGAACCATCAGAAGTGTGGTGAAGTTGCCTCTCCATTTTTTTCTTCGACCTTCAATAGATCCAAAGGGGGAAGAGGAAAGCAATTAAAAAAGCACATAAGTTGTGAATTGATGAAAAAAGCCTCAATAGAACAACAAAGCACAAATCTTCATCTACCTATATAACTTCTGTGACTCACTTTCCAACTTGAAAGAGATATGAAGCAGAACACACTTAGACCATACCTACATGAATTTTGAAGAACTTCCACTATCCACCATCCACCAAGTAAGGTTCCTCCAATCTAGAAGGGTAAAAGAAGATAGATAATTCTTAACTTGAAATCATCAATAAGATAAGAACTATCTATAAGCTGTCAAAGGGAAGTTCAATAAATAACCCTCACGAAGTTGTGTAACTAGGAGGGCAATCAAAACATTATAGTATGTTGTTTGATCCATGTGGTTTGTGTTGGGGGGAATAAGGGGCCCAAATCTCACACAAATATCACCAGTAAAATAGTCACAAACTGAGTAGAATCGCAGCAAAAGCGGAGCAGAAATGGATCAGATTTTCAGCACACAAGTGAACCACAAAAATGCAGTTTTACAGCAACAAAACAGAGCAGGAAATTTCAGCAATCACAAGATTTATCTAGGCACTAAAACACTGATTTCATTCACTTGATTCAAGCTTTACAAAGCCTTTTCCTTCACCTTCAAACATAGCACACACGAGCACACAAAACCCTTTTTCTTTTCTCTTCTCTGTCTCTCTGTCTACGTTTTTCTTTTTTCTTACAATAACAAAGACACACACCACTAGATATTTCTAGTACTTCTAGAACCACTTTTTAACATATTACAAACTAAGACACAAAAGATACATAAAATTACAACAGAGCCCCCCAAGCAGAGGACCGTAGACCTTAGACTAATTCAAACTTCTTTTTCCTTCGGTAAAATTACAAAAACCAGAGGTCTGAAAAAGGGAAAAGAAAAACTCGAAACACTTACTTCATGACTATATACACATAAGAATCATCCTCAAATGCATTATAGAACTGAACAACATTCTCGTGGCCGCCTAAGGCTTGCAATATTTTGACGTCTCACTTAACATCCTCAACATCTATCGGAAGAATCATTTGTAACCAAATGCAAGAGTACCATATACTACTCAATAAGCAACCAAATTACCTAGGTTTCTCTTTTTGAAGCAACCATTGCATGAAGATGGTTAAGCACAATCATCAGAAGCAAGCTACCATCACAAGCCCCACAGTCAATCGAAGCCTAGGAAACTCGAAATTGTAGTTTTTTGATATGACAGAACCATAATAAACCAGTCTTCTCGATGGTGATACTCCATAAATGAACTATAAATACATACAGGACATGTTTGGAGGGGGAGTTGGTGTGCGAATGGCACCAGTACTGAAATCTTAAAATTTTTAGCAAATCATGAGTCGATGTCGCTGTGCAGTTGTTGGTCGCCGGGGGTCGAAGGTCTGATGGGGAGAGATCGAAGGTTTGATGGGGGGAGAGGGAGAGGGAGAGAGAGACAGAGAGGGGGGGAAGGGAGGAGATGTGCCGTGCCTCCATCTCTGAAATTTTTTGTAAAGGGGTGTGGCAGTGTGGGATTAGGGCGGAGAGGGATGGCGCCACTTAGTTTTTAATGGAACGCTATTTTTTAGATAATGAAACGCTACTGTAAACAAAGGCGCGAGATTTCCTTTTTTCCCCCCGCTGAAACACTATAAATGTAACCCTACGACAGCATTTCTAGAAGAACGCTATTAAGGAATGCTATAAAAACCCATATTTGTTGTAGTGGCGTGTCGACATATATACACACAGTGGGTGAGAGCAGTTCACATTAACCAATTAGGATATAGTCACTCACTATCATCATTGTTAAGCCCATATGTGTTGTAGTGAAGCAAATTAAACACAGTTCACAAACTAACCTCTATTACAAGAAAAGCACTAAGAACTATGCTGCTCATGTCAGAAGCCGTAGATGCATATCTACGATGTGTTGGAGGGTCATCAGCATCTTTCATAACCCTGCAAGATAAGACACATAAATCACATTAAGGCAAGTAAAGAAAACTGTTCAAATCTTTTTCTTCTTCCCAGCTGTATGTTGTAACAACTATCCACCATTCCTTGATCTTATAAATAACATTAAGGCAAGTAAAGAAAGTGGACGTTATTCATGATGGACCTCTTCAATGCCTAATCAAAGAATGAAGAAATGAGGAGAAAAAGAAATTGTTTCACGCTCGTACATAACTGTTGAAAGGAACACAATCAATCATCGCAACATGATTAAATAGTTCAAAGTACATATCTATAGATCCATAGAGGCACACACCCTTTCGGGAAGTTCTTATGACTGTGAATTGGAAGTTCTTGCTAGATTTGCTAAGAAAGATAGAATGTGGGGACAAATGGTGTAGCTGGGTCAGGGAATGTATCTCCACAGTGTCAATGTCAGCCCTGGGCGGGAGCACCAAGCGCGCGTCGTCGCAACTTGGTGGTGCTAGCGGTGGCAAAAGATGTCGCTGTGCTGCTAGCTACCCATGGCAATTGTTGGTCGCTGGGGTCGAAGATCTGACGGAGAGAGCGAGAGCTGAAAGGATATGTGCCTCCCATCTCTGAATTTTTTTGGAAAGGGTTGTGGGAACAGTGGGATTAGGGCACCTTTTATTTTTTGGTGGAACGCTATTATGTAATAAATGAAACACTATTGTAAATTAGGCGCGAGCCTTTTCTTCCTTTTCTCCTACTGAATGCTATAACAGTGTTCCTACAACAGCATTCCTAAAAGAACGCTATTATCTAATGCTATTAAAACTCATAATTGTTGTCGTGCATTAATTTGTATCTCAACTGAACCAATACTCTATTGAAAGTATAGGAAACAACAAAGCCAGAAACGCTATCGAACATATAGTGCTTGGGAAAAAACGCTATCACCTAATGCTATAAAAAGCCTAATTTATTGTAGTGTCAGCAATCAGAATACCATAATATTCCAGCAGATACCTTAAAGATAAATGGTAGAATCTTCAGCTTAGAAAGAGGATACACAGTAGCAGAATCTTCAGGCATTGCTTTCTGTTTCTCTCATCACTTCAATGGCATATCTGTGTTCAAGCTGCTTCTAACAAGTCCGTTTTCTGATATGGAGCAAGGCCTCAGATGACAGGGAGAAAGCAATACTTGATGTAGCCAATGACGGGAAGCTCTTTTCTTTTCACGGATGTGGTCAAATACCATTCTTGTGGTGTTATGATTCTGGTCTAACTCTCTTCAGTTTCGATAGTAGGCCACCCTTCAATAATTTATGACAAGAGCAGGTGAGAAAAGGGATATACACTTACAGAAAGAAAAAAAAAGTGGCTTAAGTATCAGATTGTGTGAACAAAACTTTTGAAGCCAGGGCCTTAGCAAGGCCCTCTGTCTGCAAGTTGTTCAGAGCTCTCCATAACAACATGTTCTGCTAGCCTAAAGGTAAAGTAGAATGTAGAGATCTCAAAAGTGTCTCCATTGAAGTTGACAGTAGCTTAAAATTGGGAACATGATCCGGACCTTCGTGGACACATGAATAAGATGGCACAATATTAATATGTTCTGTTTTCAAAAGCAACTAAACATAGGTCACGTTGGAGAATATTTGTGCTACAATTCCAAGTTTTTGAAAGCAAATGAAAGTAGAGAACAGAAAAACTCAAATCTGTACCGAAAAGAATCAATCACCCTCTGCCTCCCATTACACATGATATGCAACAACTTAGAAGGGAGCATCTTTGCAAATGATCAATGAACTTTTAAACATGTGCCTTGTCTTAACTGAATTCTATGAATGTAAAGAATGGTATAAGGGAAAAAGAAAGCTGTGCTTTAAGAATTTTTAAAGCTGGGCCAGAGAGTGAGAGTTCAGAAAAAGAAGAAGTTTCACACATATGTAGTCAAATTGAATTCAACTGATCCCTACACAATTGAAGAAATCGAGGAAATTCATACACTAGCATTATTATTAGCGTTGCGGTTTTCTCTACATAAATTTCAGTGTAGAAATAATCCTAATGAGTAGAGATCATAAGCACCAATAGGACACAGAAACATTAGAGTGCAAAAAGATGAGACAGACCTAAAAGAGAAACTTGAGCAACATCTGACGGGCACCACTTATAAGCTCGTAGTTAGATTGTAAAAGCTAGTAATTCTATTCAACTTCCAAGAACTTTGAACAAAATAAATGTCAGAGCTAGGTAAAATAGCCCCACAACAATGCGACAATAACCGAACTAAGAAAACACTAAATAATTTACTCCTATACACATTCAGTCGAAAAGCAATGTGGAACACTGGAACCTACCAAGAGATTTCTAAGTATTGAGCACTTCATAAAAAGAAAAAAAAAACTTAATACCAAGGGAAAAGCTATATTTGTTGTAGTGAGCAACCATATGTACGCAGCAGAAGCATAAGAGTAATGAGGTTATCTATCATCACATAACTTACATGTACACAAAAAAAAAAAAAAGTTTTTGTTTCAATTTTCAGCAATAGTATACCCCTTGGAGTGATAGGAATACATATCTCAAGTGGGGAAGCAGAGAACCATAGACCTTAGATGAATTAAAACTTTTTTTGCTTTGGTAAAATTACAAAAACCAAAGGTCTAAAAAAGGGAAAAGAGAAACTTGAAACACTTACTCCATGACTATATACACATAAGAATCATCCTCAAATGTATTATAGAACTGAACAACATTCTCGTGGCCACCTAAGGCTTACAATATTTTGACCTCTTGCTTAACATCCTCAACAGCTATCGGAAGAATCATCTCTAACCAAATGCAAGAATTTATAGCAATACATTGCACGCAATAATGCTAACAGTGTAACATATAGCAGCTAAATTAAACATACCAGATAAAACATTTCTAAAAGATTTGGATTACACATAACTAGTCTTTATGCTTTTAATTCAAACTAAGATCCCACAATTAAAATAGTAGAGTACCATATACTACTCAATAAGCAACCAAATTACCTAGGTTTCTCGTTTTGAAGCAACCATTGCATGAAGATGGTTAAGCACAATCATAAGAAGCAAACTACCATCACAAGCCCCACAGTCAATAGAAGCCTAGGAAACTCGAAATTGTAGTTTTTTGATATGACAGAATCATAATAAACCAGTCTTCTCGATGGTGATACTCCAAAAATCAACTGTAAATACATACAGGACATGTTTGGATTTTGGATATGCGGAGAAATTTAAGGAGAAAGGAAGAGAAGGCAAAAGGAAAAGAAAACCACCAAAGGAAAATTAGCTTCTTCATATCATGATCTACTTGTCTTTTGCTTTACTTAAACCTTTCCCTCCATTCAAGCAAAACCCTTTCCTTAAACTGTTAAGGCATAGAACAATCGTTTAATTCTAGATAAAGCAAACCTACCCATGTCTACCTTAATCTGATAAGCTGGCCAAGAATTAGGTTTATTCTTTGCCAACATACGGGAATTTAGTATCAGAACCAACATCTTAGAACCACTCACAAGATAACGACTCTCCAGTCACAAGATATCAAAAAAAAAAAACTATCCAAAAATTCTTCATCAAATGAGTAGGTGCTTATGAAGCCCTTAAAAGGAAGCTGGGCAATTCTTATTGAAAAGCCTATAGACCCTTTCAAGATCTTCCAATCTAAATTATCTAATACCAATTATTAGAAATATCAAAATTTCCCATGATTCAGTAGCAACCAATGAGTTGCTAAACCAGTGATTTATTGAAGTTCCCTCCACATGGAGATCATGCCGCACGGAGAAAACTCAAGATTAACCCAATTCCCCATAGATTAGAGCATGCCATAGAAAAGCCAAAAAATAATTTGGAAAACACAAAAGGCATCAGACAAACAAAACCCAATTTGGGAAAAAGGAGAGAAAATAACCCAATTCAAAATTTTCAGAAAATTACCTTATTCTTCTCAATTCTCTTGACAGCAACACGATCTCCGCTAGACTTGTCGGTGGCAACGTAGGTATACCCAAACTGACCATGCCCCAACAGCTTCCCAATCATGTACCGTCCATCGAAATCCTCATCGTACCCAAAATCCGTCCTTTTCCCGCACAGAGAGCTGGGGTTTATTACACTTTGGGCTTAATTTCTCGAAACAATTAAGGGTTTTCGAATCTGGTTTCTTTCCTAGAAAAAATCTAGAGTTTTCTGAAATTGGGAGTTATAGATTTTCCCGTATATGTAGAGAGAGAGAGAGAGAGAGAGAGAGAGAGAGAGGTAACCAACTTGTCGTGTTTGTCGCGTGCTGTTGCTACTCGTGGGTTCTTTGAAATTGGGCTTAATTTTTGGAAACTTCTCCCGCTCGAAAATGGCGGAGACCGATGGCGCTTACAAAATCATTTTCTTGTGTCACGACATGCACGCCCACACCCATACACAAACAGAGGAGAAGAGGGAAGGGGGAGATCAAGTTTTTGAGAGAGAGAGACAGAGAGAGAGAGAGAGAGAGACCTTGTTTGTATCCAGCACTTCTCGACGGTGTGGAACTGATCAGTGCACTTGGGCCTGAAGATCTGCTCACCGGATTTGGCGTCGCTGAGGAGAAGCTTCATCGCACCCGAATTTCTAGGGTTTCAAAGCCAACAAGACGAAGATCTATATTTGCGCCTCTTATTTTGGAGGCAAGATAGAAACGCTATCGTATGCTTTAATGAACGCTGTAGTATTTTAGGCGCCAATTTTTCCTCTGCTTCTCATGCCGGAACGCTATAATTAGTTCCTTTTCATAGCATTTCTTAAAAAACGCTATTAGATAATGCTATAATAGGTCATATTTGTTGTAGTGTGTTCTCTTAATTAAGGGCGTGTGACACGGGTCCTTCTACGAGGACCGACACGGTACTGATCAATTATGGGTTCCAGTTTGGGGTCACACACAATTGATCCAAATTAACCGTTGATTATTTTTTAAATATTTTTTAGTATTCCAGGAAAATTTTAGATCCATTGTGTAAGTGTAAGTGCATGATACACATGTCGAATGTTTCATTCAGAATTCAAGATCCTAAACTCTGAAACAAAAATAGAACCTTGGATTGAGCGTTTTTAGTTATCTGATTGACCTAAATTTTGCAGGCTTATTCAAAGAAATATTTAAAAATAATCAATGGTTTAGATCATTTGCACTGGGACCCAAAGTGGGCCCCGAAAATGGTCAGTCCCCCATATAAGACTACTCTACCCATTATTGAAAGAGAAAGACTTTAAAACTTGAAAAGTCTTTGTTTGGAAGTTAAGGAACCTGAGAGAAAAGAAGAAAAATGAAAATTGGAGAAAAATGAGAGGAAAATTATTCTATTTACAATTCTATATTTTTTTATTTTCTCTTCTCTTTCTCTCCAAACCAAACAATATCACACCCCAAAAATGAGAAGTGACCGGCCGTGAACCATGAGGCTAACTCATGAGACACGCAGCCTGAATAAATCAAATTAACCGAAAATCAAATGATCGCTTTTTTGTTATTAATCAAATCCAAAGCCAAAAGTGTCTCAATCATAAACATGGGATACAACCATCCCATGAACCAAACAATATCCAGTAGTTCAACAATAAAAAATAAAATAAATTTGTTATCTGACAATTGTTTTCAATGCGGAAGCGATTTTTAAAATAAAATTAGGATGAGACACCCTAAGGAGGTCAACCAAAATAAATCCCCGAGATGCCGCCAGAGTCCTTTCCTAACTCCCCAACTTGCTTGAAAAAGAAGTTGGAATAAATCCGTCAGCTGATGAGCTCAGTAAGTAGCAAGTATGTATATTAAATAAAGTTGAAAACGGGGATGAAAATAATTTACCATTAAACATAATTTAACATCTGCAGTGAACAACAAAATATAAACCAAACCAATGAACAATTCAACCAATGTCTTAATGGTGATCACAATACAATCTCCAACAACAATGGGGAACCACAACCAAAATCAATAGTACCAAGTGCCAGTGAATAAATATCTCAAAATTGGATCCAATATCAAAACTTAGAGTCACCACGAGTAGGTAGCCCGTGAAACTTTTCCCTAAGAATGATCCGGCAAAAGAAAGCCGTTGAGCACTAGAGTCACCGGCCTAACCCGGTCTCTTCTCTAATGGCCAGAGTCACCCGCACACAAAGGATTAAATTCCTTGGACTTTCCAAAATATGTTCCCATCGATATCCACAAAGTTCTCACCAAAAAGATTATCAGGACGATAAAGGATTTCACCAAATGTTTTACCACATGCCGATTTAAGTAACCAATTAAATAAATAGTTGCAGGTTTCCAATTCCAGTCATAAAATCTTCTAAACAATAATTTAAGGGACACGGGGAAGTTCAAAAATACTTAACATACTTAACTACTCACCTGGGTCCAAAGGTAATATACCGAACAATGTGAAATGAAGTTAACCTGAACAAAAGAACAATACGAACTGATCATCTAATCTGCAAATTACGCTGACCATAAAACTAGCTGGGGAATAATATATGAATAAACTACCCAATCTCCAATTTAGGTTTCTAATTCGGTCAGCACCGAACCAAAACCATAACACCCAAACTTTGATTTTCAATTCCAAACCATGGGTCTCCTACGTAGCCAGCCATCTGCTCTCCATTGTCCAACTTTACCACAAGGACTTGATTCACACAAGCATAACTATATGTACACCACTTGTACATACAACATACGATCAAAACCTAAGATCATTTGTTTCCTTCTACAACTGTTAATATCAAAACCATAACCCCATGTACACTTGGCCGATAGTCTCCATGGCGCACACCGCCACCACCACGCACAACACACACACTATAAGACGCAAATCACCTCCAGCCCTTATGGTCCAATAGCATGAAAAGTGAATAATCCTTACCTGCGAACTCATGCGGAACCCAAAAATAAAAGCCAATTATCCTCTCACCAACACGGCAACACCACTGTCCAAAATCATCCAATCAACAACAAACTTCTACTCCAAACCCACATAAAGTAAGGAAAATGGAAGGGGAAACAAGAACAAAGGAAGGAGATCACTTACCCGATTGATCGCCAAACCCCCAAACCTTGATTGCGGTTCTCTCTCTTTTTCTCTCAAACTTCTTATCTCAGAGGATCTCTCCAAATAAAAACCCTGCTCCGATAAAATATCTCTTAACGATTAACTTTATAAAACTACCCACTAACGTAATACCCCTAATTTGTAGCTAATTAGTTAATCAGAATTAGATAGCGCATAACACAACTTATAAAATTACCTTCTGGTATCACTACTTTATCCAAAATCAATCTCATACCCCAAATATTACAATTGTGTCAACAATATACATATCATGCACAAAATAATTAGTTGGGACCCAATCATAATACCAAATAATAACGGCAATATAATTGATTTAATAAATGAAAATGCTAGGCCGTAACAAACAATGGGAGAGATATTTTTTTAATTTTCCCTTCCTTTCTCTGGATGTACATCAGAAGGAAGGAAAGTTCCTACCATGCATGACAATCACTTCTGAGGAAAGAGCCAATTATTTTATGTGTGTTACCTGTTAATTTTTACAGGGAATCATGTCACTACAAGAAAATCGTTCTCTAGCAACGGTCGAAAGCGTTGCCCAAAAACCCAAAAACCGTTGGTAGAGACCCGTTTAGGCTATACCAACGGTTGGAGAACCGTCGGCCATACCGTTGCAATATATCCGTTGCTATAGAGGTATAGCAACGGTTTTGACGAGCGTTGGTACAGATTTTTTTTTACCAACGGTTTTGACAAGTGTTGGTACAGATTTTTTTTTACCAACGGTTTCATTAGCAACGCTTATATCCGTTGCTAAAGGCAATTTTCATTTTTTTAAAAACCAACCACTGTGTGACGTAAGCCTCCAAGTGGCATTGACGTGGCAACCAGATGTTGCCCGCATGGCGCTGCCGTGGCAGCCTACATCACGCGGGCAAAATATTCTTGCTCCTCCTGAGAATCGAACCTCCAACCTCGTGTGTGTGCGCGTGTGCGCGAACCAACTATGCTAGCCCATTACTTATGAAAAATCATACACCTTTTAATATTTATACTATACTAACCGAATTTTTTTAATCCTTTTTTTTTTTAATCCGGTTTCTACTAACGGTTAATGAAAACCGATGCTATAGTCCAATTTATAGTAATGGTTATTGGAAACCGTTGCTATAGTCCAGTTTTTAGTAACGGTTAATGAAAACCGTTGCTATAGTGTTGTAATCTACTAACGGTCACATGAAAACCGTTGCTATAGTCCTCTTTCTAGTAACGTTTTATAAACCGTTACTATACACCATCTATACCGACGATTTTTTCAACCGTTGCGAAAAAAACCGTTGGGAGATCCTGAATTTCTTGTAGTGTGTAGAGGAGGGCCGGTTTCAAATTTATATAAGAATTGTAGTAGTTTTTATATAAGTTCGTCTGCCCAATATCGTTTTGAACATTCTAATGCTCGCCCAACCTAAGAGATTGCAAAAACTAAAGCTATTTTAGCGAAACTTAGATTGATTGTAATATTATTTTGCTTTTTAAAATGGATAGGGATGCACATGTCTGAATTTATAATTATAATTATATATATATATATATATATATATATATATATATCCGGATTTTAGTGATTGA
Source organism: Rhododendron ovatum (assembly GCA_019656835.1). NCBI lineage: Eukaryota > Viridiplantae > Streptophyta > Magnoliopsida > Ericales > Ericaceae > Rhododendron > Rhododendron ovatum. The sequence continues at coordinate 35,476,499 of CM033800.1, read as the reverse complement.
ATATGTTGATTAAAAATATATACGATAATATTTTTAAACTTATTTTCACAATTTTTATTGGAAAATTTGATATCGCCTTTCATATATATGTATGTTGCAAAAATAATTTCAACATTTGTCCATCCAATTTTGAAATCTTGCATCCGTCCCGAGAAATATTCAAAATTTTACTCTCAATAACATTCGAGCACTGACAATCGATGATGGAAATTCAAATGTACAAATGTTGCAAAAGATTGTGGAATTGAGCGATGCTAAATTAATTTGCGATTCCGTAAAAGGGCTAATTTTGAAGGGGCAATACCTTCTAGTTTGTTTCCCAATTCAAAAGGCCACGGGCTGAATTTAAGGTAGTCGTACCGGCACCATATACTCTTTCGTGTTCATATTCCCTATCTTTACAAGTATTTCTCTCCCTTGAATCACGTGAAAATACATTAATACTAAGATATGGAAATCTCGAGGCATGTCTAGATGGCTAAAAACACATAGAAAGGGGTTACAGAGGTACTGGTGCCACTCGCGCCAAATGCATGGAAGATTGAGAACTCACACTTGTGCCTGCCTAAGAGCAGACCACACTTTACAAAAGAACAAGCATCATAAGATTTCCTTTTCAGTAAAATTTCTAGAGTTAGGATCTTATAAAAAGAAATGTAACATATTCAGTTATTCAAACTTTTATGACAATAAAATTCAGAGTTTCTCTTTTATTTTCCTTGTACGCAAGGTGTACTTGTGAATTCGAATGTTTATTCATTTAGATTAGTATGCAACTATATATTCTCATCATGAATTCCACTGCGTCATTTCCCAAAAACTTGTTAACTCCTTCCACTTCTAGTATTTTGTTTAAGTTTTATTGGGATGCCTTTAATTTACTTGGATGCATTATTCAATTCGAACTTGAACTAATATAAATTCCTAGCTACTCTATCTTCGACACTTGAGACAAGCGTTTTCTTTTTTTCCTTCACTAAGTGATCTTTCTTCTCCAAGATTTTCCTAATGTATGACAATATTGGAGAGTTTCTATATTTTATTTCTATTGCTTTAGAATAAGATTTTTATTAGGAATATTTTCCTTTAGGTTAGAATTATTATCTTTCCGTATCCGGTTTGATTTTAATTTTCAACTTTATTAGGATTCTTGGTCTACACGAATTAGGATTTTGTTTTATTTAATTAGGAATTATCTTTTCTTTAATGCCACTTGTTTTGGCGTTATTTAGGATTTTTTTTTTCAATAGGATTTCTAGGGTTAGGTATTATAAAAAGGGATGTAACCTATTCAATTATTCATTCTTTTACAACAATAAAATTTACAGTTTCTCTCTCATTTTCCTTGTACGCAAGGTGTGCTTGTGGATTTGAGTGTTTATTCATTTAGATTAGTACGCAACTATTCTCTTCATGAATTCCGCCGCGTCATTTCCACTAACTTCAACAGCTCTGAGCTGGCCGTGTGAAATGGTACACTCCTAATTGGCTCCCTATAGGAGACACCCAAAAAGAAGGCTGAGTTGTTGCAACAAAGATAAGACATTGATTAATGTTGCAACTACTAGTTTTTTTTAATTAGCTACTACTTGATAAAACTGCAGTTCGCTTCAAATTGATATAGAAACTTTGATCCACATATTTTTGTGATTTAATTAATCATGTATTATGATTAAGAATTGTTGTTGTTGTTGTATGTATTATGATTAAGAATTGTACAAGGATTTGATTCTTAAACTTTCAGCCGTACATGCTTTGCCAAGGGCGTATTTATGAATGATTGTTGAATGATCACCATAGGGTGAGTTCTCTCAAGGACGTGTGGACCCATTATTATGTGGAAAGTTATAGGGGTTTACAAAGTACTCAAACAGAAAGACTTGAAAGTCTTAGGTCATTTGATGACAATTACATTGAATGGTACGAGGAAAATTCGTAGGGAAAATTACTTCAGATCGAGGAAAGAGCCAATGACCCTGGATTGATTTTTTTTGCTATGAATTAGTATGTGGCCAGACCGTTTCTGGTTTGTGTCAGTGAACCAGACACCTTATGGTTTATGGTTCCTGCTTTGTTATAGGCGCGTTTTTAAATGATTGTTGATGGATCACCATAGAGTATGTTCTCTTAAGGGCATGTGAACACGGGTCCTTGTACAAGGACCGACGGGGTGCCGACCAATTGTGGGATCTTGTTTGGGGTCCCACACAATTGATCCGAACAATAGATTATTTTTAAAAAAAAATTTTGAGTATCCCTATAAAATTTTAGATCAATTGTATAAATGTAAGCGCATAATCTACATGTCAAATGTTTCTTTCAAAATTCAAGATCCTAAACTGTGAAACAAAAATTGGACATTGGACTGAGCACTTATAGTTATCCGATTGATCTGAAATTTTACATGCTTATTGAAGAAATATTATAAAATAATCAACGGTTTGGATCATTTGTACGGACCCTGAAGTGGGGCATGCAAATTGGTTAGTCCCCCATATAAGACTACTCTACCCATTATTGAAAGAGAGAGAATTTAAAACTTGAAAAGTCTTTGTTTGGAAGTTAATGAACCTGAGAGAAAAGAAGAAAAAGGAAAATCGAGAAAAATGAGAGAAAATTGTACTATCTACAATTCTATATTTTTCTATTTTCTCTCTCATTTCTCTCCAAACCAAACAATGGGAGAGATTTTTTTTTTTTTTTAAACTTTCCCTTCCTTTCTCTTGACAATTATATTAGAAGGGTAGATGGAAAATTCGTACCATGAATGACAATTATTTATGACGAAAGAGCCAATTATTTCATGTGTGTTTACCCATTAATTTTTACAGGGAATCATGCAGAGGTGAGCCGGTTTCAAATTAATATAAGAATTATTGGAAAATTTTTACAATTTTTATTGGAAAATTTGATATCACCTTTCATATGTTACAAAACTTTTTTCAGTGTTTGTCCACCCAATTTAGAAATCCTGCATCTGTCCCTAGAAATATCGAAGTTTTACTCTCAAAAACTTTGGAGCGTTGCAGAATTAATTTGCTATTTTGTAACAGGGCTAATTTTGATTTCTCTGTGCTTTGTAGTTTGTTTTTTTGTCTCATTGCCAAGATTATGGAATCGAGCGATGTTGATCACTGATAGCAACTCTCTCTCTCCCTCTCTCTCTCTCTCTCTCTCTCATATCTGTGCCTTGGCAAGTCATCGCTCAAGTCAATGACAACAACATTTTGGAAGTGAAGAATACTCAGAGGGGGAAGACTAAAGACTAGAAAGCAAGTTGGCAATGAACTCTATCTCTGGTACCACCCCCCATTGACTTGGCAACAAGTTGCATTTTCTTCCAATTAAAAAAGGGAAAATGACGGCCAAGGACGCATTTTGATAATTAATATTCGCCAAGGACATGTTGAGAATATTTGTTAATGCTAAAAATATCCTTGACAGGTATTAATTATCAAAACACGTCTTGGACTGTCATTTTTCCATTAAAAAAGTTTTCTGTTTTTTTTGCAGCTAGAATTTTCCAACTGAGGATCTTTTCCTAACGAGTGTAGAAATCAAGGGTTGGAGCATCTCAAGAAATAGGCGCACTTCCGAACCGATTGTAGGTATTTTTGTTTTTGCATATGTAATTCATGTCTTGATTTTGTTGTTTTATTTTTAAAATACACTTCGAAGTTTTAATCTTAAAACCTTTGTGAGCACTGATAGTCGATGATGGAATACGGGAAGCGTGTAACATATGATGGAACAGAACAAATTATGCCGTGTTAATGAGGCTAAGACAGTAGTTGGCTGATAGTGTATTTTGATTAACAAATGAGTAACTCTAAGTCCACAATCATGATCTTGGAACCCTTCATGACAATGATAGGTGTGAGAACAAGTTGTGTTCCATAGGCGTGTTTTGAATGACTGTTTACAAACGGTATTTGAAAGAGAGAAACTTGGAACTACTCAGGTCATTTGATGACTATTACAAAGATTGGTAGAGAGGGAAAATTCATAGAAGTTACTTCAGAATTTCCCATCACAGTTATGTGAAACATGACTCAAGACAAATCAACCTCATGACAAGTTATTGTTCTCTCTCTCTCTCTCTCTCTCTCTCTCTCTCTCTCTCTCCATTTTGCGCCTTAGCAAATCATCACTCAAATCAAGGACTACTATGCTTAGCAAGTGATCGAAACACGGCTCCAAGGTTTATTACTTACCAAAACTATTTACACCCATTTTTTACCAAATTTTTAAAAAAGGATTTGTTGAGGACATAATGGCCAAAATATTATTTTTCAGGCCTTAGTTACATTTATTTATTTAATTTATTTTTTGATCAGCAAAAATGAATTTTATTAAAAATGGGGAAAGAGGAAGGGGATCCAACAAATAGTTAGTTACATTTATGGTGGACCTCAATTGGGCCAAATTGGATTTGGAAGGGCTGATTGGGATTAATGGGCCACGTTAATATTTGGAGCAGGGCCTAATTAGTCTAGGCCCAAATTAGTTTTCAAATCTGAGCCCAATCTTAAGCTTATTCGGCCCAATTGAGTTAAAGCCTAGATTAGGTTCAGGCCTTGGCCCAATTAATTAAAGCCCAGACTAGTTTTTAAGGCCTATTTAGCCCAATTAGGCCTAGATTCACTTTCAGGTCTGGGCCCATGCATTTAGCCCAATTGATTAAATGCCAAGATTCATTTTCAGGTGTTGGCCTAGTTTTCGAATTTATTCAGGCCTGAAAATGAAGAGTAGAAAATAAACTACCTTAGGCCTGGGGACCCACCACTGAGGATCAAAAGCTAAGAAGGATGGCCCTCAAACTAAAGAAGAAGGCCATAAGTTGCTTAGTCATGCTTGGAGGAGCAGCTCAAGGCCTAAGTAGCTCTATCAGGCCTGCAAAAGTAGCTCACAAGCAGCTCAAGGGTAACAAGTCAAGAAGCCCATAAACTGCCTTAGTCAGGCCTGCAGAAGTAGCTCAAGGCCTGGATAGCCACTATCCTTCAACATGAAGCAAGACTGGGGACGCATGGTAGCCATGCATGGAGACAGTCCAAGCAGCTGCAAGTAGCTCAAAAGCCTAGAAGATTCTCCCTAACAACTTACAAGCAGCTTACTTAGACCTGCTTAGTCTTTTATTACAAGAAAAGATGGCACAAATTCCAAAAATTTCTTTTGTCTTGAGTCTTCTTGTATAAGGAACCAATTTATAAGCATAAAGGGCCCCATAAAGGATGAAAAGTGGCTAAAAAGTCTTTCTTTATGCAAAAAGGATTTCGGCCTTTAACCTTAAAAGTCTCATGATTCCCCTTTTGGCAAATATTCATGCAAAAAAGAGGTAATTAAGGCCTGAAATAGTTGCTTTCAGGCCTGAAGCAAGGCATGCAACTGAAGTTTTGGAGCATTGAGCAACGTATAGGGACACATGGCACTCATGCATTGATCTAGCCCAAGCAGCTTACCCCTAGAATAGGACACATGACATTCATGTAGCTTTTGCAGCCCAAGCATGCAGCTCAGACCTACACAAGCAACTACAAACAGCTCAAGGCCCGAGACTTTTGCCTATAAATACCAGAATTGAAGGAGTTAGTACAATCCCCAGTCAACACGCTGCATGACTTTCAAATCACTTCGTCTTTGAATTTAACTGCTCTTTTTGTTTTTTTTTTTCCCTTCTAATTTTGCAGCATCCATCTTTACCAAGATCTTTTCATAATGGTAATAAGAATTGTGTGTACAAATCAAAGGACTCCGCAAGTTCTAATCGATTGTAGGTATTTTTGTTTCTGCATAAATCAAAACACTCACGGATAGACCGAGGGGCGGTTTCAAAATTTTATTTAGAATTCTCGTAGGGTTTTCTCATAAACTTAAAAATTATGTAAGTTTGGCCCCGCCCAAGATCGTTTTGACAATCCACCGCCTGCTGAACCAAGAGTTTCGGAAAAAAAAAAATAGAAAAAGCAATGTTATTTTTAGCAACACGTTTACCGTTTGAACTGTTATTTGAAATAGCATGTGTGTTCCCTATAAAAGGCACCCGAAACAAAGAAAACGCATTGATTGATGTTGCACAACCGGCAACGATTGCCACATTGTTTTGATTGAGTTGATAGTGTATCATGATTTAGAATTGACAAGAATCAGTGTCTTAAAATTTCAGTCTTGAATGCTTTGCCGTGGGCGTGTTTTTGAAGGATATGGTTGATTGATCACCATCGAGGGTGACAACTAGTATTTGCAAAGTTATTGGGGGAGAGGGGGTTACACATATAGAACCACACTACCCGTAATTTTGAAAGAGAGAGAGACTTAAAATTTGAAAAGTCTTGTGTCATTTGGTGACAATTACATAACAGGGTACGTAGAAGGAAAAATTGTTCCACTTGCTTCAGAGGAAAGACCAGTGACACCGGCATTTTTGTTTTTTTGTTGATACAGCCAATGACCTTGGGTTGACTCACTGTTCTTTGGAAAAGAATCAGTGGCGAATATTACGGAAGCCCTTTGAAATTTTATTACAGATTTCATATTAAGATTTTGTGAAACATGACACCAATTTGTCTGACCAATATTTTACGTTTAGAGAATGAATAGTATGCACAATTCACTGATGTTGCTTACAACCATGTGCGGGAGTAATGCTTCAATTGTATAGGCAGGGACGGATCCAATGTGTGAGTGATTGTTGATTGATCACTATTTTGTTTGTCCCCAACTTTTTGATGGCATAAATTGTTTGTCCATCATTTTAGAAAATTCAAGTAAAAATTTCTTTGAGTTTCCTCTTCTACCCTTCTTTCAGAAATAGAAATGACAAGTCCAATTTTGGTTGGAAGGACATTTCTAGGGGGTTGGGATCCCATCCAGTGTGAAAGTGTCCAGTATTGTCCTGTGGGGAGGATGAACTTCATCCAGCCACATTGAAATCAATGGCTATTTTTAGGCCACACCATGTCATCCCCACTATCCCTTCAAACAGAAAGAAAGCAATAAGTACGGAGTATAAAATAAAATCAACAACTCTCTTATAACTTCCATTTTGGCCTAAATAATTAATTTATTAATTTTTTGTACTTACTTTTTCGTACTAGTTAGTTTTGCGTTGATTTTAATAAGATTATTAGTTTGTCTTGACGATGAGAATCTAAATTATGAGCAAAATATTTAAAAAATTCAAGCCATTCCGTGTTTGATGTTTAAGAGACTTGGCTTAATTTTTTGTTTTTATCCCAAAAAAAAAAAAACTTGCTTTGGTCAACTTTATGTAAATTATTGGTTTGTCTTGACGATATTACTCGAAAAAGTAAAAAAATTAAATTTGGTTAATAAATTTTTTTTTGTCTTTATTGACAAGATTTAAATTTGGTTCATAATTTTTATTTTTTCATCTTTTTTCACAAGATTTTAAATTGGGTTCATAATTTTACTTTTTTGATTCCTATCATCAAGACAAACCACTAATTCCCAAAAGTGCAAGTTTTTTTTTTAAAAAAAAACAAAATTAAGCCAAGTCGCTTAAACAACAAAGGTGGGTTATTGTTCGCCGGATGTCGGCAGGTTAGGGTCTTTGACTCTTTGTAATAGTCGGACATCAAAGGTTGGAGATGAAGATGGAAGGGAGTTAGAGGGAATGTGCATTGTAGCGGTTGGAGAGAATCAGAGAAATAGTTTGGGGGAGCCGTTTGTTTGTAGAAGACAAACATCTTTTGCGTTTACATGTTGCCGCTTCAGGTGTGGCGTTTCGCTGGGAGGAGACGGCTGTTTGTACCACAAATAATGTTTATATTTTTACCCGTCGATTAGGTGACACGTGGCAGGGGTAAAAATAGGCAAATGTGATATTAGCATGGACTTAACTTAGTAATTCTGAATGAAGGTAAATCGATGGTGAAACCATAAAAAGGCTTGTCCGTCGATTTGCCTACACGTGGCATGTGCTTGTGACACTTTTGACCGTCGATCAGGTGACAAATGTCAAATGAAGGCAGATCCCATGACTCCACGATTGTGGAGGATGAAAACCGCAATCAACGAGATAATTTCCTCAACGTGGGCATGATCGGCAGTTGAAGGAAGTTCACGATCAGAATTCAAGGAATTATCAACTGCCGCTTTGGAGGGAAGATTTGAATTTAAATGTAATAGGCCTATTTAAGTACAAGTTATTAGCAGTTTTAAACACACAAACAACGCCAATCAGGCCTTTATCTTTTCTTTTCTAGGAGTAGAATTAACTTGTAATCGTTCACTCAATCATCTTGATTGATTGTTCTTCTACTTTGAGGGTTAATAAAGTCCATTTTGTTAATCTTCTTCCATATTCCATCCACTTCATTGTTTGTTTCCAAAGAAGTCCTGAAATACGGCAAGGAACCAAACTCCACTTTCCACACCCACATTCCAGCAAGCTTACGATACAATTTTCCCGTCGATTCTCCGTCGATTGGAAAGAAAACAAGAATTTTGATAACAATTTTGGCGCTAGAAGGAGGGCTCATTACTAATTTGGAAGTGAGCAATGCCACCAAAGACTAGGAATCAATTGCCAACAGATGGTAACAATGACAATAACCCTACCAACACCAATGGTGGAAGTGATGCGACTGGAGTCAATATTGTGAATCCAGACCAGAGGAGTCCAGAAGTAGGCCAACCAAATGGTCTAGAGAGTGAGTCACGTGATTTGGTCCAAAAGTGTGCAAGAGTTTTAAATGATCCAGAGAGTGAAGTAGCCAAAACTTTGATGGCTATGTTTAAGGCAGCAGGGATTCAAAATCAACCAGCGGTGGAAATCCCAGTTAACGTAAATGTTAACCCTGGACAGACCAGTGGATATGCAAACCGTAGTACTGCAATACCTTCTACACAGGTATTTGAAAATCCAACTTTTGAAACTGTTTTTACTGGCACGAATAGAGTTCCAAATAATGTTAGTAATGGTCAAAATCAGAGCTTTTATCAAAGCATACCAACCACCGTCCCTATGGGAGCAGAGACTGGAAATATTGGAAACAATGCCCTTGGAGGGCAAAACGTCTATACAAATCCTTTTAGGAACGAAAACAGAAATGTGCCAGGCATGGCAAATGGTGATCCAAACCTCTATGGGTATGATCCACCAAATGTAAGAAGACAAGATTATCCATATGGTTATGATGTTAGACCTGAAGCTTTTGTTCCTCCAAATCAAACTGGAAGAATTCAAGAGCCTTATTTAAGGGCTCAGCTTACAAATATCATGCAGGACATGTATGGTCCTGGATTACGGAGAATTGAAAAACCTATGTTTAGAAAACCATATCCAGGTTGGGTGGATAATGTGCCTTTCCCTAGGCATTATAGAATCCCAGATTTAGTCCTTTTCAATGGAGAGGAGAATCAGTCAACTATAGAGCATGTTGGGAGATTTTGCCTGCAAATAGGTGAAGCAGATTTGGATGAGGCTCTGAAATTAAAATTGTTTCCTCATTCTCTAACTAGAACTGCTTTCTCTTGGTTTATTAACTTGCCTCCAAATTCTGTTCATTCTTGGAGAGAAATGGAAGAACAGTTTCATACTCAATTCTTTAGGCATGCACCAGAAATTTCAGTAGCAGACTTGGCTAAAATTAAACAGAAGCCTTTAGAGTCTGTTGAACAATATATGAACAGATTCAAAAAGATTAGGAATCAGTGTCATTTTTACATCCCTGATTCAGAAATAGTAAAGATAGCCCAAGAAGGGTTAGATTATGATTTCAAGAAGCATTTTACTGGAACTGAATTCAGAGACTTATTTGATTTTACTTCCAAAGCCATTGGATATGAGGCTATTTTGATGGAAGGAGAATACAGAAAAAATAAGTCACTTGGTACATATTACCAAGATATAGAAGGTGATGTTGAGATTGATGTTGCCCAAGTAATTGGAAAAGCACCAATTATCTGTGATACTTTAACAAAGGCTGAGAAGCCTGTAAATATGCCTTCATCTCATCCAAATAGGAGAAATCAAGCGAATTTTAGACAATACTCATTTGATTTATCCAAAGCTGATCAATTGTTTGATGAACTAATTAATCAAAAGTTCTTAACTTTATCCCCAGGGCATATGATCCCGCCTGAAAAGGATAGAAAGGGAAAAGGTTATTGCAAATGGCATAATTCTTTCAGACACAATACTAACAATTGTGTTACATTTCGAAACTGTGTGCAGGATTTGATTCAGAAAGGTCTGTTACAATATGCTAAGGGAAATAAAGAGGTCATGGGGATTGATATTGATCCTTTTCCTTTGGTAGAGGTCAACATGGTGACTGCCAGATTGAAGAAAGGAAAAATGGCATCTCATATTGAAAGGAGGATTCAAGAAGAAGAGGAAATTATGGAAGAAGAAGAGGAAGTTCAGATGAGGCAGAAGTTTGAGAATTATTTTTGTCTAAGATGTGATGAGGAGATCAAAAAAGGGGAAGAAGTCATCGCAGAAAAAGAGTATAATGGTACCTATGCTAAAGGTTCCATAAGATTCAATACCATGGGAAGTAGTGATTTGCAGATTTATGTAGGACCAAAGTTGATTTTTGAAGGTGAAGATCCTGGAATTTTTATACCTTCTGAATCATTCAAATGGTATGGGGAAGATGATGGACCATTCCTATTTAAAGGATATCCTGTGGTACCAGCATTACCAGGGAAACCAGAAGCAGGCCTAATATATCCACCTTCATTTATGAATGGAAGGGGAAGAGGTTTTTATCCAAGAGGTATGAGATCAAGGGGAAGAATGCCTTTTACCAGAGGTGGATACCAAGGGAGAATGGTAATTCCACCAAACATGGAGCATCATGGATGGGATACAGTAAGACATCCCAAATTCCCAAATGTACGGGAATTTGAGCCCATTACCAATACTCAGAAAAGAAGGTTACAAAGGAAGATTTCAGAAAGAGAAAGGAGAGATCAACAGGTGATGATGGATTCAACACAATGGCCTGAAATGAAGGCTAGAGCAGTTCCAAATCGAGTTTGGATCAGGGAGTCCACTGTACCACCGGTGACAGTGCCTAAACAACAGGTAAAGGAGGCAGAAAAATCTGGGGGGCAAACAATCAAACCAGCCATTACCCAAAGGCTTGGGGGGCAAAGTTCAAGTGTCTCTCCTGTTCTGTCAATTAAGGAGCAAAAGGCAGAATTCAAGAAGAGTTTAAAGAAAAAAATGGCAGAGTTTCAACAAGTATTGTTAGAAGATGATGAGGATGATGATCTTCTATCAGTTAACAGTTCAGACATGATGAAAGAAGATTTCAAAGATGACAAGAATGAAGCAGACTCTCAAAAGTCTACCACTTTTGGTCAAGCATTGGATACAATTCAATTCGGGTCAGTCTCCCCTACTAGAGTTCATTGCAACATGATTTTAGTTTTGCCAAAAACTTTTCAGGCAAAACCTAATCAACCTACAAGCCTAGAAGGAGATGTTGAAGATAGAGCAGATGCCATAGTAAAAATAAGTGAGCAAAAAGAAGATTCAGAAAAGAAGTCTATTCAAATTGAGAAAGATATAAAAGGGAAAGATGTGGTTGTTTTAAGGACTCCTGAAAATGCCTTGGTTAGGCATTTAAAGCCATTATATATTATGGTTCACATTAATGGGCAACCTATTAGTAAGGTTTTAATTGACAATGGAGCTATAGTAAACATTTTGCCTTCGAAAATGATGAAAGTCTTGAATAAAAATGAGTCAGACTTGATTCCAACAGAGGTGACAGTGGGAAACTTTGCAGGAGGATGTTCACCTGCTAAAGGTGTGATTTCTTTGCAATTACAAGTTGGTAACAGAAAAATGAATACTACCTTCTTTGTTATTGATTCTTCTTCCAATTATAATGCCTTGTTAGGCAGAGATTGGATTCATATAAATGGGTGTGTTCCTTCTTCTTTACATCAGGCATTAATATTCCTGAAACAAGGAGAAGATAAAGGTATCGACGGTATGGAAATTTTCTGGGCAGACAAACATCCATTCAAAGCAGATACCAACAATGTGGAAGCAGGTCTATATGATGAAGACTTATGGCCAATCAAGGTGGAAGGTTCAGAAATGAAATCGATGGGGATAAGCATTACTGAAAGCCAATTCCTTAAATACATTGCAGATGGTTTTAAGGAAATAAGTAGAGATTTTGTTAGACCTAACATGATACTAAGGTCTAGTGGTTCTACATCAAAGGTTTCTCATGATCAGTGACAATTGTAGCCATGAGAATGAAGAGTTAGCTACTTTAAAAGCTACTTTTAAGAGGTTATTTTCTTTCATTGTATCTAGGAAATTAGAGGCTGATGAGCCTATTTCTTGTAATTGGGCAGACTGTGTAGTTGATGATAGTCCTTTGTCTGTTAAGGAATTAGCCATGGAAGATCTTAAGGCTGCTCCTGCTAAACTTGATGATTATAAAGCAGAAGTAAAAGATCCTTTAGAGGATTTTAATGTAGGAACAGAGGAAGATCCTAGAATTCTTCATGTATGTGCTGCTTTACCTGATGAAATGAAGGATCGTTTGAAGTATTTGTTGTCTGAATTCAAAGATTGTTTTGCTTGGGATTATCCTGATATGCCTGGTTTGAATAGATCACTAGTTGAACATAAAATTCCTATTAAAGAGGACTTTGTTCCATATCAACAGATTCCAAGACAGATGACTCCTGCAGTTGCATCCACTAAATGGTCTACAACAGGCATGTTTATTCTGGATATAACCAAATATTCATTGCAGAAGAAGACACACACAAAACTGCATTTAGATGTCCAGGATATATTGGACTATTTGAATGGGTGGTTATGGCATTTGGATTGAAAAATGCAGGAGCAACTTATCAAAGAACAATGAATGTGATTTTTCATGACCTAATTGGAAGGTTCATGGAAGTTTATATTGATGATATAGTGGTAAAATCGCACACATTTGATGAGCATATAGACTTTTTAAGACAAGTCTTGGTAAGAATGAGACAATATAAGCTGAAGATGAATGCCATGAAATGTGCTTTTGGAGTTACTGCTGGAAATTTCTTGGGATTTCTGGTCCATAAGAAAGGGATTGAGGTTGATAAGGAAAAAGCAAAAGCTATAATGGAAGCACAACCTCCAACAAATAAACAGGAGCTCCAACAGTTTCTAGGACAGGTAAATTTTCTCAGAAGATTTATTTCCAATTTGTCTGGAAAAACTCTTGCTTTTTCCCCATTGTTAAAGTTAAAATCTCAGAAAGATTTTATATGGGAAAAAGAACATCAGAAAGCTTTTGAGTTTTTGAAGCAATCCTTGGTAAGGCCTCCTGTTCTGATGCCACCCATATTTGGCAAACCTTTAAAGTTGTATATATCAGCAGGACACCAGTCAATTGGTTGTCTTTTGGCTCAAGACAATGAAAATGGTCATGAACAAGCCATTTATTATCTTAGTAGAAGGTTAAATGAGTGTGAGATAAAATACAAGCCTATTGAAAAGCTATGCTTAACATTATATTTTTCTGCTATTAAATTGAGATGTTATATGTTACCATCGACGGTGCATGTAATTGCACAAACAGATGTCATTAAATATATGTTGACAAGGCCTATATTAAGAGGCAAACAAGGAAAATGGTTGTTGTCATTAATAGAGTATGATTTACAGTACGTGCCTCAAAAGGCAGTAAAAGGGCAAGCTTTAGCTGACTTCGTAGCTGATCATCCTAACATATTCATAGAAAAGGATGAATTTGAGATACACATGGTTGAAATAAAACCATGGAAGTTATCATTCGATGGTTCAAAAACTGACAGAGGAGTGGGAGCAGGTGTAGTTTTTACATCCCCAAAAGGAGAGTTCTTACAGTTTTCTTTTCAGTTAGATGAAAACAGGATTTTGACCAATAATCAAGCTGAGTATGAAGCTTTGATTATCGGTTTAGAGATTGCAAAAGAATTGAATATTAGATATTTAAATATAGCAGGAGATTCACAATTGGTAATTCGACAGATAACAGGAGAATATAAGTGCAATCATCCTTTATTAGAGTTACAACTGCAGAAAGTTAAAACTCTGATAACATATTTTGATGAAATACATTTACAACATGTTTTTAGATTGGAGAATAGTGATGCTAATCAAATGGCACAAATTGCCTCTGGGATTAGGATTCCAGAAGGGCAAAATGAAAAATTAATAAAGGTCCAAAAGAGATTCTTGCCTTTCTCTATTGAAAGAGATGGTAATGATTTCGATGTTATGGAAATAAATTTGGTTGATGATTGGAGGTTTCCAATAAGAAAATTTTTAGAGAACCCAAAGGAGAAAACAGACAGAAATATAAAGCAAAGGGCCATAAATTATGTTATCTTAGGCAATGATTTGTTCAGAAAGTCTTCAGATGAAGTATTAATGTTGTGTATTGATAAAACCCAAGTAATGACGGCTATGGGTGAAATTCATGAGGGAACTTGTGGTTCTCATCAATCTGGAGAAAGGATGAAATGGTTACTCAAAAGATATGGCTATTATTGGCCAACAATAAGGAAAGATTGTATTTCATACGCTAAGGGATGTCAGAAATGTCAACAATATGGCCCTATTCAAAGGGTTCCAGCTTTTCCTTTACAACCAATTGTTAAACCATGGCCTTTCAGGGGATGGGCAATTGATATGATTGGAGAAATAGTTCCTCATTCTTCTCAGCAGCATGAGTATGTAATGGTGGCTACGGATTATTTTACAAAATGGACAGAGGCTATCCCATTGAAGAATGTAGCACAGAAACAAGTGATTGATTTCATTGAGGAGTACATTTTCTGTCGATTTGGTATTCCTGAAACAATTACAGTTGACCAAGCATCTGTGTTCAATGGTCATGAAGTAATGACTTATGTTAATTCATATGGAGTTAAAATCTTGAACTCTTCTCCTTATTATGCCCAAGCAAATGGGCAAGTAGAATCTACAAATAAAATTATTAAGAACACTTTATCTAAAATGATAATTGACAATCCAAGAGAATGGCATAACCTATTGCCAAGAGTGTTGTGGGCCTATAGGACTTCAAAGAGGGAGAGTACCAGGGCTACACCATATGAATTAGTGTATGGCCAAGCCGCAGTTTTACCCGTCGAAGTTAATATTAAATCTCACAGAGTGGCTATGCATTACGACCCAAACAATATGGTTTTTGAGGAAGCAATGTATCAAGAATTGGATGGATTGGAAGAGTCCAGAATAGATGCATTAAACAGTATACAAGCACAGAAGAAGAATTTAGAAAGGGTCTATAATAAAAGAGTCCGTGAGAAATCATTTGCAGAGGGTGATTTGGTTTGGAAGGCAATTTTGCCTTTAGATAAGAAAAAGAAAGGGTATTTTGGTAAATGGTCTCCAAATTGGGAGGGACCATTTCGTGTGTTGAAAGTTCTGAGAGGTGGTGCTTATCAGTTAGAGTCTATTCTGGGAAATGCCCATGAAAGAACAATCAATGGAAAATATTTAAAAGCATATTTTCCATCCCCTTGGGAACTAATCGACGGGTGAAAACATAAATCGACGGATGGAAAAATAATTCAGACTTAAAACAGACCGTCATTAAAAGCCTATAAACCTAGGCTAAACTTTTCATTATAATAAAACAAGTTACATTTCCTGCTCGTAAAAGGAAATAAACATAAAATCTCCTATCTAGAAAGGAAATTCAGGCATTAATAGGGTTACCCTCGGCATCAATCCGAATGATCTCAAAATAGTGTGGGAAACTCCAAGTAACAAAAACATGGAACTTTTCCCAAGCATAAGTAAGGAATGCATGCTCTTTATCCCTAGCCATTGCCTCTGCATCCATTTTTATTTTCTTGTCTACTAATGGCCTCATGGCCATTACCATTTTCTCAGCTTGAGCCAAGAGTTGGGCTCTCTTGTGGTTTTTCTTCCGAAGCCAGTTCTGATGCTTTTTGAACAGAGCTTTTGAAGAATTTGGTGGCAATTCCCAGTTGGACTGATTTAAGTCTAGCACCTTGTCATGAAGTTTAACCACTTTGTCTTGTTGAACTTCATAATCAACCCAAAAGGGGTCATAAAAGGCAGCAGTGCTGGTCTTCATCCAAAGCCTTATAAGAGGCAGAGCTGATTTGAACCCATGAAGATGGGTGGTAATGAGGCTACTCTCATAAAATTGAAGGGTTTCACATGCCCATAAGAAGTTCAAATAAGGGACATGTTCCTCCAGAATGTGAACATCCAAAAAGGCAAAGGCCGCCAATAGCTCTTTAGCTGTGGCTTCGTCAGAATCTCGATAAATTGAATACCCAACATGAGCTTGAGATAGTGGAGGGTTATACCTCAAACTCTCTAGTTCTTGAAACCAGTCGGGGTTCTCAGGTAGAGGAGAGATGTCAGGTTGGTCATCAGAAAAGCCAACGGGGTAGAGTGGCTTTCTCACCATTTCCTTCCAATAAGCTTGTTGGTGTTTGGCCCTCTCGAAAAGGGATTCGTGATTTTCCAAGCTTGGCTTGCCACCTGCTTCTGCCAGTTGAAATGGCATTGGCCTATATGGCATAGAAAGAAGTGAATCTAGTAGCATTGCTTGAGGTTCCTCTCTGACCCAAGGAAATTGGTAACTGACTTTGACGTGTGAACGTCGAATGCTCGAATTCGGATATAGAGGAGGATCCTCCATTCTGACGATCACCCTTTCAGTGGGTGGATTGTGTCCCCAACTGGATGGGGGATTAGAAGGCAAAGGGTCATCCCAGCCTGAAGCGGCCGTAGTAGGAGAGAGTGGCCGATCGACGGTACCACGAGAAGGTGAAGGGGTGTTTAGATCGATGTCCATGGTGCTAATTTGACTGTCAAAATGGGAAGTCAATTTGAAAAGAGAAGAACCGATGTATAATCATCTCACAAAGGTCCAATTTATGGGGGAAATATGAGCAACGGTTCAGCTTCCTAGCAGTTAATTAAAAGCAGTTATTACCCATGATCAGTGCCCACTAACAGGAAGTGGGGGAAATGACGGTTGGTTTTCTCCACGATTTGTCATTAGTTTATCCTATCGGTAAAGAAGGAAACAGTTAGCCATAATTTATACCAATTACCAAGGATTGAAATGGGTTTGGTTAGTGGCTTTGTGATTTCCTATGAACAGACCCTACCAGTGGGTTATTGTTTCGGAATTAAAGAGAAATAAATAGAAAGAGTTGTTTTTCCCTATCGATTAGGGATGTGAATCGTTGAGAGATTATAATAATTTCGATAAGTACAGAAATAAGACAAGCATACTTCAAAATTAATATCAATATTTCAAAACAAAAAGTGTAACAGCCTACAAATAAGGCTAAACATTGCAAAGGAAAACAAAATCCAACTAACAAGAGGCCTAAAACATAGATGCCAAAATGATAAGAAAAGTAATCATTGGTTCCTGAGCCTATTTTCTAAGAATAGCTTGGAGAAATAGCTCCACTTGCTATTTGTAGCATTATATTTTTCCTGATATTTTAAGAGATCAGTGTTGGCCATAGCAATGATGGCCTTAGTACTTTGTTCATCACAAGAGACCTTGGATAATTCCTGACTGATCAACGCCTTGCGTGCCAACAAAACCTTCTGTTGATCATCGAGCTGATTCAGGCGAGCAAGAAGAGCTGCCTTCTCATCCTCAATTTTTTGTAACTCGTCTTTCAATTGATGAATGTTGTTCCCCATTATGTCCAAATTGGTGGAGATGGCTGCAAATTGATCAAGGGTGTCCTGTTTGCTTTTCATCTCTTTCTGACAATAGGCTGCTACGGTCAGACTTTCCTTTACAATTGAGCCAAATTCCTCGAGCTTGATTTGCTCAGACAATGGAAAAACTTTCTTGGATATCAGAGAAGCAACACAACTAGAAAAAACTATAGAGTGTGTGGTGGCAAGCTCCAACAATGGAAGTTCTAGTAGCTCAAAAAAGGTTTTTATCTCATTTTTTGTTTCTCCACTAAGCTCAGAGGATGGTGGAGAAGTCAAAGATTCAGAAAACTCAGAGATGGACTTGGAGTAGAACTCAGAGTATTGCTTAGTTCTAGTCAACATAAGGTCCAAGTCAAAATTAGGTGAATCAGTGGGCAACTCAGCACCAGCCCCATGGGCAGGTGAAGAAGAAGTTACTGGAGTAGTGGGGATGAGAATCAACTCTGGAGAAAGTACTTCACTTTCAACTTCTTGTTGCTCTAAGAGTTCAGTAGCCTCAACCGATGGTTCTACAGGCTCTGACACAAGTCCCTCTTGGTTGGGAGAAGAAAGTCTTGCTTGATTAGAGGGAGATTCCAGTGTTCTGTCTCCTTCAGTGGGAGAATGAATCTCAGTTTGCTCAACAAATATGGTCTCTATTTCCACAGGGGAATCAGTTCCCAGAATCACAGGGGAATGTGGTGCTGAACTCAAGAGAAGCTCAGTAATTGGATCAAATGTGTGAACCTCTGGAAAGGTTGATTTGTGATCCATGTCAGAAGTTTTGACATTTTCATCTAAAATTGATGCTGTACATATTAGAAATAAAGGAGCAGTAAATAAAAGGTCAAACTGATCAATATAGAGGAGGAATTGACAAGAATTATTTGGTTGGAGATCATACCCTCATCTTTATTGCATTCATCGTCTGATTGGGGCGCCAAATGCAGTCTCCTCCTTGTTTTCTAAAAGATGAAAGAAATAAATTAATAAAGAGGGAGTGACATATAATGTTTACAGTCTAAATTGACAGAAAGATTACCCTTTTGAATGTGACCAGTGTCTCAGAATCTTCAGCAATTTCTGGAGAACTGGCCTGTCGATAAGGCGAGTCAAGACCTTTCATTGCATCCGCCATCAGTGGAGGATCTTGCAAAGTACCTCGAGCTTGGTAGGTCTTACTTCTTTTCCTTGAGGGAAGAGAGACCTCAGGTTGCTTTCCTTTGTCTTGGCCTTTATGGCCTCTTGAAACGTGAGTTTCTTCAAAAACTAAAACAATGAGAAATAATTAATGAGTTTAGGATCCCATATCTAGGGAATAAAGAAGGATAATTTTGTGAAAAGATACCTGACGAGGATTCTTCAGGATCAAGTCTCAAGAGACAGTTGCTCAAATCCTTGTTAAAGATGGTGGGTTTGATGCAATCCCAAAACAATTTAAATTCTGGAGTATGAGAAGGCTCGGCCACAAAGCTTGCAAGCTGGAAACTGGCCTTGATGCCTTGGAACTGTCCAATCAGTTCTGTGATTAGAGAAGTTTGGGTCACCACTGGCCTCGTCTTGGCTAAGTCCTTAATCCTCGGATGAGAATGAGGAACAGGGATCCCTTGTGTTAGACCAAACTGCCTCGCACACTGATTTGGCATGTAAATCTCAAAGCTGCAATTGGAGAAACGTGTGGTCGACGGGGAAAATCCTATTGACAGGAACCTCGATATCAAAATACTAGCCCAAAATTCATTAACTGTTTGGGCTGGCACCAGAAATTTGAGGATGGGTTCAATCATCCGTGATGACGAGTACTTACAATCCTTGAAAGGCAGCCAAGTAGGATATTCCTCGAGAAGAGGGCTATGAAGAGCTGTAAAGTACCTCTTAAAGGATGAATCCTCATGTCTAGGCTCATGAGCTAAAAAATATTCCGCGTAGCTCAAGCATTTACCCCCATCTCTCCTTCTCGGAAAATAGCTCAAGGGTTTAAGGAATGGAAAGTAGGCATACAGCCATGCCTGGATAATCCAAAAAGGGCCACCACAGTTACTGGTGATCTTGTTATTTGTAAATGTCCACAGCCCTTTATATAATGTCCCTAGTATAAAGGGAGCCAAAGCAAGTTGGGCCTCCTGAGCCAAACAAATGGCCAAACGGACATATTCTTTAGTGATCTTTAAACCAGACACACATAGCATGTATTTATTGAGCCAGTACAAATAGAATGCTACTTTCTCAGTAAATGATGGCTCTCTGAGATCAGAAGTGCAAAAAAGGGATATAAAATTCGAATAACTCCATGAACTATCTGTAGAGGTCTCAAATGGTGGATCACAAGGACGGTGATCCAAGGCAGCGTTAACTTCTGCACCTATACATGGTAGACCAGTCAAGTGAGCAACGTCCAAAACTGTGGGACTCATAGGGCCGTACGGAAAAACAAAAGTGTTGGATGAAACGGACCAAAAACAGGCAGCAGCAGCGATCAAATTAGGGTTAAGCTCAAAAGCCTGTGTGGACAAATCTATGGATTCGTAAATTCCCATGGCACGCCACGAGAGGTGTAAGTATCCCCTCATGCGGTCTACCCACTTTATCCAAGATGGGAATACAGAAGGCCATGATCGGATTGTCCCTCTGGTATTCCAACCAGTGCGATGGAGACCAGGGAGCGAAAGAAGCAAGGGTTCATCAAAATTCACTGGATAGAAGGTTGGTAGCGAATCAGGAGGATTTGGGGCATAAATAGGGCCCAGTATGAACCTAGAGGAACAACCAACTACAGGGATAAAATAGAGAGGAAACTGTGGTGCCTCCCGTAGGCATTGGGGATACCTTGGAGGATAGGACTCAGTCGGGGTTTCCGTCGTCTGAGGGCTCGATGTTTTCTTTTGAGTTGACCGAGGAGTCGACGATTTTGAGGAAGCTTTGGAGGCCATTGCTTTGCCTTGGGGAGCTTTTTTGCGCGCCATCGATTCAGGCGTTGATGGTTTCAAACGATGCCCTAATTTTTACAAACAAGAGAGTATATATACGTTGCAAGAACCCCGTGTACTAATCACGCCTTTGGAAAAAGGTGGAGGAATTATTTATTCGAGTTAAACGATTTCTTTTAACTCAAACAAATAAGGGGGGCATTGTTTGTACCACAAATAATGTTTATATTTTTACCCGTCGATTAGGTGACACGTGGCAGGGGTAAAAATAGGCAAATGTGATATTAGCATGGACTTAACTTAGTAATTCTGAATGAAGGTAAATCGATGGTGAAACCATAAAAAGGCTTGTCCGTCGATTTGCCTACACGTGGCATGTGCTTGTGACACTTTTGACCGTCGATCAGGTGACAAATGTCAAATGAAGGCAGATCCCATGACTCCACGATTGTGGAGGATGAAAACCGCAATCAACGAGATAATTTCCTCAACGTGGGCATGATCGGCAGTTGAAGGAAGTTCACGATCAGAATTCAAGGAATTATCAACTGCCGCTTTGGAGGGAAGATTTGAATTTAAATGTAATAGGCCTATTTAAGTACAAGTTATTAGCAGTTTTAAACACACAAACAACGCCAATCAGGCCTTTATCTTTTCTTTTCTAGGAGTAGAATTAACTTGTAATCGTTCACTCAATCATCTTGATTGATTGTTCTTCTACTTTGAGGGTTAATAAAGTCCATTTTGTTAATCTTCTTCCATATTCCATCCACTTCATTGTTTGTTTCCAAAGAAGTCCTGAAATACGGCAAGGAACCAAACTCCACTTTCCACACCCACATTCCAGCAAGCTTACGATACAATTTTCCCGTCGATTCTCCGTCGATTGGAAAGAAAACAAGAATTTTGATAACAACGGCCCGTGGGCCACCACTTTTCAATAGCGGGAAACTGTTATAGTTGCAAGTGCTGGGTTGTATTGTGTCGGTTGGGAAGATGTGTAGTAGGACATGACTGGTATTAGTTGCAAGTGCTGGGGGCATTTATGGAAAGAAAAAAGAAGGAAACATCTTCGTATATTTAAAGAACTTGTGGAATTACACGTACGTTGCACGTGGTAATTTTTCTATTATTTTTCTTTCAAAGCATTTTTTATATAGACATGCTATATCTTTTGTTATTTCGGCGTTCACTTTTGTAACTCTTGAAGAAGTAGTATTGAAATTGATGAGGAACCAGGTGAGGGTAGCTCCACGATAATGTGTATTTAAAAAGTTTGACCATCCCCTGTTTGAGTGTTTGATCCTCCAAATGCTCTACAAGTTTCATCCATTAGTAAATGGACTTGCTTTCCCTGTTGGTTAGATCATATGAATCCGAGACCTTTTAATTTCTAATTCAATCAAGGAAAATTTGTTACGGAAAGCCGAAATTAAAATTGAAACTACTTGGACCCTATGAAGACGCCCCCATGGTGAGACCTAACCGCACAACTTTAAAGTGTCTCCTACATTCAATCGAACCTGAGGGAAATGAAAAGTAGACCAGGCCGAGGTTGGCTGTTCAAACTTTCAGCCAACTGAGAAAAGAGCAAGTTGGCATGAAAGTCAAATGAACTCTGCAACAAGTTCCCGATTGGAGCGAGTTTCAGGTGCTCAATGAAGGTTGGATGGTATAGTTAGGAAAGGATTAAGGGAGGCTTAAATATTCATCCTCAAACCTCATCCCACGTAAGAATTCATCCCGGTCATTTTGAACAGTTATGTTTCCATCCTTTCAGATGGTGAATTACCTATCTTACCCTTTTAATAATATATTCATATATATTTTATTAAATTGACATCCTAAATTAGTGGGATTCAACCATTTTTTAATTTAGTAAGATTCAACCATTTCCTAATTTAGTGGGATTCAATCTCAATAATTACGGGAGATAATTATGACATATGATTTCAAAGCTTAAAAGATTCGCAATAACCAAATTTCACCGACATTCGAAAATGATATTTATTTTTTCATTTATAGCACGTATTATCATGAAACCTTTTGGAACATGGTGGATTGACCATATTTTTATTTTTTGCAAAATTATCATAAATAATATTTCAGAACATATATAATATTTGTACTGACCTTGTTTTTCATGGTTAATATGTCATGAAAACAATAAACCAAAATCATGATTTCTCGGTGGAACTTGAAAACCCATAACATTCCAGGAAAATAGCCCCTTTTTTGAAACATGGTGGATTGACCATGTTTTTATTATTTGGAAAATAATCTTAAGAAATATTTCGGAACATACACAATATTCAAACTGACCATGTTTTTCATGGTTAATTTATCATTAAAAACAATAAACCAAAATCATGATTTCTCGGCGAAACTTGAAAACCCATAACATTCCGAAAATATGGCATGAAAAAACATGAATATAAAATGTTTTATTCATGAATATACTCCACGAAAAAATATGAATATACAATGTTTTATTAATGAAAACTCAACAATATGAAAAATACATCACGTTTGAAACAAAAAACACCATGAAACGAAAAAGGTACAAAACTAACGGAGCTAACCAGCAAGAACACGAGGAGATGGAGGAGGCATCGTGGATGCATGTGGATCGGACGGAAAAGTCAAGGTCGCGGAGGTGGCGAACAGTGGAGAGGAGCTTTGAGAGGTGGGAGGTAGTAGGCGGCAATGATGAGTTTGTCTTGGGTTAGAATCACCGATGGCGGGCTTGCAGCGGAGGAATCACCAGCGACAGCGGAGGAGAAGACGACAATGGATCAGAACCATATCCACTGATGTGGTTTGTCAAACCCAATAAATAAAGCAATTGCCATATTTAATTCCAATTGCAATGTGAAGGTACTGATATATATCTTTTTCTTTCCATTCATGATGTGTTTATTCAGTGGGGATTTGGTGTGTATATGGAATGGATTTTAGTTAGTTTTAAAAAGTTTTGGAAAAGATAACAAAGATTTGAATTATCCCCCTTCATTTTCAAATCATCAATCAAATCCCATTTAATTAGGAAACCATAATCACATAAAACCTAATTACATGCCACCTATTCAGGCAATATCTGTTATGCATATTTATATGTAAGGGTACAATTGGTATTAAAAAAGAGAAAGGATGAAAACATAAGTGCAAAAAAGTCAAAGGATGGAAACTTACGAGGAGTGATGCATAAGGATGAATATTTAAAAACACCAAGGATTAAAGGGCAAAGGTTAATTTTAATGTGCACAGAGATTAAATAAATGTAGATTTCTATGTTCTATAGAACAATTCCCCTTTTAGTTATTTTTATTCCGTTCAGAAAACTTTGGCCTTTGATGAGTCATAGAAAATGAAAAGAAGTCAAAATGGAAAACCCTTTCCCGTCCCTCATCTTTTGGGACATTATATTTTATGCTTCGCCTAAGAGTAACCAGTTTAGGTATTATGCAATTCTTATTTCCGCAATTTAGAGAACCAATTTCAATAATTCCTGCGATTTAGCATTTCAAAAGCCAGCTTCCGATCAGGAAAAAGGCAAAGTTGGAACCAATTTTAGCAATTCAAATGTAGTTTCAGCAAATTGGGAATCAGTTTCATCAATCAGAATAATAGTTTCTACATCTCAAATGCCAGATTTAGTAGTTCTTACAATTAGAACCCTATTTCCTCAGTTTAAAAAACCTATATTAGCAGACAACAGTTGGAAAGCAGTTCCATCTTTTTGAAATGGACACAAGGATCCAAGTGGCACATAAACACTACCATCCTGATGGACCCCTCAATTACTTTAAATCATTTTTTTTAAAAGGACAAAGACCCTTCTAACGGCCAAAAAGAGTAGGGGAGATAACACTAAATGTTACTCCCTCCGTTCCTTTTTAAGTGTCCTGCTTCGTAACTCCAACTTATTAAAAAGACATCATCATTACACCTTTCACATCAACTTTTTTCTCCACTTTCCCTACTTACCCATCATCATTACACTTTTACCCACTAACTTTTCAAAATAAAATCTACTTTTAGAGACAAAATAGACAATAAACCAACTTTTACCTCCCTAACTTTACAAAATGGACACTTATTAAGGGACAGCCCAAAATGGAATACTGGACACAAAAAAAGGGACGGAGGGAGTATTAGTTTGTCAAGCGGCTGCATGACAAGCGGAAGATACCTTCATTGTTCTTGTGTACTTGGAATTCAAACTTTTCCTCTTCGTCTCCCCCTTGACTTTGAGAAGCATATCAAACTTTGTGAATTCCTCAATTACCTGTATTTATAACAAACTCAAATGTCACAGATACTATATTCATCATTTTCAAGAAACATATTCGAGCTCAAATCATTTTAAATGATGTATTTTTTTTTAAAGAAAATCACTCTACACGGTGGCATTATGGCATCACAAGGAAACACTGTCCTTGCGCATGTGGGCTCTTTAAAATCAACAATCAAAGTATTAAAGAGATTTCTTATAAATTACAGTCTCCAAACAAACAAAAAAAATCCCATCATGCACAAGGAGTCCGTGTTGACCTAATGAGCTAGCCAACCTCAGACCATCTATTTGTAATAAGCTTTTAACATTCACTTTCAAAAAGTAAATTGAATAGGTAAGAACGTTTCATGCCCATATAATTGCTTGACGATGACAGATTGATATGTTTTGCATTTTCTAACTTTGTGTTGGGCATGTTTTGCGTGCTTCAGTTGTGGGGTGTGTGAACTAATTACACGGTCATGCATACGAAGGCAAATATGGACATGGGACCCAGAAATGCTGTCCAAAAAAGCAGGATACGGAAACGTTGGATGGAGGGAAAAATCAACAACTTAAATGAAACATTATAGGAGGGAGGGAGACAAAGATTATCATAAATGTACTTAATGCAGCTAACAACAGACCAAATCATAGTGGTCACAAATATCACATCATATATAAGCATATATAAGTAAAGATTGTAAGGGTAGGACTTGACAATTACTGTTCCACAAAGTGATTTTGAGCGTCTCCTTTTGTATGTCTTTGATGTATCCTACAAAGCCCTTCAAGCATTAATATACTTTTCCTGAAACCATTACAATCATAGTCTATGAGCTCCATAGGCTATCTATATCGGCCATTATGAGTTTGTTTGCCCCATCACATTAATAGCCATTCCCATTTGATTTAACTCACTTTATAAGGTCTACGAATTTCTAAGGATAACACTTGATATATGCAATATTGAACCCAGTTTCAGCAGCAAATAATACAGTAGCAGAAGTTTCTTAGGCATTTTAAGCAACTTGAAATCCAGTCTCAGCTGTTAGAATTCCTATTTCTGCAATTAGAAATACAGTTTCAGCAGTTTAGATCACTGTTTCAGCAATTCAAAATAAAAACCAAACCAGTTTCCCTAATTGAATAGGCCATGACGTAGAAATGCAGTTACGTGACAGGAATGCAACATTGTTTGAGTACAGCGAAACAACAACATAACTGTTGAGGGATGTTGATGTACCAGCATTACCTTCTTGTTCATTATTGAAAATATCTTTAGCAGATGCGGAATTGGGCAAAGTTGAATCCTCTTGCACAGAGCCATTTTCAATTTTTTTTCCCAAAAACATTTTGATGCCAACCACTTTCGCCCCTTGGAAATAATACAGGCTATTGTAATGGGTCATAGCAACTATAATAGATTTACCAAAATGCGCATGAATAACAATATCTTGCTCAAATAGCACATTGGTGTTGTTCCCCTCAATCCAAATGCCTGCAACTTGATCTGATGGGGAATTGCACACTCTCTGATTCAATTATACATTACTTGGGATATGAATCTCGTAAGAATCCAATGGCCTATATTCTAGTCTGCGTAGAACTTGAGCATATGGATTCTTCAAAAGCACCTCCATAAGTTTTCTAATTGTGGACTTGCTAAGATTTGCATCTCTTACAATCTGCAATCTATTTTGCAGTTCATTACATGTAGAAGTACATTTGAAAGAAACATGGACCATCAGTTGAATGAATAACAGAAGGGAGGTCATAGTAGATTTGGCCTTGGGCACAGAATGTACAAACACCTTGTTGCGAGGTCGCCATCCCCTTGTCCAATATCACCCAAAATGAAGTAAAAGAGAAGATACTACTATATACTTGGATGTTCATGTTCCTACGAAATTCTTCTCCTTCCTCACATTGTGACGTATATAATCTACGTAAAGGTTCAAGAACGAAATGAGTACTTGCAAGTACTACTTTACCACCATAGCAACAAAATTTGGGAGTTTCGTATTAGAAACCATAGAAAAAGCAAGGCCTACTCCGTCGAACATCAAATTCAGAGTGACAGAGATATGTGAAAACAAAAGCCAAAAACAAAGACATAAATAGTTATAAACAATAAAATTTGTCAAAACATAGGCTTAGAAGGATGTTTTTTATAATAAGAATATTTACCTAGCACTGAAATAGTAAGAGTAAAGCGTTGTCCATTACTATCTATGCATGTTGTTATGTTTAGGCTGGTGGATTCCAATGTTCTTTTATGGGAGACATTTTGTTTATATTTTTTTTTCTTCCGCAGTCAACTGAGCATACAGGTCCCTCCTATACTTCTGATCATGGGACACGGGTTCATCTATACATAAATCAAACAATTAAAGATGACTGGAGTAAGTAAAAATAGGGGCAATGTTTAAGCATTAATTGGATCCACAAATCGTATGAAGATGAAATTTCCTACGGTCGGCTGGGGAAATGGCCTAATTGGGAAAGGAAGAAATAAGATACTGGAAAGATGTTGGTGGAGCCAATATTGCTCACTCTTAAGATAGTAGTCTGCCATATAAAATTAACATAGTGTTCTAATATACTAATTAATGAAAATGATCTTGGCTAAGCTCATTTGTTTTGGGAAAAAATAAAAAAGTGACGGGGAACATGTGGCGTAAAATGGCAGGTTAATTCAATTAGGAAAAAAGACAAACTTGAACAAATGGTAGAGGTGCACTACAGGTCTCCGAATCTGGCTACAATAGGGCTGCTCCACACAGAACTCCAACATAAAAATGTACATAAAATCATTAGCAAATGAAAATCCATGAAGATTTGCACTTTTCCACAGTTGCTCGATCCTTTCCGGATAGGATTCTTTCACTCATCATATATGCTAATTTAGTTAACAAAGACAATTTTTTTTTCCCAGGCTCCTAATTGCTGGTTGATGACAAATACTACCCAGGTAGTGTTAATCTAGGGGATGGAAAAACTAACAGCTGAGTCCTCTCTGAACCGCACGAGATAGTTGCCCATCATACGGCTCACCAACTTCACTTGCCTCTATGGGGGGCTCGCTCCGGGCAGGTTCAGATCACTTACAATACATGGCTCTACGAAGGAAGGGGTTGGGTTAGGAGGGTTTTCAATATGTGAACTCAATCATTATAGCATTTACTCCATTTTCACTTCTGCAATTTCCTTTAAATTTGATAATTTCGTGAGTCCGGGCTGCTCCACATAAACCCAAAACAACTTGTGACTAAAACTATTTAATTTGTGATAATTTTGCACTCAGGGAAAAGAAATCCCTGCTCAAATCCAACACCAAAAACAGTTGAATAATTTTCATCGAACATCTGGTGTGCATTACATCGCCAATTGGGGGGGGGGGGGTTTAGGGCGAGAAAAAGGGTCTCATTTTTTAATTTCCTGAAATAGACAAGAAGACAAATTAGGTGTAGCCAATGAGAAATTTTCACAACTCCCCAACTGCATGTTTTAATTGATCAGTCAAAAGAGGCATTTATACAAACATCTTACGCACGAAACCACTACTTAAGGGATTTGCATGTACCAACATTAAAGCAGTTAAGCCGTTTCAAAAAAAAAAAAAGATTAAAGCAGTTAATAGTGTATAACAATGGCATTCAACAGGTTTAATAACTTAAAGGAACATCTTAATTAAGAGTACCATGGAGTCTCAACTTCTATGGTGGAAGTACGTACAACATATGACGTTGATGCTTCTATTGCCCTGCTCCTTCAAAAAACAGGCCCGAGTTCACCCCAATTTGATTCCTCTAAAAGATTAGAAGAACTTGATGGTTAGGAACACACACACACAGATAGAGAGAAGGCTGAAAGTTGCAATGCTCTCTTACAAAAAATCGATGTCCTCTCCTCTTGATGCGAAGGAAGAGAGGGCTTTTCGTTTGCGTTTCCGTGTCGCTTTAGGTGCAGCGTTTCGCTAGAAGGAAATGCCGCTTTCCAATAGCGCGAAACTCTTACTGGTTCTGCGGGGAATGAAAGTGTGGGAAATACTTTAGGCCGTGGGGGTTGTATTGTGTCTGTTGGGAAGAAGGGTAGTATAGGATAGGAATGGTATTAGTTGCAAGTGCTGGGGGCATTTGTGGAAAGTAAAAAGTAGAAAACATCTTCGTACATTTAAAAGAAGTAGTATAGACTAGTTTAGATTACTATTTACTACTGTAGTATGTATTTTTGCACTCGGGGGCGTGTCATCTTCTAAAATAAACGAGGATTGCCCCTGTATAGTTACTGCTCAGCCAGCGTTCCATTCCATCCTATTAGGTAAAGGAGAAACGGTATATTAATTTGCTATTCCATAACAGGGCTAATATTAAAGTGGCAATACTTTTCTGTCTTCTAGTTTGTGTTCCATCGTGTTGACAAGGTAATGTGGAAATCAATGCGTTCAAGATGCTGAAATCTCGAGCCATTACTCGATGGATATAAACACACAAAAAAACGGGGGTACTAAGGACCTGGTGCTTAGTCATGGCAAATGCGTGGAAGCTTGAGAACCCACTCTTGTGCCTACAAGAACACCACACTTTACAAAAGAAAATAAGCATTGTTGTATATGCTTAGAACTTGAGACAAGTCTTTAGTGTATTACGTAGTAATCGGGGTAGTATGATTTAGAATTGAAGAAGAATCCAATTCTTAGAACTTTTCACAGTCGTATATGCTTTGTCGTAGGCGCGTTTTTTAATAATTGTGGATTGATCACCATTGAGTGTGTTCTCTTAAGGGCATGTGGATTACTAATATTTAAAGAGAAACCCATACATCTTATTCCTATCCTACTCTTGTCATCTTTTGCGTGTATCTGTAAGTTTTCATAATTGTGATCGATATATCTCTGATGATTTTGAAGTATTTGTTGTTTCCTTTCCACTTCTCGAATTTGCGGTAGGTCCATGTTAATTTGTTTTTACTTAATGTGAGACAATGTATCATTGTTGCAATGTTGTACCATAATGTTAAGCCGTTACTGCATGGTTTACGAATTTTTCGTGACACTGTCAACATTAGTTCTCCCTCTTCTTTGCATTTCCATTTCCACTACCATGTCGACAGGGAAAAGGTTCTTTTTCCCCATGTGGATAGATATCCATCCTGCCACTTAGGTATTTTTCTATTTCTTCTTGTTTCAGTTGCAGGCAGCTGTTACCCTTTACAAACAAAAACCAAGGCCTAAGCCAGTACAAAAACATTTACATCCTAACTATACAAAGCAAAAATTCGAGTAGGTACCCTCCACTTCAGCACAAGCCAACGATTAACATCATTCTTCTTGAATCCTCAGAGCGAGTCCAAGCAACACAAAACAAGCCCTTACCTCCTCCTCGATTTGGGATGACAAATCCCTAGCATCTCTACTTTGATTCTGAAAAACACAAAAGTTACGCTCAATTAACATGTTTTGGTGCTTCCTTTCTTACGCTTGCTAGTTTTACTTCGAAAAAGCAGCCAGTAATCCGTGCGGGCCCACCTGCATGACATCGGTGCAGAATCGGGACCCATGGGTCGGTGGCTGTAGCAAAGTCCTTCGAAAATCTCCAACATCTTCCACTTGCTAAAAGAAGTCGTCCTTGACGTGATTGATGACTTGCCAAGTCACAAATGAGAGAGAGAGAGAGACTTGAATCATAAAAAGCTGAAGAGAGAGAGAGAGAGAGAGAAACGTGAATCATAAAAGGCAAACGTGAATCATAAAAAGGTGAGGAGAGAAAGAAACGTGAATCATAGCAGTGATCAATTGACCCCTGATTGTTTTACTCCAAAAACAGCGAGTCCAGCCACGGTCGTCGGCTGTTTTTCCTTAAGTGCAACGAATTTAGCCTTCTTTGAAGTAATACTGATCAATTGACTCAAGTTTTAGTCTCTCTCTTAAATACCGCGTATATTTGGTCCTATATGTAAAGCTCACTTTTCCTATAACTTTCTGCACACATTCACAGTCCACACGTACACACGACATCAAGAGAGCGCAATCAATGGTGCTACTCTATCCAATAGTCATTCGGAACGTGCCTATGAAGTGCAACTTGTTCTCACTTGTCTCGATCAAACTAATTTTACGCATTCTTCATTTCAAGTTCTAAGAGACGAAGGGTTCGAGGATCGTGATTGTGGACTCAGAGTTACCCAATTGTTATCCACAGTACATTACCAATCAAATAATAACATGATGATCATTTTAATTTCCAGATGACTTTGAAGTGAACTATTGTTTTAGCTTCATGGATACAGCATTATTTGTTCGATTCCATCATCTGTTAGTAACAGATTCTGTTGCATACTTTTTGAATTCCATTAACGATTTGCAGTGTTTGCAAAGGTTTCAAGCGTAATAGTTCCGGTTTTGGACGAAGAAGTTACGTATTCCTCTGTTTCTGTTTAAGTGTTTTATATTTCATTTTGGGGTTGTCTCTAAATAAATGTCATTTTGTAAAGTTAGTAGGTAAAAATTGGTACATTTTCTATTTTGCCCCTAAAAGTAAATTTCCTTTTGAAAAGTTGTTGGGTAAAAGTATAATGATGATGCTTTCATAAAAAGGTAAGTATGAAAAGTAAAATTTTGAAAGTACAATAACAATTACTAGAATTTTAATAATTTCCTCCTCCATAAAAGCATTCAATGGTGAGTAATAACTTAAATGGACATTTATGTGGATATCTCTCATGATTTATGGGTTCCTGTTTTCAAAAATAATGAAATCAAAATCAATATGAGTTGTATGTGATGTCATGAGCTCCCATTTTGTTTCCACGGAAGCTCCATTTCATTATTATTTTTATTTATTATCTTAACACTTTAATTGTTTATTTTGGTAAAATTTCATTTGTTGTGGTAACAACTTAAAAGTCTTTTTACTTTCTATAATATTAAATGTACTCATTTTTAATCACATCGTATTTTTCAGTTCATAGAATTAGTCAATTATAAAAAGCTTTTTTTCTACTCATGTAGGCTTAGATAGCAAAGTGACTTTTCATGAGAAGAGCTTCGTATTCGCAGTGTCCATTTATTGTTTGTAAATTTTATTTTTATTTGAATTTTCTAAATTCCATAGTATATCTTAGTGGTATCTTTTTACAAAAGGTATGAGTTCTTGAGTGATTAATTTCTAATTCCTTTTATCATAGGAGGAAGTAGTACTACATTTATTTAAAACCAGCATGGATCGATCAAGGAAAACCATTATGACAGTTGTTAATGTATTTAATTTTCATGTACTCTCTCCATAGGTGTTTGGATGCATTGACTAATTTTTATTGGTGTACGTTTCTGTGAAAAAAAATAAATCCTTACTTTACTGGAGGAAAAATCGGAGGTTGATCCTAAAAGCAGAAGGAGAACTTTAGGTGTCTCCAATGAAGATATCTAAGGCTACGTGAAAAAGAAAGGAAAAGAAAAATCACTAAATTTAGCCGTGAGGTATTTTCTTCGCCTTTCTCCATTTTGTGGTTAGATTTTACTCTATTTTTTCCTGGGAATATCATTTTGTCATACTTCAGTGCAAGATATTTTGTGCGAGCTGATATACTGATCAGAGCAGCAAAAAGTCAGAATTTGGGATTTGGTGAGCGGATCGAGTTCTGTAAGTTGTACTGGGGTATACGGTATACCCCTTTGCACCTTTAAGTGATTTTGCTTCAATATAATATTAAATTACCAAAATAAAAATTTAAAGGAGGTAATTGGTAAGTTCAAGATTAACTAACTTGGCTCATCATGAATTATTTTCTATAATTATTCTATCATTTCTATATTATCTGTACTATGGAAAAAACATGAATATTTCGATGGGAACCATTATAGAAGTTCAAAATTATAAGGTATATTGAAAAGTTTGTTGCATAATGGACTCTAGATATGCTACACAAGATAATAGCTGATAGTTTAAAAAGCTAGGTCAATGAATACGTCTTTCGGAAACAATTTTTCTCCATTCCGTAATGAATGAATGTTAATTATAAAGACATATCACACTTATAAGGGAAGTCCTATGGTACACACCCCTTATTAAGAGGTGTATCGTACGCATCATGATTTTAAACTCTTGAATTTAAAAGTGAATGATGCTAGCCACCGATTTATTAAATCAATTAATAAAATGAAAAAAAAGGGTTGGGCAAGTAACCGGTGGGTTAGCCGTGCAAAACACGGGTTGAGTGCTAGTATTGTATAGATCAAGGGGGGTTAGAGCATCCACAGTGGAATAATCAAAATCATAGAATTGCTAAAATTAGCAATGTTTTTCAAAAAAGTGTTCACAATGGCATTAACCAAACTTAACAACCTCTGAATTGGGTTTCTGTGAGAGTTTAGCACAATTGAATCTTACTAATAATCAGCTCACTGGTGTTTTGCCAGTTGAATTGGGTAATCTCACCAAACTTCAGGAACTGAAACTTCATGCCAACAATTTGGTTGGGGAAATCCCAAAAGAAATTACCCAATTATTGCAATGGTTGAGGAAGTTGAATATCAGTTGGAATTCGCTCAACGGCCGATTCCTTCTTCGATTTTAAGGCTCCAGGATCTTAATAATTTGGATTTAAGTGGAAACAATCTCAGTGGTTCAATACCGGCGTCCATTGGTAATTTTACTTCTCTCATAGAACTCCAATTGGGGAGTAACGAATTGGGCGGGAAAATTCCTTTGATGCCGCAGAGTTTGCAGATTGCTCTAAATTTAAGCAACAATCAATTTGAAGGCTCATTACCAGATACTCTGTCGCAATTGAATGGATTGGAAGTGCTGGATCTATCCAACAACAGTTTTACCGGTCAAATTCCAGACTCTTTTGTTACAATGGAAAGCTTGACACAGTTGGTGCTTTCCAATAATCGGCTCTCTGGATTGATTCCAAAATTCCGTTCATATGTCTCAGTTGACACAACAGGTAACACGGATCTTATAGAACCCACACGAGGGACGAAGGTGGCCTACAGTACTGGAGAAATTCTTCTCCTTTTTGTTGCAGTCCCTATTGGTGGTGTCGTTTTTGCTATTTTCATAGCAACAATTAATGCTTTTTCGATGGATTTCCAGTCGGCCGAACAAGAATAATGATGAGCAGATCGAATCCGAGGAACACAGATCCAACATCAACGGTAAGTACGGATATTCTTTTAGGCAAATTGTTTATCTTTATTTTAATTGGAGTATAATTTATTTGTGTCTCGTAGGTAATGAAGACTTTTACGTGTTAGTAGAGATCTAATGATCATGTGGGATCTTGTGAAAAATTTCTTTGTATGATGACGATGTAAGATATAATACTGTTTTTAGTGTCATCTTACATGAACTTTTTTCTTCTTTAATGAACTTTTTTGTGACTTTGATATATATTTTTATATTTTTCCGATATTTTGTTGTCGAGATGAACGATAAGTTTAACAAAATTGACCCGAATCTAATAAAAATTAAAAGAGAATAACCAAAAAGACAACATATATATATTGCCCAAAGGGGCTCTTGTGTGTACTAATACTATTTCTCTCTTGGATACAAAAAAGAGGAAGAAGAAAGTACTTCTCAAAGAGCATTTCTAATGCACCCACCATTCCTCCACATCTCAATATTTTACTCTTTCAAAAAGGTGCAAAAAGGTGATTTGGAGGATATATTTGTTCCAATCCATCCTCCATAGCTCCATATATTTTAATCTGATCATGTGGGATATTGTGAAAAATTTCATGTAATATGACGATGTAAGATATAATGTCTTTAGTGTCATCTTACATGAACTTTTTTCATCTTTAATGAACTTTTTTGTGACACTGGTTTATATTAATCGTGTTGTCTAGTTTGACCTATTTGTAGCTCAATTCAAAAAAGCTCAACGGTCCAATTCCTAGAGCTATAGGGAATTCGACACGTTTGACTAACTTGGACCTCAATAATAGTCTCCATAATTACGTGTCATAACTATATAGTGTTTGCAAATTAGAAAAACTTCTTTACAGAGTTTTCCTTAAAGAAAGATATACGGAACCCAATTGTGCGCGTCCAAAGTATTTTTAGACGGTCCTGATTGAAAAACAATTATCACCGGTAACAATTAATTGTGACCGGTCATAATTAAAAACGAATGTCAACCATTGATTGCGCGAATGAATGGCTGTGATTGTGTCGCTCTCTGTGAACAACATGTTCACGGAGCCTCCATGAATAAGTTTATCTCTTTGCAAATTGAAGAACCTAAAAGCTTGGACCTCTCTCTGAAAATATGCTTAGTGGGCAGGCAGTAAATCTCTGCGATTTGGAGTGTGTGTAGTTCGGGCGAAATGACTTCATTGGAACCATACTATAGCACTAAGATCTCTAGCTCCCAGAATAATCTCTTCGGGAAAATCTCGGATTGTTTTTGTTTAGTAACAACTCTCAACTTGTCATACAATCGTCTCGACGGTCAAATCGCAAATAGATCTCCAAATGAGTGTTCCTCTAAGGTTAATTTGCTATGAAGACAAATATTATTCCTCTTGTTTTTACTTCAGGGTGAATAAAGAAAAGAGAACAATGATACATACTCTTATTATTTCTCTACTAATTAGCACAGTTTTCCTTTCCTTCTTAGGATTTGTTCGCTATTTTTGTTTCCGCAAGAAACAAAAAATCCAAAGTGAGGCAAGGACGACGAACCATGGCGACATTTTCTCTATTTGGAATTACGATGGAAGAATTGCATATGAAGATGTCATCAAAGCAACAAATGACTTCGATATCAGATATTGCATTGGAACAGGTGGGTATGGCAGCGTGTATAGAGCACAGTTGCCAAACGGAAAAGTAGTTGCCTTGAAGAAACTTCATCGGTTGGAAGCAGAGAACCCTGTGTTTGACCATTCTTTCAGGAATGAGGTCCAAATGTTGACTAACATAAGACACAGAAATATCGTGAAGCTTTACGGATTTTGTTTGCACAAAGATGCATGTTCTTGGTGTACGAGTACATGGAAAAAGGAAGTTTATTTTGTACCCTGAGATTCGATGTTGAAGCTTCTGAAATTGGATGGACCCAAAGAGTAAACATCGTTGGAGGAATGGCACATGCTTTATCCTACTTGCATCATGATTGCACCCCACCTATCATTCATCGAGATATATCAAGCAACAATATTCTTTTGAACTCTCAACATGAGGCTTTTGTCGCTGACTTTGGAACTGCGAGACTGTTGAATCCCCATTCATCCAACCGAACCGTAATTGCTGGCACTTATGGATATATTGCACCAGGTGCGTCTACTATTTTTTTTTTTTTATTGAAGCCAACGCCTGTGGTTATTTGTAAAATTTATCTTTTTGTTTGTGCAGAACTTGCCTATACAATGGTTGTGACTGAGAAGTGCGATGCTTATAGCTTTGGAGTGGTGGCACTAGAAACGATCATGGGAAGGCATCCAAGAGACCTTGTATCGTCCTTGACGTCGCCTCCTAGCAAAAACATGATGATAACTGATGTCCTAGATCCGCGCCTTCCGCCTCCAACTAATCCAGTAGTTGCAGGGAACATTGCTCTAGTTGCTACAATGGCATTCGCATGTTTAAATCCTGAGCCCAGGTCTCGACCAACGATGGAACGTATGTCTCAAGAGTTCCTTTCTCGTAGGAAGGCTTTAGCTGTACCCCTTTGTACATAATCACTATGGCACTTGTGGAGTCGGAAAATGGACTTTGTCCATCAATCAAATGAGCAAGTGATCGGTGCCCAAATTTGAAAAGAGTTTCACATCCTTTTCAATCCTTAGTTGTTATGATCGTTATAAATGTATTTTGCAAAATGTTACTGCGAAAGAGACTTGGAACTAGTCAAGTCATTTGATGACAAATACAAAGAAGGGTAGAGGGAAAATTCATTGCACTTCAGAGGAAAGACCCAATGACTCAGCTTGACTCACTATTTTTTGGGTTAAACAATCAAAGCATGGCCGATATCTTGGAAGCCTTTTGATCTTCTATTGCAGAATTTCACAGTAGAATTATGTGAAACATGACACCCATATTTCAGTTACCTTTGCAGTAATGTATGTCTTTGGTGGAATGACTCATGCTTTCACATCGTCTGCTCATTAGAATTCATGTATTGACCACCGCAATGAGAGGGGCTGTAGTGCACGGCGATCTGGCCGTCTATCTCGGCATGAACATTTCGGATTTAATTCGAGCTCTTACAAATCCGAGCCGTCCATTGTTCGGATTAAAATCTGAGCTGTCCATTGCAGAGAAGAACGGCCAGATCAGCCACACTACACTTGTAATGCAGGTTGCACTACAGCACCCCCAAGTCTCCACCTACATTTAGCAAGTCATTACTCAAGTCACGTCAAGTCAACCTGAAAAAGAATGTGAAAGAATGAGAAAATCAACTTTCTATTAACTTTTTGTGTATTTGATTATAAAAAAAAAATATTTTGGGACTCACAACTTCATCCCACTGATAAGCACTTTTCTTCAGAATAGATCATGTCAAATGAAAGAAATTTATAGGAAAATAAATTTTATTTTTCTTTACTTGACCTCACCCAAGGGCGGAGCTAGGATTCGGACGGGGTGGCACCGTTAATGAAAATCTACTCACACATCATACAAAAAATATATGAAAAAAAAGGTGTGAAATCGTATAATATGTTGTGGGCTTTACAGTATTTGTATAAAGTATTAGTTTTTTTTATACCTGTAAATATCTAGTCGAACCACATTAGTCTACAAACAAAATTATGTGCTCAAATGGTCATGAAAAAATTTAAGATCTCGTGCAAACAAGTTAGAGAGAGAGAGAGAGAGAGAGAGAGAGAGAGAGAGAGAGAGAGAGAGAGTTAATGAAAAAAAAAAAAAAGGATATAGGGTACAAAAGGTTTCAAACCGGGAACCATACAACAAAAAATATAGGGTACCAAGAATCTATTTGTGCAGATTTCTTCAAGTTTTTATATTTAACTTTTTTATGTGTAGTAATTTATTTATTTATTTTTATTTTTGAAACCGGGGTGGCACGTGTCACCTCCACCACATACTAGATCCGCCTCTAACCTCACTCCACTTCTTTCGAGAATTCATTTTTTTATGCAAACACTCTGGAGAGGAAGACACAGACTGGAAATACTGAACCAATAAGAGCTAGTTGTTGCTTGATTTTCCTTTTCATCAAGAAGCTTGATCTGAGCAGTTGCGCATATCGGATCGAGCTGATGTTTTGCGGTACGTTCTTGATTTTTTTTTTTTAAATTATTGAACGGCTCGGATCAACCGTGCAAGGCCCGGAGTGGGCCCCACATGGCGTTCAGTGGCCGTATACTTTCTGGGTTTTTTTTTTGGAAATGTTAGGTGTGCAAACTCGTACTATAATTTTTATGATTTTAATAACAATCTAATAGAATCCGAAATATATTTTGAAACCTGGGTTGAACAGTCACCTTGATTCATATGTCACTCCATCCGTTTTTGCATGGAATGCTGCTACAGGTACTGCACTTGCTGTACAGCAGCAGTGTACAGACCATTTTTGCTCTCGTCTCAGGTCTTACAAAAATGATCGGAGCCGCTCATTTTGTTCAAAATACTTTGTTTAGAGTCTCTGCAAAAAATCACCTCAATCCGATACCGGAAAGAGTGTTTGTGAATCATCAAACTTTGCTTCAAAATTTAGACTAAACATAAACACGTTGTTTATGTCCATGTTTTGTTTTTGGTCTATTTCCTCCCTCGCAAAATTGCGATGAAATTTGTTCATAGTCAATTTTATATGATTTTCGAGATTTGAAAGAACATCGGATTCCGCTAAAGATAAATTGTTAAAGTTTTTTGTTCTTTTTGGAGAATGAATTAATCTTGAAAAATGTGTTTTGCTTTTTATTTGATTAATGGAATGCAATGATATCGATAGTTATTTTTTTTATTTTACTTATTTGTTGAGTAAAAATAAGAAAGATATTTGAGATTAAAAATTTTTCCGCTAGGACTGGCCTCCAGGAATGGAAATTCTAGATCTGCCACCGATAATGAGAAAAAATCTGAATTAAGATTCGTAATGAGAGGAAGACATATGATCTACTAGAGATTGCCTTTTTCAACAGAGCCTCCGTGCTGCCTCATTTCACTGTTCGTCTCGTCAATGAACGGTCCGAATTTTAAAGAAACTATTCTCGCAAATAGTTTAACTGTTTAAACTATTCGCGAGAATATTTTTTTTTTAAATCCAAACTGTCCAACACACATTTAAATGACTGAGATTGATCCA
This sequence comes from Rhododendron ovatum, assembly GCA_019656835.1. NCBI lineage: Eukaryota > Viridiplantae > Streptophyta > Magnoliopsida > Ericales > Ericaceae > Rhododendron > Rhododendron ovatum. The sequence continues at coordinate 35,437,294 of CM033800.1, read as the reverse complement.
CTCCGCAAACACACACAAATCACGGAGCCTCCGTCAATTAGATTTTCTTGATCTACCATCGTTACAGTCAAATGTCCTCCAATTTCCAAATGGACCGAGACCATACCGGTTGTCAAGTCAGTTCTTTGGCGCCATGTCCAGTCAACTCACCCCCTCCCCTACAACACGCACACCACCAGTCCACCACCGGACCACCACCAATCTACTCTCTCTCTAAAATGCCACCCAAGTTCTCTCTCTTCTCTCCACCATCTTCCTATCCTCCTTCTGCCCTTACTTCCTCAGTTCCTCTCTACTCTCTGCCTCCCTCTCCTGCCTTTATTTAACCAATTGAACCTAATATACCTATATACTCTCTCACATAATTTTAATTATATACTCCTGTTGCCATCATATATCTAAAATACTAAGATTGCTGCATGCAGGATGCAGGTTCTGGATTCTCTGCACCCACAACCCAAAATGAGAAGGTACGCACACACCACTTCTCTCCTGTTACTCCTCTTCTTCACGTTCCATTTGGTAGTGTCTGAAATTCCTTCAAACCAAAGAAACACCATGATCAACCTCTATAATCTCCTCCAAAACAACACGGATGAATCTTTTTCTCCTTGGAATTCAACTAGAGACCCATGTTCATGGAAGGGAGTTATATGCAATGTCCACAACTCCTCCATCACCCAATTCTCTCTCCAATTATTCTCTTTCTCTAACCCTGATTTCCTCCCTTTTCTTTGCCAGATCGATACACTAGAGTCTATCGACCTCTCCAACAATTACTTGAGCTCAATCCCAAGTGGGTTCATGACTGCTTGTGGAAATCTCAGAGGGTTGAGAGATTTGAATTTCAGTAGGAACAGATTGTCTGGTTCTTTAACAAATTTTGATGGGTTTTTGAAATTGGAATCTTTGGACTTGTCTCATAATATTTTGAATGGAACGATTAGTTTACAGATGGACGGGTTGGTTAGTCTGAAAATTTTGAGTCTTGGATACAACCAATTCACTGGTTCTATTCCTACACACTTGGGGAAATCTATGGTTTTGGAAAAACTTGGGCTTTATGGCAATCAATTTGCAGGTAAAATCCCCGAAGAAATCACAAATTATACAAATTTGACTGTGATTGATCTTAGTGTTAATAATCTCTCTGGGTCTATCCCTGATAGATTCAGAGAGCTTCTCAATCTGAAAGTTTTAATTCTATCTTCCAATAGTTTGAGTGGAGGAATCCCACAATTCCTTTCAAGTTTCCAAACACTATCGCGCTTTGCTGCAAACCAGAATTCCTTTTCTGGTGCAATTCCCACTGGGATTACAACTTTTGTCAAGAATCTAGACCTTAGTTATAACCAGTTAAATGGTTCCATTCCTAGTGACCTTTTGTCCTAACCAAATTTGCAGACCGTGGATTTGTCTTATAATTCACTAGGAGGGTCGATACCCAAAAGCATATCATCAAGTTTGGTGAGACTGAGGTTAGGAAACAACCATTTGAACGGGAGAATCCCATCTTCAGCCTTCGGAAGCCTTCAAAAACTGACCTATTTGGAATTGGACAACAATAGTTTGGGAGGTTCAATACCTCCTGAATTGGGTTTCTGTGAGAATTTAGCACTGTTGAATCTTGCTAAGAATCAGCTCACTGGTGTTTTGCCAGTTGAATTGGGTAATCTCAGCAACCTTCAGGAACTGAAACTTCAAGCGAACAGTTTGGTTGGGGAAATCCCAATTGAAATTACCCAATTGCAATGGTTGAGGAAATTGAATATCAGCTGGAATTCTCTCAACGGTTCGATTCCTTCTTTGATTTCAAGGCTCCAGAATCTTAATAACTTGGATTTGAGAGGAAACAATCTCGGTGGTTCAATACCGGAGTTCGTTGGCAATTTGACTTCTCTCATAGAACTCCAGTTGGGGAGTAACAAATTGGGCGGGAAAATTCCTTTGATGCCGCAGAGTTTGCAGATTGCTCTAAATTTAAGCAGCAATCAATTTGAAGGCCTAATACCAGAAACTCTGTCGCGATTGAATGGATTGGAAGTGCTGGATCTATCCAACAACAGCTTTACCGGCCAAATTCCAGACTCTTTTGTAACAATGGAAAGCTTGACACAATTTGTGCTTTCCAATAATCGGCTCTCTGGATTGATGCCGCGTTTCCGTTCATATGTTTCAGTTGAGACAACCGGAAACACAGGTCTTAAAAAGCTCAAAAACCCGAGCCCAACACAAAAGAACAAGTACAAGACTAACGCTCTTGGCCTTCTTGTTGCAGTAACTGTTGGTGGTAGCGCTTTTGCTATTTTTATAGGAGCAATCGTGTTTGTATCGATTTCCCGTCGGCTTAGGAAGAAAAATGATGAGCAGATCCAATCGGAGGAACACTTTTCTCGTCCTCAGGTTTTTACGGGAAATTTTTTTACCACAATTGACGTTCACAGATCCAACATTGATTGTAAGTACGGAATTGTTTTCTGTATATTGATATGTATATGTATATGTATGCACGTATAATGTGCATGTGTAATTGTGTATTTGTATGGATTCGTATCTATTTATATTTATTTTGTGAATGTACATCTCTCTTTCGTAGTGCGATCAATACGTATGTATACACACAGTCGATAGATAATGTGTGTAAAATCACAATTAGACAATCGATAATGTGTGGAAAATCAGAACTAAACAATTTGTCTGAAATGTAGGTTATACTATGGACCCGCGTATGAACGTCCCGGGTCCCACTGACAGGTCATTACTGGTTTTACAACGACAGCACCGCTCCCAGGTGGTTTGGGATGCTGATGTGAGTTACCACGTTTATGTTTTGATGATGTCTAACTTGTAATTTTTCTTTTATTTTCTTTGTTTTTTACTGTAATAGTAGTCAATTTAAACCTCAAATACCAATATTTTTCAGGGCAAGCTTCCAAATGATTGTGCCACGCTTACAGCTCGTCGGAACAAGGCTACTTTACGTTCCTTGGGGCGACCGTCAGATGCCGTTGTTGAGTTGATACGACGGGCTGGTTTAGGGGGGCTTTTGGAGTTGCCTGTCATGTCTTTGGACATGAGTTTGGTCACAGCACTTGTGGAGCGCTGGCGTCCGGAGACACACACTTTCCACTTGCGCTCCGGCGAGGCCACACTCACGCTACAGGACGTGGAGGTGTTGTTTGGTCTGCCGGTTGATGGAAGACCGGTGACAGGGAGGTCAGACTTGGACTGGGCGGAGTGGTGCGAGCGTCTTTTGGGGAGTGCTCCTCCAACCGCACAAAGGAGTAGGGGGAAGGTTAGTATTCAATGGTTACGTCAGAACTTCACCGGACAAGTCGCGATCGGAGATTCGGCAATAGTTGTTGCGCAACAAGCGCGCGGTTACTTGCTCCAGCTGCTCGGTGGCACTATTTTCGCGGATCGCTCGGGGGCGCACATGAACCTGATGTACCTGCCGTTGCTAGAGGACTTTGCTATTGCCGGGCAGTATAGTTGGGGCAGTGCTGCACTTGCCGTGCTCTACAATAACCTCTGCCATGCTTCTACTGCTGGTTCAAAAAATGTAGGCGGAGCCTTCATCCTATTGCAGGTTTGGGCTTGGGAGCGGTTTCCCAACCTTGCTGCAGGACGGGCAAGTAGGCGTATCCCTCTCCATGGTTCTCCACTTATTGGATGGTATTTTAATTTTATAACTAGTTGAATTTAAATTTTTGTACCATGTAACTTTCTTTTCCATATGATTAGTAATTCGTACTTCAACTTGTACAATGTGTAGGTGGGCCGATGACTTTCACTCACCCAACCTGCCGACTCACGACGTCGCCTATTATAGGCACACCTTCGACTTGCAGAGACCAGACGAGGTGTGCATCGATGATCCTTCATAATTTCCTCTTTCATATATATTTCTTCTATTTTGTAATGCTTTGGGCTATAAGTGGAATTCGTTTATTCATAGGTGGTTTGGATGCCGTACACTGAGGAGGTGCTTCAGGCTCTGCCCCCTTACTGTTGTGTAGGCAAGGATATTTGGCGAGCTAGGGTTCCGCTCATTTGTTTTGCTACCGTGGAGTTACACCAGCCAGAGCGAGTCCAACGCCAGTTTGGGTTCCGACAGGGAGTCCCCCACGAGTCTCGGTCTCGACACCTGCCACACGGCCAGACTTTACGAGGTGGGCAAAAGGACTGGGCCGTCGTCCATGCAGAAGCCATAGTTGTCTGGGGTCATAGGCTGCAAGAAGTTCTCCCCCCCGGCCCTTATGACGAGGCTGTGTACCCCCCAAACGACCCTTACTTAGTTTGGTATGGTTCGATAACCAGGCGTTTTGTTAGTCGCCTCGGTGCTGCTACAGATGCAGCTGTAAGGATATTTTACGTGCATTTCCTTCTTTGTGTGTTTTCTTTCTTTGTATGTTTCCTTAACTTTGTGAAATTGACATTGTTTTTTAATTTTGTAGATTCGTTGTTTTGAGTGTCTCACTGCGCCTGAGTTCCCCAACGTGGTCCAGACCATTGGGCAGCAAGGACTAGAGTTCTTGGCGATCCAAGAGAAGTTCTTGCGTAAGACCACCCTAGAGCGACAAGTGCTGCGACAGCAGCCAGTTGGCCAGGGCGAAGACGAGGGGCAGAGAGAGCCCCCTTTTGTGCCAGATGGTGAGGGCCCCTCAATGCAAGGAACATGAGTCAGGTCAATACAAGGACGACGTGCTACACGACTGCCATTTTGGGGCGGTCGTAGAGGACCCCCCAAAGCAAACCGTGTCACTAACTATTGCGGCACCACTAGTGCCACCAGCGCCAATTTCCACATCTTTTGCATCACTTATAGGGACTGCCGAGTCAAGATGAGTCCTCTCTACGACTCTCTTGGCACGAATCCAGCAAGCAATACTTGTTTCTCATCCTTTCCCAGTTCGAATCACAATCACAGTCGCCGGTAATGCAGATTGGGTCCATTTCCCTACGCTTGGGTCCACATCCCTATGGTGGTCGTAGGCCTTGGCGAGAGTAGCTTTGGTGACAGACTGGAGGAGGAGACAAGGAGGGTTGGGTCACCTCGCGGGGATGACATGGGATCGCTTGGAGAGAAGCTGGCCACGCAGATGGCAGAGCACCTACTTGGGTTACATGCCAACCCCCCGCTCAAGGTTAAGGGGGAGGTGAATGCAGAGGCGGAGGTTGAGGTGTATGTGCAAGAGAAGGTAGTGGAGGGAGACGTTACGCAGGCTAACATGGCCGTCAGTCCTGCGACCCCAATTAGTGAGCAGCGTGTACAGCCTATATGTACTTCATGGCACCACACACGGGTTAGAGAAACACTGGCCAGGTGGAAGGGGTAAGGGGCTTAGAGACTAGTGTGGGAGATGGGGACGACATTGTATACTGTTCATGTTTTATATTTTGTTGAATGTGTATTCAATATGTGACATGGACTGGATTTCATATTCTTTTTTACTACATGCTTTCTTTATAATGGTTCTTAGGCATTGAGTACATATTCTTTTCTATGTTAGGCGTTCAACCTTTATAAAATTGGTCACGGTGCCCACAAAAGACGCAACACCTCAGTCGACACCAATCCGATGTGCTCGGCTTCGAGACTGTTGGGGCGGCTGTCATTCTGATGTCTGATCTTTAAAATGGCATGGGCATCGCGACCAAGCACATCAGTTTCTGTTTTGTGCACAATTTTACGACCTTGCAATTGTCAACCTTAAATCTCACGTCTCGCACCGATCTTCCACTCCAGCAAGCCACAAAAGACTTGATCCATTCAGGTTGGTTTCTCTCTCTCTCTCTTTCCCTCTCTAATAACCCTTTTTTCTTCTGCAACTAGTGCAATCTTGTTCAAATTTGTATTCCTGCACTAGAAATGTTTGATGTATTGCCCCTGTAAGTTTTAAATGCAATTTGGTCACTATTGGTCATTTTCTTTCTTCTGTTTCGGTCCTATTCCTTTTTGTCACCTCCAAGAGTTCTTGATCGTTTGGTGTTTGTAAGTCTTCTTCTAATTTATGTGTTCCTTTAAACGAATTACTTGAGTGATTGAATTCACAGATTTTACAAGGAAAATATGTGTTTGAACCTCCCCTCTCCCTCATCCATTTTCTATCAACAGAGTTATACTTGTCTATTATTCTTGTTTCCATTGGCAAGCTATTTTCGTTATTGTTATGGCCTTTTATTTCGTTGAGTATTCAGACACACAACCATAAATTCAAGTAAGACCGTTTGAACTCCAGTTCACCACAATTTTATTTCTATCCATTACCCATCTCAAATCCCTTTTCGGTATAAAAAATGCTCAGTAAACTAGGATGATTGATCCCACCTTTGCCAAACCCTCTCCACACCTGAAAAGTTTGCTATAATTTTCTATAACCATCTTCCAATCATTCCCATGAGGCGAATTTCTGCCTCATACAGCTCGGGCCAAAAAGGGGGAAGTTTAGGATAACAAGAAAGATTAATAAATCTCGCCATCTCCCACTCTTTACAGTCCCTTTCTACACACCCCCCCCCCCCCCCCCCCCAACGTTGAACATGTTACTTTCTTCCAAAAGTTTTTTGTCTTTCTTCTGCATCCAGGGACTTAGAAAGAAGGGCATCTTTCCTTGTGCGTAGTTACCTTATGGCTCCGCTTGACAGAAAATAACGGGCAGATTAGGCCGAGTAGATTTGGCTACAATTACCGTTGGATAAATATCTCATCTGACAACAAGCCAACTTCTTTTGAATTTTTCAGCTAGCGGTTGGCCAAGTCTTCCATAATCTCGGATTCAAACCCAAGGCAACCCAAACTATTCAATAGTTATGGTGACCTGATTTCCCTCTGTCATGCTCATTTGCATTCTTAAATATTTTCCATCATGAGGGAAAACATATGTTCCCCGCTACGAACCCTTAGTTATTTGACTGCCCGGTTCCCACCCATTTGATACTTCATTTACTGAGCACTTCTATGTTTAGATCATTTCACGTCAAAACTAAAGGAGCCTACAGCACAATTAAAAATTAAAATAATATAGGTGATTTTTTGTATTCTCAATATGGTGATAATAGAAGAATATAAATAGGGACAAAATGAGTAGCCTAACAGATTTTGTAGGTCATTTTATGTTGTCAGAAAGTAGTTGACCACACCTAGACATCAAGGGAACTTTTTGTGACAAAACATATGGGAGAGAGAACGGATTTGTATTACTGAATATTGAGAGTAAATGATTCCAATGCTAACACAAACTTAAATAGAGAAAAGCCTAGAAATCTATACCTAAAATGGAAGATTACAAAGAGATATGATTACGATATTATCACGATACGATTCTATGCCTAAAATACAAGATACGACGAGATCACGATGCATAATACTTTCACACCCTCCCTCAAACTCATGATGAGAGCCCTGAGAGCATCGTGAGTTTGCCAAGGAAGTTACAAAACCGAGTGCCAAAACCTGCAAAACTGAGATTGTGCAGCTTTAAAGGAAGCAGACAGAACAGAACGAAGAAATCCAGATTTCTGAAGTCACGAGCAAACTTCATTGCCAAATTCAGATAGGTCGCGACAACTCAGAGGTCCTAACAATAGATTGAGATACAGAGTCAGACGCTTGATACACATCAAGCCAGATGCTCAACCTCAATTGAGCAAGCAGCCCCGGAAGCACATGCAAAAGGCAGACAGAATACAGGTCCTCAAACAAAAGGTAGAAATATAGGTCGTCGGACGGACAGATAATTCAGAAAGAAGAACAGATTAGGATAGCAGACAGAAGAACAGATGTAGACACACAGAAGAGCCGGATACAGAGGAGAGAGCTAGAATAGATACTGAAAGGGTAATCAAACAAACCAGAACAGAGGAGGGAGCCAAAAGAGAGCCATAACAAAGCCAAAAAATCAGATGTAGAGAAACAAAGTAAGAGTCAGAGGAAGGGAGACAGAGATGCAACCAAAGTGAGTTACGAACACCCCCATGGTTTACCGATGGCCAAAAAGAGCAGAGAAACTGAGCACAGGAGGCTGATGTAGCTCCTGCGAGGGTCGCCGGAGGCTGAAAGAGCGTGGCGAGTGCTGATGGAGGTCGAAGAAGGCTGTTTTTAGAGGTTTCGAGCACCTATGCAGCAGATCTGAGGATTTCGAGCTCCGACGAGGGTTGTCGGAGCTGTTACAGAGGTCCGAAAGCTGTTGGAGCAGAAATAAAGGTCTGTGGAGGGCTGGCGGAGGTGCGTTGGAGGTCAGGAGGACTTGCCGAAAGTGCAACAGTGGTTGCCGGAGGTGCTACAGTCCAACAACGTCAGAATAGAGCTGTTGGTGTCGGGCAACGTCAGAAACAGAGGCAAAACAGATTGATGCAGAGACTGAAATGCTTTCAACAGTTGTAGAATAAGAAGGATTGTAACAAAACAGATAAGTGTCCGGCGGACGGCGGCGAGGCATAAGCCGCCTGCCGGAAAGCAAATATCCCATAGGCCTAGATCTTAGGCTCTGATACCATGTGACAAAACATATGGGAGAGAGAACGGATTTGTATAACTGAATATTGAGAGTAAATGATTCCAATGCTAACACAAACTTAAATAGAGAAAAGCCTAGAAATCTATACCTAAAATGGAAGATTACAAAGAGATATGATTACGATATTATCACGATACGATTCTATGCCTAAAATACAAGATACGACGAGATCACGATGCATAATACTTTCACACTTTTACCCTACAGTTGAGAAACCTTATACCACTTGATATCTAAAGCTTGTGTTCGGGGTCACAATTTGGCACCATTTATAAAATCCCACCTTCCTTGTGGTTTAATTTGCATTCTCCAATATTTCAAGAGATTTTGATGCCAGGGTTGGTTTTGAAAGAACCCTACGGTATCCTTTTAGCTTCAGTGATGATATTTGGTGAGGCTCCATAGCTTAAACAACACTTAGGAATTAAAGTAGTGATCGTTACACACATTGTTAAAAAATTGTAAAAGAAGCTTGTCCAGTTAGTGCACCGTGCTTTTCTTCCATTCTTTATCCCTGGGAAAGCTTTTTCCATCTATTTTTATTGCTTAGCTGGTATCGAATATAAAGCTATCACCTTTAGTGTCAATGAAGACCTGCTATATACTCTCGCTACAGGAGAACTGCGCACTAACTAGAAAGGGGATGGACTACTTACTAGAAAGCCATGTCAAACGTGTTTTGGGTTTTGCAAAGATGTTTTGAATGACCTTCATGACGAGTTTAGTGCTGAAGAGGACCAACTCATAGCTTGTAAGCTAAAGGGTCAATTCGTTAGATGTTTTTACCCATATGTATAGTTGAAAAATCATGCATGAAGTTATATAATTTCAACAGTTTCTCCAAAACAAAACATTTTTCATTTTGGTATAGAAGGCAACAATGCCAATTTCTCAATTGCAGGTTGTTTGCAGTCATTAACGTAAGAGACCATTTTAATGTAGGAGGCGGCCTTTTGGATGATGTTTTTCTATATTAATTTGTTTAGAAATCAAAGATCAATTCATGATGCATTTTATTGTGCTTAAGAGGTGATCGTTGATTATCAATAGAGACCAACATCATACCTCACCAATTATTTACTGAGTTGTTTATTTTCAATGGGGAAAACACATAGTTATAAAGGAGAATCTTTGTCACGTGTTACGAGCCCCGTTACATATTCACAAGTATATAACAAGTCCAAGAATTAAGTATTCAATTATCTTTTTTTCTTTTGGAGTGAATAAGCTCCTAACTTTCCAGTTTGGAATGTAGAGAGGAGACAAGTTAGTTGAGTCAATAATCTTGCAAACAGGAGTGAACATGGTATGACCATTGAGCTAAGTACCAATCTAGGCTCTATCAAAATCTCTCAAGCTAGGGCTACCACTTCCGGCCATACTACCCCCAAGCAAAAGACTCATGCCAGGATACACCGATACATTGTTCAATCTATCCAAGAAAAATAGAACTCTTAAAGATAAAATGATCCCGACCCTCTCACAAAGCCATTATTGGTTTGTCTTTAAGGAGGCTTTAATCATATTTATCTGTGTCTCACATATAGGGTCTAATTGTCCATAAACTAGAGCCCATGTACCCATCCTATAAAGTCCTACAATATAAACCTGTTGAGATTTGGCTTCATTCTCATTTGTCAAAGACTAGCAGTCTTTCTTGACAATGGAAAGATCTGCACATTTGCAGAAGATTTGGCTTGGGTTGCAATTGATTCTCACATGTGGGTGATTGGCAGCCTTTGAAGACTTCTCAAGCCATGCCCAGATATGGAAAAATCCCAGGCGTGGATTTGGAAGTAAATGAGCTATGAGCATGGCACTTAAACAGTGCCTTGGGTTTTTGCCTATAAATTGATCCTCAGCCGTAGCATTTGTATCAGTGGGAAAATCAGAAGAATCTGAGAGCAAGAGTTCTGTATTCTATTTATATAAGTCTGTGAGAGTGTGAGTAGAGTGATTTGTAATCCTCCTCCTCCTAAATATAATCCTGCTGCCCCCCGTGGACGTACCCGATTTTGGGGAACCATGTAAATCTTTGTCTCTGTGTTTGTGTGTGTGTGTTTGTGTTCTGGTTCGATCATTTGTTTCCGCAACAAAACCATGTGCAGTGCACATGCCCAAGCACTAGTAAATACAAAAGCTCGTTGAATGCTATGGTAAAATGTATCATGTATTTGCATACTCTCTTCTTCGGTAAAAACAATAGCACTCCATGAACTCTCTCTATGGCATACTTTCTTCTATGGTAAAATGTATCATGTATTTATATATTTGTTTTCATTATCTAGTACACTTCAAAGTGACTTGGAAGAATGACCACTACGTTTTCTTATTTGAATGATGGTGCATTCTGATTAAGAGACAAACTTTGAGCTGACAATATCGATGGAAACAGTTTATCTTATAGAATCTTTAGAAAAAAAGAAAGAAATATCTAGATTAAGTTATTTTTTATCGGAGGTCAATAGGTATGTAAACAAGTTGCATTATTTCGTAGGCGTGTTGTGAATGACAGTTTTGATGTATCACCACTCAATGAACTCTCTTGACGGCATGCAGACTGCGAAATTGTGTAAAAATATTGAAGGGGGTGGACATAGGTAGGGGCGGAGCCAAGAATTTCTCACGGTGAGCTTTTGAAAGCATAAAGTAAATTTTAAGGGTGTGGTGCAAAGTTTTTGGGGGAGAGGGAGTTTCCTACAAGATATATAGGACCCCACTACACATTATTGAAAGAGAAAGACTTTGAAACTTGAAAAGTCTAAGGTCGTTTGATGACAATTACATTAGAAGGGTACAAGGGAAATTCATACCGTGACGATTACTCCAGAGAGGAAAACTTTTGGGGAAGAGGGGCTTTACATATAGTCCACTAATTGCTTGACTCACTGTGCTTTGGTAAAGAATCAGTGGCCGATATTGTTGAAGCGTGTTGGTCTTTAATTGCAGAGTTTTTTACGCTAAATTTTTTTTTTTTTTAGAGTAATGTTTGCGTTAGTGAATGAATAGTCATGCAGAATTCACTGATAATGGTTACACATTATATGTTTTCTAGAACGACCGCTGAATTTTCCAGGGATCAATTTTTTCTGTTTTTTGGACGATCTGGATTTTAAAAGAACTCTTTCAGAGAAGAGTTAAGAAGAGTTTAACTCTTTCCTGGAAGAGTTTTTTTTTAAATCCGGATTCCAGACCATTAATTGATGGCCGAGTTGGACGGGTCAGATTGTGCGGCTCCGCAAATGACTTATTCACGGAGGAGCCGTGAATAAGTATCTCTCTCTTCTTCTTTTTTGTTGGCATTCAGGGATCAAATTGTTGGGATTGTAGACTGCTGAATTTCCAGCCAAACTTGGAAGTTGGATTAACAGAATCACCGATATGACCCAGACTACTATGCAAGTCATTAGTCTCTCTCTCTCTCTCTCTCTCTCTCTCTCTCTCTCTCTCTCTCTCACACACACACACACACACACACACACATCTGTGCCTGAGCAAGTCATCCCTCGAGTCAATGATTGCAACATGTAGGAAGTGAAGAAAGGTTCGTAATACTTACAGCCCTATACATACTCAGAGAAGACTAAAGACTAGAAAAGTGAGAGAGACTCTGGCTTGCTTGACTCCTAGTGCCGGGGTCAGCAAGTCGAACCAAAAACTATTTTAAAAAAACCTCTTGAGCATTGTTCTTTGTATCCAATGCTCAATATTTTTGCTGATAAAAAAAACACATACATTAAAATATGTGGAATAATACCATACTCTCTTCTATTTATTCTGTTATGCTCCTAGCGATAAGCATGGCAGCTTGTATTAGCATATTTTTAGTTCCATCATTTGCAGAATCATCGTCGTCTTTGTTTTCATCTTCAATAGAGGCAAAAGCCCTGCTGGATAGTGGTTGGTGGGGAAACTTTTCTTTAAAAAATCATTGCTACTTGAAAGGCATCACTTGCAATGGAGCAGGAAGTGTCATTCGGATGGATGCTTATTTCTGTTCTCCCCATGGAAAGCTAGCAAAAATGAATTGGTCTTCGTTGCTGAATCTCGAATATCTTGATCTTAGTAAATCTCTCTTAATTGGGGAGATTCCGACTGAAATTGCTTCTCTCTCAAAGCTCATGCACCTTGACCTTTCTTTCAACTATGATCTTCAAGGTGTTCTACCTCCCACCCTGGGAAACCTCACACAACTAGTCCACCTTGACTTATCAGCGACGAATATCAGAGGTCCCATACCTTCATCTATTGGGAATTTGCGTGCTCTTATCTATTTGTCATTTCATTCAAATCAACTCAATGGTCCAATTCCTCAAGCAATAGGGAATTTGACACGTTTGACTTACTTGAACCTCTCGCTAAATTTGTTTTTTGGTCCTATACCGAGACAACTAGAAAGACTCTGTAATTTGGAGTATTTTGGGTTGGGAAGAAATCACTTGATTGGAACCATACCCAACGGACTTGCGTATTTGCCACAATTGAAGTTCTTAGATCTCTCGCACAATAATCTCTCTGGGAAAATCCCGGATTGTCTTTGTTTGGTAACAACTCTCAACTTGTCATTCAATCATCTTGAGTTTCAAATTTCAAATGGGTGTCCCTATGGGGTTTGCAATAAAGCTAAATATTCCTCCTCTTGTTTTAACTCCACTGTTAATACATCCATTGATTCCCCCTACTGTTTTTCCTGCATGGTGGCCAATAAAGGAAAGAGAAAAACAAAACTTGCTCTTTGCATTTCTCTCCCTGTCATTGTCTTCCTTGCTTTACTAGTCATTGTATCGTTTTGTTTCCGTAAGACCAAAAAAAACCAATGTGAAGCAAAATCAACGAAACATGGGGATGTTTTCTCCATATGGAATTATGATGGACGTATTGCATATGAAGACATAATCAAAGCAACAAATGACTTCGACTTGCGGTATTGCATCGGAAAAGGAGGATATGGCAGCGTCTACAGAGCTCAGTTGCCAAGCGGCAAAGTAGTTGCCTTGAAGAAACTTCATCGGTTGGAAGCAGAGGACCCTGCTTTCGACTATTGTTTCAAGAATGAGGTGCAAATGTTGACTACAGTACGACACAAAAACATCGTAAAGCTTTACGGATTTTGTTTGCACAATAGATGCATGTTCTTGGTGTACGAGTACATGGAAAAGGGAAGCTTATTTTGTGCCCTAAGATCCGATGTCCAAGCATCTGAAATTGGATGGACTCAAAGGGTGAATATCATTGAAGCAATGGCACATGCTTTATCCTACTTGCATCATGATTGCACCCTGCCTATTGTTCATCGTGACATATCGAGCAAGAACATTCTATTGAACTCTCAACTGCAAGCTTTTGTTGCCGACTTCGGAACTGCTAGACTGCTGCATCTCAATTCATCCAACCAAACTGTTATTGCAGGCACTTATGGATATATTGCACCAGGTATGAGTACTGCCTTTGTTTTATCTAGAGAGGGTCTATGGTTGTTTTTTAAATCCATCTTTGTGTATGTGCAGAACTTGCCTATACCATGGTTGTGACTGAAAAATGCGATGTTTATAGTTTTGGAGTTGTGGCACTAGAAACAATCATGGGAAGGCATCCGGGAGACCTCCTATCATCCTTTATGTCACCTCCTAGTGAAAACATGATGATAGTCGATGTCTTAGATCCTCGCCTTCCACTTCCTACAAATCCAATAGTTGCTGGGAACATTGTTCTAGTTGCTACAATGGCATTCGCATGCTTACGCCCTCAGCCTAGGTCTCGACCGACGATGCTTCGACTATCTCAAGAGTTCCTTTCTCGTAGGAAGGCTCTTGCTGCACCCCTGCGTACAGTTTCACTATTGCAGCTATGGAATCGGAAAATGGACTTTGTCCAACCATCGAATGCAGTGACCAGTGCCCAAGTTTGAAAGAGTATCGCATCCTTTCAGTCCTTTGATAATTTGATTTATGACCATTAATATGTGTGTATCTTATTTTTATGCGCCAACGAATAAAAAAACACTTTCAGTTTTTATTATGTAAGGAGCTTAAAGTAAAATCAGTAAAGCACATGCATGAGTTCAAATATATATGGGCCTGCAGGTTGGTTCGGTGACCACAGTCAGAAGCTTATAGAGATATTGATCATCCTAGCTTGATATGCCATATATCTCACCCCTAGCCCAATGTAGATTAAATCATGTAAGATTTGAGTTGGCCACGAGGTAGGAGGAGTTGCAGGTTAGCGGGAGCAGTAGGATGTTTTATATTTCGTTAATTGATCGTGTGATGGTTATGGTAGAAACGAGATTTTAACAATTAGAGTTCTATGGTAATGACGACCGTGCTGAGAGCAAATTTGATGATGACTGTGGTAGGATGTTGTATGAGTATGATGTTGATCATTTCCCTTTGCAAGCATCTCATTTGTGCTCGGACTCGGTCATTAGGATCATTAGAACACTTAAGTTAGCTTTTGATTCTCTCCCGGTGACATTTTATTTTGAAATGTTTAACTGTTGATGATAAGAAAATCATAACGGGTTTTTAGTAGGTTGGTGCGCTTTCTCTTTTTCTCTGTAAATCATTTCTTTCCGTAGGTTTTTCATATCTTTATGTTTTTTTGGCTTGAGTGGCACTTGGCACTGTGTCGTAATAGTTGATATGGGTATGGATGTTTCAGAGATTTTTAAATACTCTATGAAAACCGGGTACAGAGGACCTATTGCCAGTCGTGCCACATGCTTTGAAGATTGAGAATCCACATTCGTGCCTAAAAGAATATCACACTTTACAACAGAATAACCATCGTCTTCGATTCTATAACAAGGCATTCAATTCATCTTACCCTGTATCCCAATACTTGTTAACAACTCCTCTCACTTCTACGTTTTATTTATTATTATTGGGTTGTCTTCAATCCGTTGGGGTTGTTACAGCAGTTGAAATACAAGAAGATAATTCCTTTAACACACCCCCGCAAACTAATGCTGGAAGAGTTGATAGCATTAGTTTGGCCTTGAGAAACTGAAATCTGTCAATAGTCAGAGGCTTGGTAAGAATGTCTGCTACATGATACTGAGAAGGAACATATTTGATAACCAACTGATGATGAAGAACTTCCTACGGAACAAAACGTTGATGGCATTTTTGTAATAAATTTGAAGCAGCATGGGTACATTCTTAAAAGTAGGAGAATACGCATCAGCCATTAGATCAATTCAATCCTAGTCATTGCAACTTATCTTTTGGGGGCTCTACACCGTATGCTCTGTTTTATATTATAGATGGCATTTTTGTAATAAATTTGAAAGAGCCTAGGTACATTCTTAAAAGTAGAAAAATATACATCAGCCATTGGATCAATCCAATCCTAGCCACTGCAACAACTCATCTTTTAGGGGTCCTACACCCTTCTGTTTTAGATTATAGATAGGACCACAGTCCACGCTACCCATTATTAATTAGAAGAGAGAGACTTTGAAATTTGAAAAGTCTTGGGTCATTTGGTTACAATTGCATAGCTGGGTAGAATGAAAATTTGTACCACTTGCTTCAGAGGAAAGAACCAATAATCCCGGCATTTTTTGTTTTTTGTTTATACAATTACAATTGCATAGCTGGGTAGACTCCCTGTTCTTTGGTAAAGAATCAGTGGCCAATATGATGGAAGCCCTTCGAAATTTTATTGGAGTTTTATGTTAAAATTTTGTGAAACATGACACCAATGCGTTTAGGGAATGAATAGTTACGCACAATTCACTGAAATTGCTTACACCCATGTGTGTGATTATTTTTCAGTTGTATATGCTTTGTGGTAGGTGCCTGCCCCGTTCCAGAAACCTTCTTAAAAAATAAACAGCTTATTTCACATTTTTAAATTCAAAAATAATGCAAATAAAAAATAAATTTTCAAATTTTTTTACACAGTATTAAAGATCTCAATGAGATCTATCAAACAAGATCCATAGTGCTAGAAAAATTATTTGCGTAAGCACATAATTTTTGAGCTTGAAATTGTCTTCTTAAAAAATAAGTACTTATTTATCGTTCTGAAACAGGCCTGAGTGATTGTTGATTTTTTCCTTTTTTCTTTTTTGATTTTCAAAAACTACTTACAAGACATTACCATTGGATTGGGAAATCTTGTAATGCAAGGTCCTGTAGGGCGCACACGGACCATCGATCTTGATAATAAATAGTTGAGATAAGATTTTTAATTATGACCAGTAAAACTCATTTATTACCGGTCATAATTGATTTTTAATGTGAACCGTTGATTGATAAGATCGAAGGTTGTGTGCCGCCCTACAAGTGCACTACACGAGGTGCACTACAGCACCCTCAGGTCCCTTTTTGTTGTTCCAAATTGTTTGTCCATTTTACAAAATCAAGGTACAAATTTCTTTGAGTTTCCTCTTCGACCCTTCTTTCAAAAATAAAGAGGACGGGTCCAATTTGAATAGGACGTTTATAGAAAAGTTTGAAATTTAGAAGTGCAATTATTATATTTCCTTATTAAGTTAGATTTTTCAAAAATGGACAAAAAAAATTATGACAGAAGCCAAAAGTCAAGAGCGAAGAGCCAGGTCAGGTACTCCATCCGGCGCTGATTGAGTCCAGTCACGCACACCACCACCCATCTTCCTATCCCCCTTGACCACTTCTTTCCCCAGTCCCTCTTGGGTGCGGAACACGGATCGTCGATCTCATCAATTAACGGTTGCAATGTGTTTTTAAAATTTTAATAAATATCTTTTACCTGTAGTAGATTTTTTAATTTGGACGTTGATTAATAAGATCAAAGATTGTGTGTCATCCTACAAGCACACCACAATGGTACACTACAACATCTCCGGATAGTTTTTCTTTGGTCACATGCTAGAAGAAATTACATTTAACCACAACCCAACCCATTATCACAAAGTATCCGCATTCTGTTCATAGGACCAATTGCTCGTGGTAATACTATTACACTTTCTCTTGTAATTTTATAGTAATTTGGTTGCCATCATGTAAAATACAAAGATTGCTTCAAGTTCAGGAGTCTCTCTGCATCCACAACTTAACCCAAAAATGAGAAGGTATGTGCACTTCACTTCTCTCTTGTCACTCCTCTTCTTCTTGTTCCATTTGGTAGCCTCTGAAATTCCTTCAATCCAGAGAAACACCATGATCAACCTCTATAATCTCCTCCAAAACAACACGGGTCAATCTCCTTTTCCTTGGAATTCAACTAGAGACCCGTGCTCATGGAAGGGAGTTACATGCAATTCCGAGAACTCCTCCATCACCCAATTCTTTCTCCAATTCTTCTCCCTCTCTAACCCTAATTTCCTCCCTGTTCTTTGCCAGATCGATACACTAGAGTCTATCGACCTCTCCAACAATCGGTTGAACTCAATCCAAAGTGGGTTCATGACTGGTTGCGGGAATCTTAGCGGTTAAGAGGAATGAAATTCAGTAGTAACAGTTTGTCTTAGCCAATATTTCCTAATCTGATCTCTTAATAATTATCTTTTGGATTAGTTTGTTGTGTTGTTGTAGTCTATCTTGTAGTGTAGTTTATCTTTATCTTTTTTTCCCTATCTTTTCTCATTCGGTTAAGTTGATTGTAATCTTATCCGTCCAAGTATGGATCTCCTGGTGTATATCTATTGCTTCAATGAATATCATAAAGTAAGTTTTGGTTTTACTATCTTTTGACTCTCATTTATTATGGTATCAAAGCCAAACTAAATTATCCATCTTCATTTCTTTCTTATGGAAGAAAAAACATCATCTCCGTCAAAGTCAATTAATGACTTTGATGATCCATACCTTATTCATCACTCTGATAGCCCTACCTCCGTTCTTGTTTCATCTTACTCAAGAAAACATGTCTGTGTCGCAGTATTTTACTAGGCTTAAAACTCTTTGGGATGAGCAATCTTCCTATATTGCACTTCCAGCTTGTACTTGTGGAGCCATCAAAGCAGCATCAGATGTATATCATCAAGATCGGGTCCTACAATTTTTGCAAGGTTTGGATAGCTCTTATTCGAACTTGCGGAGTCAATTACTGCTTCACGAGCCATTGCCGTCCATTCAGAAGATTTATTCTCTTCTTCTGCAAGAAGAAAAGCAACGTGAATTACATCATGCTCCAGCCATGGTTCCTGCAGCAGCAGTTCTTATCGTTGCTAATAGGAGTAACAGTGCACCAAAAGGTCCGAACGATTTGCAATATCGGTCTCGCAGACCTCATTGCAACTATTGTGATCAGGATGGACACATAGAAGCGAAGTGTTATAAGAAGCATGGTTACCCTCTTAATGCAAAGAAGAAAGGTTCGCAAACTCGTGCGATTGGTTCGTTTGTGCCTGCTAATGAATCTTCTGGCGGGTCTTCGAGTCAAATTCATAGGAATAACACTTTTGCTGCCACAATTGAGCATGTTGCTGCCACACCCCTAGATACTAATTACATGCAACCTTCTGCTCCAATCACTCAAGCCCAGTATCAACAAATTCTTGCCATACTTTCTTCAGGTACTTCAACCTCCACGGCAAATCTTGCAGGTAAAGCTCTTTCGTGTGTCACTTCTCATTCCTGGATTATCGATACAGGAGCTACAAATCACATGTGCTCCGATCTTACATTTTTTTCTTCATATTCCCCATGCACTATATCTCCACATGTTCAATTACCTGATGGAACACAAGTGGTTGTCACTCACATTGGTACAGTCCAATTCACATCTGAATTTTCCCTTACTGATGTGTTCTTTGTTCCATCATTTCGGTATAATCTTATCTCTGTGAGTCAGCTTGCAAGTTCTCTCCAGTACTTCGTAACTTTCTTTCCTGATCATTGTGTATTTCAGGACCAGTCAACGAAGAAGAAGATTGGAATGGGCAGGATGCATGATGGACTTTACCTCCTTCAACCTCCTCAAGCCTTTATGGTCTCTTCCACCTTGTCTTTTGATCTTTGGCATTGGCGCTTGGGACATCCTTCTCGTGAAAGAATAAAATCTTTAGCAACAGATTTTGATTTCATTTCTTGTTCTAATAAATGCCTTTGTCATATTTGTCCCCTTGCAAAACAAGTTAAGCTTCCCTTTCCTGTTAGTTCAATTCGTACCAGGGCACCTTTTGAATTGATACATTGTGATCTTTGGGGTCATTTTTCTGTTCCATCTTTGTCTGGTGCACATTATTTTCTTACAATTGTGGATGATTTTAGTAGATGTACTTGGGTCTACCTCATGCGACATAAATCTGAAACCAAGTTTCATCTCCAATCCTTTTTTGCCATGGTTTCCACTCAATATCAGTTTCAGGTAAAACAAATACGAAGTGATCAGGGCCAAGAATTTTTCCATCATAATTTGCAACATTTCTTTCGGGAACATGGGATTTTGCACCAGCAAAGTTGTGTTCAAACTCACCAGCAAAATGGAGTTGTCGAACGAAAGCATCGACACCTTGTAGATGTTGCCCGTGCCCTTCGTTTCCAAGCCAATCTACCTCTAACTTTTTGGGGTGAATGTGTCCTCACCGCAGCTTTTTTAATCAACAAAATTCCCACTCCCGTTCTTTGCGGAAAAACCCCACATGAAGTCTTACTTCAAACTAAACCAAATTTTAGAGCGCTTCGTGTTTTTGGTTGTTTATGCTTTGGTATCAATACTGATCCGTCTAAGCATAAATTTGATCCTCGAGCTAAACCTGGAATTTTTGTTGGTTATCCATTTGGGCTTAAAGGTTATCGTATTTACGATCTTGAAACAAAAAAAATCTCCGGGTCTCGTCATGTTGTCTTTCGTGAGACCAAATTTCCATTCCGAGATGTTCTTTCCTAGCCACAAGAAGAAGGACCAGTGTTACCCTTACCCTTGCCTGACTTTCCTTCTTCACAACCATATGTAGGCACTCCTTCCACGTCTACAGTTCCTTCCAACCCAACACCAGAAAATTCTTCACCAATCCCTTCAAGTCCTGCACCATCACGACCTGTCCGGGAACGTCATCCCCCTGCTTATCTTCAAGACTTTCATTGTTCCTCAGTCCATGGATCCTCTCCACATTCAATCTCTTCTTCAAAGACAGGTATGACTTATCCATTGCATCATTTTCTTTCTACCGATAAGTTATCTTCCTCTCATCGGTCTTTCCTTGTTGCTCTTGATTCTACTGTCGAACCTAAATTTTTCTTGGAAGCTGTGAAAATTCCTCATTGGCAGGATGCTATGACAGCAGAAATTACAGCTCTTGAACAGAATAATACGTGGACTCTCACCACCTTACCTCCAGGCAAAAAACCCATTGGTTGTAAATGGGTTTACAAGGTGAAATTCAACTCTGATGGGACGATTGAACGATACAAAGCTCGATCGTCTTGTTGCCAAGGGCTACACTCAAGAAGAAGGTCTTGATTATCATGAGACTTTTGCTCCGGTGGCTAAACTTGTCACTGTTCGATGTCTTCTTGCTGTGGCGGCTATTAAGAATTGGTCTCTCCATCAACTTGATGTTCATAATGCTTTCCTTCATGGTGATTTAGATGAAGATGTTTATATGCACGTTCCATTGGGCTTTCGCAAACAGGGGGAGCATCGATTTTGTAAGCTAAATAAGTCCTTATATCGTTTAAAACAAGCATCTCGAAACTGGTTTTCGAATTTCTCTTCTGCCTTGTATGCTGCCGGTTTTCGTCAATCGAAGGCCGATTATTCTCTTTTTGTCAAAGTCTCTGGCTCCTCGTCAACATTTGTTCTTGTTTATGTGGACGATATACTTGTCACCGGTATCGATCCTATTGCCATAGCTGCTCTCAAAGGATTCTTGGAAACCAGATTTCACATTAAAGACCTTGGCTCCTTAAAATATTTTCTTGGTATTGAAGTTGCCCATTCCAAAAAGGGCCTCTTTCTTTGCCAGCGGAAATACGCTCTTGATATTTTACATGACATGGGGATGCTTGGTTGTCGCCCATCTTCTTTTCCTATGGAGCAGCATTTAAAATTGCGTCCTGATGATGGTGATCCTTTATCCAACCCAAGCTCATATCGTCGTCTCGTGGGTCGGCTTATTTACTTGACCATTACCCGACCCGACATCTTATTTGCAGTCCATGCTCTCAGCCAATTTATGCACGAACCTCGTCAACCCCACATGGATGCTGCTATTCGCCTCCTTCAGTATCTCAAAGGTACTCCGGGACATGGTATTTTATTGTCATCTTCCAGTTCTCTTCATCTATCGGAGTACTGTGATTCGGACTGGGCAAGTTGCCCTACCACTCGCCGTTCTATATCAGGTTATTGTACAATGCTTGGTGATAGTCCCATCTCCTGGAAGACAAAGAAACAGCACACTGTTTCTCGTTCCTTAGCAGAAGCCGAGTATCGCTCAATGGCTCAATTAGCTTGTGAATTTCAATGGTTTCGTTATCTTCTTCACGACCTGGGTATTACTCATTCTCAACCAATGACTATGTTTTGTGATAACCAAGCTGCTATCCACATTGCTTCCAACCCGGTGTTTCATGAGCGAACGAAACACATTGAAATTGACTGTCACTTCTTGCGTGAGAAAATACAGTTGGGTTTACTTCGCACATCCTACGTTCATACTTCTGACCAAATTGCAGATATCTTCACTAAGGCATTAGGCAAAGAACCGTTTCAGAAACTTAATTGCAAGTTGGGCGTTCATTCCATTCAAGCTCCAACTTGAGGGGGAGTCTTAGCCAATATTTCCTAATCTGATCTCTTAATAATTATCTTTTGGATTAGTTTGTTGTGTTGTTGTAGTCTATCTTGTAGTGTAGTTTATCTTTATCTTCTTTTCCTTATCTTTTCTCATTCGGTTAAGTTGATTGTAATCTTATCCATCCAAGTATGGATCTCCTGGTGTATATATATTGCTTCAATGAATATCATAAAGTAAGTTTTGGTTTTACTATCTTTTGACTCTCATTTATTAGTCTAGTTCTTTACCTAATTTTGATGGGTTTTTGAAATTGGAATTTTTGGTATTGCGAATTATTCGAATTTGATTGAGATTGATCTTAGTTATAATAATCTTTCTGGGTCTATCCCTGATAGATTCAAAGAGCTTCCCAATCTGCAAGTTTTAGTTCTATCTCCCAATAGTTTGAGTGGTGAAATCCCACAATTCCTTTCAAGTATCCAAAAATTGTCGCGATTCGCCGCAAATCAGAATTCCTTTTCTGGTGCAATTCCACTTGGGATTACAAAGTTTCTCATAAATCTAGAACTTTATATAATCAGTTAAATAGGTCAATTCCTAGTGACCTTTTGTACCAACCAAATTTGTAGAAAGTGTATTTGTCTTATAATTCACTAGTAGGGTCAGTATCCGAAAACATATCATCAAGTTTGGTGAGACTCAGATTGGGAAACAATCGCTTGAATGGGACAATCCCATCATCATCCTTTGGGAGCCTTCAAAACTTGACCTATTTGGAATTGGTCAACAATAGTTTGGGAGGTCCAATACCCCGTGAATTGGGTTTCTGTAAGAGTTTGGCACTGCTGAATCTTGCTAAGAATAAGCTCACTGGTCTTTTGCCAGTTGAATTGGGTAATCTCACCAAACTTGAGGAACTGAAACTTGAAGCCAACAATTTGGTTGGGGAAATCCCTAGTGAAATTTTGCAATTGTTGAGGAAGTTGAATAGACTCTCTCTGCCCTTCTTGTTGCAGTCATTGGTGCAGGTAGCACTATTGTTATTTCCATAGTAGCCTTCATTGTTTTATGGATTTACAAGAAGGCTACGCAGATCCTATCCGAGGAACACTTTTCTCAGCCTCAGGTCCCTACGGAAAATATTTTGAGCCCAAATGACGTTCACAGATCCAACATCGATGGGTAAGTATGGGAATTTTTTCTACATTATCTCTTTTAGGCGCATGGTTAGTCTTCATTTTATGTTGCTATTTCTGCATTAATTGTAATCCATATGTGTTGGGTAGGTAACGAAGAGATAAACATGTGTCTGACTAAGGGCTTGTTTGATAACCTAAATTCAGCACTTAATACTGAATCAATTAAGTAATAAGTGATTCAATAGGTTTGATAACCACATTTCATATTACTTAACAAATTAAGTACCACTTAAAATTTAGGCTAAAAAGTTGAAAAAAATTAAGTAGCTTTGAGCTACTTAATTCTGGCTGAATTTTTGTATACTTATATTTAACCGTCATACCACCACCACAACCACTTCCACCAACACCTCCACCACTCCACCACCACCACCACTACCACCACCTCCACCACTCCACCACCATCACCTCCACTACCACCACTCCTCCTCCACCACATCACCACCACCACCACTCCCTCCACTACCACCACCACCACATCACCACCACCAACTCCACCACCACAACTTCCTCCACTACCACCACCACCACCACCACCACTACATCACCACCACCAGCTCCACCACTCCACCACCACCACAACTCCACCACAACCACCCCCACTACCATCACTACACCACCACCACCACTGCTCCACCACTCCACCACCACCGCCACTCCCCCACCACTACCATCACTACACCACCACCACCACCAGCTCCACCACCACCACTCCACCACTACCATCATTACACCACCACACACCACCGCTTCTACCACCACCTCCACCACTCCACCACCATCACCACCGCCACTCCACCACCACTACCATCACTACACCACCACCACCACTACCAACACTCCTACTACCTCCACCACTCCACCACCATTACCAAAAGTATATTGTGACCGTTAGTAAATTAAGATAGAATTGGAACAAAATTAATTCATCATTTTTTTAATTCAGTACTTAATATATTTATCAAACAGTTTTTCAGCTTAAAAATTTCAGCATTCAGTTTTCAGTACTTAATTTTTCAACTTTCAGTTTCAGTTTTCAGTTTTATCAAACAGCCCCTAAGTATTGGAAGAGGATACGGAGGAGTGAAAATAGATTGTCAACTTTGCATTATTGGGGCGATCAAAATAAAACTTCGAATTATTGGGGGACAAAATTTATGAAGGAAGTTAGATGTGTTTTCAATTTGCAAAATACAGTAAGTTGGAAAAGTACTTAAATATACTCCCCTCTCTTGGGTGCAAAAAGAGGAGAACGTAGACAAGAAAAAAAAAAAACTTCTCTAAGGGAATAGAAAAAGGATTAACAGCACAAAGGTAGGAAAGAAAAATGAGAACAAATTCAAGAAGCAGCAGAAGTTTTTTTCTTATCTCTACCATTAACCATGTCTAAAACAGCCCCAATTATGGTAAATGTGAAGCCCTATTCAAATAATGTTCGATTTCGCTTTCTTGTATTTCTTTTATCTTAGGGTCCGTTTGATTAGCGAGAAAAATATAATAGAAAGTGATGCAAGAGAAAAGAAAAAAAAATGTCTTTTTTGTCTCGCATTCATTTGCTAGGATGAAAGTTTTGCAAGAACATAGAAGGCAAGAAGAAAATAAAAATTAGAGGGACAAAATTTACCCAGAGTAGAAGAGAAAATGTGGAGGGAAGAGGGTAAATAAGGAAGTTAGAGTACTTTTTCTTGAATCTCACAAGAAAATAAAATTTTCCTGCATATTTTATAAGAAAAAGTAAAGCGAGCTCTCTAGCTTTAGAGTGTTATATATAGAAAAGTTAATTTACTTTTTACCACTTCATAGTACATTCGTACTAAGTTTTATTTTTTTTTTTGAAAAGATTCTTACTAAGTAAATAGCAAAGTAGTACTTATACATATTTTTTCTCTTCTATTTTCTACCATTATCTCGCTAAACAAAAAGACCGGCCCTTAGTGATTTAATGACTACGCTCCTCTTGTTTTTCCTCCATGGTCAATAAAGTAAAGAGAACAATGATAATTGCTCTTTTGTTGCTCTCCTTATCACAGTTTTGCTTTCCTTGATAGGGCTTGTGTGCTTTTGTTTCCGAAAGACCCAAAAATTTCAAAGTGAGGTAAGGGCAACGAACCATAGGGATATTTTCTCCATATGGAATTACGATGGAAGAATTGCATATGAAGACATCATCAAAGCTACAAATGACTTCAGCATCAGATATTGCATTAGAGTAGGCAGCTATGACAGCGTCTATGAAGCTCAGTTGCCAAGTGGCAAAGTAGTTGCCTTGAATAGCCTTGAATAAACTTCATCAGTTGGAAGCAGAAGAACCTGCTTTCGACCATTGTTTTAGGAATGAGATCCAAGTGTTGACTAATGTACGACATAGAAACATCGTGAACCTTTATGGATTTTGATTGCACAACAGATGCATGTTCTTGGTGTACGAGTACATGGAAAAATGAAGCTTATTTTGTGCCCTGAGATTTGATGTCGAAGCTTCTGAAATTGGATGGACTCAAATGGTAAAAATCTTTGAAGCAATGGCACATGCTTTATCCTACTTGCATCATGATTGCACCCCGCCAATTGTTCATCAGGACATAGTGCCCAAGTTTGAAAAGATTCACATCCTTTTCAGGCATTAGGTTGTTATGACCAGTATGAATGTATTTTAAGCAAAGGACCAGTTTATTCCTGGTTTGTGACAGTGAACCAAACACTACCTTGCGGTTTATATATGGTGTTGTTAAAATGTGGTCTATGGATATGAGAATACGTGCACACATACATAACTACACCTTGTGAAGTAATTTAATAACCCTACGCAACACTGTAAGTAGGTAAACGTTTAGTTTTTTCAATTATGAAGGTGTTTTACATTGCACTCTAATACTTATCTGAAAGCTCCCCAAAAGGATTTTCAAGATATATAGTAGCTAGATTAGAAGTGTTTTTATTCCCTTTTCCTTTGGAACCCATACATCTTATTCCTATCCTCCTCTTGTCATCTTTTGCATCTATCTGTAAGTTTTTATAACTGCGATCTGAATATTTTGAAGTATTGGTTGATTTCTGTCCACTTCTCAAATTTGCGGTAAGTCCATGTTTATTTTTACTTATTGTGAGGCAATGTATCATTGTTGCAATGTTGTTCCACAACAATGCTCAAACCATAATGCGAGCCGTGTCAACATATCATTCTCCCTCTTCTTTGTGAATAGTTTTCTGTCCTACACATATAAAACTACGTGTAAGAACCTCTTTCCGTGGATGGGTTCCATGTTTCTACGGAATGGTCATTTCTATGAGTCAGAATGAAATCGATTGGCTGCCTTTTGTTAGCTATATTCCAGGTTTTGAGATAGTTATTTGCATTTGCATTTCTACTACCATGTCGACAGGGAAACGGTTCTTTTTCCCCATGTCGATAGATATCCGTCCCGCCGCTTAGGTATTTGCCTATTTCTTCTTCTTTCAATTACAGGCAGTTGTTACGCTTTCTGCACTTTTTTTTTTTTTATTTCCTAGTTTATACAGCTTTTCCTTAAAAATGAAAGGATGAGTTGCTTCACTTTTGTTTAATTAAAAACCATTACACGTGTAGTTAGAAGTTTAAAAACCATTAACTGTGATTCCATTAAGCACAAACAAACAAATACCAGGGCCTAAGCCAGTACAAAAACATTTACATCCTAACTATACAAAGCGAAAATTCGAGCAGTGACCCTCCACTTCAGTGCAAGCCAACGATTAACATCAGTCTTCTTGATTCCTCGGAGCGAGTCCGAGCGACACAAAACAAGCCCTTACCTCCTCCTCAATTTGGGATGACAAACCCCTAGCATCTCTCCTTTGGTTTTGAGAAATACGAAAGTTACGCTCGATCTCTCCAAAATTTGTGAGGATATTAACATGTTTTGGTGCTTCCTTTCTTACGCTTGCATAGTTTTTTCAGTCACCGGTCTCCAGAAATTCAATTGTGTACTTAGAAGAAGCAGCCAGTAATCCTTGTCAGCGGTTCTTTTCAAGCTATAATGTTGCTCTTACAAATAGGGAATCATCCAACAAAAGTTTGTTGGCTTGAATCGTGTAGATATTATTCTTTTCCTTACTTAGCTTTGTGTACTACTTGTACTAGTATAGAGCAGTACATCTTGTAATCCTATATGATGCCGCTTCTGAAGGTTTAGAAAGATAAAGAAAATTTAGCCTATTCCATTTATTGCTTTTATCTTGGTATCAGAGTTAACCCTAAAAAACCCTACTTCCGTCTCTGTGCTACTTGCCCAGTGACATATCAAAACTCTACTTTCTTCCTTGCTTCTTGTGTTAATCATGATTGACGAGAGTAAATCCGTGGTGTCCACCAGCAGCAACACCCAAGTGGTGACCATCCAAAGTGACTCCTCTATCGCCATTCCGTTTGGGATTAAATTGAATGTCTCAAACTACACTATTTGGTCTTAGATGATGGAGTTACATGCTACCAGTCAAGAAAAAATTGGACACTTGATAGGCGATACTCCTCAGCCCATGTAGAGACCCGTATTTAATTTAATTAATTTTAATGTTTATAAATGAGGAAAATGAAAAATGTGGTGTTTATGTGATTTGGGGATAAAGTGAAAGAATTGATTGTAGAAGGGTACAATATGTAGTTTACATATATGTGAGTATATATAGGAGGGTGAGAGAGAGCATGGAATCATTTTTCTCCTCTCTCCCTCACCGGCTCTCCCTCCCTCTCTCGGCTCTCTCCCTCTCTCTTGCTCTCTCACCAAATTTCACTCCAATAACCCAAAACCCACTCAAAACAACCTTCAAGCATTCATCCTCTACGCGTATTGTGGTCTGTATTTCGCCGGTTGGAGCTCGGTGGAGTCGTATCGCTCTCGGTTTTGATTTTCGGAAGCTAGGGCTCGAAATTCTTGTGGGTTTCGTTCTTCGGCCTCGAGGTAGGGATTCTACCTCTCAATATATGTGATAGAAGTGCTCTCCTTGCTTGAAATCATGTCTATTGTTGTTGTTGTTGTTGTTGTTGTTGTTGTTGTTGGATTCCTTAAAATCTGCAGAAAATCTGCTTGAACACCCCTTTGTATCGATACTGCTCTATTCAGTATCGATACAATAATCTCTGGAACGACCTTAGTTATTGAAGTATCGATACAAAATTAATCAGTATCGATACAATCGTCTCTGGAAGCTTTTTAAGGCCAGTTGTATAGATACTGAAATTCGCAGTATCTATACTTCAATGCCTTAAAGCCAAGTTTTGTTCCTTGCTTCGACTCCATTGTCTTGACCCCCGATCGCTTCTAACTTGCTCCAAACATCACCAAATCACTCCATAACATTATCGCTCATATTCGTTGAGTTCGTTGTGTATCTTTGCAACCCTCGCCCCTTGTTTGGTATAATTAGACGTTGAATTCCATATGGACTATGATTAAATTGAAATGACACGTTATGTGAGTACGAGATTTTTGGACACTTATTGACAAAACGAAAACATTTGGGGCCCATCGACGGGTGGGTGCCTGGTAGGGGATTTCGGGGTCTCATAATTAGCCCGGCAGGAGCTAATGCTCATATTGAAAACTCAAGGCCCAACTTTCTCGGTGGGCGCTTGGCAGGGGATATCGGGATCCCATAATTAGCCCGGCAAGAGCTTTGGCTCATGACACTTAACGTGAAGCGATGTTGGACACATGGAAAGTGAAACGGTTAAAGATTGAAGTGTATACCAAATTTCATACCGAGTTTGTTGGATTGTTAAGCCTTAGTTATTGCCTATTGTGTGGTCTGTATCCCGTTCTCCCTTGTGATCATCCTTGCATTTCTCTTGCAAATAATGTTAGCGTAGAATTTTCTACTGGGCTAGTGTAGCTCAAGCCTATTATCATTTTCAGGTACTAACTCAGGGCAATGGCATGCACGGTTGAAATGCTTGGAGGAGGAATTATTTTTGAAAGTTAACGATTAAGAAGTTACTTAGGCATCTTTGAAAATCTCTTTGAAGATGTATTTATAACTTTATTTGTAGATCTTTTGACTATGAAATATTGTAAAACTTTAACTCTTGAATATTCAGTACTTGTGTTAATTTGGGCCTCGGAGCCAAATATGTACTATTTTGGAAACGCTATATTATTTTGGTTATCGTACTGGTTATGGCGAGGTTTTATTTATGGAAATCATTTTATATTTATGTTAAAAATCGAGGGTGTGACAACTTAATATCAAAGCATTAGGTTTAGAACACCTAGCGACCGTGGGGAGACGTTTTGTCTCATGGGTTCAAAATTCTGCATTTCTTAACATGACTGGTGCACGCTTGTGTGACTAACATTCGTATGATTACGTGGCATTGCATTTTCGATATCGTAGAGTAGTGTAGAGTTGTTATTAACCTGTGTTGGGAATTTGGGGGCTTAGACCTCATAGTTGTGATGTTGTGATTAATAGTTTCCTTTTATTATATCATGTAGTAAGATGCCTCCGAAATCACATGTTAGACGGGGTGCAACAGGAAACCGGGGAGGTTGTGGCCGTGGCCGTGGCCGTGAGGTGCCACCGGAGGATGAGGTTAGTCAGCATGGGGAGAACCCATGTGGAAATCCGGGGGCAGGGGTTGGTCGAGGTGCAGGAATACCACCCAATCAGACTCAATTTGCTAGGGATCTCGTCGCAGCACTTATAATTGCAAATCTTTTAAACCAAACTCCTAGAGAGAACGTCGAGGATCGAGCCATGGTAGCAATGCGAGAGTTTAGCCGTAGAAACCCTCCGGTGTTCGATGGGACTAATAGCGACCCTCTGGTAGCTGACCACTGGTTACCTCAAATTCGTAAACTCTTTAGAGCTCTTAATATCACCGAAGCTATCGGGTGTACATGACGTGTTCCACGTGTCTATGTTGAGGAAATATGAACCGGATCCGTCGCACGTGCTAGAATGGTCCGAACTCGAGTTGGAGGCCGACGTGTCTTATGAAGAGGAACCGATACGTATCCTAGATTCGGGCGATCAAGTACTAAGGGGTAAGACGATATCGTTAGTGCGGGTCTTGTGGAGTAATCAAGGTAGAGAAGAGTCGACATGGGAAAGAGAGGACAAAGTTAGAGAGAAGTATCCGCACCTATTTTCGGAATGAACCAATGTGAGTGTTTAAGATTTACGTGTCGTGAAAATTGACTTGTTGCATAAGATTAATGGCTATGATTGTTGCATGCATATATGATGTATATGTTAGATAGTTTTGGTTTGGCTTGGAAAAATTTCGAGTACGAAATTTCTTTAAGGATGGTAGAATGTAGAGACCCGTATTTAATTTAATTAATTTTAATGTTTATAAATGAGGAAAATGAGAAATGTGGTGTTTATGTGATTTGGGGATAAAGTGAAAGAATTGATTGTAGAAGGGTACAATATGTACTTTACATATATGTGAGTATATATAAGAGAGTGAGAGAGAGCATGGAATCATTTTTCTCCTCTCTCCCTCACTGGCTCTCCCTCCCTCTCTCGGCTCTCTCCCTCTCTCTTGCTCTCTCACCAAATTTCACTCCAATAACCCAAAATCCACTCAAAACAACCTTCAAGCATTCATCCTCTACGCGTATTGTGGTTCGTATTTCGCCAGTTGGAGCTCGGTGGAGTCGTATCGCTCTCGGTTTTGATTTTCGGAAGCTAAGGCTCGAAATTCTTGTGGGTTTCGTTCTTCGGCCTCGAGGTAGGGATTCTACCTCTCAATATATGTGATAGAAGTGCTCTCCTTGCTTGAAATCGTGTCTATTGTTGTTGTTGTTGTTGTTGTTGTGGTTGGATTCCTTGAAATCTGTAGAAAATCTGCTCGAACACCCCTTTGTATCGATACTGCTCTATTAAGTATCGATACAATAATCTCTGGAACGACCTTAGTTATTGAAGTATCGATACAAAATTAATCAGTATCGATACAATTGTCTCTGGAAGCCTTTTAAGGCCAGTTGTATAGATACTGAAATTCGCAGTATCTATACTTCAATGCCTTAAGGCCAAGTTTTGTTCCTTGCTTCGACTCCATTGTCTTGACCCCCGATCGCTTCTAACTTGCTCCAAATATCACCAAATCACTCCATAACATTATCGCTCATATTCGTTGAGTTCGTTGTGTATCTTTGCAACCCTCGCCCCTTGTTTGGTATAATTGGACGTTGAATTCCATATGGACTATGATTAAATTGAAATGACACGTTATGTGAGTACGAGATTTTTGGACACTTATCGACACAACGAGAACATTTGGGGCCCATCGACGGGTGGGTGCCTGGCAGGGGATTTTGGGGTCCCATAATCAGCCCGGCAGGAGCTAATGCTCCTATTGAAAACTCAAGGCCCAACCTTCTCGGTGGGCGCTTGGCATGGGATATCGGGATCCCATAATTAGCCCGGCAGAAGCTTCCGCTCATGACACTTAATGTGAAGCGATGTTGGACACATGAAAAGTGAAACGGTTAAAGATTGAGGTGTATACCAAATTTCATACCGAGTTTGTTGGATTGTTAAGCCTTGGTTATTGCCTATTGTGTGGTCTGTATCCCGTTCTTCCTTGTGATCATCCTTGCATTTCTCTTGCAAATAATGTCAGCGTAGAATTTTCTACTGGGCTAGTGTAGCTCAAGCCTATTATCATTTTCAGGTACTAACTCAGGGCAATAGCATGCATGGTTGAAATGCTTGGAGGAGGAAATATTTTTGAAAGTTAACGATTGAGGAGTAACTTAGGTATCTTTGTAAATCTCTTTGAAGATGTATTTGTAATTTTATTTGTAGATCTTTTGACTATGGAATATTGTAAAACTTTAACTCTTGAATATTCAGTACTTGTGTTAATTTGGGCCTCGGAGCCAAAGATGTAATATTTTGGGAACGCTACATTATTTTGGTTATCGTACTGGTTATGGCGAGATTTTATTTATGGAAATCATTTTATATTTATGTTAAAAATCGAGGGTGTGACAGCCCACTAAATCCGATCCTAGTTTCCCGAAGTGGCTGAAGGAGGATATGCCATTGTCAAGGGTTGGTTGGTGGAAACGATGGAGCCCGACCTCCTTGGCTTGTTTCTTGGTCTTCCTACCGCTGCCACTGTTTGGAAGGGTGTCACCTAGATGTATTATGATGGCATCGATGAGTCTCAACTCTATGAGTTGCGTTCTAAGGCCACCCGTATCAAACAGGGTGGTCGCCCGGTTCACGTATATATACTTTGCCGAACTCCAAACTATGGTAGGAGCTTGATAAGCGCCACCCTATTTCCATGGGTTAGGGTCTTATAAAAATGGATGTAACTTGCATGTTCAATTATTCAATCTTTTACAACAATAAAATTTAGAGTTTCTCTCTTATTTTCCTTGTACGCAAGGTGTGCTTGTGGATGCAAGTGTTTATTCGTTTAGATTAGTAAGGTGTGCTTGTGGATGCGAGTGTTTATTCGTTTAGATTAGTACATAAATATTCTCTTCATGAATTCCATTGCGTCATTTCCACTAACTTCAACAGCTCTGAACTCGCCCTGTGAAATGGTACACTCCTAACTGGCTCCCTATAAGAGACACCCAAAAAGAATGCTGAGTTGTTGCAACAAAGATAAGACATTGATTAATGTTGCAACTACGAGTTTTTTTTAATTAGCTTTTACTTGATAAAACTATAGGGAGACACCCAAAAAAAATGCTGAGTTGTTGCAACAAAGATAAGACATTGATTAATGTTGCAACTACGAGTTTTTTTTAATTAGCTTTTACTTGATAAAACTGCAGTTCGCTTGAAATTGATATACAAAATTTGATCTACACATTTTTGGGATTACACATTTTTGTGATTTAATCAATCATGTATTATAATTAAGAATTGTACAAGGATTTGATTCTTAAAACTTTCAGCCGTACATGCTTTGCCATAGGCACGGTTATGAATGATTATTGAATGATCACCATAGAATGAGTTCTCTCAAGGGCGTGTAGACCCACTATTATGTGGAAAGTTAAAAGGGTTTACAAAGTACTCAAACATAAAGACTTGAAAAGTTTTAGGTCGTTTGATGACAATTACATTGAATGGTACGAGGAAAATTCGCAGCATGTATGACAATTACTTCAGAGGAAAGAGCCAATGACCCTAAAGAATAAAGACCGGAAAGGAGAGAGAGACTCTAGCTTGTTTGACTCCTAGTGCCCACCCATGAGTACGTACTTTTAAAAAAGCCTCTTGAGCATTATTCTATGCATCCAATGCTCAATATTTTGCTGCTACAAAAACCACTCATACTTTAAATTATGAGTAATAATACAATATCCTCTTCTGATTATTCTGTTATGCTCCTACCAATAAGCATCGCAGCTTGTGTTATCCAATCATAGCTTGTTTCCTAGCATTCAACTCTGGCCCATTCATTTCTCTAATTGTATATTTTGATCTGTTTGTACTTGTACTCACATCTGTGGACCTTGACCGCAGCGGTATCCAAAAGCATGGCTTATTTCAGAGGACTCACCTGCGATTTACTCCTTGCACTCGTGTTTTGTTGCGCTGTTGTTTCTCCGGTCTTCTCAGAAGACCACGTGGCGTGCCTGCAGGGCGTGAAGAACGCCGTGGCGAATCCGTCGACCCTTAAGACATTGTTCTGGTTGCTACAATGGCATTTGCATGTTTACATCCTCAGCCCAAGTCTTGACCGTCGATGTTACGCCTATCTCAAGAGTTTCTTTCTCGTCGGAAGGCTCTTCTTCACCCCTTTGTACAGTATCGTTATGGAATCTGTGGAATCAGAAAATGGACTTTGTCCATCAATCAAATGAATAAGTGATCAGTGCCCAAGTTTGAAAAGAGATTTTTACATTCTTTTTCTGGCCTTTTTTGTCAAGATTATTGTGAATTTATTTTAAGAGAAGCTATCAGGACCATACCATTCTTGGTTTGTGTCTGTAAACCAAACACCTTATGGTTTATGAAGAGAAGCCATAATTAAGGACCAGACCGTTTCTGGTTTTGTGTCAGTGAACCAAACACCTTGTGGTTTATGGTTCATACTTTGTTGTAGGCGCGTTTTTACTCCCGCTGTCCTAAAATGTTTGTCCAGTTCGCAAAACGAGAACTAACAAATAATGCATTTGTTTCAATAAAAAAATTCAAACATTTTTCATAGATTACAAGAACTTGTTGATATCTAATGAATTGTGAAAAAAATTTTGAATTTTTCTTGCAAAAAATGTATTATTTTTACGTTCTTGTTTTGCGAATCGGACAAACATTATGAGACGAGGGGAGTAAATGATTATTGATGGATCACCATAGAGTGTGTTCTCTTAATGGCATGTGAACACGGGTCCTTGTACAAGGACCGACAGGATACCAACCAATTGTGGGATTCAGTTTGGGGTCCAACACAATTGATCTGAACCATAAATTATTTTTAAATTTTTTTTGCATATCCCTGTAAAATTTTAGATCAATTGTATAAATGTAAACGCATAATCCTCATGTCAAATGTTTCTTTCAAAATTTAGGAACCTAAACTGTGAAACAAAAATTGAACATTAGATCGAGCACTTATAGTTATCCGATTGATCTGAAATTTTACATGCTTATTAAAGAAATATTCAAAAATAATCAACAGTTTGAATCATTTGCACGAAACCCCGAAGTGGGGCCATGCAAATTGGTCAGTCCCTCATATAAGACTACTCTACCCATTATTGAAAGAGAGACTTTAAAACTTGAAAAGTCTTTGTTTGGAAGTTAAGGAACCTGACAGAAAAGAAGAAAAAGGAAAATCAAAAAAAATGAGAGGAAAATTGTACTATCCACAATTCTATGTTTTTCTATTTTCTCTCTTTCTTTCTCTCCAAACCAAACAATGGGAGAGATTTTTTATTTTTTTTTAAATTTCCCTTCCTTTCTCTTGACAATTACTCCCTCTGTCCCTTTTTAAATGTCCTACTTCGTAACTCCAACTGATTAAAAAAACATCATCATTATACCTTTCACATCAACTTTTTCCTCCACTTTCCCTACTTACCCATCATCATTACACTTTTTACTCCCTAACTTTTCAAAATGGAATCTACTTTTAGGGACAAAATAGACAATGTACCAACTTTTACCCACTAACTTTACCAAATGGACACTTATTAAGGGACAGCCCAAAATGAAATACTGGACTATAATAAAGGGACAGAGGGAGTACATTAGAAGGGTAGAAGAAAAATTCAAACCATGAATGACAATTATTTCTGAGGAAAGAGCCAATTACTTCATGTGTGTTTATCCATTAATTTTTACAAGGAATCATGCAGAGGAGGGCTGGTTTCAAATTTATATAAGAATTAGCTTAATTTTATATAAGTTCGTTCGCCTGATATTGTTTTGAACATTCTAATACCCGCCCAACCTAATAATTTGCAAAAAGTAAAGTTATTTTTAGCGACACTTAGATTGATTGTAATATTAATTTGCTTTTTAAAATGGATAGGGATGCACATGTCTGAATTTACAATTATATAATTTATTGGAAAATTAGATATCACCTTTCATATATTACAAAACTTTTTTCAATGTTTGTCCACCCAATTTTGAAATCCTCCATCCGTCCATAGAAATATTCGAAGTTTTACTCTCAAGAACTTTGGAGCACAGACAATCGATAATGGAAATTCAAAAGTACAAATGTTGTAAAAGATTATGGAATCAAGCGATGCTGAATTAATTTGCTATTTCGTAATATGGCTAATTTTGATTTCTCTGTGCCTTGTAGTTTGTTTTTTTGTCTCATTGCCAAGATTATGGAAACGAGTAATGCTGAATCACTGATAGCAAATCTCTCTCTCTCTCTCTCTCTCTCTCTCTCTCTCTCTCTCTCTCTCTCTCTCTCTCATCTGTGCCTTGGCAAGTCATCGTTCAAGTCAATGACATACTACAACATTTTGAACGTGAAGAATACTCAGAGAGGAAGACTAAAGACCGGAAAACAAGTTGGCAATGAACTCTCTGGTACCATACCCCCTCAACTTGGCAACAAGTTACATTCTCTTCCAATTAAAAAATCTTTCTGGTTTTTTTTTTTTCTGCAGCTGAAATTTTCCAACTGAGAATCTTTTCCTAACAATAATCATTGTGTGCAGAAATCCAGGTTAGAACATCTCAAAAAGTAGGTGCACATCCGAACTAATTCTAGGTATTTTTGTTTCTGCATATGTAATTCATGTCTAGAATTTGTTGTTTTATTTTTTGAAACACTTCAAAGTTTTAATCTTATTAAAACCTTTGCGAGCACTGATAATCGATGATGGAATATGAGAAGCATGTAACGTGTACGATGGAACCGAACAAATAATGCTGTGTCAATGAGGCTAAGATAGTAGTAGTTGGCTGATAGTGTATTTTGATTAACAAATGAGTAACTCTGAGTTCACAATCATGATCGTCGAACCCTCATGACAACGATAGGTGTGAGAACAAGTTGTGTTCCGTAGGCGTGTTTTGAATGATTGTTCACAAGTGGTATCTGAAAGAGAGACATGGAACTACTCAGATCATTTGATGACTATTACAAAGAATGGTAGAGAGGGAAAATTCATAGAAGTTACTTCAGAATTTTATATCACATTATGTGAAACATGACTCAAGACAAGTTCTCTCTCTCTCTCTCTCTCTCTCTCTCTCTCTCTCTCTCTCTCTCTCTATTTTGCTCCTTATCAAGTCATCACTCAAGTCAAGGACTACTACACTTAGCAAGTAGAACACGGCTCCATGGTTTATTACTTTCCAAACACTCTAGAGAGGAAGATTGAGACAGGAAATAGTGGACCTCTTGAGAACCAAAAATATTTTAAAAAGCCTCTTGAGCATTGTTCTCTCATATTTTTATATACTATACTATATATACAGCTAGTATAGTATATAAAAAAAAAAAAAAAGAATAGCGGTCGGTGGGAATACTTCCTTTCAGTAAATCACAATACAAGAAGTTTGGTCTTTGGAGACAAATGAAAATCATCACACATTATATGTTTTTTGTCACAAATAGTATTGGTTATGAATTTTTTTTGTCGACTACAGGTCATCACGGATTCCCACCTAATGACAAAAAACAGTTTTCGTCACCTATAGTACCTTTTGATGACGAAATATTTCATCACCAAAAAGTGTAATTGTTGACGAAATTTCTTCCTCACCTATTGGATTTTTCGATGACGAATTATTTTGTTACCAATTATTCCTTTTGGCAACACCAAAGGTACTTATTTGGCGACGAAAGCATAAAAAATGTGATGAAATTATTTTTCAATTCATAAATTTCGTCACCAAAAGTACTTATTTGGCGATGAAAGCATAAAAAAGTTGATGAAATTATTTTTCGTCACTAAAAATAATCATTTAGCGACAAAAAAAAAATTTCATCGTCAAATGGTTACCTTTGGTGACGAAAATATTTTTTTTTGTCACTAAATAGGTATAATTGTTGATGAAATAATTCGTCACGAAAGTTGTCAATACACTGACAAATTTATTCTTTCATTACCAAATCTACTCATTTACACTTTTTCGTCACCGAATATGTTTTTTCTTGTGGTGTCACCGCGGGTTGATAGGCATCACTTGCAATGCGGAAGGAAGTGTCACTCCGATCAACAGGAGGTGTCATCTTTCTCCGCTCGTCGGTAAAAAACTCGAAGACATGAATTGGCCTTCCTTTCCAAAACTCCTCCACCGGTCTTGACCTCTCGTACTACTATAATGTTGCAGGTTCACTACCACCTTGGAAAAATTCGTACCACTTGCTTCGGAGGAAAGAATCATGTCCCAACAAGCTGCTGTCTTTCATGGGCAGCAGCCCCCTTGCGTCCTAGAGATTTCTGTTGATACAGCCAATAACCCTGGCTTTACTCATTGTTCTTTAGTAAAGAATCAGTGGCCAATATTATGGACACTACAATAAAAAAAAAAAAATTATTGAGCGATACTGACAATACAGTTGTCACTAAGCTCTAACAAAAAGTATGTGTCGCTTAGATTTTTTTGTAGTGGGAAACCCTTCGAAATTTTATGGGAGTTTTATATTAAAATTTTGTAAAACATGACAGCAATGCGTGTGAGTAATGTTTTAAGTTTAGGGACGAATAGTTATGCGCAATTCATTGATATTGCTTGCAGGCACCCATGTGTGTGATTAATTTTCAGTTGTATACATATGCTTTGTCATAGACGGGTTTTTTAGTGATTGCATGTTGATTGATCACCATTTTGTTTGTCCCGAACTTTTTGATTTTCCAAATTGTTTGCCCATTTTACAAAATCAAAGTACAAATTTTTACGAGCTTCCTCTTCTACTCTTCTTTTTTCAAAAATAAAAAGAGGAGCCCAAATTTTATTTTATTTTATTGATCCACAAGGGGGAGTCCAATTTGAGTAGGACATATCTAGGAAAGTTCGAAATTTGGAAGTGCAATGACTATATTTCTTTATTAACATTGTATTTTGCAAAATGGACCAAAAAAATTATGACAGAAGTCAAAAGTCAAGAACCAACAATGCCTTCCTAAAGGGTTGAAAACGGACGCGGGGGGCTACTGTCCCCTTTGGGACAGCAGCGTGCTGCTATGCTCATTTATGGGCCCGCTCCGATCTCGCTCCGATGATCGGAAGCGTTCACTTTGTAGAGCTCGTCGAGTAGAACAACTATGCCAAAAATCAGCTTAATTGGATATCATTAAGTGCCTGATCGGAGCCTATATAACTCTCGGTCCATGCGTTACAATGGATTTGATCTAGTGTTTCGGATCCATTCTTTTCAAGATAAAAAGGTTCCGATCAGGCACTTAATGATATCCAATTAAGCTGATTTTTTGCACAGTTGTTGTACTCGACGAGCTATACAAAGTGAATGCTTCCGATCATCGGACCGAAACCGGAGTGGGCTCCGAATTCGGGAACAGCAGCGCGCTGCTGCCCCTAAGGGGACAGCAGCCCCCCAGCTCCCCATCTTCCTGCCCCCCTTCTTTCTTCAGTTCCTCTTCAATCTCTTCTGGACCGGACTCCGAGATACTTCAGGCGGATCAGCCCTATAGTGCACCCTGCACAGCTACACTATAAGGTTTTTGGTTCCGTCTCTGCTTCCCTCCTCTCTGTCTTTATTTAAACAATTGAACCTAATGGAGTACTTAACGTAGTTTTTCTTTGGCCACGTGTTACAAGAAATTACATTAATCCCAACCCAACCCATTATCAACATTATGTTCATAGGAGTTGGACCCACAATAATCTCACTGATCTCTAATGCATCTACACAACAATAAGTCCAAAAATTCCAATTTCAAAAACCCAACAAAATTAGGTAAAGAACTAGACAAGGGTTTCCACCACAGGTGGAAAGAATTTTATCTCCATATAAAATTCAAAGGTTGCTGCAAGTTCAGGATTCTCTGCACCCACAACCCAAAATGAGAAGGTATTTACACTTCTTTTCTCTCCAGGTACTCCTCTTCTTCATGTTCCATTTGGTTGTCTCTGAAATTCCTTCAAACCAGAGAAACACCATGATCAACCTCTATAATCTCCTCCAAAACAACACAGGTCAATCTCCTTTTCCTTGGGATTCAACTAGAGACCCGTGTTCATGGGAGGGAGTTACGTGCAGTTTCAACAACTCCTCCATCACCCAATTCTCTTTCCAATACTTCTCTTTCCAATACTTCTCTCTCTCTACCCCTGATTTCCTCCCATTTCTTTGCCAGATCGATACACTAGAGTCTATCGACCTCTCCAACAATTACTTGAGCTCAATCCCAAGTGGGTTCATGACTGGTTGTGGAAATCTCAGCGGGTTGAGAGGAATGAATTTCAGTAGTAACAGATTGTCTGGTTCTTTACCTAATTTTGATGGGTTTTTTAAATTGGAATTTTTGGACTTGTCTCATAATTCTTTGAGTGGAACGGTTAGTTTTCAGATGGATGGGTTGGTTAGTCTGAAACTTTTGAATCTTGGATACAACCAATTCATTGGTTCTGTTCCTACCCACTTGGGGAAATCTATGGTTTTGGAAAAACTTGGGCTTTATTCCAATCAATTTGTGGGTAAAATCCCAGAAGATATTGCGAATTATTCGAATTTGATTGCGATTGATCTTAGTTATAATAATCTTTCTGGATCTATCCCTGATAGATTCAGAGAGCTTCCCAATTTGCAAGTTTTAATTCTATCTTCAAATAGTTTGAGCGGTGGAATTGCAAAATTCCTTTCAAGTATCCAAACACTCTCACTATTCGCTGCCAACCAGAATTCCTTTTCTGGTGCAATTCCACCAGGGCTAACAAAATTTCTCAGGGTTCTTTACCTTAGTTATAATCAGTTAAATGGGTCAATTCCTAGTGACCTCTTGTCCCACCCAAATTTGCAGAAAGTGGATTTGTCTTATAATTTACTAGTAGGGTCAGTGCCCGAAAACATATCATCAAATTTGGTGAGACTCAGATTGGGAAACAACCGCTTGAACGGGACAATCCCATCTTCAGACTTTGGAAGGCTTCAAAAACTGACCTATTTGGAATTGGACAACAATAGTTTGGGAGGTTCAATCCCTCCTGAATTGGGTTTCTGTAAGAGTTTGGCACTGCTGAATCTTGCTAAGAATCAGCTCACTGGTCTCTTGCCAGTTGAATTGGGTAATCTCGCCAAACTTCAGGAACTGAAACTTGAAGCCAACAATTTGGTTGGGGAAATCCCAAGTGAAATTACCCAATTGCAATTGTTGAGGAAGTTGAACATCAGCTGGAATTCGCTCACCGGTTCGATTCCTTTTTCGGTTTCAAGGCTCCAGAACCTTAATCACTTGGATTTAAGAGAAAACAATCTCAGTGGTTCGATACCGGAGTCCATTGACAATTTGAATTATCTCAAAGAACTCCAATTGGGGAGTAACAGATTGAGCGGGAAAATTCCTTCGATGCCACGGAGTTTGCAGATTGCTCTAAATTTAAGCAGCAATCTACTTGAAGGCCTATTACCAAAAACTCTCTCGCAATTGGAACGCTTGGAAGTGCTGGATCTATCCCACAACAGCTTTACCGGCCAAATTCCAGACTCTTTTGCTAAAGTGGAAAGCTTGACACAGTTGGTGCTTTCCAATAATCGGCTCTCTGGATTGATTCCAGTTTTCCCTAAATATGTTTCAGTTGCGACAGCTGGAAACCCGGATCTTATAAGGCCCACAAATCCGAGCCCAACTCAAAAGATGAAAAAGATGAAAAAGACTCTCTCTGGCCCTCTTGTTGCAGTCATTGGTGCTGGTACCACTCTTGTTATTTCCATGGGAGCCGTTGTTCTATGGATTTACAAGAAGGATGCGCAGATCCAATCCGAGGAACACTTTGAAAATGTTTTGACCCCAAATGACGTTCACAGATCCAACATCGATGGTAAGTATGGGATTTTTTCTACGTTACTGTTTAACTAAGCTCCAATTAGTTGGAAAAGTACTTATATATACTATTCTCTAATCTCTCTTGGGTACAAAGAGGAGAATGTAGACAAGAAAAATAGACTTCGATCTCTAAGGGAATAGAAAAGAGGATTAAAATTCAAGAAGAAGCAGAAGTTTTGTTCCTTATCTCTACCATTAACCATGTCCAACTAACCTCCCATTAGGCTAAATATGAAGTCCCAGTCAAATAATGTCCGATTTCACT
The DNA here is from genome assembly GCA_019656835.1 of Rhododendron ovatum. Taxonomy (NCBI): domain Eukaryota; kingdom Viridiplantae; phylum Streptophyta; class Magnoliopsida; order Ericales; family Ericaceae; genus Rhododendron; species Rhododendron ovatum. The sequence goes on along the minus strand of CM033800.1, from coordinate 35,395,190 downwards.
TTCTTGTATTTCTTTTATCTTAGGGTCCGTTTGATCAGCCAAAAAAATATAATAAATGATAAAAAGTTATATAAAAGAAAATAAAAAGGAAATGTATTATACCAAAAACAGTACTTTTATATATATATATATATATATATATATATATATATATATTCCTTTCTTTCATTTTTTTTAAAAAGGAAATGTATTATACCAGAAACATACCCTTAGCTAGTGATTTAACGACTAAACTCCTCTTGTTTTTCCTCCATGGTCAATAAAGTAAAGAGAACAATGATAATTACTCTTGTCGTTGCTCTCCTTAGCATAGTTTTCCTTTCCTTGCTAGGGCTTTTTTCTTGCTTTTGTTTCTGCAAGACCCAAAAAATCCAAAGTGGAGTAAGGGCAACGAACCATGGGGATATTTTCCAGATATGGAATTATGATGGAGGAATTGCATATGAAGACATGATCAAATCAACAAATGACTTCGACATCAGATATTGTATTGGAACAGGCGGATATGGCAGCGTCTATAGAGCCCAATTGCCAAGCGGAAAAGTAGTTGCCTTGAAGAAACTTCATCGGTTTGAAGGAGAGGACCCTATTTTCGACCGTTGTTTCAGGAATGAGGTCCAAGTGTTGACAAATGTACGACACAAAAGCATCGTGAAGCTTTACGGATTTTGTTTGCACAACAGATGCATGTTCTTGGTGTACGAGTACATGGAAAAAGGAAGCTTATTTTGCACCCTAAGATTCGATGTCGAAGCTTTTGAAATAGGATGGATTCAAAGGGTAAAAATCGTTGAAGCAATGGCACATGCTTTATCCTACTTGCATCATGATTGCACCCCGCCTATTGTTCATCGAGATATATCGAGCAACAACATTCTCCTGAATTCTCAATTGGAGGCTTTTGTTGCTGACTTTGGAACTGCCAAATTGGTGCATTCCAATTCATCCAACCAAATCATTTTTGCAGGCACTTACGGATATATTGCACCAGGTATGGATACTACCTTCGTTTTATAGAAGCAAACAATGTTGTGGGTTTTTCTTTAAAAAATTGATCTTTGTGTTATTGCAGAAATTGCTTATACTATGGTTGTGACTGAAAAGTGTGATGTGTATAGCTTTGGAGTGGTGGCACTAGAAACAATTATGGGAAGGCATCCACAAGAAGTCCTAGCAACTTTGGCATCACCTCCGAGCCAAAACATGATGATAACCGATATCTTAGATCCGCGCCTTCCACCTCCAACAAACCCCATAATCGCAGGGAACATTGTTCTAATTGCTACAATGGCATTCTCATGTTTACATCAAAGGCCCAAGTCTCGACCAACAATGCGACGCCTGTCTCTAGAGTTTTTTTCTCGCCGGAAGGCCCTAGCTTCACCCATTCATACAGTTTCACTGTTGCAGCTGTGGAATCGAAGAATGGACTTTGTTCAACTACCGAATGAACCGGTCAATCCCCAAGTTTGAAAAGAGTGTCACGTCACTTTCGGGCGTCGGTTATTATTACCGTTGTGTTTGTGTCTTAAAGGACTTGGACTAACTTGGTATAGTGCCCCTTCCTGTCCCACGGTCTAAGCCCATGTGTATTTTTTTTTTAACGGGCCTAAGCCCATGTGTATTGACCAGCCTTGCTATGTCATATGTCTCAGCCCCAGCCCAATCCATTTTTGGAAGGAAGACGCGTGGGTTCATGAAATGGTGTCCGATCTCCTCTCTCCCAAAAACCTCTGTGTCGAGAGACTTTTCGGCCGTTGAATTGTGTAATTTTATTATGTTTTAAATTCAACAGCTGAAAAATCTCTCGGCACATAGGCACAGGAATTTGCGGCACAGATGATACTGCCTCCCCCCTCTCATGATATGGGTTTGAGGTATGAAAATGCTTTTTTAAGAAACTGACTCCTCTATAATTAGACTGCAGAGAAGCATTTGCAGTCTCATCTGGTTCATTCGTCGCAGTTATCAATGGTTCGGAACTAAAGAGACTATTTGCGGGAAGAAAGTATTCTCCCGCGACGAGTCTTTTAACAAATTCTATTTACCATTAAAAATATTTTTGGACGGTATAGATTAACAACACACATGAAGTACTGCTATGGCATTTCTGGTTTGACTCACCGTAGTCTTCTATCCAAAACTGTCAACAACTTTCTTAACCCTTGGAATAAGCATTTTTAAAGATCATTCTTACACCACCAAGCTACATGCTGGAAATTATTTCGTTCCTAATTCTTTAATAACATTATATTTCTAAACTAAAAGCATCAATGAATATTCAAGTAGGGAATTAATAGGCTAAACCCGATTCTAATGAGTTGGCTTAGTGGCCAATGCCTAGATCACAGGAGCTTCTTTCTACACTAAAGCCCTGTTTGATAGGAGGGATTAGAGGTAGGATTGGAATATTAGTCCCCCAAGATTAATAGTCCCATGTTTGTGTAACTTTTAATCCTGGGACTAATAATCCCAACTGGACTATTAGTCATTTTTGAAGGGGGACAATATAATCCTGGGGGGGGGGGAGGGGAGGTGAGATAAATAGTCCGGAGGTTAAGGGAGGTTGGGATTAAGGACAAAGTTACCAAAATACCCTCTTATTTGCCCTTGTTTGCTCTGGAAGTTAAAGGGATTAATTAAGGGCAAAGTTAATCTTTTATTTTTTGTAAAATGCTAGAAACATTTTGAAAACAAGCCTAATAATTTTGATATGTAGTTTTTTTTTTTTTTGTGTGTGTGTGTGTTAGAAGCTTTACCAAATCAACTTTTGCAATTTTTTTTTGTGTTAAAGCTTTACCAAATCAAATTTAAAGAACAAGTTATAGCAAGGCTATTCACGAAACAATGCCTATGACCGTGATAGAGGCTTATGAGTTTCCTTCCTTTCTTCCGGATGGTTATTTAAGGACCCCTTTGGCTAACTTTTCTCCGACCTTTTCTAATCATCTTTTTTATTATTCTTCCCATGATATATTTTTGTTTGAATTTGGTGTAGTTTTTACGTCGCATTGTTTGCCTCGACAAGGAGAGATAAAACAAAGTATAAAATACAAACCAAAATTGAAAAATGTCACAAATATACTAAAAGGCTGTCTTTCTGTTATTAGTGGCTTTTTGGTCGTCTTAATAGAATTTTTTTCAACTTTCAGCTATATTTTTATTCTTTTTCGGTCATCTCATTGAGACGAACGTTGTTGCGTAAATCCTATGCCCAATTCTAATAGAGTTTAGAAATACAACAGGAAAAAAAAAAATTTATGACGTGCCAAAAAACTCCCCAAAGATTATGCACTTCAAAAAGTTTTTCAGATCCATCGATGGACTGAACCAGCTGAGGTGTAGACCCAAATATACAGAGAGAGAGAGAGAGAGAGAGGATGATTTTGCTTAAAAAAACACCAGTGATCGATCCATTTAGACATTTGCTGAAACATAGGAAGAGGGAAGAAGAGTTGGGCAGTGGGTCACATGCATGGATTCTTTTGTAAAACAACAGTCTGACACTTTTGCCCTTGTCAGCAGCTGCAGTGTAGGGTTACAAACGTCTCTTTCAAAAGTAAAATGACCCATTTCCAATGAGAATCGAGCTTCCCATCTTTTTGGCCTCTTCCCCTTCTTGGAATTTCTTTCTTCAAAATTGTAGTAACTACTTTCTTTCTTCTCGATCTCAAACTCTCATTCCTCCATGTTCCAACAAATAGATTTCTCATTCAATTTGGATGATAGAAATCTTGAAAAAAGTAATGAGAATGTGATGTCTTATTTTTATTATTCCGACGTTTGGAAGAAATAAGAATAAAAATGTGATGTTATACTTCTGTAATTTCGACGTTTGGAAGAAACAAGAATATAATTCTTGATGATATAGTAAACTAGGAATCACAATTCCGGACTAAGTGGGAATCAGATCTCTCCCTTACCCCATGGTAATCTATAATTCTTGACTCAATCATTAATAAAAAAGAAATGTTGATTTTGATAAAATTTTAAAATATCCTGCATAAAATTACTGAATCAATTCAAACACCGGAATGCATTTACTCAAGGTATAAAATTTCTAGAAATTTTATTCATAGTAATCATATTCCTATTCATACTCAAGAACATTCCTAGGAATTTAATTTTCAGTAATTATATTTCTATTCCTACCCAAGATTCTGATCATCCAAACACAACCTTAACTAAAATACCCCAAGAACCCTCGCCAACCTAACAAATTTATACGATTTTGGTAAGCAATCGTCTGTTGGGTCATGAATTGCACTCGCATAGGATAGAAAAACTTTAATTTTTCATACAGATTTCACAAATACCAATACTCGGTCACATATATATATACTCTCTTCATCCTGCAAAGTTATACACATGCAATAAAAGATATTGTACATTTTTTAATAAAAAATAGGTACTTTCGTGAATAATTCAGCATACTTCTTCCGTGTTCCTTGGTTGGTTCATTTTTTTAATTTTTTACCGTTTCCAAAAAAAATTCCTCATGACAAGTTTATTTTGTCCTTTTTTTCAAATTAATAATAGTAATGAAAACAATTCCAAAGTGTAACACTGGTGTTTCCTTTCATTCTCAAGATAATAAAGGGAAAGTCCAAATATACAAAACGTAGTATAAAAAAAAGATCAAAATTCAAAACAGACCAACATGCCACTGAGAACGGAGGTAGTATTTTTTATGCACCGTCTAGTTGCCAAACCGATCGAGAACAAGGATTTTTTCTTCCTTAAAATTCCCTGTCCTCGTCTTTCAGGTCGATCGATCACTCTTAACTGCTGCGCAATGTTTCGAAGAAAATCTAAAACAAAAACAAAACACAAATCCCAAGACATAGTCGGACGGATAGATTTGCTATTAAGGATCGCGGAACGAATTTCGAAGATGGAAAGAGCCCAAAAACAAACTGCACAGTGGGAATATGTGAAATTTTTGGAAATTAGGGTTGTGGTTCAAATTCAATCAATGGAGATGTTGCTGCTCTGGCCATGGCCAAAACCCAGACTGATCCCCTGCGATGCCGCCCATGAACATGTTGCACAAGCTTTCATCGGTGACCGTCTGATCGAATTTCTGGAACTGGATGTTTTCTGATGATGATCGCGATGAGTTTTGCGGGAGGTGGGTCCCATTCGATGAATGGAATATCTTGTGTTTATCACTTCCAATGCTCCATGAACCCTCCGTTTCTTTTTTCAGGTTAATGGGTCCATTTCCACTTGATTCCATCCCTTTTAGGGCCAATAACTGCAGTACAATTGGGTCACGCAGTTAATTTCAAAAAATTTCTCAAAAATTAAAACAATCCCAATAAGTTCGGTAGTCCAGGAGCATCATCACGTGATACTCCGAACCATTTCAAAATCACATATTTAAGTAGAATCCACGCACTTAGTCATAGACTTCACGAGATTGTGTGTGTGGAATGATCCCTAGCACAACATGTCGGCACTACCCGATTACTAAAGGGCTATTCAATTGGACTCGAAGCTTCGAAATCAATACGGTTATGTTGGGATTCGTGATTTATTGATGTTTTTTGTTTATCCGAGAAAATGACTAGATATTCGTTGTATAACAAAAGTATTACTTAATAAAATATAGTCACCGAGTGCAGCTATTAAAATAAAACCACAAGTATTAAGGAATTTAGAAATCATGTAGTACAGCAGTCCGCATTACAGGGGCTGTAAGGCTGCTGATCCGGCCATCTATTTTGACGGAGACAGTTTGAATTTAATCCGAGCCCATCTTAATCCGAGTTGTCCATTGTCGAAATGGAAGACCGGTTTGGCAACCTTATAGGGCAATGCGTAAAAGGACAAATATATAAATCAACCACAAATTATGTGTCTAAATACACCAATGCAATAAGAAAATTCTTTTAGGTTGTGCGTAATTTTATATAAATATTAATTTTTGGAAACATTAATTAACATGAGCAAATTAAAATAAACTTTGTAAAAGTAAATTTGACTTGGTGTATCTCGATCTTAAGATTTTTATTGATAGATTTCAATTTTTTTATTGATAGATTTCAATTTTCATCTCTAATTCATATGAACTAAAAATTTGTGTCTGCATGCCTAGGAGTTCTAATTTTAAGATGAGATTCCTCTTGAGACGAAGTAAAAACTCTTCAAATCAAAAAAGATTCTAAACAAAAACTAAAGCCAATAATAAAGTACTACATCCAAAAATCTTGTGAATTCTTTTTTTTCCAAAGTTTATTGCACACATCAAATAGCTCAATTGAATCTTCTAATCCGTGAAATAAAATCTATAAAAAAAAATCGCAAAAATAAAGTTTTTTTGAATGTAAGACTCAAATTTTCTCAAAAAGGTAAAAAAAAAAAAAAAAAGGAGGACAGATATCAAGAGGTCTTTTGCCCAATAGCATTAAGAAATGCACTGGTGCAAGGAGTAAGGAGGTCAGGAGTTCAACTTCTCCAACTTACGCCCAGCAAAAGAAAAAGGAGAACAGAGTGATAATTAAAAGGAAAATAAATTAACACACCAAATTCCAAATTGACCAAAGTAAATTTCTTAAAAAAACAATTTTAAAAAAAAATACCTCAGCATGAAGTTTGTTGTTATGGGCCAAAAGGGCATCATTGTCAGACTTGAGAGCCTCAAACTTCCTCTTCAACAAGTCATAGTCTCTCTCCAGTTGCTTGGTCTTCCACCTAGCCCTCCTGTTCTGGAACCAGATGGCTACCTGCCTCGGCTGCAGCCCGAGAGCCCTGGCCAGCTGCACTTTCCTCTCCGGCTCGAGCTTGTTTCCCACCACCTCGAAGCTCTTCTCCAGGGCCTTCACCTGCTCCATGCTCAGCCTAATCTTCTTCCTCTCTCCTGCTATTTGTTCCGATCCCATGTCGTCCGAAATTATATCGTCTTCCACTTGCATTGCTTCTTCGCACCGGGTCGATCCGACCCCCGAAAACGACATGGATCTCCTCATTAGGTTGGCTGGAAAACCTGCACAATTGCACAGGAACATTAAGAAAATATATATAAGGGGCGGCTTTATGATTTTAGTTCAAATATATAATGGTACTGACAAAAACCTGTACAAATTTCGATGCATAATTAAAAGTGTGTTACTTCAGTTGAAAATTTATTAGGCCTGTTTATTTTGTTACGTTGAGCTATACTACCTACGTACTTGCGTATTTAATTGAATTTTCGATGATTTCGGCTCCGTACAAAAAGATTGACAATACTCAAGAAAAACCAAATTAACTTACGGAAGAATACGAAATTTTAGTTCATTTTTTAAACCCGTTTTCAGAGTAGACTAGAGCCTCTCTTGAGAAATGGGAATCCTTTATTTCTCTTATTTTTTTGGGTGAGTATCCTTTATTTCTTTTGATCAGCAGGAGAAAACTCCATTGATTGTAATAGAACAAAAATATAGAATTGGTAGATTCAGTAAAATAGAAACAGAAAACATAAACTCAATCGATCTCCTGATTCTGTTCAAAAATTTGGCATACGCAACTTCTAAATTTTATGAATCAGAAAAAAGAAAGAAAACAACTCAATATGAAGAACTAAATTAGAAATCCTCATTTTGAGAGAGAGAGAGAGAGAGAGAGAGAGAGAGAACCTGGGAAGTGTTGAGGAGCTGGGCATGAAGGAAGGATGGAGTCATGAGGAGGGCGGATCTCTTCTTCATCATGGGGTGGAAAGATGAACTGATCATTAGGTGAGAGAAAAGCCATACCACCACGAAACATGAAACAGTACTGATGGGTGTGAACAAAATACCTAAAAGTTGGGGAAAGGCTGATGAAAATTGAAATGAAAGTCTGACACTTATGATGTGTTTTGTTTTCTTCTTTTTTCTTTTTCTTAATTTTGAGAGAGAAGATGGGGTTCTAGACTGGAGGACAGCGGTGACTAACATGTGGAGAGAGAGAGAATATGGGGCCTAAACTATATTCCCACTATTCTATTTTAAGATGTCTTAAAATTTTAGTTTTTTTAAAAATGACGGATGATACTAAAGTGTTGAAGTATACGACAAACTGATCCTAATTAATAATTAAAAGTAATTCATAAAAGTAAAAAGTAAGAGGGAATGTTAAAAGTTCAGTACGTAAAATGTTTTTTAAAAACATGATCTAATTAATTACATGTTTTTTTAAAAAGGTTGAGCTTCTTCATACAAAATCAGGATTATAGGACAAAGTGAATACTTAGTTCGTGTAATGATTCATTTGCTTCATGTTTTTTAAGCCCAACGAAAGAACCGGGGGATGGTGCTGTGCAAGAGGTGCACAGCACGATCTAGGCCGTTTCAGCATTTTTCCAATTCAATTTTTGCATCAATCATATCATTTTTCCTTCTTATTTCTCTTTTTTCTTTCTAATATGAACTTTTTTGTCGAAATACATATACACAAAATTCTTGCTATTTGACATTCGATACAGTTATTTCCTGAAAGAGGTAACAATTAAAGCCAGAGAGGGGCATTTTCAAGGAAAATAGAAGTTGAGGCAAGAATATTATTTTCCAATTTATTGTTGCGAAAAAAAAAGATTACGCCAAAAAGAAAATGGTGGCACACGATTTATGGGGTAAATAAAAAAAAGTGATAAACTTTTAACAATAATTTGCCTTAACAAGACTCCACCGCACCAGGAACGAGAATGAATCTCTTTTGTCAATGATAAAACACTTAAAATATTATGGCTTCATGTGAAGATTATTTGTTTATGGCTGGTGTAAAAAGAATGTTTAATTAGTCAGCTTAGATGATCAAACCAACTCAACGAGATTTAAGAGGCGGTTATATATATTATTCAGTTAAATCACATCGAGCCGAGTGCAAAATATTATTTAACGAAAGATGAAATATAAAGGGAGTCTGTATTAATATAGTCAATCAATGGCAAATTCAGAAATTTAGCTGAAATTTCGCTCGGGGCAAATTTTACTTAATTAATGGCCTTGTAAAATGAATTTTTGGGACGAGTTTGTCATTTGGGATGAAAAGTCCTAACTTGATGAACAATCACCAGTCTTGAGAGTAAAAATAGTGGTAGGTCTTTGATTGGTTACTTTTTAAGACAAATGAGAGTCATTGGCTAGTTAATTTCTTGACATTTAGGGGCAATAGTAAAAATTATATAAGGGGTTAAAATGGAAGCTATCCTAATATCGGGTACACATCTAGCATCAAAGAAATCGAGGGAGCATGTGACCCCTGCGTCCCTACGTGCATTTTATGAGTGATTGTAGCAGTTCTCTCTAATTAGAGATAAACGAGATACGATAGCAACAATTTGTTAAGCAAATTGGATTCGAATGATAACAAATCTTGCATCCAAATTACCTGGGCGTAAACGCCAACGTAAAAAAAAATTTGTCGAAAAAAAAAATCTACATACCCATTAACATATTTATGGCAGCATAAGGTACATGATGGTCTGCGGCTCTTTGGACTTTTCAAATTTAGCGAACCGAAACATCTGAGTCATCTATAACATGGTTAATTTTGCAGGGTTGTTATAAAGTTTTGAAGGACATTGGACATTGGTACGCTGGGCAATGAATGAATGAGGAGTCTAGCTAGGCTTTATATGAGCTACCGTCCAAACAAAGTTGACGCAGAATTAGAAAGTGAAAAGGTTCATCTTTTGTGAAAGAAATCCCCAAACCACTTGCATGCATGTGCAACATTGAAAAGGATATCAAAAGACATTGACGCTCCGTTTGTTTCGATGTAAAAATTTTTTTTATGTAAAATATTTTTTTAGAAAATAAATTTTAAATTTTTATTTTCCGGTGTTTTTGGTCGGCACTTGAAAAATATTTTTAAAAATCGACAAAATAGTATAGAGAGGGGCGGAGGGGGAGTTTAAACGGTGGAGAGATCTGAGAATATTGAAATTGAACGTGGATCAAAACTGACGATTGAGGAAATTGAGCAATGAGAATTGCAGTAGATAGGCAGCGAGTTCATTTTGAAAAATAACTTACAGAAGATTAAACGGTAAGTTATTTTCATCCAATTAATAAAAAATATTTTACATGTAAAATGTTTTCATCATTTTTTACACAACCAAATACCGGAAAATAGGAAAATATTTTACACCCAAACAAACGGACCCTGAAAGGGAGTCGAATGGACTTCATTTTTTTTCGTAAACTGATCTTCACACTCCCTTTTGGTCCAAGTGCACTTCATTTTTTGTCTTCATTCTTATAGAATCAGTACAAAACTGCATTTTATACATATTTTTCTTTCACACACAAAAAAAAATAATCATTTAATTTCACATCACTTTCAATTCATTTATAGCTAGCCAAAACAATGGTGGGGGAAATGAACGGGACTTGGACCTACCTCACATAATCATTTAGTAGAAATTTTTATTTTTCTTTTTAATCCTTGCTCGAAACTTTCACTTTTCAATTTCTTTTATCGCGGATTTTAATAGTTTGAAATGTACTAAACGCACATTTTTACGTTCGCTTTTACGCTCTTTTTTTTTTTTACAGCATTCGCATTTACGCGTACGTACGCATGTTATGTGACTAAAGTCAAGAAGGTGGATCAGTTGAAGACAAAGGAAGGTGGAGAGAGAGATGAGGCTGGAATCTAGGGATGGGCCCACGTGGAGTACTTCCCTTCACAAGATTAATTTAGAAACTGGGTAATTACAAAATGGGGAAGGAGTGCACAATAAAAAGATTTAAATTGAAAATTTGTACATGCCACTGATGCCAGCAGGCCCCAGCACTAGATCTGCTTGTGGAGGAGTATCTCTCTCTTCAATTTGCAGATGCCACTGATGAATTTTTTTGTTCTAATTTTCTAAAACTGTAGTGCGAAATAAGTAGATGATCCTCCTAATTAATCAATACTTTGACCATAAGAATTGTTGAAATATTAGTAGTTTTTTGAAATAAAAGTAGATAATGATTAAAGTGAAAAGTGGGAAAATTTTGAGATAAAGATGAAAAATAGGCTTCCAAACTCTGATGCAATCTTTGGCCAGGTAGGCAAGGGATTGGATTAAGAAATTTGCTCATTCTTAAGATTTCAGGTTCGAAGCCTTATAGTGTGATATTAAGTCTTATGAGTCCAGTGTATAGGAGGTGGGACACGTGAGCTCTCAAAAAAGAAGTAGGAATGTACAATATGTTGCTTGAGTTTGTATTCACAGTAAAAGTATCTAACTAACATTGAAATGAAAATATTATTGTATTTTAATCTTCTCAAATTGAAATTGCCTTGGAGATGCTAGCTCTTAGTGTAGAAATTGGCAACAATATGTAGGGTGAAGTATATTCAATGTTGGAGCATTGTTTTAATTAGGGGATCCTTTCACCACACAGAGTGGGAGTGTGATTATTCTACACGAATTTGCGCAAAAAACCCTTTGGAATAATGGGCCACCTCAACTTTCGAATACAATAAGGCCTAATTTTTTCAAAAAAAAATGCTAAAAGTACTAAATGAGCTTTTTTCGTCAATAAAGGGGCTTTTTCTCTCATAAAATACAAAGGAACGTTTTAGGATTTTTACTACTTTTGGGAAATTCACCCTAAGCTAGAAATGCAAAAGTGGAACCATAAAACAATCCTTTGCCACCTTTTATATCGAGTGCTTATTCATTGCTATTGGAGTATCGTCACGTGGGACATTTACCACCATAGATGCAATATTCATGTGCGATTCATACATTTAGTCCAGCGCTCGACGTAAATGTAGGGTGGTAGATGCACTTAGGCCCCGTTTCTGAATGTCAAATAAGTACTTATTTTTTAAGAAGATAATTTCAAGCTCAAAAATAATAGGCTTATTGAAATCTAAAAATATGCAATATGGATCTTGTTTGAAAAATCTCATTGAGATCTTTAATAAGGTGCAAAAAAAAAATCGAAAAATTATTTTTCATTTACATTATGTTTGAGTTTAAAAATGTGAAATAAGTACTTTTTTTTAAGAATATATTCTGGAACGGGCTCTTAGAGCGCCACGTCACGGTGCTTGAAGAGCCAGGAATAATTGTCCTCTTATATCCCTCTGTTGCACTTTCACATGGGGTCATAAGATGGGCATATGGCATAAATTGCATGGGAATGGTACATTCATGTCATTTTAATCTGAGATGATTGCGACATTCATTTGGACGCTTTCAAAATCAAGTGGTGGGTACATCTAAGGAAATTGATAGGGAATGGGAAATCCTCCAGCACACTGCAAAGCTATACAGTGGCCGATCCGACCTACTATTTTGATGCCAACAGCTCAAGTTTAATCTGAACTTCTATTGATCCGAGTCATTCATTGTTTAGATTAAAATCGGAGCCGTCTATCACCGAAATAAATAATCGAATCGCCGCCTTACAGCCCTGTAATGCGGGTTGCACTGCAGGAACCCACCCTCCAAACCCCTATTTCTCTATGGTGAGTAAGCTTAATTTGGATGTTGGGTGTTCGGTGTGGGCCCTTGTACCTAAAATTAGTTTAGTCTGAACCTGAAAATTGAGCCAAGCACATGGCATTTGTTAATTGGAAAGATGGGGAGTGAGAGGGAGGAGTACCCCTGTAGGATATAGGTTGGATCCATGTTACTTCTCCTGTTGCTCATTTTTATTTTAAAAATTTTGATTTTGTGAGTGTTGAAGAGAGATATTTTGTATCTCTTCCACATGTGTCCTCATGTTCCCATGTGACAATTCTCTCTCTCTCTCTCTCTCTCTCTCTCTCTCTCTCTCTCTCTCTCTCATGTCAACTAGTTTAATTTCATGACCACCTACAACCCATTAACATAAGTTACTCATTTTTTTTTTTTTTGGTCTAAAAATAGTTTTGGGAACTTTGATTTAGAAAAAGTCTATACAACTTTATACATCCGCTTTCGCTTGCACACAAAGTTGTATAGGTGGAGGAACTCACATACACTACAGAGTGCGAAGCGCTTAATTGAGTCTATGGGATAATTGTCTGGATTTTGGGATGGTTTTTCTTTAGAGGGTAAGATCTAGCTAGGTCACATTATACGCATGTGTGACCGTGAGCAGGAGTGGAAACATGAATGAGTATATTCCAAAATATATCGAATTACTAAAATTTCATGAAAGCGATCAAGGATTGAAAGAGTGAATATAGAGTAAGAATTGAGGCCGACAATAATTGGACATATATATTGAAGAGTTATCTGACCTAAGGTAAGATCGATCGACGACGGATCTAGGTCGTGGTCCTTGTGGAGGGGGTGACCACTTCTTAAAGTTTGTCAAAATCCTTACATTTCACTTTTATAGAAGATCTGCAAAATTCTAAGTTAGAAGCTTAATGAGTTCATGTTATCATTTGGAGTGGCTTCTCCGTTTCTATTAGGTCCGACATCATGAGCACATCATTGGCTCAATAACCTAGCGCTCCTAAAGCAACACTTCAGAGGGTTTTTTTTTTTTTTTAATCAACTCAGGGTCATGAATCTCGTACCAATATGTGGTGGAGAAACGCCTTGAGGCTTTAAGCATTCCTCCAAAGCATTGAATAACCTCTCTTGTTTGACATCATAGGCCTAAAAAATGTTGGCCCTGAACTTCTGATCTGGACTCCGGCCCATTTAGAAGCTGGGCTGGACTTTTGCACCTGCCCTACATTTTGGGCCTTTCAGAGGTTTGCCATTGATACACCCTGCAGAGAATAATAAATTGGGCTTTATCTTGAGTCCAATACGTAGGGCTTTGATACAAGACCATTTTTCTCAAGCCCACATACTTTGGGGCTGGTCCAATTTTCAGTACGTATTAGAGACTTGAATGTTGGACCGGGTGCAAGGGACCAACCCGGTGCATCCATGTAGCGCGACAACATGCAACCGACCAGGGACGGATTCAGGAATGTATCCTAGTGGGGGCACCTGTTCATTATAATAATGAAAGTTTATTTTTTTTAGTCAATCATAGTATGATCGTTCAAAATTATAGCATGCAATACTAATTACAAAAGTTTATAAAGTGTACTTTAAGTTAAATTAGGTAAAAATGAGCACAAAATCTCAGACAAAATTTTTAAGGTATGTTTTAAATGAACATTAACAAATTTTAGAATGATCGAGTTAGTTTTGTTAATGTCTTTATTTTAAAATATTTCTCCGAGACGGTTAAAAACAAAGAGAATCAAGAAAGAATAGCTCCAAATAGACAAACAGCTCGTAAAGTAACAAGTACAAATGCATCATATGATGAAATTAAGGCATAAAACTAATTCTATATGTGTATTTTCGGGATATATACAAATGTGTATGTTTATAAATTAGCATACTTTCATAATTATGCTAATTTATACATAAATATTCTTTAAAAAATATTTTTATTTCGAGTGGGGACACGTGCCCCATGTCCGTCCGTCCCTGCGACCGACAAGTTCAAGTTTCGCTCCATAATCTGGGCAGCGTACAGGCGAGGTAATGGTGGTCGGTGACATCAACTCAGCTCGAGGACAGCGCAAGCGCCACCTTGGCCTACAAGGCAAGACACTCCTATAAATATTAATTACAGTGTTAAATCCTGAGAGGGAGGCCTTCCCCTATCAAAAGTTATGTGTCTCCTCTCTCTTGAACTGACGACCGACTTAAGCATCAGCAGAGTGTCTACCAGTCCACCTTCGACCGACGAGGCACTAACCGATTGTTCTTTTGTACAGAGTTAAATGAAGAGGGGAGCTAACTCAACCCGCTCAAGGGATCCGGGAGAGTTTGAAGGTCTGGATTGAACACCACTCCACAATCAATAATGGTATATATATAATAGAACTTTTATGTATTTATGACAGGATGAATAGATAACTCCTGATCATCGACTACAGGACTAGAACACATATAGGCAAGAGTTGAATTTAAAACGGTTATTTAATTTTCCTGTTAATTAAGAACTTAGAACAGAGGTGTAGGAGTATTTGTTATCAGAAAATCTATGATCAACCAACCATGGGGAGGGAAAACGTACCGACGGCCGTCGGCGGGTCATCTCCGGCCACCGGCAGCCGATCCTAGCCGTCCAAAAATTCTATAAAAAAAAAATCGATGGGGCCCAAGCGGGAATCAATGGCATCCGAGGTGTGTAGAGTGCTTGATCCAAGCACCCTTTTTTCGTGTATATATATACACCTCGGATGCCATTGATTCCTATTTGGGCCCCATTTGTTTTTTTTTTTGAGAATTTTTGGACGGCTCGGATCGGCCGCCAGTGGCCGGAGATGACCCGCCGACGGCCGTCGATACGTTTTCCCTCCCCATAGTCGGTACAGATAGCAACTCTGGTTTGTTATTTATGTAGAGAGCTAGGGATTAGTGGAGGCCGTGAAAGTAGAAGAGAGAGGAGCATTGGGCAGACAGACATTCCATTAAAAAAGCCACTAGCCTCCCCCCTGACACCCATTTCCCCCTCCATCTTAAGCTTAAATCTCTCTCTCTCTCTCATTGTTGTATGTTTAAATATATTTTTGAATCAATGATTGTATAGTGTATATATATTGTATACCTATTCCTGCAATTCAGGCAATTGATGAGGGTTACTATGGCATGCATGCATGTTTTATGGATTATATTAGTAATTAATAAACATATATGTCCAATTCGGCTATAGTCAACGTGCAGCTTCAGCTTCATTTTAAAAGAAGAAGTATTTCAAATCGACGAGGCAGAGTTCAATCTAGTTTTCCCTCACAGCTCACTAGTTTTGAATTCTGTATTGGTTTGTCTCAGGATATCATGAAAACAACCATTACGAGCGTAAACTTATGTATGCAGATCCAAACATATATGCGTCTGAAGATTTTCGATGCGGATATACCCGCGAACAATAAATTCCAAAAAAGGGAAACAAGTAAAAGAGCAATAGTAATTGTTACGTGTACTAGATTACGTGCAACAATTCGAATACATTTGTTTCGCGGAAGACATTCGCTGCACGTGGACTTCACAAAAAATCAAGAATTCTTATGCATCTGTGATGATTTCGAGCACATTTCTATTTGAATCTGTACACTTAAAATCTTTCTCGATATATAGACGGCTTGCATTTAACATAAATTAAAGAAGAATTAAAATAATGATAAATCAACTGAATTATTTTAAGATAAGTTTAAGAGAACGCGGCCTTAGTTTCCTTTCCGACAGCATACATTGGAGCTATAATATCAAGATTTCCTTACTTTTAACAATAATAATACTAATATCTGTATATCTTTCCTTTTCGTGTGAGCTGCTGCTTCTTTTAATTTTGGGGTGGGGGGGTTGTGCATAGTGTGTCACGTGACATCACGTGGATAGCCATGCCTTCTAATTACACGAACGATGCAGCAATGATGAGGTGAAAGCAATCCCCAAAACGATAATCCCACGTGTTTCTCTCTATAAAGAGAACAGAAAATCAGCTGGGAATTCGTGCATTTATATGATTATGCAGAAGGTGAGGACAACGGGCCCAGCAAGAGCCGAGCCGTTCTCGTAGTGCGCTTATGGGTGATAAACAAGTTAAACTGGTTTTTATCGAACAAATATGAGCTCAAACTCGAAAAACTTAGTTTATTAAGCAAGCCTAAGAGCGCTAATGCACTGTGAAAAAGTAGTGCACCTCGATATGCTGCATTGAGATTTTATCATCGTATACTGTTAATTAATTTTTTGTTATCCTAAATTGTTAGTGTAAGTCCAAATGTGAAATTTATGTATGACAAAACAACTTATCATGTGATTTTCAATGTCTGATTAACTTGACTTTTAGTACTATGGTAGTGTTAAGTAAACTATGAGAGTTTTAAAATGTTCAATCACAATGATAAATTTTAATGGAGCGTATCTAAGCGCAATACCCTTCATAATGAAGTCGTGTTACGTGAACCCCTTGTCCTAATAGCAATTGGATAGATTGTGTCTTAGAATCATTTTGTTCACCATCATACTTTATACCCCATTTGTTTGCTCATTATTGCATTTTGTAATCTTTCAAAATTATTTGGTGTCTTTATAAAAAGTAAAACAAAAAGTGTGTAAATTTTTGCAGAGTAATCCTCGTAGATGGTTACTAGTAGTTTCAAAAATAAAAATAAGAGGTGATGCTAGAAATTTCATTAAACTTTACAAGGCCACATGCATTAGTTATATGTGCCCGTCAAGAAGTTAAATTTCACGTATCGAGCAAATACTATCGGAGCAAAGGAGTAAATAATATCCTTATTTTTCTCATTTGTAGAATATCATGAACAAATAGGATAGAAATTTCATTAAACCTTACAAGGCCACATGCATTAGTTGTATATGCCCATCAAAAAGTTAAATTTCACGTACAGAATAAACAATGTCGGACCAAATGAGTAAATAATAAGTTAAATTTCACGTACAGAATAAACAATATTGGACCAAATGAGTAAATAATATCCTTACTTTCTCGTAAATAATATCCTTATTTATTTAATGGGAGCACCGAATAATTTGTCCATAACATGACCCACACTTTGTATTTGTCTACAGGGACGAGGATCCCGACTCGTCATTCAAGCAATATTTCCCGCATTCGCCGATCCTCCCATCTCTCTCAAGTAATGTATTCCGTAGTTCTGGACCACAGTTACGTAATGTTGCAGATTATTTCAGCACCACACATTTATGTAGAGTTCAAACGCTTAATCGTGGACTGAGCGTGAATGTGTGATATTTGAGTATCCCAGAATACCATGTGGCTGTGCTCCAAGCATTAAGTAACTAGAATCCCCCTAAATCAGAAATCATGCAGGGCACTTTCTGTAGTGCATTCTGCAGAGCACAATTGAGACCGTCCACGAGTGTTATAAAGATTCAGATTTAAAAATAAACTCTTCCCTGTAATAGTTTCTCTCTTCCCTCGAAGATTTTATTTTTAAATCCAAATCTTTGAAAACACTAGTGGACGGTCTCGATTGTGTCTTGTCAAGTGCACTATAAGAAGTGCCCTGCAAAATCTCTAAATCCCAACCCCCCTCTTTTTCTCTCTCTCCACTTTATCATTACATTCACACTCAATACCTCTCCTCACATCCGGACCGTCTATTTCGGTTTTGGACGGCTCGAATTTGGAAAGAAAAAGTGAAGAGAGATCGATGGGGTAAGAGGAGAGAGAGAGTTTTAATCTGAGCCATCCGCCACACTTTTGGATGGTCTGGATGAATTGCTCGGCTACCACGTGAGCACGGCTATGTGATATTCACCCGATACCCAAAAATTTCTCCTCATTCCCTTATAGCCGTATACGGCCACTATGTGGTGCACACCCGGTACCCAAAAATTTCTCCTCATTCCCGTATACCCGTATACGGCCACTACACAACAAATCACTTTGACCCAAAAATGTTTCTCTCTCGATTCATCATTTGATCTTTTCATTTGTTTGATAGTCCTAGAGAGAGAAAGAGAACAAAGGGTGTGAGTGGAGGCAACTCGGTGAAATTCAATTGTCTTCTCCTTCTTCTTCTGAGCCCTCATTTTTTGACTTGAAATTTTCCTGCCTTCCCTTTCCCATTCGCATTTCCTTTCCCATCTTCTCCTTCTCCTTCTCGAATTCTCTCCCCTCTGTCTTCCACCACTGCACACGATTTTTCTTCTCTCACCAATTCAAAAACTAAAAATTCTTTCCAAATCATATTTATCGAATCTTCCCACTTCTTGTCACCCATTTCTCTTCCCATTGAAACCATTCAATTTTTATTATTGAATTCACAAAAACCTGAATACCCAGTTCGTTTTCTCCTCGATCCACCCTATTATTTCTATTATTTTCCCCCCTAATTCTCTCCAAATCAGGCACAATTGACCTAATCCCCAAATTTTTTTTTTATAATCCCTAGATATCGTATATCCAATCTGGGAATCTCTACCCATACACAGCTCATTCATTTGGGAATGTTCTTCTAATCTAATCTTCTCTCTCAACTACTACAAAAATACACTTACCCCGTTCTTGCTAATTAATTGGTTCGATATTTTTGTTCTGTCTTTTTTGAATTTTTGTTAGACTCAGCGTTATATTTTTTTCATTAATTATTCGTATCTGATATATCTTCACGAAGATATGGTTGTGGGTTCGCTCTGTTTCTTTCACCTTCCCTTCTTTATGAAGGCCAAATAAGGTACTTTATAATCCAATCTTTCTTTCTCTGTTTCCGGCATGGGTTGCGCGACGTCGAAGCAACCCG
This sequence comes from Rhododendron ovatum, assembly GCA_019656835.1. Taxonomy (NCBI): domain Eukaryota; kingdom Viridiplantae; phylum Streptophyta; class Magnoliopsida; order Ericales; family Ericaceae; genus Rhododendron; species Rhododendron ovatum. The sequence goes on along the minus strand of CM033800.1, from coordinate 35,375,978 downwards.
TGTGCCGGAATTGCAAGGCAGCGTGCTCGCCGCCTAGGCCACGGAGAAGCTACTCAATGCACGGCAGCGGCGGCGGTGGCAACCACCACCTGCCGCCGCCGGACGTCAACCATGTGGTCGCCCTCACCTCCTCGACATTGGGTTCTTTAAGGATTGAAGAAAGCAGAGACGCCGTTTTTGATGAGAAGAGGAAAGGGGGGACTTATGAGGAGAAATTCTCAATGGGCCTGATTGAGGCAAAGACGTGGTCCAATCTGATTAACGAGAAAATACCCAAGATTGTTCCGAAAACGCCCATCCGGACGCCTCCGGGCGAGCCGGAGACTATCAATGCTTGGGAGCTAATGGAAGGATTGGAAGACACGAGCCCTTTTCGGTCTCCCAATCACTTCCGTAGCTTTTCGTTTCATGTCGCTCCGAATTCTGATAAAGTTGATTCTGTTAAAAGCGGATGTCAGAAGCGTATGTGGCTCGAGTTGGCAGATGATGAATCCACTTCCAGCTCGAATTCCAATGCAAATTCCAACTCCAATTCGGCCGCGACATCTGTCATTTCCGAGTTTGATCAGGATAAAGTTGATTCTGCGAAAAGCGAAAGCCAGAAGCCAATGTGGCTAGAGATGGTTGATAAGGAAACGAGTTTGTTTTCGAATTCGGATTCAAATGCGACATCTGTCATCTCCGAGTTTGATCCTGATGTCATATCTGCGTTCAGGAAAGCGCTCGAAGATCTCCCGCCGGCGAACCCGTTTCACCTAAAGCCGTTGGAGGGCAAAAAACAAGAGGCCATGCCATTGGATGCAACGGACGTGACGAAAGTCGATGCGGATTTCACAGCAAGAAACAAGATATTACTGTACTTTACGAGCTTAAGAGGAGTAAGGAAGACATATGAGGATTGTTGCAATGTTAGAGTCATTCTGAAGGGGCTCGGGGTTCGAGTCGACGAGAGAGACGTGTCGATGCATTCGGGGTTCAAGGAGGAGTTGAAGGAGCTATTGGGAGATGGGTTCAATGGCTTTTTGCCAAAGGTGTTTGTGGGGGAAAAGTATATTGGTGGGGCAGAGGAAATACGGCGGTTGCACGAAGAAGGGCAGCTTGAGAAGGTGTTAGAGGGTTGCGAAATGGTCGATGATGGCGGCGGCGGCGGTGGAGGCGGTGGAGCTTGTGAAGGGTGTGGGGATGTAAGGTTTGTGCCATGTGAGACTTGTTCAGGGAGTTGTAAGATTTACTGTGAGGGTGATTTTGATGAGGAATGTGATGAGAGTGAGTTTGGGTTTCAAAGATGCCCTGATTGCAATGAGAATGGGATTGTCAGATGCCCTATTTGTTGTGATCAATGAGAATGGTATTGGCAACTTTTTCCCCTTTTCCTTTGTTATTGTTCTGTTTTTGTTTCTGATTCTGTTTTTGATATGGAGAGCTGCTTGTTGTATAGATAGGTATTTTGTAAGTTGAAGACACATAGGTCCAGTGAAGGTGAAGAAATTAGTCATACTTCGTTCAGTAGTATAATCAGCCTTGCACACTGTTTTGCTCAAAATGATTCAAGAAGAGTGTTACTCCATCTTTCATTCTTCTATGACAGACATGCATTCAGCAACCTAAGAATCGAAGGAACGGTATGAAGCAACGCTGATAAGTTCAAAAATAGATGCCGATTCTCCGTATTTGTTTGTGGTTGCATTGGCGCCAGTTGCAGCTTAAATTATGATAATGCTTGATTCTGTCGAAAAATGAAGGTTGAGAACTAGAAAACGAATTTTTCGCAGTATCAACTTTATTTAGTTATCTGTAGCGAATAGGAAGCTGCCTCCCAACAAAATTTCGAAGCTATCAAAAAAGTTTGAAAAGAAGCAGGCAAAAGTTGACATGAAAGTTTTAATGAACACCCCTAGTACGACGTATTGTAGATAGACGAGCATCGCTAAATCCAGTCTTAAAATTTAATGAACTCAGTTCATTCAAAATTAGTTAAACTCGAGCTCGAGTTTAGCTTGAGCTCGTTAGTGTTTGTGAAATTCGAGTCCACCTCATTTACCAACCGATCCTAAAATTCTAGCTCGATCAAGCACATTGCACTAATTGCTAGGGAGGCAGGCAACTGCAACCTTCATAGTTCATACCCATTTCCAGTCAAAAGAGTAAACCAATCTCAGGGCAAGGGGGTGGACCCTGTAAGTTATTTGGTTGATTTCATTACCCCTCTTTCAACTTTCAACCACAAGATTGACAAAGGCATTGGTCATACCCATCACAGTAGCATTAATTTGCGTACAATTTAGTGCCGACTTTGCAACAAAAATTAAAAGGAGAGAATCTTCCGCGCACGTGGTGCCCCAAGCCTCGTCCCACCACACATTGTTGTGGGATCCTCACACTTAGTCCCGAGTTCCATAGAAATGTGTGGTCAAGGTAAGGCTTGGAGCACCACGCCGGGGTGTCCGGAGGCATTGAATTGTTTTTTTCAAATAAAAAGGAAGAAAACGAAATAGTAGGAAGTATGAAAATCTTGTTTTGTTAAACATATTTCGAAAATAAATGGGTTGGCATTGAGTAATATAGTTATCGAGAAACTAAACCACTGATTCTTTGTTGTATTAATAACTTTTGAGGGTGAGTTTTTCTAAAGCAAATTAGGTGAAGAAAGGTTCCGGTCAATGTAGGTTATGTGAGAAAACAAAAGGTTATTACGTTGATAAGGTCAAAATTCCAGTTTCTCTGGACTCTTTGGAGTAATTAAACAATGGGGCAGAGCTGCACTTTCCTTCTAGTAGCTTTCAATATTCTACCAAAAGACTTCATTGACCCTCACTACCTGTAATACTTATGGATTTGAGATTTCGGAAAAGTGAGTGCTTAGTCCCATATTGGTTCGAAGCTAGCATCACTTGTTGTATTCAACACCCACCTAGGGTTATATATCACTTTCTTAGGTTTATTTTTTAATGCCAAGTGTTTAGGCCAAAAGGGGGTCCATGGCCAACCGGATTGTGTCGTTACACTATAACCTCTAAAGCAAAACGTTTATGAGTTTGATTTTTGTTGATAATGAGTCGGATTTGTTGAATTCAATCGTTTTTAGTTGGCCGTGATTAACGCGACTACTAAGCGTACGTTATCCGTCGAACAAAAAAATTGGAAGTAGAATGTCTGCTTTCTATCTTTCTCAAATTATGCGGTTAACGAGAACCATCGTTGGGTATCCGCGGAACACTGATTGCGATTTAATAAGAGTACGAGGCAGACAGGTGAAGAAAGCTGAAGAACAATGGCACAAAAATGCAACGTCTACGTTGTTCATCGATCCAGCTGAGATTACATCCATGATTCGTTGCGGCTGTTTTCCTACGAAGAATGGAAGAAGAGGGTATATCGGAGTTTCCCTGCGCAACAATACATAAAGAACCATAATAACTAAACGTTACCCACTCGGGGCGGACTTTTAAAGTCTACCCATCATTTTAGATGCAGCTTCCGAGTTAGAGAAAAGCATTCAATAGTGAACATAAATGTAAACAACCTACCCCGAGGCACTTGGTTGACGATATGGACTCTTTGTTTTTTTTTTTTTTGAATTGACCTATGACCTCAGCGATTCAAAACCTTTGCCAACCAATTTTGCTATGGGTACTACATTATTGTACCGAAAGTGTACTAACAGATGAGGGGAAAGGGGGTCCCCACACCCAAAAAATTCAAAATGGACTCCAAAAATAACCTCGGAAAATTGGCGAAAAAGAAAGTCAGATTTTTTCCAAATCCAACCTATTCACCGAAACCCACCCCAAACAAACCCAAACCACCAAAGTGCCAGGTGACCATGGACCTTCCCCCTCTCTCTCCCAGTCACCCATTTCTATCTTCCACACCCTCCCTGGCTCCCTTTTAACTTATACCTCTCTATTAACACCATTTCCAAGGACCACCGATTTGATGTTGGTGGTTAAAATTAGAACGCGGGGTCTTCTGCCCATGAAGGACAGCAGCAAACTGCTGTCTACAATTTGGCCAGTTGAAACCCACACTTAAGCCCCTGTTTGCCATTCCACAAAAATCCTATGTTCAATATTTATTTTTGATTTTTGTGGGACTTCTTACGGGTCTTATAATGATGATTCAAACTGCAAGTTATTCTTAAAATGTTTTTTTTTTTGGTTCTTGAAAAAAATTAGCATAATCCGATATCGATAAGTCTGTTTCAGAATTGTAGGGTGCCCTACGAATTCTGAAACAACCATTACCGTTATCGGATTGAGCTATTTTTTTTAGATACTCATAAAAAATATTTTAAAAATAATTTGCGATTTAAATCATGTAATAGGTCCCACAATTAGAACACCTGTTATTTATTTTTTATTTTTGTAGGTCCCATTACGAGTCCTACAAAGAGGATTCAAATTACAAGTTATTCTTAAAATGTTTATTTATGGCTTCCTAAAAAAAATTAGCTTAATTTGATATCAGTGGGGACAGTTTCAAAATTCGTAGAACACCCTAAGAATTTTGATCACCCTAGAATTCTAAAACAAACCCTATCGATATTGGATTGTGCTAATTTTTTTCAAGAACCCACAAAAAAATATTTTTAAGAATAACTTGCTGTTTGAATCATTTTTGTAAGATCCATAATAGGCCCCACAAAAATAAAAAATAAATACTGAACATAGGATTTTTGTGGAATGGCTAAACAGATGCTTAAGGATGGGTTCCAAGTGGGAAAATTCTATACATGAAACGGTGTAGTTCATGGGGCTCGTCTTGTTCTTTTCTGTTAACGTGCTTGGTATGTGTGTTGAATTTTTTTGTCTTTTGGCCTTTTGCATAAAGATCATGTGGTCCCCTACTAGGTTAAGAAAGGAATGGAATAAAGAGGAAAATTAAATCATTTGATATTTGTAGTTGCATTGTCTATATGGGATTGAATACAAAGATACCACTAATCGAAGCCAAGTCTAACAAGTACTCCTTACGTTCCATAATGTTTGTCCGGTCTGCAAAATAAAAACATAAAAAAAATATAATTTTTGCAAGAATTTTTTTTTTTAAATTCAACGATTCACCAGATATCGATGAGTTCTTTAAATTTATGAAAAAAGTTTGAATTTTTTCTTGAAATGAATGCATTATTTTTTAGTCTTCATTTTGCGAATCGGACAAACATTTTGGGACGGAGGTAGTAACAAAGAGATGAAAACTTACTATGAGACCAATATCTACTGAAGATAAATCATACCACGTAGTCCTGCTTAATGTGTCTGACTGCAAAGAAGAGGAAACTTGGAAGTGGCATATGAGATTTCTCTCTTTTTTGCCTTTGTATCATGAAAATACATATAACTCTATCTGCTTGTGTCTAAAATTGATATTTGCTTGTTTGTAGAAATGTGGGAATACATGAATCACCACTACTCTTATTTGATGGAGATGACAATGAAACTATTTTGGGATTGAGTTGTGATGAATTTGATTATCCGTTGGAGGAAATTCCAAATTTGGAGGATGTACGAATGAGTTGTGATGAATCTAATTATCCATTGGAGGAAGTTCTAAATTTGGAGGATGCATGGGAAACCTAAGGTTGGAATGTCCTTTGATTCAAAACATGAAGCCCGTAATTACTATGCTAGTTATGCCAAAGCGCAAGGTTTTGTTGTGATCACAAGAAGCTCTAGGAAGCGTGATGATGGACAAAAGGGGTATGTAACTTACTGTTGTCATAAGGGTGGAAAGGCGAAGACAAAAGCACTCAACCCAATTAAAGCCCATCCAATAGCAAAAACAGGATGTAAAGCATCAATGAATATCTCTTTGCATACCGACGGGAAGTGGATATTGAGTACAATTGAACTCGAGCATAATCATGAAATGTGCCCAATCAAAGCTCGGTATCTCAAGTTCTATCAGGTCATTCCAGAACATACGAAAAGGATGATGGAATTCAATCGTTTAGCCGGAATAAAAATGAACCAAACTATTAGCTCATATGTGATTGAAGCTAAGGGGCATGAGAATATGACATTTTTGGCAAAAGATGCAAGGAACTACATGGATCAAGAGAGACGCTCAGAACTCAAGGAAGGGATGCCAAGACAATGAATAAGTATTTTAAGAGGATGCAAACAGACAATGGTAATTTTTTTTTATGCCATGGATGTAGATAAGGAAAATTGCTTATGTAGCATTTTTTGGGCCAATGCGAGGAGTAGGGAGGCATACAAAGAATTTGGTGATGTGGTTACATTTGACACCACTTACTTGATTAACAAGTGGGATATGCCTTTAGCTCCATTTGAAGGTGTAAACCACCATGGCCGGTCAATCTTGTTAGGGTGTGGGTTAATATTACGAGAGGACACTACTTCATTTGTATGGTTGTTTAAGACATGGCTTGCTTGCATGTCCAGGTGTTCTCCTAATGCCATCATCACCTACCAATGCAAGGCCATGCAAAATGCAATAAGTATCGTGTTTCCAAATGTGCGGCATCGTTGGTGTTTGTGGCATATCTTGAAAAAGGTACCTGTAAAGTTGAATATATATGAGGCTTATGAATCGATTAAATCTAGTCTCTGTAATATTGTGTTTGATACGGGGAGAGAGAGAGAGAGAGAGAGAGAGACCTTCGTGGTGGTGGTGGCAGTAGCCGGCGGTGGGGGAGAGCTGGTGGTCTCTCTCGCGCTATTCTTCGGTGTTTTTCTGATCGTGAAAATGGGGAAGGTTTGGGAAGAGGGGTTTGCCTGATTCTAAATAAACAAAACGATGTCGTCCAGTTTGTTGATGTCATTCTCACGCCTGTGTTGTGCTTGCAATATTTGTTTCCTTTGGAATTCAAATTTTGAGTATGGGGCCCCCTTTTCACGTCAGTTGTTGTACACTTTCGGTACAATAGTGTAGTACCCATAGCAAAATTGCCAAAAAAGGAGGAAAAGAAACAAAAGAACCCATAGGTTTCAAATTAGCATAATATTGGAGTTAAAAGTTAAGTCAATGGATTCTCGAGCTATTCACTAGCATGTTCAGAGCTCCCTAATCTAAGCTAGGTGACACCATCAACTTGATGAATGTACTGCCATTTAAAAAAAGGGTGGTGCCACTAAACAACAATGATATGAAACAAGTGTTATGAGCCATGGATTATGAATAGGTAGACCCCTCAATTTTACCTGCTCATCTGCCCTGATTCAAAACATCATTGCATTCATATCAATAAGACGAGAACCGAGGGCCCTGTAGTGCAGGGGTGATATGGTCTTGATTTACTAAAAGTATGTTACATGTGAAATATTATTCGAAATCTAAAGATTTTGATCCATTGTAAAAATGAACGGCTCGAATCGTCCACTACGCCCTTGCATTGAAGCGTCCCCGTTTCCTAAGCGAGGAACCCAAAAAAAAGCATCAAAAACTACAACTGTGTTCGCTTTAATTTGGATTTCTAAAAGGGAATAAATTATTTACACCGCCAGTGTAAACATTTATTTCCTCCAAATCAATTGCATTGTGCCACGTTGCAAAACAGTAGTCACAATCAATAAAACAGGGCGACGTGGCGTAATATAATTGATTTGGAGGAAACAAATGTTTACATCGGCGATGCAAAGAATTTAATCTCTTTCTAAAACCCACCCCCCTCTTTGCGCACTGCTCCATTAAGTTTTCTCTCAAATTATTCTCATTTCTCTATCTATTTCTCTCCACACGTTATCTAAAAACCTCCCTCAAAATCAAAGAAAGCCTGCATGACAATGGTAATCTCATCACACTCCGTACTTTTCAGTTCACAAGTAAAATGGCCATAATTATGTACAGCTTCAGATGAAAATCATGTGCTGTTAACGCCCAACAGAATCATTAATCTTGGGGTAATAGCAACAACAAATTTTGGCATTTTCTTCCATTATTAAACACTAAATAAGATCAAGATTGCAATTTTTGAACAAATTTTTTTTTTTATAACTCATGTGTCCGACCAGTTTACGCGCACCTCGCAATCTTTTTGGTTCTTATTTTCTAAGACTAAAGGATAAGTTGCGTTAGAATTGAGCTGTGTAATTAATAATTGCATAAAAGGAGTTGAAGTAGGGGTCGAGCTCAATCCCAAGTAGTAAACCATTCATTCTAGTACTACGATATCTTTCTGCAGGATGATGATGAGCTTGAGGAAGATGAAGAGTCCGATTTCTTTGCAAGTGAACCCATGCTGTTCCAGCCACGAGATAGATCTAACAAAGCCAAGCCCGATATTCACTGAGAGGAGCTGATAGCTTGCTCCCTTTCTAACAAGTGCGAAAGGGTATACAAATGAAAAATTAATCTTATAAATTAACATGCAAAATGACAAAAAAGAAAGAAGTGTAATTATAGGAAAGGGAATGTGAAAATCACTACTCTATAGAAAAATACCACCATTTTTTTTTTACGAAAACAGAGAAAATGATGTATCATATCCCCGTATACCATGTTGGCTAGAAAGTAAAAGGATACAAATGAGAGTTTTGATTTCCAAAAACTAAAAGTTTATAGTGTCCCACAAAACTGATTCAGGAAACAAATAAGGAACATATGATTACCAAACAAGATTTTAAGTTGCTACACAACATTCAGAGACTCCAGATTTACATAGAAAACTTAACGTAAATATGTAATTAATATAAACATTCCTCTATTGCTACCGGATAACATGCGTCTATTGATGAAAAAACCTCACTTTTTAACACCCTGGGTACCCAAATCAGCTGCAGCCTTGGCTGCACGTTCGAGAGCGTCTGAAACCCAAAGAGCTCCTCTCGAAAAATAACTGCTGTTGACAACAGCAGTGGCAGCTGCTATGGCTGTTCTCCCAGTATAAGCTGCAGCTGTCCTGGTTGTTTCTGAAACGTGGTATTTTTGATCCACAGATTTAGCAACCTCCATGCCCACAAAAATCTTATCCGTGAGACCGATTCTATCGCTGAGCTCTGCGACTTTGGCTGCTGCTGTGGATGAGACTTGGTAGGACTCGTCCAAAGCTTTGGCTTTTGTTAATGCATCTTTGGTCAATGTGAACCCCTTTGCTAGCATGGTTGTGACTACTTCTTGTGCCACAGTGACAGCTTCCCCCGGGGTAGAAACAAACTGGTTCGTATGAGTGGTCTGTCGGGATAAATCATAGGAATTTAGTAAGGGAGTCTGTCCCCACATAATGAGGCACATGAAAAAAGACAAAGAGAAGAAAAGGTTTTGTGGCAAACGAGTGTATGGACGGGTAACTTAAACTGATGCATGACAAAAGAAACTCAAGAAAATAGCTCTTTTCTATTGACTTCCAAGCAGCTCTTTACAGAACAACTTCCAAATCTTGTATGCTCCCAACTACTGAATTTGTTTCACCATGTCATAAAGCAACAGAAGACACTAGTTTTCCCGAATGAGAAGGGAGTTTATGGCTAGGATCCTAGGAATACCAAGATGCAAAAAGGATGAATGGAAGTTATGAAAACTATCAAACATAATATTTCTACATGAAGAGAACTTTAATTGGGGCTTCAGGCTGGAAGAAATCATCAAGCAGTACTCCCTACTCCTATCCCCTAACTAAGAGAAACAAAATCAGGAAAAGTTTTTGTGCACTTGTCAGTGTGAGTTCAGTCGGCTCCTTCTAGAATCAGCATGAACAATTGTGGTATGATAACACAACAATGGAGTTTACCTACAAAGAGTGGAAAGAAAAAGTGCATACCGATGAACTATTTTCAGCTCTTGGATTCCATGATGGGTTGTTCCACGGATCTGATTCATCATCATATGTCCCCCATCGTGTTATGCATACACGTTGATCTCCAATTGTAGCTCCCTAAAACAACAGTAGGGCAAATAATCAGATCTCATGTCAAGTATCATGCTAGATATCAGGACTCCAGGACACTCGAGAACTCTTCATAACTGCATGACATGAATACATGTTGATCTGAGGATGACGTGGATTGATGTTATTTATATTCTGTTTCTGATGGTTGAAGGAACAAAACACAATCTTCAAAACAGGAGATAACGATGCTCGCCACATCTGTTGATGCAGAAATGATAGTGCCTCATTCCAATAACCACGTAAGAGCGTTGATACACTCAAGTTTCATGCAGAACAAATGCTATAGGATCATTTTTCCCATCAATATGGAAAATGACATGATAAAATAAATCTTTGGAAAAAGGGGGTCTAAAAGCATCAACTTACTTAAAGATGATGATTGAAGCCCAAATGGTTTCCAAATTATGATTGAAACCCAAATCATTTCCAAATGTGAACACATATAAGGATGACAAATGGGAAACTTGATAACGGGGGAGGAAAAGCAGCTAATGCTTCTGTACAGGCAATAATCTCCAGAACAACAGCTTCTTGCTTACTAAGTTCTCTTGGCCATGTGCTTTTGAGAGTTTTGAACAATTCTATCAGAAGCACAAAAACACTTTTAGTTGAAAGGAAACCTTTCGGACCGACTTGGCAGAGCTCTTCTTTAATCTAAAGGTCTGCATAGAAATAATAAGAGGCGAACATAGGATAGAATCATAGTACAATTATGTCTGTGCTGTATTGTCATTTTAACTTTCTTACATACAAAAAAAAACAGGATAGTCCCCCGGTGGTCAATACCATAGATTCCATTCAAGACACTCTGATACAAGGAAAAGTATAACAGAGCAAAAAGAGCAGATGAATAATTAACAACTAGAAACTGCTGAGGCAGACCAAGCATCTTCGAAGTCAATTCCAACAAAAGTGTTTGGATCTTCAAGTTATGGAGGGATTTGCGAAGGTAAAGGGAAGGAAAAGGGTTCGTGAAGCTAATTTTCCCCCTTCTCTTTTCTTTCTATTCCTCAAAATCCCTTCACAAAACCAAGATCCAAATTCCAATCACAAACATTACTTCCCCTACCGGCAGGGTGGATGAAACTTACACTGAGCAAGACAGCTGTTTCCAGAGCATAGGCATCTTTAAATGTCACATAGGCAGTACAAGCATATTCACCTGATCTGCATTGAGCAGTAATCCGATCAGACACGTGGAACAACCAAATATATGAGCATATGGTTAAGCAAAAAAAAGAAGCAGGTCACCTAGTCTCCTTGAGTATCATGGAGCCTATGGTCAAAGGAGATGTATTTAAAATATCGACGATGCTCTCTTACCTATATTGGTGTGCCACATTTCATATCACCTCACAACATATGGTATCTACCAGTGGTGCCCAACGTGATAAGTGATAACTATAGAATTGCTCTTAAAGTGTTGGAATGGAAATGGTGCCATGTCTTAGTTACAGGAACCTTCAACCATGCCCACGTTTTTTCGACGGAAACACGTTTCTGCGTTCCCGTTGAAGGAAACTCCAAGAAACTCGTCCCAATGACGACGGAAACTCGTTCCTTACCTATACGGGAACTTACACCCAAAAAACGGTTAAGAGACTTACAATTCAAGCTACAATTGGTACCTTTAAAGTTATTTTGTTCTTGTTGGTGTGCACATCTGATATTAACCTTCTAAAGTCATACTAATGCCTTTAACTTTTATGCCTACTTAATATGCACAAGAACTCTATGGTGTAATCATGTGCTACAATAAAAATGTTGAAATATAACTAGAAACTTATAATTTTAATGGTAATATTTTATGTGGTAGAATAATATTTTTATATTGACATTTAACAATATAAATTTTCAAAATATATTTATAATTTTAATAATTTTTCCTAATCGCTCCCAATGGCGCTCCCACACTTCTATGATCATCCGCTCCCACGTCCCCGCTCCCGCTCCCGCTCTCGTGCCCGCTCCCGCTTCGTGTAACTAAGTGCCATGTACAAGAATACCAAAATCTGTTTATCTTGGTCTTAAAAAAGATCCTTTACTTTTAACCACGAAGAAAAAGGAACGAGAAGGACAATTCAGTATCTACAGCAAACACCAGCTGAGTTTCCCTTCTCAATGAATTTTCAATAGGCCAGCCAAACGAATAAGTTCAAGAAATAAAAGTTTCTATTAGAAGTGCACTTGTTTGTCTTGTCATAGCATAATTTTTAGGGTTTTGCAATCCTATTCACCATTTGGTGAAGAAATCCAACATCTTTGATGCATCAAATAGCTTTTCCAGTCCGTAATCACAATGGAAAGCTGAACACAGACTTTTCCTGCCCCATTTTATCCTATCATAGATCTTCTATTACAATTTCTGCAATGGATCACATCGCTAAAATTAAGTCATAGTAGATTCATCCCTTAAGTTTTGCATCAGCGAAAAATTCCGCATGTATAAAAAAACTCTGATTTGTGACGAACATACACCACAAAGTACCGGTCAAAATTCAAGCTTTCATGAAAGGGACAAGTTTTCAAAGAGGCAAGAGAGATTGAATAATGCACATGTAAAGAAGATCAAAATAGAGGACAAACTAAACAGCAGCCAGTTACCATAAACTGACAAGTCGAAGACTACCTTATTATTTCCACGTGTTCAATTTCACCGCAGTAAGCAAAAAATTCTTTGACATCCTTCTCCGTTGCTCTAGGAGATAGGGTAGTTACTTCTGCAGTATAGCCACCGGGGTACATTGTTTTGAAGTCCAACAAAAAATTATTGGACTAAGTGTGGTCTGTTAGAAGCAACTGAAAAAATGTCAAAATCTCAAGCACAGAAAGGTAATAATAATAGTTCAAGAAACAACTTTCACTATTCATGACTTCCATGAATAGGACTCTCCAGAACAAGCCAGATATATAGGAAACAAAACAGATAAAGATATGATACAAATATAAAAAGCATCATTATAATGTGCAACCCTAAATGCCCTGATATTACAGTCCATGCCCAGATTGATCCCAGTCCCCCCAACGCCAATCTCAAGTCCCAATCTGAGCTATTCCATTTCAGGAGAAACTGCACAATCACCCTAATCGGACATAATTTACATCTGGACGTTGGATCTATCATCTATACATCATAACGCATAAGCCAAGACCCACTCAATTTGGATCAGTACAGAAACTGGCACACCAATTCAATGGTTCTATGCTCCAAGTAATGCCAATCTGATCTTCAGCTAAAAGCAACAACAGTAGAAACTTCTACCTTCATGTCACCATGGTTCCCTCCCGAAACAATTGATGCACAAACAAAGCAAATATGCATGGCCCTCAAGCTGCTGTAAATTGATGACTAATGCAAAATTACCAATTAGAGGATAACTTCTACTCTATGGGTTATATGAAAGTCAAACAAAGCAGCATTCAGAACAACTTTACCAAAAGTGCACCAGTTCCCTAATTCAAAAAGAGAGCCTTTTTGTATTCTTGGGATCTTTAACTCAAGGTCTTAATACAGTGTCGGTGTGGCAAACTAAGTTGCTCCATTGCATTTGTACGTGGGAAAATTTTCCAGGTAAAATAAAATGGTGGCCTTCTCCTATTCCTGGATCTTTAACTCAAGGTCTTAATACAGCGTGGCAGACTAAGTTCCTCCATTGTGTTTGTGGGTGTGATATTTTCAAGGTAAAATAAAAAGAGAGCCATTTCATATTCCTGGATCTTTAACCAAGTGTCTTAATAAAGCGTGGCCAACTAGGTTCCTCAATTCTGTGTGTCCGTAAGTATGATGAAACTATATATGTAGTGCTCAGAAAAACTTGTACATCAGTAATCTTTTGATTCATCCACTTGAAAATTCAAAAGAATAAAGATCTTTAACACACCATTTTCAATATGTATTGTACTTGAAGAATTATTGAACTAATCTTCTACTAGAAACAAAGGAAGAAAAAAGAATTTAAAACACAATTTTATACAGAGCTTTTTGATGCATGTGTACAGAACGCTCCAGACAAAGTTGTGTCCAGATTTCACGTTTTAAAGTTGTGTTCCTAGACAAAACAAAAACACAAAGTGGCAACCACAAAACCCATTCAAGATTCTGGACATATACAAATGTGTGAGCATGAATTCCACTCCCAAGATTGCAAAATATCAAGTGAATTCACAAGGGTCAAGAAAAATCCAAGATACAGATGAAGATTGAAACAAATCTGAAAATTTAATCACTGTAGTCTTCAGGAAACGATTTGGGGATCAAGAGAGACAATTCTCCATATGGGTTCGTGAAATTACAGATATAGTTTCAACTAACCAAGTCAATAAACATCAAAGCTAAGAAATTTCAAGAAGATGAAGTGAAAAGCGCACGGAATTGGAGAACAATAACAAGAATCATACCTGTCTCTGGTCAGAGCTTCTATCGATTCAAGAGAGAGAGAAAGAGAGAGAAAAGCAATCAACTTCAACTGAACGTATAGATTCACATGTACACGCGTTTCGCAGTTGATTACTCCAATATCTAGTACTATTTACAGCCTAATAAAAATACAGTCTACATAAACAGAAAGTCAGCCACCGCACCGAAATGCAGTGGCCTGCCATTGCACGGATAATCCAAGTCGTTCAATAATTTTTTTTTAAAAACCGAGTGGGTCTCGCAAAACATCAGCTCAATCCGATATGTGTAGATACTCGGATCAAGCTTCTCATCTTTCTGTACAACAAAAAACCAATCTTTCCATTTTTTTCGATTTTCCAAAGATGACAAATTTGATCCGAGCACCTAAACGTATCGAATTAAGCTGATGTTCGGCGATAGCCACTTAGTTTTTTTTAAAAAATTATTGAACAACTTGGATCATCCTTGCAGGGTTCAAAGTGGACCTCACACGACGTGTGATGGCCGGCCATCGCATTTTTGGGCGATGGCTGTAGGGCTGCTCCTAAATAAAATCCCGAGGCACGATCATCTGTGCCAAAAATCATGTGTCTCTATGGCAAAAAGTTTTTCAGCCATTGAATTTAAAATACAAAAAGTCACACAATCCAACGACTGAAAAGCTCCTTGACACAGAGTTTGTGCCGAAAACCATGTGTCTTTATGCCACAGAGTTTTCCAGCCGTTGAATTTAAAATACAAAAAAAAAAAAATCATACAATCCAATGGCTAGAAAGCCCCTTAACACAGAGGCATATGGATTTTTGGAACAAAAAAGATCGGAACCCTAAAATCCCGTGTGTTACATTCTAACTCGACAAGTATTAACATGATATACGAGAGGAGGTAATCCATACGAGACGATTTTTTCCTTATAAAAAGAGTCCACTACACTATTTGGAGTATGCCAAATAGTGTGTGACTCATCTCAATATCATACACAAATAATTGAAGCCGATCAATTTGTTTAGAATAAATCAATTCATTTAATTTCGATAAGAGTTTGATCGATTTTTGACATTATTTTTAAGAACAAAAATTGAATAAATTGATCAAATAACTACCGGTATCCGAACATGCTGATTTTTTTACAAAGGCCCTCTAAATAATGTTTTAAATAAAATGAATAGCTCCAATCATTAAGGTGGGACTCCGAAATGAATTCTGCACAAAAAAATTTTAATTTGGTGTACCAAGTAGTGTACCCATGGTTGAGCAGGTTTGTTTAGTGGAAGTTTTTGTATGCTGGAAAGTTGTCATTATCTTAATTACCGTAATTAATCAATCTTATTTGTTGGATCTTACTTTAGGGGCCCACACCACCGAACTATGTAATTGTATTGTTTGTAAGCACAACTGTCTAATGATCTGGGTTAGCGGTCATTTGAAGATTAGAAGGCTTAGTTTCAGAACCTAAATTAAGTACTTATTTTTTAATAAGAATGTAATTTCAAGCTCAAAAATAAATGTGTTTATGTAAATAATTTTTCTAACAATATGGATCTTGTTTGATAGATCTCATTGAGATCTTTTGAATGGTGTAAAAAATATCAAAAAATTATTTTTCATTTATATTATTTTTTAGTTTGAAAATATGAAATAAGTACTTATTTTTTAAGAATGTGTTCTGGAATGGGACCTTACTATTTGTTGTTTTTGTAATGTAGGGTGTTCCAGTGCAATATGGGCACATGCTGGACTAATACCGCAGCTCTTTTCATAGCTGTTTCTGATGCAGTCTCCTTTTATGAAATTAGTTGCAAGCAGATATCACGAACTTACTTATGTTAAAGATTCTCTCTTTGAAACATAAACACAAATATATATAAACTAGAGGTACTCTATCTTCGAACACACGATAATGAGAAAACTCTCAATTTTTCTTTAATTCAATAACAACTAAATTTAATGTCACCCTACAACTTATTTTATATTAAAATACTAAAACCAAAAAGAAATAAGCAAAACAAAAAGTTGAATCTGAGTGAATTACTAATTGACTCAATAATTACCAAAAATAAGAGATATCCTCAAATATGAATACTAGAGAATAAAAGAAAACTTGCCAAACAAATGATACTTAAAGCGGAATGCTCAAAAACAATTTATAACCAAAATAATAAAATTAGATATCTATTTCTTAAATAATGAACTATTTCTATTCTACATCATTCTCTCCGACTTGAAGAAACTCGTCCTCGAGTTTACAAAGTTGAATTTGTCAAAACTTATCTACATCAAGTTTGTTCTTCAAATTAATTTTTTTAAATTGAAATTTTGAATAATCTTCAAAACCTAAACGGATACTTTTCGGCAACAAAATCGTTCCACCTTGCTCAAGAATGGATGTAACACACAAATTCAAGTCCTGCAATAAAGAAGACGAAAAAGACGCACAAAATAATACTTTTTATTGATTTTGAATTGAAAGGGGTACAATTCTCTAATAAATGCTCTTCAAATAAAGAAAAGAACAAAATCTTCTGATTCGATCTCCGAAATTGCTGGCGTTCCTACGGCTTGAATGCTTGTTATTGAATTACACAAACAGTAACTTTCTTTAAATCTTCAAATTGAATGAACCGAAGAACAAAGTTTGAAGATGACTTGAACTTTGGAGTTTGATCTTTAAAATCTCCAAGAGTTTTGGTTTGTTGAATGATTTGAGTTGCTGAATGATTTGATGTGGTGGACTTACAAAGAAATCAGCATGAGTTTTGGTGCTTGATGATTCTCTGCAAGATATTGAAGAATGCTTGAATTTTTGAAGAGTGCTTGAGAGCTCTGAATAATGCGGAGCAAAAAGTATTTTCTCCCTCATATGAGTCTCTATTTTCTCCCTCATGAGTCTCTATTTATAGGCTCAAGGAGAGAAGAGTTAAGTATGACAAGATCTTATAATAAGATCTTTGATTGGCTTAATTTGATTTGATTGGCTTGATTGATTGACTTGATTTGATTTGATTAGATCTTGATCCTATTTCATTTTTTATGTAAGAAGATTTTATACTTCTTTTTTAGGGAATGATTTTAATTTAAAAGAGAAATAACATATTTATTATTTGACTCTTTTTTTTAGGATTTATTTGAAGTGGGCCTTCAATTTTGGGCTTGTATACCTCAACCCATTTGGCCAATCAAGCTAGCCCAACTCTTTAATCCGTTAGGTTAATTAAGTTAGCCCAACTTACTTGGTCTTCATTGTATCTCAAATGGATTGAGCCGTAGAAATTTGCTGGGTCCATTATTTATTAGTGTGCTTTGACCACTTTAATTAATTACGACAATTTATCCCAATTGATCGGACGACGATTAAGTTACGCCAAAATTTCAGTGTCTACAATGGAAATCCACATGTTCTTCCTTGTAGAGTGCTTAATAAATCTCCAAAAAGGATCCATATACTCTGATAGATTGAACCCTAGCGATGGGCATACATTGATCACTCTTTTTTCGAGATTTAAGAAGGGAAAATGATAGAGGTACCGAAATTAGGGGAGGGATTTCGTACCGACGGCCGCCGGTGGGCCGTCTCCGGCCACCGGACGGCCGATCCGATCCGTTCAAAAATTCAAAAAAAAAAAACCGAGGGGCCTCGCGCGGGAATCAACGTCATTCGATGTGTGTAGGGTGCTTGATCGGAGCACCCTTTTTCATGTGTATTTTCGTGTGTATATATATACACACGAAAAGGGGTGCTCCGATCAAGCACCCTACACACCTCGGATGACGTTGATTCCCGCGTAGGGCCCTTCGGTTTTTTTTTTTAGAATTTTTGAACGGATCGGATCGGCCGTCCGGTGGCCGGAGACGGCCCACCGGCGGCCGTCGGTACGAAATCCCTCCCCTAATTTCGGTACATATAGCACTACTCTTTAAGAAGCCATCAGTCAACCCATCAAATTTGTCAACAACAGTAACAACCTTTTTCTCTATGCTCACCTCCACAGATTCATCCTTCACATTCTTTTCCACTTTATGAATGATAGTTTCCTCCTCATTTGGGTACTCATCGAATTTTGGAGGTGACTCCCAATCAATTTCTAACTAAAACGATAACGTATTATTGTCAAAAAATATTTTATCTGACTCTTCCTCTAACACATCATCGAGAAAGTCTCCTACATCTCTTTCAATTATAATTTCTTCTATGACTTTTTTTTCTCCTGCACTAACCTTTAAATTATTTTCTGGTGTCATATGTTTCTGGAACTCAGGAAAGTTGATCTTCAAACTAGATTCCAAAGTTGCAAATCACGATTAGCAACCTTGATCGCCCTTGTCTTCCCTGTCGACTAATGGTTACCCAGCAACGGTTTGATGATAGAAATACCATCTGAAATATCTACCTCCATTGGAAGGCTAGGTTTAAACAATTGGCGGCGAGGCAATCTCCAAACTTCTAGAGCCTCGAGGGGTTGTATAATTAATGCAACCCTCCGCTTTAGTCATTGAAATCTTTCCGCCGCTTGAGCATCCCGGGCAGCATCATCTCGCTCATAGACTTCATCAACATAAGCTGTATAACCTCATTTTCCATCTCGACCTCTAGCACGTCTTCCGGCCATAGTTAGGATTGGAACGAGAGCTCTCTGGTACCAACTTATGCAGCGCAGCTTCCTTTTACAAAATTAGTTGCAAGAAGAGATCATGAACTTGCTTATATTAAAGAATCTTAATTTCTTTGAAACATAAACACAAATATGTATGAATTAGAGGTACTCCCTCTTCGAACACACGATAATAAGAAAACTTTCAATTTTTCTTTAATTCAATAACAACTAAATTTTAACGTCACCCTATAACTTATTTTATACTAAAATACTAAGTAAGAATCTGCAAAACAGAAAACTGAATCCCGGTGAATTACTAATTGACTCAATAATTACCAAAAACAAAAGATTTGAGATATTCTCAAATATGAATACTAGAGAATAAAAGAAAACTTGTCAAAACAAATAGCATTTAAAGCAAAATATTCAAAAATAATTTATAACCAAAATAATAAAATTAGATATCTATTTCTTAAATAATAAACTATTTCTATTCTGCATTAGTTTCTCAAATAAAATTAAGTACTTATTTTTTGAATTAAATGTGATGTATTATGAGAGAATGACATGCTTCGTAAAGGAAAAAATAAATTCTTGAAAAATAAGAACGTTGGTGAATCGGGGCCTTATGTATATATGAGTGATGTGGACTTAAGAGTTGTCGATAAAGATGATCGAAACTATGATTAGGAAGGAGCAAATCCTAAGTAAAGCACCGAGCTCTACCAGTCTGTGGGCAGCGTGCCCGGAAAAAAAGGGCGGATCGATGTGCGCGCTTTTTTGGTAGACAAGCGCTCAATTCAGAGTCGCCACTTGGGTTTGAAGGTCTGACACCCAAGGAACCCAAATTTGAAATGCTCGCCGCGCTATTTATTTTGAAAAAGGTGAAGGCACCAGTCCGTCATAACCATATCTGGGTTCGGCAGTCAGGTTATGAGAGATGAAGGATTTTAAGGCACTCCTATCACCCAATCCGAAAATCGGTCTCTACTTAGGCATTTGCGAAAACATTTGCAATTCTGTTTGATTAATCAATTTTTTAGTCAATTAGGGACGGGGGAACAGTTCAATGGGGATTAAAGCTATAACATGTTTGCAGGATGTGATTGAAATGGCATGGATGGATGAAATATTGAAAAATAAAATGGGATAAAATCCAACACTGTGACAAAATATCAAAACAGTGCCTTTGTATGAATTTGACACAAACAGTGATCAACTTGCATGCATGTATCTACGTGCATGCAAGCCCACAATCGCGCGACAAACCCATACAATCGCACACGAGTTGATATCGTTCCAACAAGTTGTATTTTATTCCCTTTTGGGCTCTGAAAGGACCAGTACACACCCAGGATAAGCCAAACAATTTATAGGCAGCTAATATACACAGTTCTAAGCACTTTAAAGGCTGAAAAATCCTACAATTTAACAAAATACCCCATAAATAGTGTGGAGACAAAATAATGGCCTAAAGCCAAGCTACCCGTGCAAGGCCAGCCACTGGTCAGAGGCGCTTTGGCACGAGAGGGTTACACTCCGGCGTGCGATGGTTGCGCCTTGGCGGGCGCGAGACTGAACCAGACCAGTACTTGGTTTACATGTTTCTGGGTTCTGAGGTATGTTCAAAAAGGTCCCAGTGGCACTCCAAAACAGCAGAAATACATATTGAACTACAGCTAACATTTCTAACAAAGGAAAATAGTAAACTGGTTATTTTCATCTTAACAGTGATTTATATGTAAGAAAAACATAAATCAGTAGGAAACCAATCCTCACACAGTCCAACACGCGCAACAACGGAGTGTCGCGCGCGAGAGTGGGACTGACGCACGCTGATCCTACCATGACGGTTTTTGAAATCTTGTCAGCTTTAGGGTCAGGACTGATATTGATTACCAACCTTGACCCTGTCAGCCCCCCTCAGAGATCAGAACAGAAAACAGTAGGGTATACTATACCTAGATTGAGTTTAAAAGAGAATTTGAACTTTGAGATTTGAAGCTTGATTGAGTGGTTGGATGTTTGATAATTAAGGAACAAGGTGATTGTGCTTGATTGAGGTGTGAAAATGGTTGTGGGATGTTGTAACCCTTTGAAAAACTTGAACTCCTTTAATGGATGAACCATGGGGGTATATATATAGGAAGAGAGGGAGGTACATATGGGCTGCAAAGAGAGGGATTCAGCCAGTCCACGATGCCGGCTGAGGTTGCATTGGTGGCCAAGTTTCCACCTCAAGAAAAGTTGGTGAGAACATGAATTGCGCTCCGGCGCGCGATGGAGTCAGTCTGGCGCGCGAGGGTTGCGCACTGGGCGCGAGGGTCAACGGTCAAACTTTGACTGTTGACCACCACCTGGCAGTTTGACTAGCGCACGCTGGTGTCATATTTCTCGCGCGTGTATCACCTACTCACGCATTGGTCAACAGTCAAGGTTTGACCATTGACTAACACCTGTCAAGTTGATCTACGCGCGCAGACTTCAAATCAGCGTGTGCCAGTAGGGTTTTTAGCTTTTGAAGTGGCTTAGGATTGGGTTAGGTTCAAAAGGGTGTCAAACACTCAATACTTAAACACTCGACATTCCCGAGGTGTTCTTGATCCGTTTTATCATTGGGAAATCAAAACCAAAAGTAAACTAATCTGAAAGTCTAGATTAAAGTGTCTACACAGTCCCGGTGTAAGATTATATGTTTGGCTGTTTTAGAGGCTAAATAGAAGGAAATGGAATGGTAATTATGGGATACTCAATAGTCTGAACTCTTTTATCTTCTTCAGTGGGATAAGGTGATTTTTAAGAATAAGGAGATTTTAAAGTTGTTTTACGTTTTACGAGACAGATCATTCTTTCACAATACAACTTTTAATTTGAAAATATATTTAAAAATAAGTACTTTTATTTCCCTTAGCAAATGGAGCCTAATTTTTCTTTTTTTTTTGAACAGCGAAGCAAAAAATTTTATTGATAAAAAAAATAGTTACAAAGCAAAATTCAAGTTGATAAGAAATCAATAGAACATTCAATGGGCCAAGCCCAGATCACCAAAGGGGTTAAATGGGTAAAAATGTAACAGACGTATTCAAATTTAATGAATTAAGTCACTGAAGTGAGCCCATCACGGCGCTTCACAGGAAAGAGTCCCTTCCCGAAGAAGTATTGACTGGTTCATTATTGAAAATTATGGAAAAACAATAGGGAAAATGAGTATTACCTTTCCTCTTTTATGGACTTTTTTTTTTTTTTATAACTTTAGCCCGTATTGATTATTACCTTTTCTCTTTTATGGACTTCTTTTTTTTTTTAACTTTAGCCCGTATTGACTATTAGCCTGTGAAAAGTGGTTTTCGACAATTGAAAAAAATAATGTGACGTATATAAATCACTATTTTCAACTTTGAACAATGTTGTTTTACTTTTACGATTCCTTTTGACAAGATGAAAAATATGACTCATGTAGTAATGAATAAGAGAGAACAAAGAAAAAGCCTGAACCGAAAAACCCCTGAAAGTTAGTTAATGTGACTCAATAAAACCATCGATTACTAGTTTATCTCATGATCTTGGACTTATTAATTGTTGGTAATTTTTTTCGCGAGACGAGACAAAATTTGTTACATTAATTAAACCTATCGTACTTATTATTAGAGTTGATTGAGTAGATCAATGCAGGCAGTATGCCTACGAGGTACTCCATCCGTGGATCCGGGGACGCTGTCATGCGTCCCCTGCCAAGCAGTAAGCCAAGCGGCAAAACGGCACCGTTCAGTCATATGCAAGGGGCCTGCTATGTTGGACTTCAATTCCTTGTTCACTTGTTCGACATTCTTGAACACTTATTTTTATTTTCTATTTTTATGAGGCTCATTACGGGTCCTACAAAGATGATTCAAACCGCAAGGTATTCTTAAAGTACTTTTCTATAGATTCCTAAAAAAAATTAGCTCAATCCGATATCGGTAGAGCTGTTTCATTATTCGTAGGATGTCTTAGGAATTTTGAAACAGCCTTTACAAGATATCGAATTGTGCAAATTTTTTTCAAGAACCCAAAAAAAAATGTTT
Organism: Rhododendron ovatum; assembly: GCA_019656835.1. Classification (NCBI taxonomy): domain Eukaryota; kingdom Viridiplantae; phylum Streptophyta; class Magnoliopsida; order Ericales; family Ericaceae; genus Rhododendron; species Rhododendron ovatum. The sequence goes on along the minus strand of CM033800.1, from coordinate 35,353,073 downwards.
TTAGAAATAATTTGCGGTTTGAATCATTGTGGGACCATAATGGGCCCCACAAAAATTCAAAAAAATTATTAATTTCTTGCCCATTAAAACTTGTTTGGTTAAGTTTTATGGGCAAGAAATTAATAGTTTTTTTTGGAGCCCATTATGTTTCTACAATGATTCAAACCGCAAATTATTTCTAAAATATTTTTTATGAGTTCCTGAAAATAATTCCCACAATTCAATATCGGTAAACACTGTTTCAAAATTCCTAGAGTGTTTCAGAATTCTTAGGACACCCTACGAATTCTGAAACAACCTTGCCGATATCGGATTGAGCTAATCTTTTTTAAGAAATCATAAAAAAAATGTTATAAGAATAACTTGCGATTTGAATCATATTTATAGGACCTGTAATGGGCCCCACAAAAATCAAAAGTAAGTAAAGGTATTCAAAATTGCCGACTAAGCAAACAAGGAATTGAAGTCCAACATAACTGTCAATTGCAAGTGACCAAACGGTGCCGTTCTTGCCGCTTGGCAAGCTGCTTGGCAGGGGACGCATGACAGCGTCCCCGGATCCCTCCATCCGTCCCATAATATTTGTCCGATCCGCAAAACAGAGACGTAAAAATAATACTATTTTCTTAAGAAAAGTTGAAAAAAAATTCAACAATTTACTAGATCTCGACGAATTTTTTTAACTTATGAAAAAAATTTAAATTTTTTCTCGCAAGAAATGCATTATTTTGTAGTCCTTGTTTCGCGGACCAGATAAATATTATAGGACGGAGGGAGTACTATTTTTTGATAGATACATGTGACAAGGAAAATAATTTTTGCGCTCCACTTTATATGCATACAAAAGTGGAGTGCCAAAATCAACATTCATGTGACAAGCCTAGCTATCTCAGATTCTAAGCATATGTATTTTCCCTGTAATTTCAACGTACCAAAAAAGAAAATGTAGTACCATATGAAGACTTTTCAGCCTTGCACTATGCATCACCATGTTTGGTAAAATCAAGTCCTTACTCAAACACCGAGATATTTTTTAGTGTCGGGTGGGTACCACGTGGTGCTTACTCGGCACATTTGAGCCGTCTGATGCGATTTTGAACAACTCGGATTTGGAAAAAGAAAAATGAGAGAGAAAGAGGAGGGGTGAGAGGAGAGAGAATGTTTCAATCTAAGCTATCTAAATGTGCATCGGACGGTTAGGAAGTGCCGAGCGGGCACCACGTGGGATATACCAGCTCAGCATTGAAAAATTTCTCTAAACACCCCAAGGGGTATAGTACAGTAGGTGATTGGTCAGAATGGAGGGGTTTACCATCCCGAGGTCCCAGGTTTGATTCCTCTATATTGAAAAAAAAACCCTTAGGGCCATCCATGCATAAAAACCCTTTGGGTTATAGCAAATGCTGGTGGGGACCGTTCTATTGTGCACGTAAGATGGCCCGGAAACACTCTGTGTTACCCAAAAAAAAAACCAGTTGGAGAACAAAGATATATAGCTACTCATAATACATACATAATTATTGTTTTTGGTACGAACATGACCTAATTATTGTCCATACATACATATAACCTCTGCATACAATTCATGGTCGTAATTAATCCCAAGTTGGCATGGCCTTAGCTATAGTACAGACCAAACACTAGAAATTACAAGACGCAGCTACAGAACTATATAGCTAGCCAGTTTTGGTTAGCTACCGGCCGGTGCATTACGTAATGATCAAACTTCTGATTATGGAAGCTTGTGGCGTATCCGAATCAATGGTAGACAACAGCTGGGAGAGTCGCTCGCTTAGGTCGTCCACCTCTTTATGCAATTTCCTAACATAGTCACAGGTCTCTTGTAGCACCTTTGAAGCCGATGCCTGCGCGCATAAGTAACTATATCAACTAACGACTCTACATATAACAACTATTTAAGGGTCTTTTACTTAAAAAGTGACTTTTTATTTCCTTCTAATTTACTCCGCTTATAACTCCCTGGTCAATAGACCAGAGTGTCATGTACGTACTCATGTGTAGCTGTAAAGTTATATATGTACCTTGATGTCTTGGCCGCTTAAATTGACTTCAATACCCATATATATATGGTTACGTACATAATACACATTTCATGAATGGTGCTACCTATCTTTCTAGCGCATTGCGTTATTTTAGCGTTACATTTACAAAAATGTACATCTATACATACAAGCACAAAACACATTATGAACATAGATGGATATGCACATGTAACGAACCTTGTTTAATCGCCTGTTACGAATCTCGGGAAGTAATTCCTGCAACTTGGACACAAGATCCATGATCTGATCATCGTTGATACTAGAAGTGCCCGGCGACTGCCTCGACCTCCTGCTAGACATCCTTCTGCAAGAAATATGAGAGAGAGAGAGAGAGGGTTCTCTAGAAAAAGGAGGAGGAGGAACTAGTGTTAGATATGGAAATATGAAAAAATGACAAGAGATATATAAAAAAAAGAGGAAGGACCACCACAAGGGAAGGAGAAAGGGAGAGGACATAACATAGGCAGTACAGATGTTGGAACATGAAGAAGACAACTGCATGGGAGAAACTAGTGCAAGGTATTGATTTTTTTCAGAGAGAGAGAGAGAGATTAGGCCATTATACTTTTTTCCTGTGTGCTCCCAAATGGGGTTTAGAATCAAGTGATTGTGTTGGCTCTTGTTTGAGCAGAGTGGGCCTCTATAAGTGTGACTCAATGCACAAGACCATGTGATCTCCTTGTGTAGTGGACGTACGTTAGTCATATCGAGCTAATCATGGTATACTGATTGGTTTTTTTTTTTTTTATATAACCGCGTGTTCGGATTAGTTTATGCACATTTCAACTGATTGTGGAATTCTAGAATTAACGGTCAGAAAAACTTCTAGTGGCCTTAATTAAGATTTTTTTGCGGGCACATTTTAACCTACCTAAATTCTCTGTTTAGTCACCGCATTTCTTCTTGATATGGATGTTTGTTGATGTATTTTGCTTTTAATTTGCTCTCTAGTGTGCATTAGGTCACTTAATTTTTGTATATTAGTTGTACACAGTAGATTGCAATATCGTTGTTATTAATATATTTCTTGCTCTTACAAAAAACAATACCAAATTAAGTAGAAAACTGTTTCATATATGTGTCACCTCCTTATTAGGGGCATACCCACGCGAGTGTCGATATTTTTCTTTCTTTGAGAAAATGATTCATATCATTGCAAAGTTAAGTTTTTTTTTTTTTTTTTAATCAGCAAAGAAAGGTTCCTCTATCATTGCAATGTTAAGATTCAATAAAAAGATAATAATAATGCAGAGTACGAGGAAAACACACTAGTACAGGAAGTGGGGAAGGAATCACGAAACCAAAATACAAACCAATAAGAATCCCACAACTCCCAATCCGATGTGGCTGTTATGGTTGAATCGTCACCGATACGATAGTAAAATTATCCGTAAGCACACCAATGGATTTATCGCAAATTAAAAATGTAGAAACAACATGTCTACTTAATGGAACGAAAGCACCATCACGGATGAATCAACAAAAAAAACAACTAGAAAACGTCGCGAAATATTACTATCCCCATAAAACGCGACTAATTAAAAGAATCAATTGAAGGAATAACATAAATCCAGAGAGAGAGAGAGAAGCTTCTATAGAAAAAGCAAAAATTAGACAGATAATAGAGACTAGTAGAAGATAATAAACCCTCGACTAGCACCTGCAGGCAAATAAACTAAATTCCAAATGCTCTTGTGGACCAATGTCACGTGACCGAACCCACTAGAATGTGATCAAGAGAGACCTTCTAGCATGAATTGTTACCTTCTTACTTATTACCAACTTTAATCACCATGAGAAAAATTTTTTCACGGCTCCGCTGTAAATAATAAATAGTTATTTACGATAATAATAAATAGTTATTTATGATGCTAATTGCAGCCGTCCAAAAGTGTTCTGGATAATTCAAATTTTTTTTCGGAAAAGTTTCATTAACATCCGGATCGTTCAGAACACTTTTGGACGGTCGTGATTGGTTCTTGCTGTAAAGTAAATTTATCTCAATTACCATGCATATTGTTAGTTGTGTGTATATATATGGTGACGAATCGTCTTAAATTCGTAATAATTACATCAAATTTTTAAACATTTATACATTATATCTCATATCATATGTCATGAGCAAACTCGTATAGGAATGTTGTGGGCTTCTACACGGAAATTACGAATCCAGTACTATTAGTGCTATATATGAAATTAACTATACTAGGAGTATTCTTTATGAGAATCAATTTCGTAAAATACCTTTCGGTTAATCATTAGGCTGACGTTGGTTTTCGGAATCGTTTTTTTCCAGAAAGATTCATTTTGAAAAGGAAATTGAATAGATGTTTGAAATTCTTGAAAACTTAGTTAATCACCAAAAAGATTAGAAAAAAGTTCAAATTTTTTAATGAACTCTCTCTCTCTCTCTCTCTCTCTCTCTCTCTCTCTCTCTCTCTCTCTCTATTGAATTGTACATGTGACTACTATGGGTTCCGTTATGCTTTTCAGACGATGCTATTTTCATGATCAACATGTAGATGCTGAGTCCATGATTGGGAGTGTGATTCTAACCTAGTAAAGTACAAGAGGGACTCGATCTGATGATTTGATTATTGAGTATTGCCTAGGCTACACGTCTCTTGTTTCCTTGAGAAGGGAAAAAAATGGAGCCTAGCTACAAGTGAATTGGGGGATGGTGCCGGGACTTGATCCGATCTTTGGTTGCCGAGATGAGATCCGAGCCGTCGGATGCATGATCCGATAGCTCGGAGGACCTCACTGCACAGTGCCAACCTGAAGTCCAGTTTGGTGGCGCCCAGAGCCCACTCTTCCAAAAAGGGATTTTTTTTTGAACGGCGAATAAAATTAATTTTATTGAAGCAAAAAGATTTTGAACAAAATGGAAATTTACCAATCACATTTTGCCTCTCTTTTTTTTAAACCTTTTGTTATTCTAATTCAAATCATAATATATACCAATAAAATGTTACATGAAGACAATAAATTAATGTGGAAGCAGCCTCTCTACTTGCAGGGATAAGGCTGCGTACATCAACTCTTTCCAAACCCCCCAATGGTGGGAGCCTTGCGCTGGGTTTGCCCTTTATGAAAACAATAAAAAAGAGCATAAATACCAGAATATTTTTCTTATATACCAAATGTTTTATATATATTTTTTCATTATAACAAATGCTAAGACTGATAAAGATTGATAGAATTTTTTTCCGGTTGGCTTCGGTAATCAACGGAAGGTAATCTTTTGAAGTCTTCTAAGAGTAAATATTAATTACTTCATATTTGTAATTTTACATACCTTTAATATTAGGATAAATTTTAGTCAGACCCCCTGAGATATCTGACAATGACAAGAAGTACCCCTCAGTTTTGAAAAATGACATGGACCTCCTCTATTTCACAGTTTGGGTTTCACTCCATTAGTTTTGCTAGTGGGAGGGATGGAAAAGGGACGGAAAATGAAATCTTAAATTTTATTTAGTTCTAGGGCTCTCATTAAAAGGGTTAAAGTCAAAAATTAATTACGACTCTTTAGGATAAAATAATAAAATAAATAAGATATTCACATCGATTCAAATGGATTGAAAATTGGAGCACTTAAGTATCTTTTATTCATTTGGTTTTACGACTCTCTTAGGGCTCTCATTGAAAGTCCTAGAGTCAAAAATTAATTATGACCCTTAAGGATGAAATGATTAGAAACATAAGATCTTCGAACCGATTCAAACTGATTGAAAATTGGATCACTTAATCATTTGTTCTTCTTTTAGTTCTATGGCTCTCTGAGGGCTCTCATTGAAAGCACTATAGCCAAAAAAATAACTATGACCATTTATGATGAAATGATTGAAAATAAAAATCTTCGCACTAATTCAAATGAATTGAAAATTAGAGCAAATTCAAATGGATTCTTCGTTTAACTCTATAGCTCTCTTAGAGCTCTCATTGAAAGAACTAGAGTCAAAAAATAATTATGACCATTTATGATAAAATGATAAAAAATATAAAATCTCCACCCCGATTCAAACGGATTGAAAATTAGAGCAGATTCAAATGGACTGAAAATTAGAATAGATACTTAAGTGTTTCAATTTTCAATCTGTTTGAATCGGTAATTTAATTTTTTTGATTATTTTATCCTAAAGGGATCATAATTAATTTTTTATTATAGGGCTTTCAATAAAAGCTCTAAAAGAGCCATAGAACTAAACGAAGAACAGATATTTAAGTGCTCCAATTTTCAATCTGTTTGATTCAGTGTGAAAATCTTATTTTTTTTATCATTTTATCCTAAAAGATCATAATTAAATTTTGACTCTAGAGCTTTCAATGAGAGCCTAAGTGAGTCGTAGAATCAAATAAAGAAAAGATACTTAAGTGCTCCAATTTTCAATCTTTTTGAATCCACGTGAAAATCTATTTTTTTTATTATTTTATCTTAAATGGTCAAAATTAATTTTTGACTCTAGGACTTTCAATAAAAGCCCTAAAAAGAGTTGTGGAACTAAATGAAATTTAAGATTTCATTTTCAGTCCCTTTCCTGTCCCACTCACTAATAGAACTAACGGAGTGAAACCTAAACTGTGAAAGAGAAGAGGTTACTGTTATTTTTTAAAATTGAGGGGTACTTTCTGTCATTGTTAGGTACCTCAGGGGGTCTAAGTGAAATTTGCCCTTAATATTAACTTTGTTTGGTTGGAATAGTATACATTTTCTTCCTTTCTTTAGGTTTGCTGGATTTTGTATAATTCTAATTTTCCTATATATGATCTATAATGAACACTTTTGATTGGGCATACTAACCGATGTGCCAAACCTCGTGTGTGTGAGCAGGAGTACGAATACATCTTTGAAACATATTACAATTTATCAAAATTTTTGAAAGCAAGAATTGAGAAAGCAAACTTAGTGCATGCGATATTGCAATGATTGAGAGCGAAGCGCATGACATTTTAAAGGATTATGTGACCAAGACCGCCCCAGCGGACTGTACGTTTGAACTCTGGCATGACTTCTTGGGCCTGGTATTTGGTTGGACTGGGTTCCAGCAAAGTTTTACTGCATTTCTTTTTCATCAGTACAAAGGAAGCCACACAGAGTTAAAGTTCTTATTTGATACTACCTCTGTCCAAAAAAATATTATCCGGTCCACAAAATGAGATCTTAAAATTTTATTTTCATCGAAAAAATTCGAACTTTTTGCCGCTAGTTTCTAAATATCAATGAGTTCTTTTAATTTATCAAAAAGGGTGATTTTTTCTTGGCAAAAATATTTTTTAAATTTTCATTTTGCAAATCTAACAATGTTTTTGGGATGGAGTAATCAAATGTGAAACTTGTGGAAAAATCATGTATGCAAAATCGGATTTAAATGGGAAATTCCTGGCTGGTCCCATATTTTGTATTGGGTTTTGTGCCAACCCTCTTTTGTCGCTCTATCCCACCCAGACCCTTTTCAAACATGTTTTTACTAGTTTGCTCTCACCTTCTTACATGGATAACATATAAACATGTGGTTGATGAGTTTTTTTTCACAAACATGTGTTTGATGTTGACACAAGCTGATATGGACATATTTGTTACTTTTGGATATGAATTATGTAGAGTCTGTGTGAATTCTACATTTAAGGGGTGTGAATTGTTTCATTTTGTAGGGTGAATTATTCAAAAAATGTGTGAATTCTTTCATTTTAGAGGGGGTGAATTATATATTTAAGAGGTGTGAATTCTTTCATTTTAGTTTGTGAATTGTATATTTTGGGGAGTGAGTTGTGATGTGTGAATTCTGCATTTTGGCGAGTGTGAATTGTTTAGAAGCGGTGTGAATTCTTTCATTTGAATGGTGTGAATTCTTTCATTTGAACGGTGTGAATTGTGTATTTTAGAGAGTGTATAGTGATGTGTGAATTCTGCATTTTCAAGAATGTGAATTCTTTCATTTTGGAGAGTATGAATTATTCAAAAGGGGTGCAAATCCTTTCAATTTGGGGTGTGAATTGTGTATTTTGGGAAGTAAGTAGTGATGTGTGAATTCTGCATCTTAAGAGGGGTGAAATTTTTCATTTTGGATGATGTGAATTGTTCAAAAGGGATATGAATTGTGCATTTAAGGGCTGTAAATTGTTTTCATTTTAGGGTGTGAATTATGTATTTTGGGGAGTGTATTGTGTATAGTATGTATGCATTTTGCATTTGAATTGTGTAAATTTTTTTATTTTTAAGGGTGTGAATTATTTAGAAGAGGTGTGAATTGTTTAATTTTGGAGGGTGTGAATTCTGCATTTAAGGGATGTGAATTCTTTCATTTTGGGATGTAAATTATGTATTTTGGGAAATGAGTTGAGTATAGGATGTGTGAATTTTGCATTTGAAGGATGTGAAACCTTTCATTTTGGAGGATGTGAATTATTTATAAGTGGTGTGAATTCTTTCATTTTGGAGGATGAAAATTCTTCATTTGAGGGGTGTTAATTCTTTCATTTTGGAATTTGAATTGTGTATTTCGGAAAGTGAATTCTATAGATGAGGGGTGAATTCTGCATTTGAGGGGTGTGAATTCTTTCATTTGGAATGGTATGAATGTTCAAAAAGGATGTGAATTCTTAATAAAATGATACAAAAATAACTTTTTTTTACATTTACATAATTTTATATTCAAAAATGGATCTTGTTTGAAAGATCTCATCGAGTAGATTTCCAAAAAAAAAAAATTCAAAATTTGTTATGTAAACAAAAGTTATAATTGTTTAACCTTTTAACCATATATGAGCTGTATATATTTATGTATGTATATGTATGTACGTGTAAACATGTGACAATTCTAAAGAGAGAAAAAAGTTATTAGAAGATATTATTTGGTGATTTTCAAACAATACTCCACCACTCATCAAATGCCAAATGTCAATTTCTTTCTCAAAGCACTAACAAAAGGCAATGGATCCCACAATATTAACCAATGATACATGAGTTAGGATACTACAATATAATGTTCCATTTGCATAGGATAATTTTTTCTAATCCTAAATTTTAAAAAGTGTTGGACAATGAATGTGCGGGAGTATTTTTGTGAGTTTACTTAAAACAAGGTTTATGGAGAATGAGCTTAACACGCAGAGGACTTAGATAGGTAGAAGGTGACAAAATAGGGCCGACCAATCAGAACCCCTTTTTAAAATCAAGTTTTAGGCCGTGATTATGGAATTCCATGCAATCCAACATTCCCAGTGTTTCACCCAAGCCCAATCTCTTCACACTTCTAGGCCTAAATATCTAGATAGGTGATTTCCGCCCTAGATTGAATATTGAATTTCTGATATGTACGCTATTTCCCAAAACAATAATTCTAAAACTACATCGAAAACCACACACACTCAGCGCAGGACCCACCTCTCATGTGAGAGTGTCTTTGTAGTTTGTGCGGGAGCCACCTCTCACATGGGTGTGATGCTAGCAAATTTAATTTAAGATACTGATTGAGATCTTTTCTGCAGACAACAGTCAAAAAATTTATCATGAAAATACTTTATTTTATTGCTCTGAAAAGTTACACAATTATGTTATCTTAAACCTTACCCGTATTGGGAGATACTGTCAAGCAGCCGTTCATTTCGATAATCAACGGTTAAGATCTTGACCGAACAATGAATTGCTTAGATCTGTATGCGCGCAGATTACCCCATACTGGTTGCCTCACTTCACAAGTCCCTATTCAATGATATCATTTTACTCAAATTTAGTAGTCCTTTTCTACTTTTCCAGTTGCAGCCACCACATTATCATGGGACTGTTGCTACATGGACCACGTTCATATATTCAACCAAACTAGGCCCAATTTCTTTCTTCGGAAAATGAAACATGATTCTTTTAACCACGCACAAAATTCCATTAACGTGTCTCACCATTATTGAGGGTTGTTACGCTTTCGACTTTGATTTTAAGGATATGTTTCACTAACTGAAATAAGTACTTATTTTAAGGGTATGTTTCAAATAAGTACTTATCTTTCGAACTAAATGTGTTGTATTATGAGAGAATGAGTTGTCACGCAAAACGGAAAAAAATTACTTAAAAATTAAAAATCTTAGCAGGTGCCTAAGTCTTCTTTCCATTCAAGTTTTGGTGGGTACATAATTGCATCCTGACCATATTGTTTCATTAAATGAATGTATCTAACAAACCATCACAAAGATGCTTAATTTCCTCACAAAGAAGAAAGTTGTTCCGGGAATCTATGTACATTTGCTGATGTTATAATCGCGCCCATGTCTCTTCGAAAGACGCAAGTTTTCTATTTCAACTATCAAACCATATTTCGTGAGTGAGTGCTTCATACGCTGAATAAACACAACTTTTTCGAGTAGAACGATATGTTTGATCTGGCACGTGAAGTTATGATCGTAGTAGAGTGTTGTCTCAATACTCGGACATGCTCTATTTCGACTATCGAACCGTGTTTCGTGAGTGAGTGCTTCATACGCTGAATAAACACGACTTTTTTCGAGTAGAACGACACGTTTGATCTGGCATGTGAAGTTATGATCTTAGTAGAGTGTTGTCTCAATACTTGGGCATGCCCTTCACAATAGCAGAAACAGTAGAGTGTTGTGAGGGTACGTAGATAGCTAGTGCAGAATCTAACAGAGAGATATGGACTGAGGGCCCTGAGGGGGCCACTTGTGTGGGAATAAAGCTTTAGCTGCAGCTACAGCCCAATTCTGGGTCTGCCCAACTATTCTTGGGCTGTCTTAACCATGTGACTTGTCTCTGTCTAGCCTCTACTGTCAACCAGTTCAAGTGTGAACATGTTAAGCCCCCAACTTTCCGTGCAATAATTCTTGCAGCAGACAAATGTAGAAGAGTTTGAATTCTTTGAACTGATCAAGAGGGTAGTAGTCTGTACGATCGTGGTAGTCCAAAACGTTTTTAATTGTTCAGATTTGTCAAAAAAGCTCTTTCCGGGAAGAATAGATACTTATTTGAAAAAGTCTTTTAACAAATCTGGACTATAGTCTATAGAGAAGCCGGGGCAATGTTGAAGTGCTTAAGGGTATTGTGTATCGCAACAGTTTGACAGACGTAATAGGTAGACAGTTTAAGTCTTGAGTGTTTAAAAGTGAGAATGGGGTTCTACAACTCGAGTCTAATCTTGAAATGAGGCAAATAGCACTTACCATCGTGCTAAGTCACAATCCCATTGAAAGTGGTATGATTGTTGAGTTGTTTCAAAGATGGCCAAACTCAAAAGAAGCTTAAAAAGGCTCATCCCTTTACAAGTTTGAGTTGTAAGAACCAAGCGGATAGCCAGGTGGTCCAGGAATCCCTCAAATGGAATTGGAAGTTAGATGCTTAGATCGGCATTTGATTTCACCTGAATTGTTGCATCTATATTCTTGAAGATAAGTTCTAGTTTCAAGCTTATGCCATCCTAATGTTCCTTGAACATTTCTCAGTGACAAGCGATTTGCGGCTCATCTTGCCACAGGTTCGAGTCTTTAAAATTCCAAACCCGTCTCTACCTTATAAAAACTACCCCAAGTTTGTCCCATTGGCATCGGGTAGATAGAAATCCATTGTGGTTCTGTGGATTCTTTTTTTTTTCAAGCTGTTGAGAAATAGGTTAAAGACTAGTCTAGAATTGTGTAGAATGATTAATCTCAAATTATGTGATGATCTGCTGCTGCTTTTGCATCATTCATTGTCTGAATCATGTTACTCTCACTGAATGATATCATTGACAATACTGAGGGCTCTCATTATTGACTTACACAAACTTGTGTTGAGAAACAAAAGTAGATAGCTCAGTTTACATCTTTGCCACTTAAAAGATGCACGGACATAGATTCGGATACGTGACGCAATAATCTTAAATAAATAGGGATATGAACACAATGGCGGACAGGGCAAGAACTAATAAGTACATATGTTTTTATTTTTCATCAATACCAATGTTGTATACTTGTATCACAAACACCCAAAACTAATAGAAACCAACACTTAGAACAAAAATAAAACCCAACGTTGCTTCTATATAATTAGTAATATATTTGGACCTAATTCAAATCTATTACTAATGTTGTAAATCTTGTGGAGTAATGTTTTTTCCTTTTGTCATAATTTCCTGATTAGAAGCAGCTAACTAGGACCTAATTCAGTTGGTAGTAGTGAGTACTGGAATCCTGCTGCTGTTAATGGTGTTTTATTTCTGATAATATCTCTGCTGGTTGTGTCTGGGAAGATGTGAGTAGTTTGCGCTGGAGATGCAAATGGGAAGGGTTGATTCAGGGCAAGGGTGCATGTGGTTTATGCAGAAGATATGAAGGGAATGAAGGTTGATTCTGGGCAAAGCTAGTGAAGCCAATGATGCTGGTTTTCACGCTGATGGGGACGATGTTTTCTGTACCGTTCCAATTTTAGGAGATGTCCCCGAAGGGACTGCTGGGGATGATGTTTGGTGCTGCTTTGGCGCTGGTTTTATCAGTGTTTGGTGGCAACTGAAGTGGTGACTATATGAAGGGGTTCTGATATGCGTAAATTTGGACGTGGAAGTTAAATATTACTGGAATTGATTGTGTATCGAGTTGTTTGCAGTTTTCGGTTCTTGTATATTTCCTCTGGTTGGTTCCTGCCAACTGTATGCATTTAACTTTCCATTTCCTTTTTGGGTCCGGGGTATGATGTTTTATCGTCATTGTGATGCCCAAGATGTTTTTTCATCGTTGTGATGCCGCCTTGCTTCCGACCCCTTCAATCTTCGTAAACATCATTCTAAGGACCAATAAATTCCTTTGTTGGAGTCCAAAAAATGAATCTACAACAAAACTATCAACCTCATGATCATTCAAGAGGGAAATCAACAAAAACGAAAAAAAGCAAAGGTTAATGGGACAAGAACATAATTACCACCATCCAAAACAGCGGACTTTTGCTTTTTTGGGAACGATCAACAAAAACTTGATCAAATGTGGTGGAGCTGCAGCTGCAAGAGTCTGAAATAAGCCCCGTCGTGTCGGCTTACGAGTTCCGAATGGCTACCTTGTTCAACAATCCGACCGTCCTGAATCACTGCAATTGTATCCACTCTCCTAATCGTCGACAACCGGTGGGCCACGAGCAAGGTGGTCCGACCCCTAACGAGCCTCTCGAGCGCCTCTTGTAACACACTCTCGGATTCTGCATCGAGCGCACTAGTGGCCTCGTCCAATAAAAGTATTGCGGGGTCCTTTAGAACTGCCCGTGCAATGGCAATTCTCTGTTTTTGCCCTCCAGAGATCTGAACCCCTCTATCCCCAACTGGGGTTTTGTATCCTTCTGGTAATCCGCTAACGAAGGCATGCACATTTGCCACTCGCGCAGCTTCAATGACGTCTGCTTCAGTTGCTCCGTCTTTCCCATAGGCAATGTTGTCGAAAATGGTTGCCGCGAAGAGGGCTGGTTCTTGAGAAACCAATCCTATTTTAAGCCTGAGTGACTTTAAGTTCAACCGCTTGATGTCTTTTCCATCTATCATAACTGTACCTGCCGAAGGGTCATAGAATCGTTCTATTAATGCAATTATGGAACTCTTTCCGGAACCACTTTCTCCAACAAGGGCTTGGCTCTGGCCCGCTTGGATCCTAAGATTGAAGTCCTTGAAAACGAGAATGTCCGGGCGCGACGGGTATGAGAAGTCCACGTGGCAAAGCTCGATTTCACCATGGACTGAGTTAACAGTTTCGGCATCCGGATCATCCGCGTCAATCTTGGTTGAACGGTCAATGATGGAAAATATGGATCCGATGGTTTGACTGCTCCCGATTATCTCAGGGGCGAGACCAAGGGTTTCGGCAACCGAATTGGCTGCCATGACTAGGATGACAACAACCTTGACGACTTTTGGGACGGTTGAGACGCCTTTTTCGATAAGATGGACTCCGTACCAAAAGAATAGGGCTTGAGCGGAGTAGAGAGTGAGCTGAGAGAGGCCGAAGAGGACACCGGCTGTTTGGCTACGGCTGAGGCTTCGGAGCTGGGGTACACGGAGCTCGTGGCAGAAGAGGGAGAGAATCTTGTCTTGGGCATTGAAGGCAGCAACGGTTCGGATATTGCTCACTCCTTCCCCTGCTATCATGCTTGTCTTTGCATGGGCCTTGGCTGTGTCTCCGGCAAAGCCTTTGAGAAAGAGTTGCTGAGTATTGTGGAAAACAGAAAGAAAAGAAAAACTGAATTTTAGCTGTCAGGACATTGTTTCATTGGCCTAGAAATAAACAAAAAATGAAGTTCAGTATTCCTGTGATCAACTCTTATCAAAGAAAACAAAAAATGATAGCATCTTACCAACTATATATTAGCAATTTTTTTACCATAGATTGCCAAGATGTGCAGCTGAGAATAGGAATGTCCAATCCAGCCCAAAATGAGGATCCAAACCGTTTCTTAAAATTAACATTTGATCTTTCCGATTTTCGCCATCAAATTGTAATACCAACAATATGCTTTTATTTTTTGACATCAAACGGATGTTGGTCGGATGTCAAGCTACGTCTCCTGATCTAGGCTCGCTTGGCAGTACATTCGAAAAATGATCAAGAGGGTTCAGCAATCAATTGAGCGACTTTGGTGGATCACCGTACTGAGCACCAAAAGCTATGAAGGCATATCCTCTACCTTCTAGAGTGCTAGAACAACTTGTGCTTGGAGATTCATATACATCTATGTATCCTTTAGGTATGCTGAGGATATTAGAGGTTCTCATCTTTCAACAACCGATATGAGCTAAGCCTTGTGGAGGATTCCTAGGTAAGATCAAGTCCTTACGTGGATATCCGAAACGAAATTGGAAGGCTAGTGGATTTAAGGCGCGCAGGCGCAGCAATCAAGCACCGGTGGAGTAACTTATATTAAACTTTTGCAGTATTATACTGAGAAAGTAGTGAAGATAGATTCCAGGGAACCATCATACACTATGAACAACAACAAAAATGGAAAATACCCAAAATGACCTGCTTGAACTTTTGGGACAACCCACAAGAGAATTATAAAGGGTCTAATCGAGTAGCAGTGTCTGTGCATACCTGGCCAAAAAAGGCTAAGACAAGAAGAGGGAAGGTGGCTAATGTGAGAAGGGAAATCCTCCATTCTACCATGAAAGCAACTATGAATGAAGTGAGAAGGGATGTCATATTTTGCAGTATAACTGAGATCCTCTCACAAATGGCAGATTTCACATCAGTAGCATCCGTGGCTAGGCGAGCTGCCACAAGACTCGAGTTGTTTTCCTCCTCATCATACCACCCGACTTCATTCCTCAGTATCGCTGACAAAAGGGAAAAAAAAAAACATACCATAAAAAAGAATCCATAGTGCCTTACCTACATCACACATGACATGAAAAATGACATTTTGTACACAAACAGTATGCTGCTTATAATTGTGAAATTATCCCCCACACCTCGAAAATACATTTTCAGTACCACTTGTGGTGACCAAGGTCGTGTTTAGTTACCGAAAGGTAACAAAACAGTTACTAAAGGCTATGTTAATTGCTATAGGTTTGATCTTCATTAACTAACGCGGTGGTCTCCCAATGGTTGGCAGTTGGCACCAATACTAATTTTTGAGACACTAGGCTGGAGATATATTTATTTTGTTGTTCATTTTCCTAAGTTATAAGAATTGTAACAACAAGAGTACAAACATGATTGAATATACCTGCAAGCATCATCCTTCTCACTTTTGTAGCGAGATTCTCTCCCATAATACTGAAGAAATAATGTTGTATGAAATAAGCCACCACTGCGTAAAGACCTGTGCCAAGGAAAATTTTAACATACTCCTTTGTCTTCCTCTCCATGATTGCATGATTTCTGTAGTAGAATACCTCAAACATATTGCTCATCGCAATGGAAATTATCGGACAGATAAAACCACAGAGAATTGATCCAACTGCACCCATTATGGCACAAGGCCATTCCGGAGCATTTAGCTTGAGAAGCCGGAAGAAGTACCCTTCTGGGGCTGGATTTTCCCTTTTTGTTTTGACATTTGAGACCATCTCTGTCTGACAATCAACACCAGTGTTGTATGAATCACTTAAATTCCTCAAACTGCTGGAATGAAGGTTAGGAGATTTTGGGGATTGTGAATGCCCTAGTCGTGGTGAGCACATATGTTTGGTTGAAGGATTGGAGAAGTAGCAGTTTCCGGTCGTTTCTTGGAATCGACATAATGAAGCGAAGGCCCCACCTCTTGAAATTAGTTCTTCGTGGGTTCCTGTCTCAACGACTTGGCCTTGCTGTATAAAGGCAATTGAATCAACGTTTCTAATGGTAGAGAAGCGATGGGCGACAACCACACTTGTCCTCCCAACCATGAGGTGGTCTAGAGCATCTTGAACAATGCTCTCGGAACCTGCATCGAGGGCACTTGTTGCTTCGTCAAGGAGAAGGATCTTTGGATTTTTCAACATAGCTCTTGCTATTGCGATTCTCTGTTTTTGGCCACCAGAGAGTTGGACTCCTCTTTCTCCCACCTGGTTTGCAATTGAAAGGCCTTGGTTTTGATTTAGAAACCTCAAACTTTTTTTTTCCATAACTTTATAGGAAATAGAAATTTAAAAAATACAGAAAATGCAAGCCTGACTCCAAAAGATAAATATCCAGCTCTTTACACTATTATTTTTATTACCGGTAGACTTGGGAATGTAAACCAACCTGGGTGTTATATCCATTAGGAAGCAAGGTAATGAACTTATGTGCATTTGCAGCAGAAGCAGCCGCTTCTACTTCAATCATTGTTGCATCAGGATTTGCATAGAGAATGTTTTCAATTATGGAAGTAGCGAACAAAGCAGGTTCTTGATTCACCAGTCCAATTTGATCACGCAACCATCTTAGTTGTAGTGTCTTTATATCCACATTGTCAAGTAAAATTTGCCCTATTTAGGAATACAATTAGTATAACATCGTCTATTTTGTAAATTCGATTAGCGTTTCATGATTTTCATCATCATAGAAGTCTTGTAGTTACCGTCATTAGGATCGTAGAACCTTTCTATCAAGGAGACAATGGTACTTTTTCCCGATCCACTTCCACCAACAACAGCAATCGTCTTTCCGGCAGGAAAGGAAATTGAAAAGTCCCTCAATATGATAACATCTGGTCGCGATGGGTAGCTGAACGTTACATTTTTGAATTCTATGTTCCCACTGAACTCAGCTATGCACTTCCCGACAGAAGGATCTTGAATTATGGTTGGTCTCTGCTTGATTATCTCCATTAACCTGTACCCAGCAACTTTGCCTTTGCTAAATGCCCCAAGCTTTGAAAATGACTGACCTAAGCTCCTGTAAATCATTTTTTCTTAATCAGTATATTATCCAGAATAGGAGTTATTCAACTGAAAGTAGAGGTATTAGTTTAAGATCTTACACGCCCCCAACAACGGAAGATAAGATAGCAGTGAACGCCTTCCCTCCATCTGTCAGCCCATTTCGGACAGCAACACCAGCGTACCAAAAGACTAAGGCCCATGACATCCACAGTATTCCATAAGTGCATCCCAGCCCTAGTCCTTTAGCCATCCCGGCCTTATATCCAAGCCTCAATGTGTGTTGTATTGCATCTGAATAGGAATTGAGGGCCTTGTTCTCGCCAACGTATGAGTAAACAGTCCTAACTTGAGCAATGGCCTATTTAGGCAGTGTTAAATCATACCCATTGTAGTACACTAAAATTAATACAGAGGCCAGTTACTAAACAAAAATTTTAGAGCTCCAATAATTTTCAATTCATAATGGAAGTTGCTCTAACATACTGTACAACAACAAATCTCAATTCAAAATACTTGAATAGAAAAAACCAACCTGCTCAGCGATGATACCTGCATCTGCGTACGATTCATGGCTCTTGGACGTGAGACCTGTTAGAATATATGCAAACAAGCCCCCAGCTAAGGCAATTCCTGGAATCACTGCCACACTGAGTAAAGCTAACCTCCATACTAATGCAAAACCAACCACTAGTCCGGCCACAAAAGTGGAGATATAATGGATGAAATTTCCCACCTAAATAAATTTTTTAAAGCATCATGTGAGTGAAAGTACAAAACGAAGCTAAAAAGCTTCTCCAAATATGAGTTTCGGATTATGCATTCTCCAATTCATTTCTGACAGAATTCATCCCCTAATCAGCTCCCCAAGCCCTCAAAATGTAAAATACAAAATGCAGAAAGGAGGCTGACAAACAGCATCTATGTGCCATCAGATATGATAAGAGACGGTTTGAGTATATGAGACAGTTTTTTTTTTTTTTTTTGACAAGTACATTATTTAGGATTACGCCTTTAAAATTAGCATAAATTGAGATATACAAGCATGTGTGGATTATCTCTCTCTAAAAAGAAACCCTACCCGCCTCTCTTCCTTCCCCTCCTTTCCCTTAGGGTTTTCACAACCCTTATGCAGCGGCAGGGGGGAGGGCTTTATCCTTGACGGGTGCTTTCCTTCCTCCTTAGTTATGGCTTCTATCACTTTCAATAACTTCTCCTTTTCAGTAAGGATTTTCTCTCTCGATATCAGATTTGAGAGTTTCTTCGAGATTTTTCTTCTTTTCTTTTCTCTTGGCTTCCCCTTTACCATTGAGGTGCAGGTTCAGGGTTCGACCGCGGTGGAGGTTATGATTCTCTAACAAAGGAAGGTGGCGGTGGTGACTGTCCAATGACGAATCAGATCGATTGACTAGGTGGCCTCGCTACTTTGGGTGTTAGGAGTAGGACTACGATTGTGGTGGTGCATTCTTGGGCAGGCTATGAGAGGTAGTAGCGGTCTAGGTATCTACACAGACCATTTCGAGAATTATCTTATTATGTATTAAACATGTATATATATGTGGATTTAGATAGGGAGGGAGGGAGGGAGGGAGGGAGCAGACCTTCTCACTAATGGCATCTTGAACAAGAAGAGTATCCGTTGAGACGCTGAAAACAATATCACCCGTTCTAGCATCTGTATCGAAGAATCCAACGTCCTGCTTCAACACAGCCTCCAAATACTTCTTTCTCAAAGTACCCACTTGCCTCTCCCCAGTATAAATCCAACATGCAATCTCTGTTGATACAAACCCATCAATTTTCCAATAAAAAAAGTTTAACCCAACTGAATAGTCAAAATAAAGCAATCTCTGCTCTGTGTTCTCATTTTTTATTTAGATGATTAGTGTGATTTTGTTCAAAATATTTGTAATGAATTCCGTTGTGTAAGTGTCGTTATGAATTCCGTTCCAACTGTTGGTTAACCGAACCGTAACCTTGTTTTTCGTTATTGATTTTTAAAAATCGGCCCGTTCAGTCACGGTTTTGGAGGCCTGAAGTGAGGTTTGAAAATGAAGCCTCGTATTGAAGTATCTCCTTTGTGCTGATGTCGCGAGTTCAATACTCAGCACTTCATTTTGAGGCAGGTCTCGAACGCATGACCTTGTGGATAAAACAAGCGTATTTTACCGCCATACCACAGTCGCCTATTAGCTAGATATTCGACATAGTTAAAATTTAATATATTCCGCCATTTGGAAGCCTTATAATTGGACCGAAAACTAGAAGCCTCGCCTTGTGGGCCTATGCCCAGAGTCAGTCCTGTACCCAGGCCACTACATAAAGTTTGGAATCTTGAACTTCTCCCCTTTAAATTCAGCTTATTCCCATTTAATTTCGATAGTGGTGTTTGTGTTATAATTTTTGCCTTCAATCACAGGTCACAACTGTATTTGCTGGAACCTTCTCAGAAACTATTTGAAACACAAAAACCCGAATTCTTTCTCCCATTGCTCTTTTTTTTCGCTGTTTTTTTTTCTATTTCTATTTATATGCTAAAATTCTTAGTAGGGTAAAAACAATGAATTCGGATCCGCTTTATTTACATAAGTCTTTTTCGAATCCAATTTGAGTTATTTTCAGATTTGGATCTTCGGATAAAACCCGATCCATTGTCATACCTAAATACACTTAAAAATGAGTAGTGGAGCATAGATTAGAGGTAAACCTGCATATGAGGATATACATACAATCAGCCCGAGATAGACGAAATACAGGGAATACTGCATCAATAACATCCCAAAAAGAAATCAGATATGAGAATATTGTGCAATAAATAGAAAGCAGTCAAGCCTTTTTTTTCAACAGTGAAGAAAAAATATTTCATTGGTAACCAAGGAAAACAATACAAGGTACAGGGGATGCTGCAGAGCATCACCCTGCAAAAGCGGTGGCGAGCGGCCGATCTGGCTGTTCATCTCGACATGGACGACTCGGATTGAATTTGAGCGCATACAAATCTGAATCATCTATTGCTCGGTTAAGATCCGAGCCATCAATTGCCAAGATGAACAGCCAGATTGGCCGCTTTGCACTCGCTTTGCAAGGAATGCTCGGCAGCATCCCTCATTCTAGTTGAAAGCGGGATCAAAACGACATCATAAAGCTTAGCTTGCGATAACTTTGCGATAAAAGTTGGTAATGTTTAGATCAAAATAAATTTTTAAATATTTAAAATTCAACAGTACTAGTCCGAAAAACATCCTGAATTTCCTAAAATCATATTTAATTTATTTTTTTCAGCTCATAGAAATTGCTAGAATTTTAAAAATCTATGAATAATGGCTTCGCAGATTATTTTTACGAACGTATTTGCAAATATTATGAATTGACGTACAAAAAGTTATTTACGAAAAATTGATGTTATAAAATTTTATGTAAACTATTACAAAAGGATAATTTAAGAGTACGTACGTACCATCACACATCTAAAGTCTAAAGAAAATTCATAACAGATTTGTTAATATTATTGGTAACTAATTTTTAACCCATAATTAAAGTGGGGCCCGTTTGATTTTAACCTTGGTTTAGTAAACAATAGAATCCATAACAAATTTGTTAATACTTTTAATGATTTGATGACGTGTTAATTGTTGATTGGATATGCTATGGTTACATTGCATGCGCGTAGAATTTAATCTCCCTATGTTTTATGATTAAATTTTACATATGTGCAACGTAAAAATAAGAGTTTATGGATGTCCAATTTATAATTGGCACGTCATCAAATCATTAAAAAATCTTTTATGAACTCCATTTTTTTTTTACTAAACCTGCGTTAAAACCAATTAAATGGGCCCCACTGTAACTATGGTTAAAACAATGCAATAATAACTCTAAACCTTAAATAGCCATCTTGTTTCATAGACTTATTTAGGTGCTCATCCTATTAGGTTTGAATACTTAAGTCGACATCCTAAAATTTAAATAATACCTAAAACACCTTTAATTATGACAAATACAGAAATCATGACAAAATCATGACAAATACAGAAATTATAACAAAGTCATCCAGAATCATGACAAAACCATCCGGGATGTAAAACTAACATGAAAAGCTAGTTTAAGGTCCTAAAATTCTTTACTATATAGGTAAAAAAATTCGGGATGTAAAACTAACATGAAAAGTTAATTCTTTACATCCCAAATTTCTTTAACTATATAGTAAAGAATTTTAGGACCTTAAACTAACTTTTTATGTTAGTTTTACATCTCAAATTTCTTCACCTATATAGTAAAGAATTTTAGGACCTTAAACTAACTTTTTATGTTAGTTTTACATCCCGGATGATTTTGTCGTGATTCCGGATGATTTTGTCATGATTGCTGTTGCGTGGACCAAATTAAATAAGGAAAAAATCACTTCTTCAAAGGAAAAAAAAATCAGAGCGCTTAATATCCGGTAAACCATGAATTAAAGCTGGGGGGCTGCTGTGAGCAAACACAACAGCATACATCTGGACCTGCCAGAATACTTTTGGACAGTAAGATTGCAAGCTGAACTAGCTAAAGTACTAAAAGATAAAGAACTAGAAATAGTCAATTCACTCACAACTATGCCTAATCCACTTGAGATCAACACAAAAAAATTCAATGAAGTGGAAGTGAAAATTTCTATAAACGTAGTTTGTTAGTTCAAATGCTCTATTTGTACGTATAGGAGACGTGGTTTCCATGAAGAATGATGTTTCGTTCATGTTCAAAGGGTTCGTTCCTTTACCTTTCATGTAAACGCAATTTTCCGTTATTTATTTATTTTTGGAACGGTGAAGAAATGTTCATAAATCACAAAAGATCAAATCATCAAAAGATGAAAACAATATGTAATAACATGACTTTCCGTTTCTTTCTATAGCTTCTTGTTTCATTTTTTCTCCGGCCTGAATGTTTAACCTAATAATCTTTATTGGTAATTATTATTTTCACCAAGAATTAAAGTGGGCCGGCAAATTTGATTTTGAGAGAGAGAGAGAGAGAGAGAGAGAGACCTTTGATACTTCATGAATCATGGTGCTCAAATCATATTGGTTTTTGCCAAACCCGTTAAGCATATCGCCTAACAAGACGAAGAACAATGGCATCGAAGAGCCGTTAACAATGGCTCCAACGGTCCCCAATATCATGAGAAACCAATCATATTTGTCAGCGAAGGAGAAGAGCTCATAAAACGGTAGACTGCGCTCCTTTTTCTCATCAGATTCAGGCATTGCTCCCGTTTTTGGCTCGGTGGTCACCGCCATTTTGGTTTGTAGAAAACTAGCCCAATTCCAACCCCTAGATATAGACAAGAGAATCGATCGATGAATCAAAGATAGGTGTTTAATTTGTTTATAGTGTTTTTTTGTCATTGAATTAGGAGTTGTGGGAGCTCGAGGGTACGTATTGCTAATCATTTTATTAACTAGTAAATGTAACGATTAATTTGTCGTTACAATATGTTTAGAATATACTCAAACATGACGATCGTATCAATTTTATTGGCCAATGTTTTCTTTAATTTAAGACCCAACAAATTTAAAAAGTTTTTAAGCTCCTTTTAATTAATACTTCAGTCCTTCATATCCAACCAAATCTCCTCTCTTTTTTTTTCTTCTTTTTTCCCCCACCCGATACTACAATGACGATACAAACCATACGCATGTCCTTTTAAACCTTAACCATCTATTTTTAAACAATTTGTTTCTATTTCTATCAATGTCCAATGGAGTTGATTTTATTACAGAGACGTCGTTTTTACAAAGACCTATGAGATGCAGTCCGATTGTCCATTTCGGAAGGTGCAATGAAGTGGGGTTTGGTGACGAATGTATCGAGAACTTTATCCCCTCGAGATGAAACTGTATCAAATAAAGCCTTGGCTAACTCCTAGCGGTTATATTTTTAAGTGGGCATGGGCACTAGGGCTGTAATCGAGCCGAGTTTTCGTCTGCTCGAGCTATGGGCACAAGCCATTGTCATATAAAACTTTCATATCGCGTGTATGATTCCTTATTGGAACTAAGAGCATCCACAGTGGAATAATCAAAAGTTGTCACACCATCTTTTGGTTATCCATTTAAGAGATTGGTAAGGTTAGCAATGTAGAGATCCACAATGGTACAATCAAAATTGAATAACCAAAACTTGCCACATTACCTTTTTAACTTATAAAAATCTAGAAATTGTGACATAGAGAATATTTTTTTAAAATAGTTTTCAAACTAATAAAAATAGGTTATTAAAAAAAGAGAAAATAGTTTTTTGAAAACTTTGATTAAAAAAATAGTTTTCGGGAAAAAGTTTTTAAAAAAACAGTTTTTGAATCGAAAAAGTTTTTTTTTTTTTCAAAAGAACAGTTTTTGAAAAAAAGGTTTAATAAAAAAACTGTTTTGAAATAAAACTGTTTAAAAAAAATTTGGGAAACAGTTTGAATAAAAAAAAAGTGTAAAAAAACTATCTTTGCAAAAAAATAAAAACTGTTTTTAAAAGTACTTTTGTTATAAACATGTTGAAAATGGAAGAAAGAATGTTTTTGTGTAATGATGGTGTGCTTGATTAAGGAAATGTGAAGACAATTAAATTTGATTATTAACAAAATGTTGATAGTTTTGAATATTCAATGGTCAAAATTTAAAGAGTTGCTAAGATGTTTCTAAGTTTAGTTATTCTTTTGTTTGACCCGATATTTAGCAACATAATCCGGAGCCGATTTTGTCTTGACCGTTACTGTAAAGATGCTTATGGAATTATTCGAAATCCCATAAGCATCTTAGTATATATGTCCAAACTTTACTAGTATTTTAAAAAAAAACAAAAATAAAAACTTTTTGGGCTATATAAGTTACCGGGTCTTTTTGCCGATTAAAACAAAATAAAAATTACCGGGTCTTTTTTTTTTTTGATAATCATTACCGGGTCTTTCGGACTACCTTATTTTGTCAACAGGATGTTTTGGCAGATTTCTACTAATTTAAGTGATAGGTTGAGCGGCAATGCTTAGAAGGGCAAAGGTCGTAACGACAGTCATAAGAACGTTGATGCTGCGATCAGCTAAAATAATACTCCCTCCATCCTATAATGTTTGGCATTTTCAGAAATGCGTGTCATTTTTAAATTGCATATATCTTTCAATCCATAATGTTTTAGGCGATTTTTTGAACTTTGTTTAATAGAACAAATTAAACTCTATTAAACAAGATCCATATTGCTTATAAAAAATATTATGAATTAAAAGATATAGTTAATTTTTTCACAAGGCTGGAATAGTGAAAGTGCCAAACTTTATAGGACGGAGGGAGTACAATAATAGAAAGGAATTTCTTAATAGCTTAAATAAGATGGTGTATTGACTGTTGAGTTGTTTGCAGTTTTTGGTTGTATTTTTTTTTTTGATTGGCTTCT
This sequence comes from Rhododendron ovatum, assembly GCA_019656835.1. Taxonomy (NCBI): domain Eukaryota; kingdom Viridiplantae; phylum Streptophyta; class Magnoliopsida; order Ericales; family Ericaceae; genus Rhododendron; species Rhododendron ovatum. The sequence goes on along the minus strand of CM033800.1, from coordinate 35,328,286 downwards.
CGCCAACTGTACGTATTTCACTTTCTTTTTGGGTCCGGGGTCTTGTGGTTGTCAAGCATAATTAAGGATGCCAACATAATCGGGATGTTTTTTCTTTGTCGTTATGCCGCCTTACTCACCATCCTCTTAATTTTTCTAAACATCATTGAAAGACTAATAAATTCCTTTTTTGCCATTAAAAAAATAAAAATGTACAACAAATGTATGAGCATCATGATCATTCAAAAGGGTTGTTAAATATAAGAAAAAAGATGTTTTATTGAATTCGATAATGAAACCGTACAATGAGGCCTTTATTTATACAAGAGGAATAAGTCTAATTATGGCAGGAAATTATCCCAATTATAATGAAATCGTAATCAATTACAATCAAAATAAAATCAAAGCAATCATATACAGCCAAGCTAAGCCAAGAGAAGCCAGGAGAGAAAAACGGTCAGGAGAGCCAAAAAACAGCCATGAGTGAGAGAAGCCATGACAATAATGATTTGAGGTGAAATCTGAGTGCACGAGCCAGTTACATATTACTACGAATGCCCGAAGGACGGCGACAAAATTTAGGCCGCCCGCCGAGAGCAAAAATTTCACAGGACCTATATCTTATAACTCTGATACCATGTTAAATATAAGAAAATAGATGTTTTATTGAATTCGATAATGAAACCGTACAATGAGGCCTTTATTTATACAATGAGGCCTTTATTTATACAAGAGAAATGAACCTAACTATGGAAGGAAATCATCTAAATTATAATAAAACCATAATCAATTACAATTAAAATAAAATCAAGGCAATCATATAATATCATAATCATACCAACACATGATTATGATATTATATGATTACTATATTCTAACAAGGAAATCACCAAAAATGAAAGAAATAAAAAATAAAAAGCAACGGTTTTTTGGTTTTTGGAAGAATCAACAAACTGGATCAAATGTGGTGGAGCTGCAGCTGCAGGAGTCTAGAATAAGCCCCATCGTGCCGGCTAACTAGCTCTGAATGGCTACCTTGTTCCACAATCTGCCCGTCTTGGATCACTGCAATGCTATTTACTCCCCTGATCGTCGACAACCGGTGGGCCACAAGCACGGTGGTTCGGCCCCTCATGAGACTCTCAAGCGCCTCTTGTACGACACACTCGGCTTCTGCATCGAGCGCACTAGTGGCCTCGTCCAGTAAAAGTACTGCGGGGTTCTTTAGAACTGCCCGTGCAATGGCAATTCTCTGTTTTTGCCCTCCAGAGATCTGAACCCCTCTCTCACCAACCGGGGTTTTGTACCCCTCCGGTAATCCGCTAATGAAGGCATGCACATTTGCCACTCGCGCAGCTTCCATGACCTCTGCTTCAGTTGCTCCGTCTTTCCCATAGGCAACGTTGTCGAAAATGCTTGCTGCGAACAGGGCTGGTTCTTGAGAAACCAATCCTATTTTAAGCCTGAGTGACTTTAAGTTCAACCGTTTGATGTCTTTTCCGTCTATCATAACAGTACCTGCCAAAGGGTCGTAGAATCGTTCTATTAATGCAATTACGGAACTCTTTCCGGACCCACTTTCTCCAACAAGAGCTTGGCTCTGGCCCGCTTGGATCCTAAGATTGAAGTCCTTGAAAACTAGAACGTTCGGTCGCAAAGGATACGAAAAATCCACATGGCAAAGCTCTATTTCACCGCGGACCGAGTCAACAGGTTCAGCGTCCGGATCATCTGCATCAATCTTGGTGGAGCGGTCGATGATGGAAAATATGGATCCAATGGCTTGACTGCCTCCGATTATCTCAGGGGCAAGAGCAAGGGTTTCGGCAATTGAACTGGCTGCCATGACTAGGATGACAACCACCTTGACGATTTGTGAGAAAGTTGAGGTGCCTTTTTTGACAAGGTGGGCTCCGTACCAAAAGAATAGCGCTTGAGAGCAGTACATAAAAAGCTGAGAGAGGCCAAAGAGGATGCCAGACGTTTGGCTGCGGCTGAGGCTTCGGAGCTGGGTGACGCGAAGCTCGTGGCGGAAGAGGGAGAGGGTCTTGTCTTGGGCATTGAAGGCAGCCACGGTTCGGATATTGCTCACTCCTTCCCCTGCTATCATGCTTGTCTTTGCATGTGCCTTGGCTGTGTCTCCGGCAAAGCCTTTGAGTGAGAATTTCTGCGTATTGTGAGGGAAAAGAAACAAAAAAAAAAAAAAACGTATTAACTGTCAGGACCCAAAAACAAAAAATCAAAAATTAAGATAGGTATTTAAGTAATTCACTCATTAAAAAAAAATGATGTTATTATTTTTTTTAACAGCAAAGAAGTTTTATAGATTAAGGATAAGGAGAAAAGGTACGAGGAAATGGGAACAAGAACAAAACCACATCACAATGCAAGGGAGACATCCCAACTGGGTTGGCAACCAGCCCCGCGACAATCATGTGCGATTCCCAAAGGAGGTTGATAAGAGATCAACCAAATTAAAAGAAAATCAAAGCCCCAAAAGTGTCAGAGAAAATACAATGGCAGTCATTGGGAATAAGTCTCATAGCCTAACAAAACACAAGAGCAGTAGCCTAATCAATGTTTCAACAAATGCAACAGATTAGCCACATGAAATGTGGCAGAGCATTCCCCTGTATGATATATAGCACCAGTGAAGATATTGAATTCAGCCATCTATATGTTTCAATTCAGCACTCGACCAATCCGAAATTTGGTCCAGATTTTCTTAGAGCAGCACCAGTTGATTTCATCCAGCATACCTACCCTTTTCAGAATTTGCTAACACAAGCGGCCAGTTCAAAATAAGGACCAGAGAATATTCGAACCCTTTCTAAAATTCCCATTTTACCTTGCAGATGTTCGCCATCAAATCATAAATATGCGCCTACTTTATGAAAGCACCGTATTGAGCATCAAAAGCTACAAAGGCATATCCTCTACCTTATATTAGAGTTTCTCATCTTTCAACGATCGATTTGTTTGATGTCCTGTGGAGGATTCCAACTTAAGATCAAGTCCTTGAATGGATATTTGGGACGAAATTGGAAGGCTTGTGTATGTAAGGTGGCAACAATCAAGCACGGGTGTGATGAACAGGTGCAATGCACCACACCACTGGAGTGATTTATATTATCCTTCTACACTATTGCACTAACAAAGTAGTGAAAATAGATCCAGAGATCCAGATGAGTGTAAAATCAAACGCTACAAAGAAAGTAGTGAAGATAGATCCTAGAGATCCAACTAAGACTGTGAAATCAAACACTGTGAAGAAAAAAGAAAATAATTGGACATACTCAGCATGCCCTCCTTGGACTTTTGGGACTATCCACAAGAGAATTATAAAGGGTATAATTGGGTGGCACTTTGGCAGTCTCTATGCATACCTGAGCACAAAAGGCTAAGACAAGAAGAGGGAAGGTGGCTGATGTCAGAAGGGAAAATCTCCAATCCACAATGAAAGCAACGATGAATGAAGTGAGGAGGGATGTAACATTCTGCAGTAAAACTGAGATTCTCTCAAAAATGGCAGATTTCACATCTGCAGCATCTGTGGCTAGACGAGCTGCCATGAGACTCGAGTTGTGCTCCTCCTCATCGTACCACCCAACTTCATTCCTTAGTATCGCTAACAAAATAAAAAACATACCATCAAAATAAATCCGTGGTGCCTTAACTACATCACTCATCAGTTGACACCAATCCGTGGTGCCTAAGCTGTGTCAGTCGGTATAATATATTGAAATTGTCCCAACAGTTGACACCAATGCTTATATATCTCCAGAACTCTCTACATAAGTCATGTAGAGAGAGAATTATGTAGAGAGTTTTGGGGATATATTTTGTTTTACATTTTCCCAACTTACACACTAATCTGAGCTTGTGATGTTGATTTATAATTACAATGAAAAAAGGACACGACTTAATATACCTGCAAGCATCATCCTCCTCACTCTTGTAGTGAGATTCTCTCCCATAATACCGAATGAATAATATTGTATGAAATAAGCCACCACCGCATAAAGACCTGTGCCAATGAAGATCATAACATACTCATTTGTCTTCCTCTCCATGACTGCATAATTTCTATTGTAGAACTCCACAAAAATATTGCTCATCGCAATGGAAACTGTCGGGCTGATAAAACCACAGAGAATTGATCCAACTACACCCATTATGGAATAAGGCCATTCCGGAGCATTAAGCTTGAGAAGCCGGCATAAGTACCCATATGAGGCTGGATTTTTTCTTTCTGTTTGGAGATTTGAGACCAGCCTACCATTAGCTTGATCGTCGTATAAATAGCTCGAATTCTTGAAACCCCTGGATTGAGGGCTAAGAGATTTTGGGGACAGAGAATAGCTTAGTAGCGGTGAGCACGGATGTCTAGTTGAAGGATTTGAGAAGTTGCTGTTTCCCATCGTTTCTCTGAATCGACATAACGAAGCAAAGGCCCCACCTTTCAAAATCAGTTCTTCATGGGTTCCTGTCTCAACGACTTGGCCTTGCTGTATAACTGCAACTGAATCAACATTTCTTATGGTAGAGAAGCGATGGGCGATAACCACACTTGTCCTCCCGACCATGAGGCGGTCTAGAGCTTCTTGAACAATGCTCTCAGAACCTGCATCGAGGGAACTTGTTGCTTCGTCAAGGAGAAGGATTGTTGGGTTTTTCAACATAGCTCTTGCTATTGCGATTCTCTGTTTTTGGCCACCAGAGAGCTGGACTCCTCTTTCTCCCACCTGGGTTTGCAATTGATAGGCATGCAGATCTATCAAAAAGTTCACAAGCAAAACCAACTTAAGAGCATGAAAATTAAACGCATTCCTATTGTTGTTGGATTAGCTACCAGAATCAGGCTTCGGTTTGATTCAAAAACCTCAACAAAAAAAAAAAAAAAAAATTCTTGTAACTTTTTAGGACGGAGAAATTGAACAAAAATAACTTTTTAGCTTTGTACACTATTATTGTTATTACTAGTAGATTTGGGATGTTTGTTTTTTTTCTCTTTTCAACAGCAAAGAAAGATTTTATGAATCATATGTAAAGATTGCAGGGATTAAAAGGATCAAGAGAAAAACAGTCTCAAGGAACATTCTCAGCCTCAGGATTTGATGTGGGGCAAGGAGGCTTATCGTTAACCCATCTGCAGTTTGCTGATGATACTCTTATTTTCTGTCAAGCAAATTTGGAGGAAATGATGGTGGTCGAGATTACTCAGGGGATTTGAATTGGAGGAAGTGAGAAGCTTTTCACAGATTCTGAGATGTCAATCACAAAAACTACCAATCAAATATATGGGGGTTGTTTATACCCATTTTTGGCCAAAATCCAGAAATCAATTTGTGGGTTAAAAGGAGGCCTTGAACATTGGTATCAGGCTTTGGAAGGCTTATAAATTGATCACTTACCAAACTGGGCCAGTTTTGAATGCAAAAAGGGCAATCGAGTCTGCAAAAGAGTTGGGACAAATTAAGGCTCAAAATATCACTTCCATAAACTCAAGCCCAGGACTGGCCGAGATCTTGGGTCAACCAACTAGGCCCGAGCACCTTATCCGGGCCCAGTCCAGTTCTTAGAAAAATAAGGCCTTCTAAATAGGTCTAAATCAGTTAAAGCCTAATTTTTCTTTCCAAGATTGGGCTCACAAGGCTTACAAAGAGAATGGAGGCCTATGATTCGCCTCAAGTTCATGCCCAATTGATAGATGGGCCTACTTCCTTAAAAATGTCACATATGGCCTATTATTTAACAAGAAAAGGCCTTAAGCTGCTCACAAGCAGCTCAAAAGCCTAGAATGTTCTTGCCAGGTAGGTCTGGACAAGTTGCTCACAAACAGCTCAAGGTCTGACTCATGAAGCATGAAGCAAAGCCTAGGACAAGTGGCGTACATGCAGCCCTTAGAGCTACTATTGAATGATTTATGCAGACCTAAGCAAGTTGCTCACAAGCAGCTCACCCAGATTTGGTTGATCCTTTGTTTCTTGATCCTTCTTCCATAAGGAATCAAACTTAGAGGATTTAAAGGGCCCACAAGAGATGCAAGGACCAATATAATGGTGGGAAGGCCTGAAGGAGGCTCCATCTTCAGCTTTGATGGGCCCAGAAGATGTCCATTCAAGCAGTAGTTTGAGTGTTGAAGCAGCTCAAAAGGCCTGAATTTTGTAAGAGCCGAAATTCCTTTTGCCCTTTTGCACAGTTTTATGCAAGCAAGAAGGATTTTTCAAGCCTTGCCATTTCTCTTGGAGTAAAAGGCACATTTTGGTCAAAAGAAAAGCCTCTCATTAGAGCATTTTGAAGCAACTCAAGAGGGCCACATGGCAGCCATGCATTGAAGCATTTGAAGCAACTGAAGGCCTGAAGCTCCTGCATATAAATTATAGTTTTGAAGGCCTTGGCCAAGGTCCACAACCTCAAGAGCTCACAGCTTATGCACCTACATTTTCATTTCTTTCAAGCGTTACTTGTACTCACTTCAAAGTAGTTTAAGTTTTTATCACATTTCTTGTACCCAAGCTTCATTAAACCGTCAATGGAGTTCGTTTGATCCAAGTTTAGCTTTGCTTTATCTTTCTTTCCATTTTTCTAGCGACAAGCAGAAAATTTTAAGTCCTTAGCTCGCAAAGGCAACCAACGAACCTTCACGGGGCCTTACCCTTTGGGCCAAGCACAATCACTAGAAATGAGTCAGATTTTGAAGCACGAAGGCCTTAAAAACAACTCGGACAGCAATCCTGTCCTGGCACGCCTGCAACATTTGCCAATTTGGTTTTGCACATTTTTGTGAGAAACAGGGGTATATTGAAGATCAAGTATTGTTAAGGTCAAAGCCAGACTTAGCAAAATGGAAAAGAAGTTACTTGTCGTTTGGGGGGAGAGTCATTCTCATCAAGCAAGCACTTGGCAGTCTTCCAATATACTCTATGCCTATTTTCAAACGGCCTTTAGGTGTGGAGAAAGCCATTGAATCCAATCAAGCAAGACTTTCATGGGGTGGTTCCGAGTTGAAGAGGAAATTACACATGCTCAAATGGGCAAAAATCACTCAAGACAATAGTTGTGGTGGTCTAGGTATTAGGAGTATTAAGGAAATGAAGGAGTCACTAATAATCAAATGGTGGTGGAGATTTCATACAGAGAATGAAGCTCTACGAAGGAAGGCCGTCATTGCAAAGTACAAATTAGAAGGTTCAAATCGGTTCCCAAGTTTGGAGGTACAAAGTAAAATGTCCAATCTCTGGCAGACTTGGGAATGTAAACCAACCTGGGTGTTATATCCATCAGGAAGCATGGTAATGAAGTTATGCGCATTAGCAGCAGAAGCAACTGTTTCTACTTCAATCATTGTTGCATCAGGATTCGCATAGAGAATGTTCTCGATTATGGTGGTAGCAAACAAAGCCGGTTCTTGATTCACCAGTCCAATTTGATCGCGCAACCATCTCAGCTGTAGTGTCTTCAAATCCACATTGTCAAGTAAAATTTGCCCTATTTCAGACAATACATATAATCAGTGTAACATCACCTATCATCTAAATTTGAAAATGTTTTACGATTTTAATCATCATTTAGAAGTCTTGTACTTACCCTGATTAGGATCATAGAACCTTTCTATCAAGGAGACAATGGTACTTTTTCCTGATCCACTTTCACCGACAACAGCAATTGTCTTCCCGGAAGGAAAGGAAATTGAGAAGTCCCTAAATATGATGACACCTGGTCGCGATGGGTAGCTGAAAGTTACGTCTTTGAACTCTATGTTCCCACTGAACTCAGCTAAGCACTTCCCGACGGAAGGATCTTGAATTATGGTTGGTCTCTGCTTGATTATCTCCATTAACCTGTACCCAGCAGCTTTGCCTTTGCTGAATGCCCCGAGGTGTGAAAATGACAGACCTAAGTTTCTACAAAACATTTGTCTTAATCAGTATGGAATGGGGAGTAGGGGTTTTTGAACTGAATGTAGAGGTTTAAGTTTGAGATCTTACATGCCCCCAACAACTGCACATATGATAGCGGTCAACGCCTTCCCTCCATTTGTTAGTCCAGTTCGAACAGAAAAACTGGCGTACCAAAAGACTGGAGCCCATGACATCAATATGATTCCATGAGTGCATCCCAGTCCTAGTCCTTTAGCCATTCCAGCCTTATATCCAATCCTCATTGTGTGCTCTATAGCGTCTGAATAGGAATTGAGGGCCTTGCTTTCGCCAACATACGAATAAACACTCCTAACTTGTGCAATGGCCTGTTTAGATAGTGTTAAACCATACCCATTGAAGCACACTAAACAAAGTTGATCATACCCATTGTAAAACACTAAACAAAGTTGATACAGAGGACATTTACTAAACAATAATTTGAGAGCTCGAATATTTTTCACTTGATCTGCCGAAAAACGAAAACTATAAAACAGAAGAAAAGATGAATCTCCAGTAGAACTGTAGCACATGTATGATGCATCATTTGATCCAGAAAAAGGATAAAAATTACTATATCCAATGAAGACCACTCAAAAGTGTGTATTTATTTTATTGCTGAGATTGTGATAATTCTCCTAATTTATGCTTAATTGCAAGTAATGGATTAATCTTTTCATCTTTGCAGGAAAATATGGTGATTAAGATTATTTTCAAGAAGTTGCTATTTATTTTGACAGTGATTGGATGAAGTGTATGAGAAAACCAACCTGCTCAGCTATAATACTGGCATCTGCATTTGATTCACGGCTCTTGGACATGAGACCTGTTAGAATATATGCATACATGCCCCCGACTAAGGCGATTCCTGGAATCACTGCCATACTAAGTAAAGCTAGCTTCCATGCTAATACAAAACCAACCGCTACTCCAGTCACAAAAGTGGAGACATAGTGGATGAAATTTCCCACCTGAAATTCCAATAATCAGAATACGGAAAATTATGGTTCAACAGTATTCAATTTCCACAGAAAGCAGAGATTTTCATCATGCATCTTGGAAAATTTGTGATGAAATCTCCTCCATTGTTTAGAGACCAGTAAAATTCGTTTTAGAATGTGGTGATGTGTGTCTATCAATATTATGGTCCCCACAACGATACTCTAAGCTAGCTTCCGCGCAATAAGACTTGTGATCCTAGTTGGATTTGAAGTTGGGCTAGTGTCGTTGTCGCCCAATTGCTCATATATTGGCTACATGCTCATGAAGTCCTATGTTTTTTTTTTTGTCAAACGGAAATAATGAGGTCCTATGTTTGACATAGAGAAAGATGCGGTGGTGGGCACTGCCATCTTGTTTATTCTAAAGAAATCTTATATTTCTAATATATAAAGGGAGATGAGCTTTTAGTGTGAACACTTTTTCGAAGCTGTGTCATAAAAGTGATTTTCTTAATTACACCTTTCGCAAAAAGTTTTTACTATCATCCGTCAGAATGTCACATGTAATTGCCCGGGTAAAGTCGTAAACCCACATTAGCTCGACTGCCATTGCCATAACCCCACGTCCCCTACAAGTTTCATCTCTACACAAAAAACCGTCACTTTCAAACCAATAACCTGCAAAATCTCCTCTTTCATGCAGGTACATTGTCGTCTTTCTTTTTACTTTTGGTAAAAGCTAGGAGTAATTCAATTTTTGTGTGTACAACCCACCAGTGTACATAGGTGATATACAAAACAAAAGAACTACCTACTCCTTTAAGAGGTCTTTCACATTTTGTCCATTTCTTTCTTTACGTGATGCTTGCTTTGTCTTTTTCCTCGACAGTTGTGGGTTGTTTATGGTTACATGTTCTGATATGGTATTCTACTTTTAGAATTGGCATTTCTGTTCTCTTTTCTGCATTGTATATGGAAGTATGTATTCTAATTTATCCTGTTTCACTAATTTGCGCATTTATCCATTTTTACTCCTTGGTTCAACCAAAAATTGAATCAGTTTTACTCCTTGATCAATAAGTAGAGACCATTGCACTTGCACACACGATGCATGTACAAGTCAAATTTTGTGTATTTAGCAAGTCGTATTATGCACAATAGCTTTCCGCTATTGTTTGATCCAACTTTGACAAAAAATTTAATTTGCACACGCACCCGCGTGCCACAATCTCTAGCTTTAGTAATGTGGAGATTGAGTCGTGACTCAAAATCGGCTATTAATTTCATCAAACAAAAGATTTTCTCAGGTCGCCTCTTGCAGTCATAATAGACGAATCCAAAACACATAATAGGAGAATGCATGCCGAAGGTAGTATTAGAACTCTTTAAACTGCTTTGCGTTCAAGCTAAAAATTTTCTACCATTGAACACATATGCCAAGAAGGCAAAATCAACATTCTTTTTTATGTGTTTGTAACCCACTATAAATCCTGATTCAGAGATATGTATTGGGATGATGGGAAAAAGGCTGCAAAGATGCTTTGGTAATTCCAGGTCTCTGGGGCATAGGAAGCCAGGAACTGAGAAAGAGTGGGTCAAAAAAATGCCTGTGTTGAGTTCCTAAAGTCCCACATCGAAAGTGTAAGTAGTGAGTGAGACTAGACAGGGGTATATGGTAAGGCGAGAGGGCAATGGTTAACATACTTACCTGGACGGGGTCAATGGGCGATCATGAAGGCCCATGGCCTAGGTTGGTGGCCTCCATTGCACTCTGGAGGGGTGCCCGCCTAAGGTCTACCCAAGTGGTGGAGCCTACGTCATAATTTGTTGCTGAGGGGGCCTGCGTTCGCGCGGCCCCTGCCCAATTTAGTTTGAAATCTTAAGTGGCATGACTACGATCTGTTTCTAGATTTGTTGCCTCTTGCGTGCCTGATTCAAGGTTTTGCAATGCTTTGACATGCCGATACATGCCACATGGTGTGATTGTCTTGTGGGTGGCTTGAAGTTTATGGTATAATAATTTGCTAGAACAGCTAAGCTGTATCGGTCTGCCTTCAAACTGTTTGATAAAATGCCTCAGCTGGGTTTCGGAGTATAGATTTTTCTGTAAAATGCCTGTTATTCATGGACTTAGCTGTAGTTGAGGCATTTGAACGATGTTTTGATTTGGTTTATATAGTCTAGTCAAGTATAGATTTTTCTGTAAAATGCCTGTTATTCATGGACTTAGCTGTAGTTGAGGCATTTGAACGATGTTTTGATTTGGTTTATATAGTCTAGTCAATAATAAAGGAGCTTTGCAGAGTTCATCGATGCCTTGAAGTCGGGTACGCTTTTCCTTGTTTAATCTAATGGTTAACTATACGAGACACTTTTAATTTGATGTAGAGAGGGAGGGAGCAGACCTTCTCACTAATGGCATCTTGAACGAGCCGGGTATCAGTTGAGATGCTGAAAACGATATCTCGAGTTCTAGCATCTGTATCGAAGAATCCAACGTCCTGCTTCAACACAGCCTCCAAATACTTCTTTCTCAATGTACCCGCTTGCCTCTCCCCAGTATACATCCAAAAAGCAATCTCTGTTGACACAAACGTACCCAACGATTTTTCAATCGAACAAAATTAACCCAACTGCAGAGTAACAATGATAAGTGCAAAGTTACAGTGATAGGAACTTATTTCCTAGATAAGGTCATATTGATGAAGTCATCAATTTGGAAAGTGCTTAACCAAAGTGACTACATCAGTTGGGGAGATTCATTGCACCTCTGTAAGAGGTCAGGGATTCGATTCTTTCTTCCTGCCTGTAGACTTTGCGTTTAACAGTTGGGCTTATGCATTTAGAGTCGTTCAATGTGTTCGAATTCACATGAATCATGTAAACTGGACAGTTATAAACTTATGTATTTAGATTCGTACATAGTCATGTGTGCCTACAGCACTCCTCAATTTATTTCATTTTTTCAAAAATTTCACAAGTGTAATAAAGCCTTAATTATGAGGATCAAAATGATGAAAATAAATACTGAAGCATGGATTAGAGGTAACCTGCATATGAGGATACACAATCAATCAACCCGAGATAGACGAAGTACAAGGAATACTGCATTACCAGCAACCAAAAAGAATCAGATCATCTGAGATTGTGCAATAAATAGAAGCAGTAAAGCTTCTTTCTTTCTTTTTTTTGGGTAAAAAAAAAATTCATAAGCGAAAATAAAGTGTGAAAATGAAGTGAAGAAGGTTCTTTATTTCTAGAAGAATCATAAGCAAATTTTTATTAGAAAAATCCGAATTAAGTATGGTTCAAGAATGACAATTCTTCAAGATGAAGATGAAAAGAACCAAGATAAAGAAATGAAGCATGATCGGAGACGCTCTCAACTTGTGTTTGGCCTAGCTTATTTTATTGAAATTACGACAGTGGGTACTATGTATTGATATTATGTTTAGTTATTCGTTATCTAACAAAAATTTAGAAAAAAATAACCATAAAAATATTAAGTTCAAAAAAATTAATGTGTATCTAACAAAAGTTCAGAAAAAATAACCGTGACAATTGTACCAAGATGTTTTTTTTCCGAAACCCACCCTTAACATGTAAAGTTAGCCAGAGACAGAGAGAGACCTTTGATACTTTTTGAATCAAGGTGTTGAAATCAGATTGGTTATTGCCAAACCCATTAAGCATGTCGCCTACCAAGACGAAGAAGACTGGCATCGAAGAGCCGTTAATAATGGCTCCGACGGTCCCCAATATCATGAGAAACCAATCGTACTTGTCGGCAAATGAGAATAGCTCATAAAACGGTACACTCTGCTCCTTTTGCTTATCAGATTCTGGCATTGCTTTCGTTTTTGGCTCGGTGGTATCCGCCATTTTGGCTGTAGAAACTTGCCTATCTCTATCCCCCATATAGAGAGAAGAAGCAAATCGATGACTAGGAGAGAGTTGTTTTTAACTTATATATATTGGGTTTTGCGGCATTAAATTAGGGGCCGTGCAGGGGAGCTCTTGCGCATTGCGCGCTAAACATTTTATTGAATTTTTCGAACACACTCGATCGAACATGACGATCATATCAATCTTATTGGTGAATGCATGTCTTCTTCGTATCTGGCCGGTCGCGCAATTTTTGTACTTTGTCACTAATTCTTTTGACAATATGTTCAAATCAAAATTGTGAGCCAATCGATTAAAGAAGTATCTTAAGATCCTTTTCATACCTAAGTCCTCCATATCCAACCAAATCTCTTTTCTTTTTTTTCTTTTTTTGCCCAATTAAACTCAATATTGCAATGACGAAATCAATCGCACGTCATTGTAAATCACATTATTGGCAATCTTAGCACTGACTGGAATCCTATTTAGTTGTGATTTTGAGTACGTAAGATCATATTCTTACAGTTTCTTATGGTCACGCTTACGGTATTGTACGGCAGTACATATACATCACTCTAAATGGCATTCTTTACAGTTTCTTTGGTTGCAGGGCAATGTATCTTGGGATAGTTTCAGATTATTGGCAGCTACTGTTAATGGTCTTTGGCTGGAAAGAAACTCTCGTGCTTTCTGTGCAAAGATGAAGGATCATACTCAAGTGGCAACAGATATAGCCAATGGAATTCGTGCTTTCCTTAGCTCCAGAAGGAATGTAAAACAATCCTCGCAAAATTGGAGTATTTGTGAGATATGGAACCTGCCTCATAGGATCATGCAATCTGTATAGTTTTTTTACAGTATGTTCTTTGATTTTGTTTTCTTGTTTATTCTTTGATTTTGTTTTCTTGTTTAGAGCTGTTAAGTATGGCTGCATGTGTTGTTGTTTCTTCTTGTAAGGGGATTCTATCCCTTGTACTTTGTTTCTTGGTTTGAGCCTAATAAAATTTTTGTGCTTTTATCAAAAAAAAAAAAAAAACTGGATCCTATTTGTCTGGTCCAGGTCGTAGGAGACGGATGACAATGTTGAATAAAAAGGGAAGAATATAGTAGTAATTAAATAATTTTTTTTGGTAACTGTAGCGATTAAACAATGGTATGAAGTCGTTCTTCGTTTCAAAAAATACAAATTAAATCTATTCTCATCATCGGTACCATAAAGATGACCAGGTAAGGCACACCAAAACTCAATTCTTGACTAACTTGACTCCAAATACTTCTTCCGTCCCACTTTGTTGTGTCTGTTTTCTTTTTTGGACGTCTCAAAAAACTATCTATATCTCTTGATTTTGATATTTTATATATTCAATATGGATCTTGTTTGATAGATCTCAATTAATTTTTTTAAACAAAGTTTTCAAAATTGTCAAAAACAAATGTTTACAGAGAAAATCTTGTTTACAGAGCAGCTATAAACAAATGTTTACGGAGTTCAATCTCAGCCATCCAAAAGTGTTTTGGACAGTCCGGATTTTTTAAAAAAAACTATTCACTTCCATAGTTTCTAGATTTTAAAAAAATTATTGGCGTGAATAGTTTCCAAATTTTAAAAAATTATCCGCACGAATAGTTTTTTTAAAATCCAGACCATTAATTGCCGAAACGGACAGCTGAAATTGCACGGCTCCGTAAATAGGTTCTTTGCGGCTGCTCCGAAAATAAGTATCTCTCTTACTATGCATACTGAAATACTGAATGGTTGTTTGATTTGGTTATAAGTGAATCAACTATCAATATAAATTGTTTGAGTTCAATAAATTGTCTAAAAAATTGATCCTAGTGTAATCAAAGAAATGAGTAAAAAAATCGACTAAATTAAATGTGATCGCATTTATTGTGAAAGGATTCTAATCAAATGGATAGCAAAACAAACCTAAACGTGAAATTGAGTCCTAACGGTTAACTTACTTCACGCAGTGTTGTAGTGGAAGAAAATTAGATATCATTCTAGTAGACGAACAGATTACATATTGTTCTAATAGACGGCCTCTTGGATCCCCCTTCTCCTTCCCCGGCCCGCCTCCTACCCTCCTCCCCCCCATACTGCCTCTATTCCACTCTTCCTTGAAGGATCTCTGCCCTCCTTTCCAACTGGGCTACACCCAAAGGTCAAGAGTTGCTTCCTTAAAGATTGTACATTTTTATATTCTTTTGACAGTTCGAACCGGTTAGAGTTGTGTGGAAGTCAATGGCGCATAGTCGAAATATGGATCCGGTGGCCAGAAATGCATTGGGACATTTTTTGTTTGAAGGAAACAGCGGTATGCATATATTGAATTCCGACAATTAAATCGTAACATGTGATACAACGGATATACCCATTGCACACCCACGTAGACTATGTTCAGTAGTTTGGAATGTTGTATAGAAAATAGATTCCCAGAAAAAGTGATGTGAAATAAAAGAAAATAAATTTATTTTTTGGTGTATATTCTCTTGACAAAAAATCTTCTAGAAAAACTAAATTTCTTCCTTTTAGCAAGATCTATTTTGCAGGAAAGTATTTCGCAATGGAAAAGTTAAAGTTCCTACAGCATTTCTAATAGGGGAAATGTTATAATACATATCCCTTATTTGGGTGTGTATCATATGCATTCCAAAAATGTTATGAATTATAGAGAAAATGTTATGAATCGTATTGCTAAAAAGTTACGAATCGTATAAAAGTTACTAATCGTATAAAGGTTACGAGATACACAAAAATGTTATGAATCATAATGAAAATGTTACGAATAGTACTGCTAAAATGTTATGAATTCTAGAACAAAAATTACGAAACACACTAGAATGTTATGAATAAACTATAAAATAGGTGCATGTGGTACATCCTTTTAAGGGGTGTTTATTGTAGACTTTCCCTTTCTTGATAACTTAACACAAAAAATTACACAAAAAATTGGTGGAAATTTCATTTCTTGTCCTTTCCCATCCTTCCCTTATTACATTTCCACAAGAGGGGATGAAAACGACACAGAAATACAT
This sequence comes from Rhododendron ovatum, assembly GCA_019656835.1. Lineage (NCBI taxonomy): Eukaryota > Viridiplantae > Streptophyta > Magnoliopsida > Ericales > Ericaceae > Rhododendron > Rhododendron ovatum. Next base: position 35,312,520 of record CM033800.1, on the reverse strand, counting down.
AGTACAAAAGATTACATCCATCGCAACCATTCAGCTACCTTCTTCTGATGATGCCAAAATCTCCACCTGCAACACAGATCAGACAGTTGTGGCTCAAAGGTGGTCACCCAGCGTACATTGATGCGATAGATCGAGCTAGAATTTGGTCTTGGGACATATATAAGAGAACCCAGATCCTGAAAGATGGATGCGATTGATCGAGCTGGACTTCGGTCTTGGGACATATCTAAGAGAACCCAGATCCTGAAAGATGGAGGCTGAACTAGTTATTTTTGGGAAAAACCTCAGTTTGTGCTCGTGAAAAATTCTCTGTATTTAAACCCTTTTGCAGGCATGCCTGGTTCTAGAAAAGGAGTGTTCAACCTTCATGCCTCAATTACAAGGCTTGAACCAGAGCCTCGATTACCAAGGATGGGACCAGGGGGGCTAGTGGCGGCGACCGCTACGACTAAAATTTTAAAAAATGCAATTATTATATGTAAAAAAAAAAATTATGTCCAACTTATATAGTCTCGCCACTACTAGATTTTTTTTAGTATACATTTTGCCACTGCTAAGGTAAAATCCTGGTTCCGTTCTTGTCGATTACAAAGGCTTGAACTCGAGCATTGATAGGATCCATATGAAATGGAGGAAAAGATTGTAATGAGCTTTTTCCCAATCTTGATCCTCGCCCGATATTTAGCAACATAATTCGGAGCAGATTTTATCTTGACATAAGTTACCGGGTTTTTTGGACTACCTTATTTGTCAACAGGATGTTTTGGCAGATTTCTACTAATTTAACTAAGCGATATATTTTATATTTGATCCATGACCTGATACAATAAGTGCACCAGGGGCAAAGGTTGTAACGACAGCCATAAAAACATTGATGCTGAGATCAGCTAAAATAAGACAACAGTAACAAAAAGGAATTACTTAATAACTTAAATAAGGACGTTGAATTTTTTTTTTTATATTTTGCCATTCGTTAATCCGGTCCGATACTGTAAAAGGCTGGAGAGAGAAGCTCTAAAGAGTATCTTACCACAGAAAGGCTTGTAGTTGATGCTCCAAACCAGCTGTGGCGCATCACAGCCAATCCTTAAAGAGAGAGAAGGGGGCAAAGAGAGAGAGAGAGAGAGAGAGATTAAGGATTACAACTGATGGATATTATATTAAGGATTACAACTGGCTAATAAACATGATCATATATATTATATATCTTGTATGTATAATACTGGCTGCTGCCTGCCGCAAAAACTATTTAGTACATGGATCGAATGAATTTCGCCATTTGCTAGGTCTTTTTTTTTTTTATCCGTGTCATTAGCTAGGTCAATTGCCAGATAAGTTACAGAGTAAACTTGGTGAGACAAATGATGATGCATGGTTGGTCATATACTGAGAAGGGCCACGTCCTTTTAGATGGATTGTTCTTTGGCTTAATTTGTGCCTGTTAATTGGCCGGTGATTCAATTCTGGGCACTTTTATTCTCGTCGTATTGTATACTTCCCAACTATATTTTATGTTTCTCTGAGGGAGCTTCAAGAGCGAGACTCGGAAGGGATTTGCCATATTTAGTTTACAACGGTACATAATATTTTCTTTTAAATTGCATTTTTCCAAGTTGTAGTCATATTAACAAGATCCACTCTAAGCTCTATTACTTTTCAACTGCTTTATCGATCCTTTCTTTTTCTTCATCAAATGATAATCTATTTGTTTGGTGACGTTTAGAAAACGAAATCGAATATTAGTAATAAAGTATGACCAAGAAGTGTAGGATTCTTGTGCCACTCTAAATAAAGTTTGAAAAAAAAAAAAAAAAGGCTCCTATATATATAAAGCAGTGGGATCTCCTGGATGCTCGCAGAAATTCTAAGTTAGGTTTATCCAAGTGAGTCAGTTCTTTCAGATCCTAACAGTTGAATAGTTAAATTTAATGGTGATCACTTGTCACACTTTCAAATCGGATTGGAGGATCCTCCAATTCTTTGAATACCGGAGAGGAGTTCAACTCAGTGAATGCTGCCGTCTTGCTTTCCTTGAACCCTATTGTAGGAGTGTTTGGGAGCTGGATTACACATTTTGGGATTCTTGTGTTTGGGAGGAAATTGCAGAAGCATTCGTGCATGGAATTAGAGATGGATGCACAATCTCAGAATCAGCTATTGTTTTTCTTATTTTGGATTCTCCTTTTGCATAAAACCGAAAAGACTAACTTACCCCGACTAGTTTTCCAAAAAATTACTACCCTTGTAATTAGTAGTAAATCTTAGGCAATGGCAACATCATAAAAACGCACATCATATTAATCTATTCTCCAAATTCTACGCCCAAACACTACTCTGTCTGAAAATTTATTCTGCAAATATCATCCAAACACTTTTACATATGCTTAGAGCTAGTCCACCTATCCATGCCAAAATGGCATTACAAAAGCTATTTTTAGCTCATTACAGTGTCAAAAAAGTTTGTAAGAAAATGAAGAAAAAAACAATAGAAATGCATTGGTTTGGTGCCATTTTGGCACAATCTCAAAATCAGGGTATTGGATTGAACTCATCTCATTTTTTGATTCAAAATCAAGTGACTTGGATAAGGCGGGTTGTTACATGTTCTAGTAGCAACAGGTAACATTAAGATCCAAGCGGGACAGAGCCAAGCCCCTGTTGGAGAAAGTGGGTCCGGAAAGAGTTCCGTAATTGCATTAATAGAACGATTCTACGATCCTTCAGCAGGTACAGTGATGATAGACGAAAAAGATATCAAACGGTTGAACTTAAAGTCACTCAGGCTTCAAATAAGATTGGTTTCTCGAGAACCAGCACTCTTCACGGCAACTATTTTCGACAACCATGCCTGTGGGAAAGACAGAGCAACTGAAGCAGAGGTCATTGAAGCTGCTCGAGTGGCAAATGTTCATGCCTTCATCATCGGATTACACTATTCATTTCTTCCGCCATATAGGGAAAACTTTGTCAAAATTTCCATTTTTTAGAATGAGAGAGAGATATTGAAAGAAATATATAGCAAAACATTGGTGCATTCATCTTGGCAAAAAAAAAAATAGCAAAGGTGCTGCACCGTGCACCTAAGAAGAAAAATGGCACTATTCATTGCTCAAAAATGAGATTGACAATGGAAAAATGTCATTCATGAGTGTGGATGCTCTAAGTTATTTGAGCTATTCTGCATGGATTTTTCAATGAAATAGAAGAAAGGAACAAGTGAACCACTCTTGTGTAGTTTAATGAATGCTATTGAGAGGCCATCTCTGCTGGTTATAAGAGATCAAAATACGCGGCAAATTTAATCATCCATCCAGTCTATTTCTCTCCATCGATTCTACTATTCGTTCCATTGGTCAGTTGTATTATCAAAAAATGGCTACTTAGCTTGAAATAGTCGTGGTGCATGCAGGCTACCAATTTGTGCAAAAATGTGTGTTCCTACCATTATTGATCAAATTATCGTCGAAAATGGTCAATTACACATGGTAACAGCCTTCCATCGAAGGTAATTATCGATTCTCATTCATTGGTGAAACCCACCCAAACAGAGGAATCTTTTATGCCTACAATCAACAAAAACTTGATCAAATGTGGTGGCGCTGCAGCTCCAGGAGTTTACAATAAGCCCCCTCATCCCGGCTAACTAGCTCCGAATGGCTACCTTGTTCCACAATCCGCCCATCTTGGATCACTGCAATGCTATCCACTCCCCTGATCGTCGACAACCGGTGAGCCACGAGCACGGTGGTCCGACCCCACATGAGCCTCTCAAGCGCCTCTTGCAACACATTCTCGGATTCTGCATCGAGCGCACTAGTGGCCTCGTCCAGTAAAAGTATTGCGGGGTCCTTTAGAACTGCCCGTGCAAAGGCAATTCTCTGTTTTTGTCCTCCAGAGATCTGAACCCCTCTCTCACCAACCGTCGTTTTGTACCCCTCCGGTAGTCCGCTAACGAAGGCATGCACATTTGCCACTCGAGCAGCTTCAATGACCTCTGCTTCAGTTGCTCCGTCTTTCCCGTAGGCAATGTTGTCGAAAATGCTTGCCGCGAAGAGGGCTGGTTCTTGAGAAACCAATCCTATTTTAAGCCTGAGTGACTTTAAGTTCAACCGCTTGATGTCTTTTCCGTCTATCATAACTGTACCTGCCGAAGGGTCGTAGAATCGTTCTATCAATGCAATTACGGAACTCTTTCCAGACCCACTTTCACCAACAAGGGCTTGGCTCTGGCCCGCTTGGATCTTAAGATTGAAGTCATTGAAAACAAGAACGTCCGGTCGCGACGGGTACGAAAAGTCCACGTGGCAAAGCTCAATCTCGCCGTGGACTGAGTCAACAGGTTCGGCGTCTGGATCATCCGCGTCAATCTTGGTTGAACGGTCCATGATGGAAAATATGGATCCCATGGCTTGACTGCCCCCGATTATCTTAGGTGCTAGACCAAGGGTGTCGGCTACCGTAACGGCTGCCATGAGTAGGATAACAATAACCTGGATGACTTCTGAGAAAGTTGAGACGCCTTTGCGGATAAGCTGGGCTCCGAACCAAAAGAATAGGGCATTAGAGCAATAGAGAGTGAGCTGAGAGAGGCCGAAGAAGATGCCAGACATTTGGCTGCGGCTGAGGCTTCGGAGCTGGGGAACGCGGAGCTCGTGGCAAAAGAGGGAGAGGATCTTGTCTTGGGCATTGAAGGCAGCGACGGTTCGGATGTTGCTCACTCCTTCCCCTGCTATCATGCTTGTCTTTGCATGTGTCTTGGCTATGTCTCCGGCGAAGCCTTTGAGAGAGAGTTGCTGTGTATTGTACAAAAAAACAAAAACAAAAAAAACTGAATTAACTGTCAAGACACTGTTTGATTGACCACCACAACACACACACAACCCCCCCCCCCCCCCCCCCCCCCCCCCTCCCAATATATATGAAGTTCGATATACCTGTAATCCATTCAAAGAAAACAAAAACTGAGAGTATCGTACCCACTAGTAGAAATTTTTAACAATTGATTACTCAGACAAGCCGCCCGAGATTTGAATGGTCAACTCCATTCCAAAATGAGGACCAGAGAGGATCCGATTCCTTTTTAAAATTACCATTTTTACCTTTCCAATTTTTGCCATCAAATTGTAAAACCACCGATATTCCGTTATTGTAGTGACTTACATCAACCTTTTGCATTTTACACAAAGAAAGTAGTGAAGATAGATCCAGAGATCCAAATAAGACTATTAAATCAGGCATTGTGAAGATCCAAGAATATAGTTGAAAGTAGGTAAAATGCCCTACTTGGACTTTTGGGACAACCCACAAGAAAATAATGAAGGGTCTAATTGGGTAGCCATCGCTTTGCATACCTGAGCTAAGTAGGCTAAGACAAGAAGAGGGAAGGTGGCTAATGTGAGGAGGGAAACCCTCCAGTCCACTATGAAAGCAACTATGAATGAAGTGAGAAGAGATGTCATATTCTGCAGTATAAATGAGATCCTCTCAGAAATGGTGGATTTCACATCAGCAGCATCCGTGGCTAGGCAAGCTGCCACGAGACTCGAGTTGTGTTCCTCCTCATCGTACCAGCCAACTTCATTCTTGAGTATAGCTGACAAAAGGAAAAACATACCATCAAAAAGAATTTTTAGTGCCTTGACTATATACGTTACTCATGGCATAAACAACAACTACAACAACAGAACCCATGTAGTCCCCAATCATTGGGGGTATGGGCGGGAGAGAATTGGAGACAGACCTAACCTTTGGCAAAATGACATTAAACACAAAATGACTTTATGTACATGATCAGTAATTCAGTATGATGATTATAATTGTCAAATTGTCCGTACACGAAAATACATTTTCAGTGGCCACTTTTGGCAACCAAGGTTGTGTTTAGTCACCGAAAAGTTACAAATCCATTACAAAAGCTGTGTGAATTCTTATTGATTTAATCTTCAGAAACTAACATACGCGGTGGTCTCTCATTAGTTGGCACCAATCCTAATTTTTATGTCACTGTGTAGCAGGCCGAGCAAAATGGCTCGTGCCATTTCTGAACGTGATCTAGTATCCCGATCAACTCCAAGTCATCTTACTCTCAACGTTCGGAATGCCGAAGGCCTCCATGGCCGAGGGTCTCATTAATTACGACTTCCTTAATCGCCTCAGTCTCCAGCACCCACGTGAGCGGGAAACGCGTTCGGTTGGACACCCTCCGATGGTCGCACAACACGCTCGGTGCCGAACGAAGCGTAGCCATCGTTCCAGCTCGCCTGCGTGCGAACAACAACCGTGGCAATGATGATGGTTGTGACGTCATCCAAACGGTTATGAGGATAACGATGGGGGCACGTGAAGGTGCCAGCTCATCCTGTAAATGGTTACAAAACCCTAAACGTGACGTAAGAGTGACGTCAGCCGACGCGTGTCGAGCGTTGGTGCAATCTTGGAGATCAAGCTAAGAGGTTCCCTATAAATATCCCATTATGCCTACTTGGAAGAGGTATGCACAAAAAAAATCCTAGCTCCTGATTCCTAATTTCTCTCTGCAAGCAAACTGACTCTTGCACCGGAGGGCCATCCCGGAGAACCTCCGGGGTGGTCTTTAGTCGTGCTTCATTTTTGCAGGGCGAAGGAGGAAACTAGGAGCAGATCTCGAACCCACAGTCAGAAAGTATAAACCATTCGGAACGGAGCCCCACAATTTGGATTGGGGGTAATAAACCATTGCATAAGTCATGTATAGAGTTCTGGAGATATGTTTTGCATTGTCTATTTTCCCAAATTACACACTCAACTAAGCTTGCGATGATATTGAGATTAACATTGCAGATAGGACATGACTTAATATACCTGCAAGCATCATCCTCCTCACTCTTGTAGCAAGATTCTCACCCATAATATTGAAGAAATAATGCTGTATGATGTAAGCCACCACCGTATAAAGTCCTGTGCCAAGGAAAAGGATGACATACTCCTTCGTCTTCCTCTCCATGCTTGCATGATTGCTATAGTAGAACACCCCAACCATACTGCTCAACGCAATGGAAATTGTTGGACTGACAAAACCACAGAGAATTGATCCAACCGCACCCATTATGGAATAAGGCCATTCCAGAGCATTTAGCTTGAGAAGCCGACAAAAGTACCCTTGTGGAGCTGGATTTTTCCTTTCTGATTTGACATTTGAGACCATCTCTACCCTACCATCAGCTCCACTGTTGTATGAAAAGCTCAAACTGCTGGAGTGATGGCTAATAGATTTTGTGGCCAGTGAATGGCATAGTTGTGGTGAGCACGTATGTCTCGTTGAAGGATTTGGGTAGTCGTGGTTTCCCATCGTTTCTTGGAATCGACATAATGAAGCGAATGCCCCACTTTTCGAAATCAGTTCGTTGTGTGTTCCTGTCTCAACTACTTGGCCTTGCTGTATAACTGCAATTGAATCAACGTTTCTTATAGTAGAGAAGCGATGGGCAACAACCAAACTTGTCCTCCCAACCATGAGGTGGTCTAGAGCTTCTTGAACAATGCTCTCGGAACCTGCATCAAGGGCACTTGTTGCTTCGTCAAGGAGAAGAATCTTTGGGTTTTTCAACATAGCTCTTGCAATCGCGATTCTCTGTTTTTGGCCTCCAGAGAGTTGGACTCCTCTTTCTCCAACCTGGGTTCGCAATTGAAAGACATGAACTGTCAAAAAGTTTTTCAAGCAAAACCAACTTAAGATAACAGAAAATTAAACATATTTCTATTGTTATTGGTATAGGATTACTGACCTGAACCAGGCTTGGTTTTGGTTTAAAAACTCAAAACTTTTTTTTTTTGTCACTTTATAGGACAGAAATTAAACCAAGAAAAAAAATACAAAAGTTACAAGCCATAATCCAAAATTACACTCTATCATTGTTATTACTGGTAGAGTTGGGAATTGTAAACAAACCTGGGTGTTATATCCATTAGGAAGCAAGGTAATGAACTTATGTGCATTTGCAGCAGAAGCAGCTGCTTCTACTTCAATCATTGTTGCATCGGGATTTGCATAGAGTATGTTCTCAGCTATGGTGGTAGCAAACAAAGCAGGTTCTTGATTCACCAGTCCAATTTGATCGCGCAACCATCTCAGTTGTAGTGTCTTTATATCCACATTGTCAAGTAAAATTTGCCCTATTTAGCCAATACACCCAATTAGTATAACATCATCTATTATGCCGATCAGAAGAACATTGTACAATTTTTGTCGTAATAGAAGTCCTGTAGTTACCCTGATTAGGATCATAGAACCTTTCTATCAGGGAGACAATGGTACTTTTTCCGGATCCACTTCCACCAACAACAGCAGTTGTCTTTCCTGCAGGAAAGGAAATTGAGAAGTCCCTAAGTACGATAACATCTGGTCGCGATGGGTAGCTGAAAGTGACATCTTTGAACACTATCTTCCCACTGAACTCAGCTAAGCACTTCCCATTGGAAGGATCTTGAATTATGGTAGGTCTCTGCTTGATCATCTTCATTAACTTGTATCCAGCAGCTTTGCCTTTACTAAATGCCCCAAGATTTGATAATGACTGGGCTAAGCTCCTATAAATCATTTTAATTAATCAGTATGTTATTAGGAATTGGAGTTATTCAATTTGAAGTAGAGGTTCTAGTGTGAGATCTTACATGCCCCCAACAACGGCAGATAAGATGGCAGTAAACGCCTTCCCTCCATCTGTTAGTCCCTCTCGGACGAAAAGACTGGCATACCAAAAGACTAGGGCCCATGACGTGAATATCATTCCATAAGTGCATCCCAGCCCCAGTCCTTTAGCCATTCCAGCCTTATATCCAAGCCTCAATGTGTGTTGTATTGCATCTGAATATGAATTGAGGGCCTTACTCTCGCCAACATACGAGTAAACAGTCCTAATTTGTGCAATGGCCTATTTAAGGTAGCGTTAAATCATACTCATTACCACACAAACAAAAATTTTGGAGCTCAAATATAATTATCAGTCATTCACTGACTTTATTGCGCATGTAAGCTCATCATTTGATCTGGAAAAAAAGAACAACCATAGAACAGAAGAAAAGGTGAATCTCCTTTACAACTGTAGCATATGAATGATGCAATAGCATCATTTGATCCCCAAAAGATCAAATCCTCTAGGAACAATATGTTAATATGAAAAAGAAGGAAATCTCAAAAGAACCAAATACAACCATGCAGGATTTGGGAAACAAGCAACACAGTTTTTTTCTTTTACTTTTTCTTTTTTTTTTTTTGATGGGCGAAAGCATTGTTAGAAAAGTTAGATTAAGAAAAGTTCAACTTGTGACGTCCATTCTCTTAGCACCTAACTGCACTGCCTGATGTCATTTGGCCAAAGACCTCTTGGCAACAAAACTCAATTCCTAATACTTGAATAGAGCTTGAAAAGACTAACCTGCTCAGCGATAATACTGGCATTTGCGTATGATTCACGGCTTTTGGATGTGAGACTTGTTAACATATATGCATACCAGCCCCCAACTAAAGCGATTCCTGGAATCACCGCCAGACTAAGCAAAGCTAGCCTCCATGCTAATACAAAACCAACCACCAGTCCGGCCACAAAAGTGGAGATATAATGGATGAAATTCCCCACCTAAAATTCCAATAATCAGAATAAAGAAAGTTAAGGTTTAACAGTAATCAGTTTCCACAGAAACATATATTTTCATATTGCATTTGGGAAGATTCGAGATGAAGTCTCCTCCACTGTTTATAGACGAATTTAGTTCTATCAGAAAGTGATGTGTGGGACTATCTATATTATGGCCCCTCATTCTCTCAAATGGATTCTGCATTTGAGATGGATTGTGCCACCCACCTGAGGAGCCTACATAAAGGATGACACAAACGAACTTAGATGTATTTGGGAGCCAGTTATCATTTAGATTCTAGATTGTGAAGTGGACAATTGAACTTTTATAGTATAATGAAAATCTGTAAGGGTACTTGGATGATATGTGCATAATAGGATTTGTAAAGCAATTTGTGAGTGAAATTACAATCAGAATCCAAAAGGCTTCTCCAAATGAGATTTTCGGATTTCGCATTCTGCAGTTAATTTCTGATAAAACATTTTGACAGGGATTCATTCCCATAATGGGCTCCCAAAATAGGATCTACATGAATCCACAAACCAATAGGATTAGGTATCTTGGGTAACATCAGTAGAGTTTCAGTAAGTTTGAGATTTGACATCTATTTGCTTTCGCGTGAGAGCTCGATGACCAGGTATATAAGTTACAAAATGCTTATGCAGTCCTATGTTAAGACTCGATGGAATGCATTGTCATCTTATTTGTTTTGAAGAAATTAATGCCATGAAGTCGGCTACGACTTTCCTTGTTTAATCCAATGTTTGAGCATAATCTGATGCTAGTATTCTTAAACGCTAGCCTATATTAACATAAACATGTATATATACATAGTTACATACATGTGTGGATTTAGATAGAGAGGGAGGGCGTGGACCTTCTCACTAATGGCATCTTGAACAAGCACAGTATCCGTTGCGATGCTGAGAACAACATCTCCAGTTCTAGCATCTGTATCAAAGAATCCAACGTCCTGCTTCAACACAGCCTCCAAGTACTTCTTTCTCCAAGTACCCACTTGCCTCTCCCCAGTGAACATCCAACAAGCAATCTCTGTTCACAATACAAACCCATCAATTTTCCAATAAAACAAGTTCAACCCAACTGAATGATAACAAAAAACAAGTGCAAAGCTACAGTTGCAGGAAGTATTTGTTAGATAAGGTCATATTGATAGAGTTTTTTTTTTGGTAATGCAGGGTGTCCCGGGCGCACCTCAGACTAATCTCTACAGCACCTACACACATCGAGCCCCTCCCACGGCCGTTTCTCACGCTTACGCCTAAGGTGAGTTGGTCCTAAGAGTTGTTGACAAGAAGAATCGAATCTGAAACCTTAGAATGAAGCAAACACCCAAGTCCAACAATCCAGGCCAAGACCACTTGGCTAGGGCCGGCCCAGGCCCAAGAGACCTGGACTTTGGGCATCCAAAAAAATTTAAATTTTAGAGGCACTTCAATATTAAGTTGATTTTTGTCTACGTGGAATGTCCGAGTTTGAGTCTTCTGGACAGTTTTTTCCCCAAAAATAATGTTATTGTAACTGCCAGGTTTCAAAACCAAGTCAAATAGAATTCAAACCAACTACTTTGACCATTAGTGACAAAGCAATTAACATATATTATAAAGTCTAAAGTAGTAATATAAGGAAACATTTCTATCATTGTTGTTTAATTCTAAAAATACGTAGGGCATCATCCCACAATTTAGCCTTAAGCATCCAAATCCCTTGAACCAACTCTGCACTTGGCCAACCTGGCCGGGTTGTCATATTGATAGAGCTATCAAATCAGAAAATGCTACTAGAAATAAAGTCGTCCGCTGTGTTCGAATTTCACATGCACACCATGCGGCATGCCCAAAATAATTCTCTCTAGCCCCATTTTCTTTATGGACCCATTAAAAAAATTAACCTGAACCCTAAAATACCCTCATCTTCAACCTAATGATAACCCTAATCTTTGTCTAAGCACACCATGCGGCATGCACCAGCACCATCAGCCTCCAAAGTAAGCAACAAAGTAAGCAATTCAATTCATCAATGTAAGCAAGAATGTAATCCCTTAACAGACACATCCTATCTTCGGCCGTTGGAAGATCCAAAGTTTGATTAGGTGAAGGCCAAGTTGAAAAACGATTCTCTCCATCATAGTTCCCAAGGAAGAGGCGAAGAAGGAAAAGGTGTGAAGATCCTGATGTAGGAGAGGTGAAGGATGGTTATCGTTGCAAGCTTGTCAGTGAAAGATATTTCAATTGATTCTGAGTGCATTTTGTTGTATCTAGCTATATTGTAGTAAAACATAGCGATTTAGGAAATATACTTCTTAAGTCCCAATAAATCTATCCCTATCCCTTCTCACTTTTTAGGAAATATACTTCTTTTTCTTTTAAAATGTTTCATTTAATCAACCGAAAAAACGACTTATAATTATAACTAACACGATGTTTATACACATTTGACGAGTGAAGTAGTTGGGTAGAGCGCGTAGCTTAAAGCACAGTATTCCTACTACGTTCCAACGTGCCTTTAGGCACGGGCATCCGCAGATAATTACAAATGTCTTCTGCAACTTATAGAACCAAGGCGAAATTACATGAAACACCTCTCATCTATACGTTTCGGGCACAAACACCCCTTAATCTTTAAAAACGCCCAAAAGCACGTACCTTCTCATCTATAACCGTTAACCAATCAGCACTCTTCTGTCAAAAGACCATTAAGATGAAAGTGTTAGCATGGACAATTTTTTATAGATGAGGGGGTTAGTATGGGCAAGTTTTAAGGGGTAGAATTGTCATGTTTCATCATTCCATTAATAGAGTTAGCCAATTTTTTATTTCATATAGATGAGGGGGCCTGAATAGGCAGCTTTAAACATTAAGGGGTCTTTGTATCCAAAACATATAAATGAGGGAGTCTCCGTATAATTTCACCTTAATTTGCTGGCAAAAATTATATTCGGATCGATGATGAGGGTATCATCATCTACAAGTACTTTTTCATAAGTGGAAACACCCCTTTTTGGCCATGATTCCGTTAGCAATTTGCGGAAAAAACATAGACGTTTTTAATAAGTCGTTCACACAAATCAACAAGTTTTGGCATTTTACAATCTCGTTCATAATAACTAATAACTTGTCAACAACTTTTTTTTCCTACAGCAACTCTACTCACAAATCCATCTATGACTTATTCACTATCGGAAATAATTTGACATTTCTCAACAACTTATTTACTACCGAAAACACAACTTGATTGCTACAAATTTTTCCTCACAACTTATTAAGTTCAATTATTGAATTGGGTGTAAACAGAAATTTGGGGCTAGAGAGAATTTCTATGGATTCAAATAGAATCACTCCTTAACTATGTGTTTAGATTTGTATTTAGTCATATGTGAGGTTCAAAATGAGAAAAAAATGAGTAGTGAAGGATAGATTGGAGGTAACCTGCATATGAGGATATACATACAGTAACCCCAAGATAGACGAAGCGCAAGGCACACTGCATGAATGAACAACAACCCAAAAAGAATGAGATCTGAGATATTGAAAGCAACAACAGCTTTTGCTTCCGATACCTGTGCAAATAGAGTTTACAGTACTCCTTCCATCCTAAAACAATTGTTCGGTGGTCCGCGGAGCGAGAACTTTAAAAAATAGTACACCTCTATCAAGAAAACTTCAAACTTTTGCTGATAATGAAGATAATTTGTTGAGAGCCTATTTTTGAATTTTACATTATGGCATAATATCTAGAGCACCCGTTCAATTAGTCTTTTACCTCTTTTTCATCCAAAACATTAACATCTGCTGACAGTAAAATGGGTGAAAATTAATTTTTTGAAATTAAAAATCTAGTCCAGAAACACCTCAAATTTTAGTTTTCCTAAAATCAATATTTAGTTCATTTTTTAGGTCGTAGAAATTTCAAGATTATATGATATTCGATTGGTTTGACTTGTTTTGCAAAATGTCCAAACTGAAATTTCCAGCTCAGTTTGAAAAAATGCCTATTTATTATTTTACATTTCTTTCGGTAAGACGAATAATGCATTTTAAAAAAATTTAATATGAATCTACTTAAATTCAAAAAAACGTGACAATAGTACCCAACTTTTTTCAAAAGCCACACACACACGAGAGAGAGAGAGAGAGAGAGAGAGAGAGAGAGAGAAAGAGACCTTTGATACTTCATGCATCATGGCGTGGAAATCAGATTGGTTTTGGCCAAACCCATTAAGTACTTCGCCAAACAAGAATAAGAAGACCGGCATTGAAAAGCCATGAACAATGGCTCCCATTGTCCCCAATACCATGAGAAACCAATCGTACTTGTCAGCGAACATGAATAGCTCATAAAACGCTACATTCTGCTCCTTTTTCTCTTCAGTTTTTTTAAGTATTTCTTCTTTCGTTCTTGGCTCGGTGGTCTTCGTCATTGCGGCCATAAAAACTAACCCAATCCCAACTTCCCAACCCCTAGCTAGATAGTGATACGAGAAGAGAATTGATGAATAAGAGATAATTGTACTTCAACTTATATATATATACACACACACACACACACACACACACACACACACACATATATATATATATATATATATATATATATTGGGGTTTTGGCATTGGATTAAGGTTTGTGGGAGCTAGAGCGTATCGGTAAACATTTTATTGACTAATAAATATATAGATATACACGCGAGAATATATTTTTAATGTTAACGCGAGTATCATTTTGGAAACATACTCAAACATGACGATCATATCGATCTTGTTGGCGAATGTTTTTTTCTTATTTGGCAGAGGTCATGCTATCTCATAGTGCAAATTTATTGGGCGCAGAAAAAGAATTCCAAATCCAAATTTTTAAAACAAGCAGGATCGCATTATTTCAAACCGTGACCATCTATTTTAACAAACCGTGACCATCCATTACTTTTCCGGAAAAGATTATTTCTTTTTCGGAAAAGTTTGTTTAAAATCTGGACTATTGATTTCCGAAACGGACGGGTGAGATCGCGCGGGTTCTGTCTTCGTAAGGGTTCCATCTTCCTAAATAACTTTCTCTCATTACAGAAATATTTCTGCAAGACCTATGTCCATGTTTGTTTTGGAACTCAAGTCTCAACCTTTTCTCTTTGCGCACGAAGCTCCGTGAATCAAAGCCGTCCATTCTCTTTCATGAACACTTTCATATTTCTTTTTTAATGCATCCTACCATGCCTCCTTACGAAATAAAGCTTGGCTAACTATTACAGTGAACCAACTGGGTCTAAATCAGTTGATCAGAACTCTTATATCTCATTAGCATATTAGAAATTCGAGTTACGTGTGGGTGTTCTTCCGTGGGGATTATTTATCCCCCTAAGGGCTCGTTTCGATGAGGTATTAGGTTTAGAGGTATTATGTAAGAATGGGAGATTGGATAGTAGGGGGTATTATGTAAGAATGGTGGGTCCACATTGATGTGACAGGGAGATTAAATAATACATGGTTTGGATGAGGTATAAAATGGAGGGATAAGGTTGTTTTGTAGTTGAATAGAAGAGAGATGGTGTATTATAAGGGGGGATTCCACATAGCCGACTCCCACCCTAGCCATGTGTAAACCCCCCCTCAGGGGGTATTAGGGGGGATTATGGAGCAGGGGTATTAAGATATCCACCCTAGTTTTGGACTTCTCAAACCACGCCATATGCACAGGCCCACGTACTAGGAGGGGGATATCATAATCCCCCTTCACATCGCTGCATCCAAACAGGCCTTAATGGGGGCTTGTAATTGAGTTGGGTTTAGAGGTTAAGTTCTTGGATTTAGTAATCTCGTGAACTCTTATACAATTAAGGGAAAATAACGGCTAAGGATGTGTTTTGATAATTAATACCCGTCAATGACATTTTCAGTATAAACAAATGTTCTTAGTTTGTCCTTGGCGGGTATTAATTATCAAAACACGTCCTGGGCCGTCATTTTTCCTACAATTGGGAAAATAACGGAGTGTCCTGTGCTTTGTACTTTGTACTTCAAAAATGATGTAATAATATCTCCTATCGATTGACCCAAAAAAAAAAAACTGCTAGCGGTGATAGTTGTGGACATGTGCAAAAGCACGTGACCATGCCATTTTGACATATAAACTTTCAGATTGCGCGTATGATCCCTTATTCGAATTAAGAAAAGACATGTAGCATAGCCCTTTCCGAACAAATTAAGGTTGGCAAGATGCCCTTGTTAACAAGGTACACCCCACAAACAGGAGTAGATAAATGGACTTGGAACGTAATCAAACCTTCATTTTATTAAGTTGTTAAGTGACACCATTTCGTTATCGTCTTATTCTAGCAGATCTCAATATGGGTGTTTTTTTAATGGATTGTTGATACAACCATTGCTCCCATTAGACTTCGTTTTTGAGGATATATGGATCAAATAGAAGATATTCCTATTTAGATGTTCAACGCTGCTCAACCAATTGGTTACTAAATCACATAGTCACCATGGCCTACCATTGACAATTCATTTTTTTTTTTTTCAAACGGAAATTGCCATTGACAATCCATGCTACAATGTGTAATTGTTCCGTCACCAGGACAGAAAATGATGTCCCCCAGCAAAAGGTTGACCACCCTCAACCATTTTGACGATAATTTGATAAATACTAATGTTCGGAGAATCGGAGAACACATTTTTGCACAAATTGGTAAACCGCACCACGACCATTTCAATCTAAGTAGCCTATTTTGAAAATATAACTAACCAGTAGAAGGAACACTATAAACGATAGAATTGACAGAGAGAAATAGATTACTACGATGAATTCACTTTTTTTGAACGGCTAAAAATGATTTTATTAATCAAAGTAAAGGATACAATAATTAAAAGGGAGCACAAGCAATAAGGCATTAGAACGGGAAGAAGCATCCCGACTAGATTGGCACACAACTCTCAAAACGATCATATGCCGCTCTAAGATGATTCACTTTGCCGTGTATTTTGATCTCTCATAAGTTCCACTGGCAGAGGTGGCCTCTCAACGGCATTCATTAAACTACTAGAGTGGTTACACTTGTTCCTTTCTTCTATTTTATTGGAAAAGCCAGGCAAAATAGCTCAAATATCTTATGTAATAGTTACCTCTTTTAGCACTTCTCCTTAAGAAGCTCAATGTAGACACCCCATTCTGGACTGTCCAGATAAAGTTGTTTGTCGATCTTTTATTTTCCCGATGATGATTATAGTTGAGATCTAGAACAGTCTGAGGACGTTGGTGCGTTTGAGCTTGGAGTGTCCTGAACCCCATTCAAACCCATTTCAAACCCTTCAAACCAGAGCCAAACGGCCCCAGCAAAACCCAACTGGCTTACGCCAATACATTGGTGACGTATGCCAGTTAACTGCCACGTATCAGTCATCGACCATTGACTCAGTTATAACTGGCGCACACCGGTCCATGTGTGACGCACGCCAGTCAAATCCAGTCAAATCAACTTTATTCAGCCACATGGACGAGACTTTTATGCCACCCTGACGTCGGCCACAGTATCCCTGATGATTACTCTCGGCAGAGACGCTCCCTCTCTCTCCTACACCCCCCATCAAGGCAAGTCCCATGCATTTAATGCATGGGAGGCTCAATCCATGTTACAACCAGCCAAACAGCCCCTAGTCCCAACTGATCTCAGTCTCTCTCTCCTCTATAAATACCCCCCTTGCATTCATTTGCAAGGGGTTAGACACATTAAGAAGCAAAAGGCCTTCTCCTCCTCTCTTCTTGCTCTCTATCTCTCTTCTTCCATTGAAAGAAAAAGGAAAGCAACCCACTTCCATACACCCACTGATGTCCAGTCACCCCACAACCTCCATCTTCAACCTTTAAAGCTCAACACCATTCTCAAACCTCAACACAAAAAGGTATACCACCTTTGCGTACTTTTTTGTTTTCGACTCCTGAGGGGAGCCAGTAAAGCCCAGGCTAGTAAACAATACTAGTCCTGGTCTTAAACTGGAAAAATACAACAATCATATGAGATGGAACATGGCGCACGCCAGTACATACATGCCGTACGCCAGTCATGGCTGTACAAGCACTACTGGCGTGGGGATCATGGATTGTCACTTTTGTTATCTTACATTTCTGTCAATCACCCTCGCATGCTAATAACCAGCTTACTGCTTTCTGTATGGTTAGAGCTGTTTAGCTGTAATGGTTAATGCTTATTTATCATCTGTTTAGAAGGCCTCTAGGATCCTTCTGGTCATGTTCCAGAACCCAGATGATACAAAGCCAAGTACTGGATCAAGTTCAAAGTGGCGTACGGCTGTCTACGACTGGCGTACGGCAGTTGATCCCAAGATCCAGTAGCTGGCCCTTGCATCTTAATTTAATCCCGGCCAATTTCCTGTCCCCACACTGTTTTTGGGGTAGTCTATTTACTTTCATGGCCTAAAGCCATTTCATCTGCCTGTAATTATGTAATCTGTAATATATTGACTGCATGGTTTGTCCTGGGTGTGCGCTGATCCCTTTCCAGAGCCCAGAGGATTGCGAACAGAGACTGAGAAACCAAGCAAGTGGAGTACGCCAGTTACGTAGTGGCGTGCGCATGTCTAATCAGTATGCAGCGGCTCGGCCAGTGCATGCTGGCAGAACCTGCTCACGTTTCTTCGGGGCAGCGTACTTCAATTTATTTGGGTTGCTCAGTGCTTGTTCTCAATCTATATTTAGCATTGCAAGCAAATCATTCATAAATATTTTGTCACATAAATGTAATTTGTAACAGTTTTAATCCCCATTAACTGTTCCCCTGCCCTAACTGGTTAGAAAAATGATAAAATAAGAGAAAAATGCAAATGTTTTATAAAGCAAAATACCCGAGTAGAGACCGATCTCCGGATTGGGCGAGAGGGGTGCCATAAAATCCTTCCCCTCTCATAATCTGGCTCTCAAACCTCAGATATCGAAGGTGATAACGGACCGGTCCATGCCTTTTTCAAAATCAAACAAACGTGGCAAACGTTTTCGAGTTCGATTCCTTGGGTGTTTCACCGCTAAAACCCGAGTGGCGACTCTGAATCGAGGCGTTTCGCCGCACTTTTCCAAAAGGGGCCGCACCCAATCTTTTAAAAGAACACAAAAAAACCGAGCGTTTTTTTTTGGGGGCGCGTGCCCACACCCAAAAAAGAAGAAGAAGAAGAACTTGGCTAAGACACTCCCATCAACTTATCATTTTATTAGTAGAAAGAAAAAATAGTTTTTCCATGCATTCGAAACAGAGTCGTCAAGCGAAGGGAGTAGTGGGGGCTCAGGTGAGTGTGAGCGAGCAAGCGTGCTAATAGATTTGGACTGAGGGGGTGAAGTTGATTGTAAATGAAAGTTGAAAAGGTGATGTTGATTGATTTTTTACTTGAAGGTAATGTTGACAAAACGTAATAGTTGAGGGAGTGTTCTTGAAATTAAGCCTTACATAATTGATGTTTAGCACTTTGGGAGTGGATTTATTTTTCCACACTCAAATCATAAAGCTGGATGATAGAGCCACAATCCGAGAATCAATCTTAGAGGAGCTTTTTGAATTCTGATTTTGCATCCTCCAACCACCTTCAAACCAAAAGACAATAATTTACTCCTTATATGTCATTAAAGGACTGTACGTACATCCTAGAAAAGGGGCAATATTGTCAAAAGCACATCATAATATACTTCATAACTTATATAGTTCACAATCCAAACTCTAGAATCTAAAAAACATATACCTCCCATAACACCCTCATAAACCTACAAAAGTAAAATAATGATTAATCTACATTAAAAGTGGTTGATAATTAATTTTTGAAGTTAAAAATCTAATCCAGAAACACCTCAAATTTTAGTGTTCCTAAAATCAATATTTAGTTCATTTTATAGGTCACAGAAATTTCAAAATTATATGATATTCAATTGGTTTGAAAATTTTGATTTTAGGAAACCGAAATTTGCAGCTTAGTTCGAAAAAATGCCCCTTTTTTTACAATTCTTTCGGCAAGACGAATAATGCATTTTAAAAGAATTTAATATGGATCTACTTAAATTCAAAAAAAAAACGTGACAATAGTAGTACCTATTTTTTTTCAAAACCCCGAGAGAGAGAGAGACCTTTGATACTTCATGCATCATGGCGTTGAAATCAGATTGGTTTTTGCCAAACCCATTAATCATTTCGCCAAACAAGAAAAAGAAGACCGGCAATGAAGAGCCAATGAACAATGGCTCCCATGGTCCCGAATACCATGAGAAACCAATCGTACTTGTCAGCGAACATGAAAATCTCATAAAATGGTACAATCTGCTCCTTCTTCTCTTCAGTTTTAAGCATTTATTTAGTTCTTGGCTCGGTGGTCTCCGTCATTGGGGCCGGTTTAAGCATTGAATTAAGATTCGTGGGAGCTAGAGCATATTGACTAATACATGTACATGTGAGAATCTATTTTTAATATTAATGCGATTATCATTTTGAGAACTTACTCAAAACATGACGATCATATCAATCTTATTGGTGAATGTTTACCTCGTATCTGGCAGGTCATGCTATTTCGTCGTGCAAAACGTTCTTTTCACTAAATCTCTAGTTGATATGTTCAAATCAAAACTGTGAGCCTATCAATTTTTTTGAACGGCAAAGAAGAATATATTAATAAGAGAAGAAAGGAAGAACAAAGATTAAAAAAAACAAGCAAAAACAACGACATCACAACGCCAATGATACATCCCAACGAGGTTGACCCTTATCCCAGCGCCAATCAATGAATGACGTTTTTAAGCTCATTTTCATACCTTAGTCCTCCATATCCACCCAAATCTTTTTTCTTTTTTTTTACTTTTTGTACTCCAACCCCAATTCTACAATGACTATGAAAAATCATTTAACTCGTAACCCTCGCAGATAAATCATCAATAGGTATAAGAACAGGTTACGTTTTGTTCTTTAATATAGACAACGAACATCATTTTAAACCATGACTATTTATTTTAGACGATTTGTTTATATTTCTATCAATGCCCAAGAATTTTATTTTATTAATATAACGATGTTCTTTTTGGCAAGAACTATGAGATGCAGTCTGATCATCCATGCAGGGCCAGACGAGCCCAACCCAACGAAGTGGGATTTGGTGGCCCATAAATAACTTTACCCGCTCGAGAGAAAACACTAACTTATCAAATAAAGCTTGGCTAACAGCATCTCTAATCCTTACCTATTTTATTATTCATACTCAAAATTTGAGTAAAAAGCTTAAAAATTCATATCCAATGTTATACCCATTTGCCCACCCAAATTTGGGGGGACTCAAACCCATACCCATTTTTTCAAAGCTTATTTTCACTCTCATTAATTACAAGTGTGTCACGCATTAATTACAAATGTGTCATTCAATAATAGATTTGGGTACAAATATGAGTTTAACATTAGAGATGTCTTACCTAAATTAAGCTTTTGACTCAAATTTCTATCCAAATTTAGGTGAAAAAAAGAATAAGGATAGAAGATGCTCTAACTGCTAGCTATGAATTTTCACATCTAGTGGGCATTTGCACAAACACGTGACCATGTCATCGTAACAAGGTACACCCCACAAAAAGGAGTATATGAAAGGACTTTAATGTAATTAACCCTTCATTTTACTAAGTTGAAGTGTTTTTTTTTTTTTTTAGCGGGCAAAAGTAACATTTTATTGAGTAAAAACTGGAAGTTGTAAAGTAACACCATTTAGTTATCATCTTATTCTAGCCGATCTTAGTATGGGTTGGGTGGATTGTCGATACAACCATTGCTCCCATTAGACTTCTTTTTTCAGGATATGAATCAAATAGAAGTTATTCCTTTTTAGATGATCTACGCTGCTCAACCAATTAGTTAAATCAAATAGTCACCATGGCCTGCCATTAACCATCCTTGTCAATCCAATGGGGTTAGGCATTTAGGGTTGCTCTATGGTGGTGGTTGTGTAGCGCCTTGGTTGTGGGGGTGCTTATGTAGGTGGTCGGGATTGTGTCCACGACAACAATGATGGCGGCTCCAGTTTGTTTCCGACGAGAGAGGGTCATTTGGTTTTAGCATGATGTTGTTTCTAGTGGCGTAATCATGATGTTAGGTGTTTGTGGCAGCCCGTGGAGTTGTTTGGCTACTTGAAGGGTAATATGGAGTTTGCTGTCGGGGAGATCTAGTTCGATAGCTTCGACAAAAATGCTTGACTCCAACGGCAAATATGGTAAAAATAAATTAACGGACCGGAGTGGATTAGCAAATGCCACCTCCTTGGTCTCCTATAACTCCCATTTTAGGGCTGTTTGAGAGTTGGATTTTTACATTTTGGGATTTTACATTGTGTGATCAAAAAACACATCATAGTACATATTCTTTCGATTATACTCCCAAACAAAACTTTGTTGAAAAAATTAATTCTGCAAATATCATTCAAACACTTTCGTAGTCCATGGTGATTATAATCCAACATCTACAATTCAAAAAAACAAAAAGAAGGGTCCCAGTTTACAATTTATACTTACAGTGTTTGTGCAAGTGCACATGCACACTGTGCTGCTGCTAACATTATTAATCAAATAATTGTCAAAAAGGTCAAGGTGGTGATCAATCTCCTGCTTGGGGACCTCAGTTTCCGCTCTGGTGACAGACCAATTGAAGTACACATGGTAACATCCTTTCACCCAAGGCAATTAATTATTTCCCCATTCATTGGTGAAACCCACCAACTTTATGATCAGACATTAGGACCGCCTTTTAGATTTGGATTTGTAGGTAATAAGTGTAAAGAGAAATAGACTAATGATTGAAAATAGGAATAATGATTGAAAATAGATAAAGAAAAAAATAAAAGTAATGATTGAAGAGAAATAGAATAATGATTAAAATCTAAAATTCTTAAAAGAACGGGGTCTAGGAGAAGGCCACTTCTAGATTGCACCCACGAGGGGTGGTCCTCTTGCGTGGGTTTAGTGGGTCACAATCTCCATCCTTACAACACATACACATGCATATGACCCGGGAATGCTGCCAAACAACATTCTTGCCAAGCGGTATCAAGCACCAATCCATTCGTTCATCTCGACACGGATAGCTTGGATTGAACTTGAACGCATACAATTCTGAGTTGTTGATTGCTCGGCAAAGATACATACAATATTTATAAGCTTTCAAATATTGTACGTAATGCTTTATCGCTTCTTTTGCTTTCAAACATTAATTCAAACCATATATGGGCCAAGAGAATGTGTCACCCAATTAATTAGGATGGCAAAGGTAAAGCCTTGTCGGCCTTGAGCCCAGAGCAAATATGTCCTTATCTTATCTTAAGCTGCTGCAGACCACTTTAACAAACACATGCATATAGAGAAAGGAAGAGCAATAGAACTTGAAGAAAAAGGCCCCCCTCCCCCCCAAGAGCTGGAAAGTAAGTTTTCTCGGGTCTACTTTTGGAGTATTATAAAAACTTCACTCTCAAAAAAATGGAAAAGGCAGAGAGATAAACATGACTAATAATATAGCATATGCATCTCCTTTGGGAATGGAGTAGTACCTGGATATGTTCTATCACATCCCCATTATCTACAAACAAAACTATCAGCATCAAGATCATTCAAAAGGGAAAGAAAGAAAAAGAAAAAGGAAAAAAAAAAGGTTAATGGGACCCAAACATAATTACCACCATCCCAGATAGAGGAATCTTTTATGGCTACAATCAACAAAAAAAGACTTGATCAAATGTGGTGGAGCTGCAGCTGCAGGAGTCTGGAGTAAGCCCCCTCGTGCCGGCTGACTAGCTCCGAATGGCTACCTTGTTCCACGATCCGCCCGTCTTGGATCACCGCGATGCTATCCACCCCCCTGATCGTTGACAACCGGTGGGCCACGAGCACGGTGGTTCGACCCCTCATGAGCCTCTCGAGCGCCTCTTGCAAAACGCACTCGGATTCTGCGTCGAGCGCGCTGGTGGCCTCGTCCAGTAAGAGTATCGCGGGGTCCTTTAGAACGGCACGTGCGATAGCGATCCTTTGTTTCTGCCCTCCAGAGAGCTGAACCCCTCTCTCTCCGACCGGGGTTTTGTACCCTTCGGGTAGTCCGCTAATGAAGGCATGCACATTTGCCGCTCGAGCAGCTTCTATGACCTCTGCTTCAGTTGCTCCATCTTTCCCGTAGGCTATGTTTTCGAAAATGCTCGCTGCAAAGAGGGCTGGTTCTTGCGAAACCAATCCTATTTTAAGCCTGAGTGACTTTAAGTTCAACCGTTTGATGTCTTTCCCATCAATCATAACTTTTCCGGCACAAGGGTCATAAAATCGTTCTATTAACACGATCACGGAACTCTTTCCGGACCCACTTGCTCCAACGAGAGCTTGGCTCTGGCCTGCTCGGATCCTAAGGTTGAAATCCTTGAAAACAAGAATATCCGGTCGCGACGGGTAGGAAAAGTCCACATGGCGAAGCTCGATTTCTCCGCGAACCGAGTCAACCGAGTCAGCATCTGGATCATCCGGGTCAATCTTGGTTGAACGATCAAGGATAGAGAATACAGATCCGACGGCGTCACCACCCCGGATTATTTCAGGGGCAAGACTGACTGTTTCGGCAACCGAATTTGCTGTGATGACTAGGACTACAAAAACCTTGATGACTTTTGAGAAGGTGGAGACGCCTTTTTGTACGAGGTTGGCTCCGTACCAGAGTATTAAGGCTTCGGAGGCGTAGAGAGCGAGTTGAGAGAAACCGAAGAGGCCACCAGAGGTTTGGCTGCGGCGGAGGCTGCGGAGTTGTGGGACTCGGAGCTCATGGCTGAAGAGAGAGAGGATCTTATCTTGAGCATTGAAGGCGGCGACCGTTCGGATGTTGCTCACTCCTTCCCCTGCTATCATGCTGGTCTTTGCATGTGCCTTGGCAGTGTCTCCAGCAAAGCCTTTGAGAGAGAGTTGCTGTGCAATGTGAAAAAATAACCGAATTAACTATCAGGACACCATTGTGACAACTGGAAAAAAAAAAAAGAGCATGCACGGTATTTTCCTGTCACAAGTTTATGCAGCTGGTTTTCTCAAGCCATGGAAATTGTGAGCTATAAATTGGAAAGACACTTGTATATGACTACTATTCTATGCTTTAGATAATGCGGAATGATTTGAATTTTGAACCCAAATTAGGGTTTACCACACACATGCAAAGAGAGAAGATTACGATAGTAGCGACAGTAATAATGATCGATAAGACGCTAGGTGTATTGGTTCCATCATGTTGTCTATGTTACCACTCTCCGAAGTTCTTCTAGCAAGTTGCAGAGGCCAAAGTTGACAATAGGTTAACCTAACCATCTTATAATCTCATCTACTACAATGAACTAACGTGATATGGAAAACGTTAATCACCAGCCAATAACATTCTATAATCTATGTACGCAAGTAAAAGTCGTTTGTAATGTTCAGGGCTGCAAATGAGTCATTTGTAATGTTTAGGACTGCAAATGAGCCAAGCAGAACTTTGTAACTGTTCGAGCTCAGCTCGCTCGAAATTAGTTGAGCCAAGGGTGTACTCGAGCTTGGTATTTTAAAGTTGTAATCTTGTGGGCATTATTTGCAACTTTAATCACAACCCAGGAGTGGTTTGTTAGCGTGTCCCTCTTCTTTAGGGATAACATTACATACATAATAAGCTAAGAAAATTAGTCGTCCTAGAATTTCCATCCCATCTTTCTTTCTTTTCTTGTCGACATTCCGGGACAAGGGAATTCACAAGAAACTACTTTCTGGCAGCCCGACCCCAAGAATCGATCCCCGGTCACTCGTGCGAGAAACAAACCAGAAGCGGTTGTTAGCATGTCACTATCCTTGAGGGATACATCGGACATATATAATAAGTTAAGTAACTAATTGTCCTGGAATTTCAATCCCATCTTAAAGAGATGATCACTCAACCACAATGAAAAGGACTCATTGAGGACGTGAAAGAATTAATTGATGGAAGAAGGGGTGGTGGTAGGGCCCAATTAGGTCAAGTGTGGACAAGTTGGTGACAGTGAAGTTTTGAATATCTCCTGCTGGGGACTCTCTTCCCTCCTTCAGGCAATCAATCTATCCCATTGTCTTGTAGCATGCGCAAGATGTTAGTACACTGTTGAGCCCAGGTGCAAGAACAGTTGTTTATAGAGACACTTCCCTACTGAGCTGTTGCTGTTGTACCCCCAAAACAAGCCAGAGTACTGAAACCCATCTTTGAATTTGCAGTGGGCCACTGAAACCCATCTTTGAATTTGCAGTGGCACTACGCCCACCGTTTAACATCTCACCGTCTGTCTCGGCAATCATTGTTCCCGATTTAAAAAAAGAAAAGAAAAAGAGTTTACTCTTTCGGGACCATTCAAAACACTTTTTGACGGTGAGATTGAGAGCAGTAAAAGTTGAACGGGTGAGCGTAGAGTTTCTGTTGAACTCAAGCCTAAGGGCTCGTTTGTTAAGTTCCAAAAACAAAAATGGCTTGTTTGTTTGTCCAGAGATAAACGGAAGGGGATATAAAACGCATGAGGATATGAGCTGGACCGAAAATTGCTAGGGATATAGGAATGGCGGAGAGGAAAGCAAATCCAGAGTATGTTTTGGTTGGGACTGTGGCGTGCATTTCCTATATTGTCCTCACGCAAACGTCAACTTGTATATAGAGAAAGGGCAAAACAGTCTCGTCGATACTCGTTTAATGGAGAGGTGCACGGTGCGCCTTACCACATCCTGCTTATTAGGTTAGACAAACACAACAGGCCAGGTCTCGAATTGGCCGGTCGTTCTCTTTTGCTGTTCTTATTTTGTAGAGATCACATAAAAACACGACGAATGATACGTGATTCTTTTTTCTCAAATAATTTTTTCAGAAGCTTTTGCACAGCTATGGGTTAAATTTAAAATGGCAATCAAACAGGGCCTCAGAACTATAGAGCCATGCCCCCTGACTGACTGTCTGACACCCTCCCGTGACCAACACAAATGACCACTGAAAAGAAGAGCAGGGGGCAATAAGAAAAAGAGAATAAGATAATAAGCAGAAGAATATATGAATATAATAACAAAAAAAAAAAAAAAACTACGGTTACCCCATTTGCTATTACACCAAATTTATACCGGATTGTTCAAAACATGTTTTTGAAAGTCACCGTAAAGAATCAGATGATTAGGATATCGGTAATGACTTAATCAATTTTCATTTCTAAATTTGCAGGGGGGAAGGGGAATTGAATCTGAATGAACTAAGTTTTTGCAGGGGCCCTTAAAATAAAATTTCAAAAAAATTCAACGGCTCCGATCATTAATATGAAATCCAAAGTGGATCTCATGCAATAAGGTGTACACCTAACGGTGTACCATAGTTGGCTCAATAATGTGTAGGTGTTAATGGAACTGCCCAATAATGGCAGCAATCTGCATCATGTATAAATGATGATCACGGACCAAGACACACTCAGTCACTCTCTCTCTCTCTCTCTCTCTCTTCATTCATTCACAATTCTGATGTACACTGTGGGCTGTGCAGTGTCTAGGCTAGGTGAAAAAAAAAAAAAAGAGGACTACGAAAAGAGAAAGGAATGGTTAAAAAGGAGTACCAGAGAACCCAAGATTTGACTTCGGATGAAAAAAGTTAAAGTAACTGGAATAAGAAAACAAGGAACGCATTCCCAAAGACATTGAGGTTGATGGGTGATAAATGGAATCTTTTCTATTCTTTTCTTCACTTTTTTTTTTATAATAATTTAGTAGTATAAGTATTATGTGTGCTTATTATATTTGGGTCATATGTGGGATTTTCGAAAAGTATTTGCACTGGAATTGGAGGAAGCACGTGCAGTGCACCAGTGGAGTGACTTATTTTATCCTCTCTGTCGTTTTGTACCAAGAAAGCAGTGAAAATAGATTCCAGAGATCCAACCAAGACCGTGAAATCTGACACTGTGGAAAAGACAAAAGAAAAATGGAGAATTCTGATGTGCCCAAAATGCCCTCGTTGGATTCTTGGGACTACCCAAAAGAGCATGCTAGGCTAGCATCTGTGTGAGGAATTTTTGCAAAGGGTTTGAGTCTGTTGTGCTTACCTGAGCAAAGTTGGCCAGGACGAGGAGAGGGAAGGTGGCTAGAATGAGAAGGGAGACCCTCCATTCCACTATGAAAGCAACTATGAAGGAGGTGAGAAGGGATGTCATGTTCTGCAGTATGACTGAGATTCTCTCGGCGATGGCGGATTTCACGTCGGCAGCGTCCGTGGCTAGGCGAGCTGCCACGAGGCTCGAGTTGTGTTCCTCCTCGTCGTACCATCCGACTTCATTCCTCAGTATTGCTGACAAAAACAAAAACGCACGATGAGGAAAAGAACCCGTAGTAACTCAACTACAAAATCATGATAAACCAAAGCAAATTTTGTGCAAATCTTCGTACAATGTGGTGTCTGTTTATACAAGTTAGGTATTGATTTATCATTTCTGTATGCAAATTATGTTTGTACTAACAACATCCGAATTTACTAATCATGGCTTGCAATGAAAATTATACCTGCAAGCATCATCCTCCTCACTCTAGTGGTGAGATTCTCCCCCATAATACTGAAGAAATAATGCTGTATCAAATATGCCACAACAGCGTAAAGACCTGCGCCAATATAGATGAAAACGTACTCCTTCGTCTTCCTTTCCATGCTTGCAGGATCTGTATAGTAGAACACTTCAATCATATTGCTCATCACGATGGCGAATGTTGGACCAATAAAACCAGAGAGAATTGATCCCGCAGCACCCATTATTGAATAAGGCCATTCGGGAGCATTTAGCTTCAGAAGCCGGCAGAAGTACCCATGAGGTGCTGGGTTTTTTCTCTCTGTTTCAGCATTGGAGATCATCTCAATCCGACCATCCGCCCCAGTGCTATACGAGTAGCTCAAATTCCTCAAACTGCCGGAACGAAGGCTAAGAGATTTGGTAGAAAGGGAGTGGCTTAGTCGTGATGAGCGTGAACGCCTGGTTGAAGGATTTGAGAAGTCGCGGTTTCCCACCATTTCTTGGAATCGAATTAACGAGGCATACGCCGCGCCTTTCGAAATTAGTTCCTCGTGGGTTCCTGTCTCAACAACTTGCCCATGCTGTATAACAGCAATTGAATCGACATTTCTTATGGTGGAGAGGCGATGGGCAACAACTACAGTTGTCCTCCCAACCATGAGTCGGTCTAGAGCTTCTTGAACGATGCTCTCTGAACCTGCATCAAGGGCACTTGTTGCTTCATCGAGGAGAAGGATTTTTGGGTTTTTCAACATGGCTCTTGCGATTGCAATTCTCTGTTTTTGACCACCAGAGAGTTGGACTCCTCTTTCTCCCACCTGGGTTTGCAACATAATCCATTAAACAGTTTTCCATGTACTCTATTATTCTAATGGAGTTGGGAATGTAAGCTATGGGTGTCACCGTTGTACTAATTAAAGGTAACAACTAGACATGGAAATGGATACTGACCTGAGTGTTATACCCATTAGGAAGCAAGGTAATGAAACTATGTGCATTCGCAGCAGAAGCAGCTGCTTCTACTTCAATCATTGTTGCATCAGGCTTTGCATATAAAATGTTCTCAATTATGGTGGTAGCAAACAACGCAGGCTCTTGATTCACCAGTCCCATTTGATCACGCAACCATCTCAACTGTAGTGTCTTTATATCCACATTGTCAAGTAAAATTTGCCCTATTTCAGCCAATTTCTAAGATTAGTAACATCAACTCCGTGAAATTCAAACTTCTTAGATTTTAGCATGATACAAGTCTTGTAATTACCTTGATTAGGATCATAAAACCTTTCTATCAAGGAGACAACAGTGCTTTTTCCAGACCCACTTCCACCGACAACTGCAACTGTCTTTCCGGCAGGGAAGAAAATAGAGAAATCCCGAAATATGACGACATCTGGCCGTGACGGGTAGCTGAAAGTTACATCTTTGAACTCAATGTTCCCGCTGACCTCAGCTAAGCACTTCCCATCTGAAGGATCTTGAATAATGGTTGGCCTTTGCTTGATAATCTCCATTAACTTGTACCCAGCAGCTTTGCCTTTGCTAAAAGCTCCAAGGTTCGAAAACGATTGACCTAAACTCCTGTAACGACCATATTTTTTTCTTCATCATAATGAAATCACCAATAAATATATTCCAATAAAAGTTTTAGTCTGAGATTTTACATGCCCCCAACAATTGCAGAAAAGATAGCGGTGAATGCCTTCCCTCCATCTGTTTGCCCGTTTCTGATGAAAACACCAGCGTACCAAAAAACTAGGGCCCATGACATGCATGCTATTCCATAGGTGCATCCCAGCCCTAGTCCTTTGGCCATCCCGGCCTTATATCCCAGCTTCAATGTGTGTTGGATTGCATCTGAGTAGGAGTTTAGGGCCTTGGTCTCACCAACATACGAGTAAACTGTCCTAACTTGGGCAATGGCCTGTTCAAATAGTGTTAAATCAAACCGCTAATAAGTTCCTTTACAAATGATATTCAACTGGTTATATTAAAAAGATTCGCAATCCCAAATATGTGTTAAGGTCTTTCAAAACTTGTTACTAATGATGTTAAGTTGTTACAGCACATGTAGTTGCATCACTTTATCTGGAAAAGAAAAAAAGAAGAGAAAGATAAACAAAAAAAGAAGCAAAAGGCAAAGGATCTTTATG
Organism: Rhododendron ovatum; assembly: GCA_019656835.1. Classification (NCBI taxonomy): domain Eukaryota; kingdom Viridiplantae; phylum Streptophyta; class Magnoliopsida; order Ericales; family Ericaceae; genus Rhododendron; species Rhododendron ovatum. The sequence continues at coordinate 35,282,183 of CM033800.1, read as the reverse complement.
AATTATGACTGTAGCACATGGAAGAGCATGATTTGACCCACAAAGGATCACATATGTTATCATACAAACTATAAAGTAAACCGAAAAAATCATGTGGTATCATGGAGCATGAGGCAAACTAGCAGGCCACCAAAGCAACAAAAAGTACATAAGTTGCTCTATTTAGCATACTCGAACAACAATTCAAAGAAAATCGATGGAACTTCATAGAAAGCTAACCTGCTCAGCAATAATGCCAGCATTTGCGTATGATTCTCGGCTCTTGGATGTGAGACCAGTGAGAGTATATGCATACAAGCCCCCAGCAAAAGCGATGCCCGGAATCACTGCCACGCTAAGCAAAGCTAATCTCCATGCTGACACAAAACCAACCACCAATCCGGCCAGAAAAGTGGAGAGATAATGGATGAAATTTCCCACCTAAAATTCCACAAAAATGGAAAATCACATTTTAACAGTATCCAAGTTCACAAAAACACAGATGTTCATCATGCGAGCAGAAAAATTTGGGATGGGATCTCCTCCCTCATTTATCGTCCCTACTAATTTTTTCTATAATAGATGGGGCTGAGGGAGGGTCCAACAACTCCAACCCAAGTCACATAATTCGCGTGCGCATGAGTGGGTGGGCGCGAGCATGAAAGTGTCTAAAGTACTAAAATTCGTTTAGGGTGAGAATTGAGAGCATGAGTGGGTGGGCGCGAGCATGAAAGTGTCTAAAGTACTAAAATTCATTTAGGGTGAGAATTGAGAGCGGGAACGGAAGGCCCTACTGAAGGATTATGCGACTAAAGTCCAACCCCAGAGAATTCTGAAATTAAGGATGGGAACTGTGCAGCCCAAACATGAAACCTCACATGGAGGATGGCGCAAGTTAACAGAGATTTTGCTACTGTGTGACATCAGATGTGAGAATTTAACCACTGGGACCCTGCATTAATGGATAACCAACCACACTGATGAGCATCTTTCCGTAATGCCTCATACTAGATTAGGCCAGTGCCCGTCCAGAAAATGCAGTAAATGGGCAGAGAGAGAGGGGAAGAGAGAGAGATACTTATGCTATGTGTAATATAGATAGGGAGCAGACCTTCTCACTAATGGCATCTTGAACGAGAAGAGTATCTGTCGAAACGCTGAAAACAATATCACCTGTTCTAGCATCTGTATCAAAGAATCCAACGTCCTGCTTCAACACAGCCTCCAAATACTTCTTTCTCAAAGTACCCACTTGCCTCTCCCCCGTATACATCCAACAAGCAATCTCTGCTCATAATACAAACCCATCAATTTTTTCATCGAAAAAGACATTAGCCCAGTTGAATTGTAACGGTAAAAAGTGCAAATCTACAGTGATAGCGATTTTTCTATTTTAGATAAGGTGATAATTACAAAAGAAACAGCTCTAAATTGTGCTCTTCTAGGAAATTGACAAGTGAAGAACTAAAGGTCAGAGGACCACGTGCAAACCCCACATGAACCGATCCAAGTAGTGAACTGGCTAAGAACTTGCAACTAATCAAAGGTTTTTAAAATGTTTCCTCTTTGATTGTTATTACGAATTTGTCCAGGGATTCTTTCAAGTATTTAATGTAATAATTAAATACTCAAAGATAGCAATGAGATTTGAACATGGAAATATTTAAAAGAGGAGTGGGCAACTGATCTAGCCCATAGGTTAAGCTTATGTTATTTTCAAGATTAACACCGTGTTTGGAACATGTAGAAAAACAAATTATTGCGCTTAACACTTGATTTTGCTATTTTCCCTTCACTTCCCTCTCAAACCAGACAACAGGAGAAATTCTTTTAATTTTTCCTTCTCTTCTCTTCTTTTCTACAAGTTCCAAACAAACTGCAAAAAGAAATGGAGAATACAAACGAGGAATGCTACGCGCACAACTCTCGACCACAACTCCGGACACAACAGCTGTCCGGAGCCGTTCAATCACATGCATCGAATGGCTCCGGACAGCAGTTGTGTCCAGAGTTGCAGTCGAGAGTTGTGTATGTAGACTTTAGGGAATACAATACAAGAACATAGATCAGAAGCTCACCAGCATAAGAGGAAACACACACAATCAACCCGAGATAGACGAAGTACAAGGCATACTGCATTCAAAAACAACCGAAATAAAAAATATAATCAGATCTCAGATAACACCATAAACTAAAAAAAAAAATTTGCTTAATATGTACAAGTCCACAATAAGTATCTAAAATCAAGATCACGCCTTTGCATGAAGAATCAGGAGTATTCTTTTGGACCCGTCTGGTATTTTCTTTGTGCATAGTCCATTCCCTATCTTTTACTCCAATTGGTGTTCTAGTATGACACAACGTAATTTTCAACATTGTATAAATCTCCATTATCAGTAATGAAATTACTACTAAGAAAAATATATATAGAATGCTAAAAACAATCTTTTGGGTTATCGTTAAGGTTTAAAAAGTATTTTGAAGTGAGAGAGAGAGATTCAGATTGTGAAACCTTTGAAACTTCATGGGTCATGGTGGTCAAATCAGATTGGTTCTCCCCAAAGCCATTAACCATTTCGCCGAACAAGAGGAAGAAGATGGGCATCGAGGAGCCGTGGATAACGGCTCCGACGCTCCCCAGTATCATGAGAGCCCAGTCGTACTTATCGGCGAACGAGAACAGTTCGTAAAACGGCAGGCTCTGCTCCTTCTTCTTGTCAGATAACTCCGGCATTGCTTTCACCGGTTCTGTATTCTCCGCCATTTCGAAAACAGAGTGAACAGAAAATCGAAAAAACACCAGCTAATCAAACAAAGGTGGGATCTTTGTTTGTTGGTTTTTCTTCATTGATGTACCATGGGAGCTTGAGCAGAAACTGCAAGTTTAGAGAGAGAGGGAGAGGGATCTGAGGGGAGAGCCGGAGAGGGAATTTGGATGAGTGAATTTTCTTGATTTTTATTGTGCTAAAGAACTGACAATGTCGGTTGGGTTATGGTTCCGAGGAGAGAGTTTCAGAGAGCATTGGTAGCCGGAAAGAGGAAGATGGGAGGGGGATGAGAGAGAGAGAAAACGACAGTGCAAAAGAGGAGAGAGAGAGAAGAGGTATGACTGACCAAGTGGTCAAAGGGAGGGGGAAGTGGGAGAGGAAAATGAGGAGACAACACGAGAGAGAGATGAGAGTGTGTGTACTTATATAGAGCGGAGGAGGGCTAAACCATGGTTCGTTAAATTATGGCCTTTTTTCAGGTTAAAATGGAATCTATTTTCAACCAAGCAAGTGCTATTAACACAATTTCAAACACGGTTGTATTCAGAATTGCTTATCGTTCGTGGGCTCACATTAATTGGACAACTCCAAATATAATTATGTTCGAAAAAGGTATTTCTAGATTTTTTTGTTTTTAACCGTTGGTTTTTTTTTATACTCCCTTCGTTCCAATTTGTTTGTCCAATCGTTGAAATTCGTATCTTTCAAAAATATACTTATATCTTACATTTCATAACATTTTTTGAAGATTTTGTATAATAAAACTAATTGCGATCTATCAAACAAGATCCATATTGCATATTAAAAACATTACGAATTGAAAATTATAGACAATTTTTTGAGAGGTCAAACGTTCTCAAAAAGTCAAAAAGATGACAAACAAACCGGGACGGAGGGAGTATAAAGCACATTTTGAAACACAATTATACACATTAATCATTTTACAACAAATACTCATTTTACACACCTAATTATACATACACTCACACAAGTGTTGAGACCCATATACGCTAGTGTTGTAGCGTGTGGGGCCCGAACATGGGGCCCGAACACTTATGTGAGTGTGTGTAGATTTGAGTGTAGTTATAGAATTATTCTTATATGCAGAGTCGTTCGATATGTATGAGCTCATATGTAACGAACGGATCCGCTCGTAGTTGTGTATGAAAATTCTATTATTCTATTTCTAGTAGTGCTCGGGATTTTTTAACAGTGCTACGGACACAGATAAATATGCACATATCCAATTTCAAATGTACTTTGATGCATCCAATGAACGTGGGTCTGACACGGTAGATGCGGAAACTCATATTGGATAGTTTAGATATATCTATGTTTGAGTATGTGCATGTACATATGTGTCTATAACGTTTTTATGTTTAGCATTTCAATAAACCTGACAATTCCAAACAGATCATGCACATTCACTTTAATGGGACCCTCCTCGAATTCCATCAATATGATCCAAATTGTACATTTTTTTTAAATAACTGTTTAAGAGTTTCTGTAAAAAAATCAACTCGACAGGGTATCGGTAAGGGCTTTTTCAGAGATCGTAGAGCGAATCAGTTTGTTTCGCCCTATTATTTCTAAAAAAACTCTTACCATATCGAGTTGATTTTTTTTACAGAAACTCTTAAAAAATAATTTTAAAAATAATGAACACTTCGGATCATATTGATGAGGCTCAAGGTGGGGTCCCATAAAATTGTATGTGTAAAATTTGTGTAAAAATGTACGAGCAAGTAGCACAGCTGTTAACATTTGAAGTAGTTCCTGTAAAATATCTTGAAGTTTCGTAATCAGCCTTTCGATTCTTTTTTTTTTTTATTTGATTTCATCTCTGTAATTTGTCAACGATTTTTAATATTACCCTCTTGATCCATTTCGAACGGGGAAATGTCTACGTTGACAACCCGCAGGCTGGGTAAAAAAGATAAAACAAAATCCCCCTCCCTCTAGTAATCATCATCATCATGCTATATAGGGATTGGGATTAAGGTGCACACGATCCAGATTGATTCGGTTCTTTATAAAATCACTAATGGAACCATTTTGAATGGTTCTAAAAGATTGAAAACCATAACCTAATCAATATATATGTAGAACCTGATCAGAACAAACTACACGACCGGTCCGATTTGGTTCCGGTTCTTTCCAATTTGCATCCAAACACTTTGTCAAAACACATGAATCATTGTAAAATAATTGAGAATTTAGAAATGAGGGGTTTGGATGTTTGGCATTGAACCGCAGAACCAAACCTAATAGAACGGTTCAATCCAAATCAAAATGTTTAGTGGTTTGGTTGGTTTTCTTGAACACCTCTAATTGGAATCCACTAAAACAAAAGAGCCTCGGTACATAAAAATAGAATGAATCATCCAATTATCCTTTTTGTGGCTTTTTGGATCCACTTTGATGATCCAATTTTTTTTTGTATTTTAGAGTTTGTCGAAAACATTAATTACATCGAAAATCAAATGGATCGGGTACCGTTTTACATGTGTTTCAAGAGAAGAGTGATTTGAATCATTTGATACTCTCTCTCTCTCTCTCCTTTTGTTGAAGTTTTGCATCTCACTGCAAAAAAGACCCATTTTTCTCTCCTTTATTTGTTTACCCCAATTTTACTGTAGTGGAATTCCGCAGTAGCGCCGGTGTCCACAACGGAGGCCGGCTTGGTGTTTTTCCCTTGACGCAGATGTAATTCTTCCAAAACTGGTCTTGAATAGACTCCTGGGTTTTCCTCTATTTTTATTGTTTTCCGTGCAACTTTTGAATCATGTTTTTCAATTATTTTCTCAACCATTAAATTCTTTTGCAATACTCCGTTTCGTCCCATTTTGTTGTGCTTGTGTCTTTATATACATTTTTAAAAAAATTGTCTATATCTCATAATCTATAGGTTTTTTTATGATTTCAAAAAAAATTTTTAAAAGAATTAATTGAAATCTATTAAACAAAATCCACATTGAATATATAAAATATTATAAATTAAGAGATATAAATAATTTTTTGAGACGTTCAAAAAAGAAAACAAATACAACAAAGTGAGACGGAGAGAGTAGTATGTTTTCCATTAGAAAGCACTAGGCTTGTCTGCAGTCCATGTTTGGATTGTAGAGGTGCGGTTGAAATGTTCGCAACCGTCAGATGATATTTTTAACCGTCAAGATTTTAAACAAACTTTTTTAGGCAAAAGTTAAACTTTTCCCAGGAAAATATTTCAAAGTTGGGAAATTTATAAAAGTAGTCCTCCTAGTTTCATCCGAATCTCATTTTCATCCTCCAAGTATCAATTGCAACTTTTTTTACCTTCAAGTTTGATTTTTGTACCAAGTTGATTCAATTGATAACGTCTGTCAGTCAAACTGGACGGAAAAAAATCAGATTGATGGCAGACGCTATCAATTGGATCAAATTGGTACGAACTGCAATGTCCAAATTGTCATAAATCTGATTTTTTCCGTCCAATTTGGTTGACAAAAGTTATCAATTGGACCAATTATATATGAAAACCAAACTTGAAAGTCAAAAGAGTTGGAATTGGTACTTGGAGAACGAAAATGAAACTCGGTTGAAACTATGAGGACCATTTATATAAATCTCCCTTAAAAGTTTGAACCGTTGAATGCAAAGATGAACGATTATGATTAAATTACAGGAACTCTCTACAGTTGAACTGTAGAATCTCAGCAGTTGGACCACAGAAAATCGGACTCCCATTACAAATGCAATATGATTGTGCTCCTAGAAAAATGAAAACCACCCAGGGCTCCTCCTCATTCACCCTTTGTCGTTCCTCTACTCACTTTAGAATAAGACCCAGTTCCTTCCCATCTCTCTTTTCACTTCGGAGGCATTCATTTCAGTAATTTGCTTCGAGTTCGAGACATGTTTTTTTTTTGTTGAAATGTTGATTTTTTAAACGGGCTTAAATTCTACACGTTTTTTTTGGAAGTTAAATTCTACACGGCTGCTCTGCGTTTTTTGTGTTTTATGGATAGTTACTTTAATAGGAGTAAGTATTCAGGTTGCGTTCTTGTAAACTTATAAGCCTGAAACTTATTTCGGTATTTTTTATTTTTCATAATTTTTTGTTTAGCTTTTCGTCGTAAATTTTTTGGTTGATCAGTTGTCTCGACGAGACAAATCAAAAAAGTTTAAAAATATAGATCGATATTAAAAAAATTCAAATAAGACGGTATTTTCGACAAATAAGCTAGACAGTTGTTTGATTTTTTTGTCTTTAGTGAATTTTTTTTTACTTTTGGTCATAATTTTGTACTTTTTTAGACTCTTATTGTCGAAACGGGCGATTAATCCAACAATTATCACTCGAATCTAAAAAAAAATCAGAAAAAACAAACAAAATACACCCAAAAAAAATAAAAATACAGTAGTAAAAGTTTAGAAGAACGAGGCCAATAAAGAGTGAAAACTGTACAAACAAAACTTATCATAATTTAAGGGTTAAGACATTTTTTGTCACAATGAATCTAACACACACAAACACAACCGTCGCCCCCCCACCCCTTCTCTCTCTCTCTCTCTCTCTCTCTCTATAAAGCTACGATTACACACATACACAAGTGTCTCTAAAGAACATACCATATAAAAGTACGCACTACGCATTACAACAGTTTCAAATCACACATAACCAAATTTTTGTTATAACAGTTTACGAATTACGCGCACATTAACTTCTAAAGTTATCAAGCAAGGTTCAGAATATCGTACCGGTTAAAGGACCGATTTTTTCACTGGTATGATACGTATCGATATTTGTTATATACCGGGTACCGCTCTAGATGTATCACTATTAATCTGCAATAATCGAAAGATATTTTTACTGGACGAATCTAGGAACATGAAAAAGTAAACCCATAACTCCTTCGGTTGGATCCAAGAGGAATGGCAACTTACAGTGGCCGTAGCTTTTACTCTGTGTCCTTTGTCTGGTCGTACGTAGCTTTTACCGGTTCCTTTTTATCTCTGCAGTTTGCATTGTTTGTTTTTACCCTTTCCTTTTGCTATTTTCCTCAATTTTCTTTACTTTTATTACCAAATTTTACCACCAGTTATGTCAAAAATTTTGAAGGCTTACCGCAAATGTCGTTCTCCGTGATAAAACCCGCAAAAAAAAAAAAATTATCTCCCTTTCCTTGCCAAATAAAATTATTTTTCTGTGGATGCACGCACGCGCAAGAAAGAGCCAAACAAAATTTTGGGAAAAATATATTTCAGACAGACGAGGGTGGGTTGATCGTGAAAATGTTGAAACCCTCAACTCAGGTAGAACTTGTACCACTTCAAGATTGCTATTTTAGGAGGAAAAACTGATCAGTTGGCACAAAATCAATCTCTCTCTCTCTCTCTCTCTCTCTCTCTCTCTCTCTCTCTCTCTCATGTCGGAATGTGGATCCCATATCCCACAATGAGTGAGGTGAGGTAAGCACATCTAATGTATTTGTCCACAAATTCATGGTGTGTGTGCCATGGAAGTTTCATATGTTTTATCCAAAAAAATTTTGGTTTCTGTATTCTAGGGGAAATCATCTTACGCTTTTTCCAACCAATTTTCCATAATGCTTTGAGCTCTGAGCTACTCTTAGGCCGGTTTCCTATACCAGGACTTGGGTTTGGACTAGAACCCGAGCGGGATCCAAAGCTCTAACTCAATCAACCGTGACATTGTGCGAGGTCTGAGGTTCAAGTCGATAGAACGACATTGGTCTGCCGTAGTAATCTAACTCTACTAATTAACATACTGAGGCCAAGTTTTACAAAATACAAGAAGAAATAAGCACATTCAGTGCCGTAAGGAAACTCGGCCTAATATCCTATTGTCTGGCAAAAAAAGCAAGAACCCAAGCCCAACTTATCAGTCCAGTCCACATTATAAAAATATTCTGCGCCCAGGTGGCCCTAACTAAATTTTAGAGGCTGCATTATGGGTTGGGCCACCTTGGCTTCGTTTTGGGCCGGAAAGATGCGACTAATTTTAACATTTACAAATTTACAGTATTGCTGTTGGGAGAAAAAATTACTACTACAATTGAAAAGGTTTTCATATTTTAAATTGTCTCTCCTTGAATTGATACAGATAAAACATCAAATACAAACTCCAGCTTGCTAGGGGTGCAAACAAGCTGAGCTGAGCCGAACTTCGTAGCGTTCAAGCTCGGCTTGTTTACTAAATGAGCATAAAACTCGAGCTCGAACTTGGCTCATTAAGCCTAGCTAATTTACCTAACGAGTCTCTTTAAACGAGCCAAGTCAATAATGAGCCGAGCTTTTCAGCGTCGAACTTGGTTCGCTTGGTAAACGAGCCTAAAACTTGAACTCAACTTGATTATCAAAACAACCCTAAAACTTGAGCTCGACTCGATTACTAAACGACTTGAGTCTTAATGAGATGCAACTCAGTTCATTTGCACTTCTACATCTACCCATGAGTTGAGGCCACTACAAAAACTTGTCCCTGTAAGATTTATAAAAATACTGTCGTGCATAATTTTTTCAATTTTTTGTGCATCAATTTAAAGAACAACTAAATGAGATCTTTAAATTTGTGCGGAAATTATCTGACCCCAAAAACTTGTGCTAGGTCAGATTTTCAGTCCCATTAGCTTTATGACTTTCATTGGAATCAACTTTTTGCTTCGTTTCAAATCAGTTCTTTCGCACCAATCGCTTCGAACCACTAGAATCATCTCATCATATTTAAAGGGCTGCTCCCACTTCCCCTAATCATGACTTTAGTCATATAATTCTTTAAAATATCATGCGCTCTAGCTCTCAATTCCTAACATTGTCTTCACGCTTTCAATCATCGTTTTCGCATATTTTAATCGCTTAGGATGTATTTCAAAGACGTTTTTACGTTCGTTCTCATTCACACGCGCGAATTAGATCGTGTACTTCACATCTTAATAAGTGGGGGCATGCATGTTTCGGACAGACCTAGCTATATTTAGCTCCCCACTATCTTTGAAATCTAGGGTGGTCTTGGAGTGTACCCCTTTGTCATGACTCATAAAAACCTAGGAATAATGTTGATTAGTACTAAGTACTCGATATGATAAGTAAAAGCAAACTAGTCGTAGTGTTAATTACTACCCCTTGTATATAATTATTAAGCTAATGCTCTAAGAATGGTCCAAAATGCCATTATATATATTAATTAGCAAGCCTGTCACGTACTAAGCATCTCCTTGATCTGGACCGCCGTCTACCAAACCCATTATCTTTAAAACTACGACTTTTCATCCAAATTTAAGCAAAAGCATTTTGTGCGCACGTCCTAATGATTCTGGACCTTGTACCTTAAAAAAAACTCAAATTACTAGTAATGCTTTATTTTCAATATAAAACTTTTAACAATTTTAAAAAATAGGGCGTTTGATGGCTCAAATTGCGTGTGTACCGCATAAATTTAATGCTTTGGTGAGATTGTTTATTAATTATGTGGATGTATACACAGGGACACTATACCCAAATTTTCGGGTCATGGATTCCCATGCTCTCCTTATCCCGTAGGTTGTGTGTGGATGGGTGCCGTAATCTTGAGAATGGATGGTTATATGACTATTGAGAATCAAATTCCTAATAAATTCAATACTTGAAGTAATTTTTGTTCTAATGTTTGGAATACTTGAGTAATCTTATTCAAAACATATATGTTGAGAATATCTTGGAGTTGACACATTTTTTTAATTTTTTATGAATTGAGCTAGAAATCTAAAATTATCACAAGGTACAGAAGGAATCATATTCCTCACTTAGTCTGACATCATTTCTAGTTGAATATGTCATCAATAATCATATTCCTATGCTTGTCAGTTTCAAACGTTGGTATTATGAGAATATGGCATCAACATAAGTAGATTCCTCACTTAGTCTGACATCATTAATTCCTGGTTGAATATATCATCAGTAATCACATTCGTATGCTTATCAGTTTCAAACGTTGGTATCATGAGAATATGGCATCAACATAAGTAGCACATGTACTAGCAGGCTCTACGACATATACAGCGAAAGCTCACCAACAAACAATGTTGGGGATATATAGAGCCTTTAGCTTCATATATAGTACACTAATTGTTTGTATGAGATAAAATTCAGGAAATACTTTTGTGCTGAAATTAAGTTGGATGAAGGGTCGCAAAGGGGTCCCGTGTAATGGTCTGCCAATAACTGGACACTGAATAGCACTTCTTTGTTCCTTAGCCTCACAAGCTGGGCTTCCAAAAAAGCAAAAAATGGTTGGGTTAATGGAAGTTAGTGGCAAGTAAATATAAGAAAAACAGTCCAAATTATTTTAAGCCAGGTGTTATATAAATCAAATGTAGTGGCTTTGGTTATGCTGTAGCCACTTTTGGGGACAATAGATCCCTTTTGGAGAACCAATTATCTAGTTTTTAAGCCCCTCAACTTTAAAATTATGTTCAACATTGGGCATGTGCAATGCTTTCTCTAGAAATTATTTGGATTCTGGGTATCCTATAAGGTCAAATGTTGTTGTCAAAGTTTTGTTTTCCATTTTCTGAAAACATAAACACAAGCTGTCATTCGAAAACAGTATTCCATTTTCAGCACACCTTAAAAATTGTTCATTTCTTTTCATACAAATTGAAAGATATAGACAATTAAAAATATGACACGAATACTGAAAATGGACCAATAAACACGGACGGAATATCTTTTATTAGTCCATATGTGATTTTTATGAAATTGCATCTGACCTAATAAGAGAAACTGCAATTGGGAGAGTCAAATCCCCAGGATTGAACTTGCAAGCTGACCTAGTTGGTCAGTTGCTTGTTCCAAAATTTCGAGTTCGAGCTTTGGCGTCAACTAACTTAGTAACCTTCTAACCTATATCATATAAGTTTTTGGTAATTCCTACTAAAAAAAACAAAGAAGAAAGAAAGATCCCATTGGATTTCCCTACGGTTCTATGTGGCATCCAAGTGCTATCCAATGTTTTTGTCATTTTGTCAAACATTAAGCCAAATCAATGTGATTGTTCTCCCAAAATTGGTCGAAATGCACGCAAGTTGTCCCGAACACGTGATTATAAAAAAGGAAATTAAGCCAAATCCAACATGGTTTTTGGCAAGGAGCAATTGCCTTCAATTTCGATCGACAGCAACTGCCCAAAACAAAAGTAGCCGTTATGTTCAAAAATAGTTTTCTGAGTTCTTTTTTATAAAACCATGACTGATCCATTTGCTATGTATAATAAAATACTACAGTCAAGTTTGACATTCTGGCTGCAGAAGGACGATTTTGTGGGTGTTAAATTTAAAGATTGTTAAATTACCGCACCAACCTTAACAAAACATTAACATCTCCAACTTCAAAATCGAAGATGCTCGCAAGCGAGGTGGTAGCCAAGTTAGTTGGCATGATAATATACCTCCATGCACGAGACAAATGGTCAAACCTCGTTAATTAACGACAACTAACATTTCTTGCATGTTCACAATTTAAAAAACGAAGATGCTCTAAAAAATTATCTGTTTTCGAAAACAAGATGATATTTTGAAAAGGAAACAAAACGCGTTAAACATCATGGACCGTGTTGGATTCAACCGATCAAATTTATATATTAATGCAGCTAATAATGACTCTCGTGTGCAATATAAAAAGCACTAGTCAAGTAAAATATAGAAAGAGCAGATCAAATTCCAAAAAAAGTAAGACGAAGAAGGAAGAATAGAGAAAGCAAAAGGCATGGGGAGGTGTTAAACTGCAAATTATATAATTGAAAAACCTATGCTAAAGCTGAAACCATACAAGCAATTTTTTTTTATTGGGTAAATTGCACTGACAAGCCCAGAAATTTGTCTTAATAACGGATATAACCTCAGGCGTGAGATTTAATAGTGAACCCAATGTTGTTTTTATGTGCGTTCAATCAACGCCTCCAATCAACGATTGTCTGTCCAAACACGTGATGAAATGAGTCGAAAGTAACTTATATTAAAAGATAACAAAAAACCTATCAACTCTCACTTATTTTGAATCAAAATGACTTCTTTTTTTAACCCATTGGAGAAGTTGTTTTGATAAAAAAAGGGTTAATTAATCCATTAATAACTATTTATTTTTTTACTACTCGAAAGAACGATTTTATTATCTGAAATGACAAGTTTATTACTTTTAGGTCAAAAAATTGAGAATTGAAGCTTTTTATTATTTATTCCCCTTTTAAAAAGGGGAAATTTCTCAATAATTTGAGACACTTTAATTTGGTTAATTCTACCACGTGTTTGCTCGAAAATTTGTTATTTGGGTGTTGGTGAAATAAACATTGAAGCCATAGGGAGTTTACAATCTTTTATCATACGTGAGCGGGTATCTGTCATTAAGACAAACCTCATATGGGTGTCGTTGGTTTTTACCCTTTTTAATTTTTGGAAGAGAAAGGAGAGTAGCCGTTGATGCAACAGAAAATTAGTCATGCATGGACCACAATGTGGAGAGTGGTACTTTTGGATAGCCTGGAGGCTTGGTCTACTTCCTTTTTAATCAATCAATTTTGTATAGCGTGCACAGGAAATTGAATAAAGGGTGATTGATTCTGCTGAGCTTTTCTCACCTAATCAAATGATCATTCATGTGCTTGATGGTATCATCAGTTTGATCATATGGAGAATCCCAGAGTTTTATCGACCTTATAATTCTCATCTCGGTAGGTAAACAGGTTCAATGATGCCCATTGACTATCGCGGTGATACTAAATCATTTCTGTAACACAAAATTTGGCAACTTTAAGTTTCGGAATTAGTTGAGGTCCGCGCAAGCTGGTCCCGACATCCGGTTATAAAAAAAAAACATAAAGTTCGGTTGTGTTTAGAATATAATAGCCAAGATCATAATCTCTATATATTTTTGTCCATATTGGCGTTTAGAGGTAGAGATTCACTCAGCTAAATATAGATGGGTTAAGAACTCTTAACTATAGTTACATACAATTAATTAATATTCTAATTACTCCTACTTTTTATCTTTCGAGGGACAAAAAGCACCCTATTTTTAGACTTTGTTGTGCGATATATGATTTATCAATAGTGGCTCATTCTTGAACAGAAAATGTTTACTTTAGGTCGCGAATGAATTCAAAGACATATCTTCGTTTCATGTATTTGTGAATGAATCGTAGAGGGAAAGAAAATACTACAATGAAAGAAGATGAAATTATGAGTCAAGTGGGTGTCATTCGAAATAATCTATTGATTTTTTTGGTTATAAATAGAAACTACTACATGTTAGTTATTTCATTTCTTTGTTTCCCTATGCTTGAGAAATCCAATAATCGAATTGTGTCGAAAAGAGATACATTCTTTTCAAATACATTTAATTGTATTCGTGTACCAGTTTATTTTTTGCCGTTGGTTCACGTGAGAATTACAAAAGACAATGAAATTCTCGCTTCATCCAATGATCAAAAAATCACGGAAACAAGGTACGGAGGGATCTCAGAACAGAGGATTTGAACTAACCTAACCAAAAAAGGTCATTGTAAAAGGTCTAGGATATCACCAATCTTTTAATTTCTTTAATTTGGTATCTTTTCTCAGATAATTATAAGAATGAGCATTACCATTTTTCAGGGGAAAATAGCACTACTGCACTAGTAGTTACAGGCCCATCAGCAAACATGAAAAGTCTCCTGCCAAACAACACCTTACGGGCCTCTAATCCTAGTACATTTTTACTAATACTTAATAATTAATACTACCTCGCAGTTGTTGCTTTTAAAAGCTTTTGCATTTTACTTTGGTGCATGATTATTCTAAGCACAAACTGCTGATGATGATTATTGATGCGCAAATTCGGGCTAGCTTTTGGTATTAGCTAGGGACAACATTACTACATTAGTGGGACTTCAATGAGTGGCTATGAGCTTGACAATCAAGTAACTGAAACTTTTTTCTCCTATATATAAATAATAAATACATAAAATTAATATGTACTTATATACTTTACAAAGTGGTTTTTTTTTTTTTATTTTATAGAAAAGCAGTTCCTAAAACAAGTACAAGTCTGCATGTTTCAATTTGTTGACAAGGTGCCCCCAGGGGTTTTTTTTTTTTTTTTCGCGAAAGTTTAGAATAGTTTTATTAACACTTCGGAGGAAGAGGCTAAACTACTAGCACTTAAGTGCACCTGCTTCGTATTGGGTTTCAAACATTAACAAGTTATGTAACCCCCTCGTAAATTTGAGCAATGCCTCTTTTGTGTGAAATTTGAGGCCAAAAAAGAGTGATGTCCACATCTGTTGTTAATTTGTTGAGTATGCTTTAGTTATTTTTTCGGGACTATTACGGAGTTATCAGTGTTTGGTTCGAGTGTTTTGCCCTATACGCGGTTATTCTCATGTATCTCTATAATTTGATCATCAGGTCTTTTTTATAATGTAGATGGCAACGATCTTCTTCTCAAAAATAGAAGAGTGATGCCTTTTCGGTCGGAGTATTTGGAAATGTCAAATTGTCGTAGAAGCCCAAGAAAAAAAGTACTGGCCTAAGCCCTTTGTGTTAAAATGATGGGTTCAGATAAGACCTAATTACACTGTTCTGTTTCAAACTAATGAGTAAAACACAAAGCTACGAAGTAGAACCCAAGCCCACAACAAATTATGGACCAAAATCTGTCTTAGCCCATTTTTATTTACTGGACTTCTTGCGGAGGGTTGGGACTTTGGGAGTCCGATACAAAAGTAAGAAGAGAATGGGGAAATGAGATAAAAGCCCTGTCCTACAACAATTGTCTAGCTAATAAAACACCGGTCTACCTCGTAAAACAAAAAGGTGTGGACCTCTACATAAACATAAGTTAAAAGAAGGACTGAGATTCATTTGATCCAAAGGTTAACAACGAATATAATACATTCCACATAAATGGAACCACATATCCGGTTCTCCTCAATATATGACGGGTGACATACCACCTAACTAGCCTCATCAAAGCCCATAGGCTAACTTGTCTTTTGGCATAACTTATTAGTCTAATCATCTCGTCACATACCAAACAGTTCCACGACATATAGTCACCGCACATAACTCACCCTCAAATCGCCACCACAATATATATACACTCCACAGCGAATGACCTACTTAATCGCTATGTTATGCAACACCGTGATCAGTCGGACGATTGCTCCACTCTCTTGACCTCTCCTCTTACTACAAAATCAGCACCACCAATACCCACTCCTCCCCTTTAAAAGACCACAAAGACTCGGCATATGTGGGAGTCTTGAAACAAGACACGTGTCCACACTTAAATACTTTTGCTTTGTTCAAAGTCTTCTCTTTGCTTCATTTCTAGCTTACATGTTGCTAGGCACATGCACACATACTTCTATTATTCTTTCTTGTATTTATCTTAGTCTCAATAAAAGGATTCGGTCCAATCAAAATGATTTGATTTCACTAACATATAGAGTATATTTTTATGGGTATTACAGCAACCCCTCATAAATTTGAGCAATGCCTCTTTTGTGTAAAAGTTGAGGCCAAAAAAGAGCAATGCCCGCATCTGTTGTTGTTGAGTATGCTCTAGTTGTTTTTTGGGAATTGTTATGGAGTTATTAGTGTTTGCTTCATGTGTTTTGCCCTGAATGTGGCTATTGTCACGTATCTCTCTAATTTGATCATCGGGTCTTTTTTACAATTACAATGGCAATGATCTTCTTCTCATAAATAGAAGAGTAATGCCTCTTTGGTTGGAGTATTTGGAAATGTCAAATTGTCGTATAAGCCCAAGAAAAAAGTACTGGCATGTCTAATGTGATCCCTGTTTCCAGTTCAAATTATGAGTAAAACACAAAAAGCTAGACCCCAAGCCCACAACAAATTATGGACCAAAATCTGTCTTAGCCCATTTTTATTTACTGGACTTCTTGAGGAGGGTTCCAAGGGTTGGGAACTTGGGAAGTCAGATCCAAAAGGATGAAGAATGGGGAAATGAGGAGAAAGCCCAAAAATTGAATGGACAAATGGGTTAAAGCTGCCCTTCCTAACCTTTATCCTCCCAACCCCACCAAACTCACCTCTTTTTAGCTCCATCTAAGACTCAAAATAATGTCCGAACCGTTTTATCTTATAGCTCTTGCATTCTAAAATATGTGCGAAAAAATCATCTTGATTGAAGATCGATATCAAATAGACAAATCATTTAAAGTTGACTTAAGCTCAAAAACCATTTTAGTTTTCCACTGTAAACAATTTTTTTCACATATCTGCCGATTTTCAATCATATTGATTTTTTATTCACATGTTCATGAATGCAACTCCTAAACACTCCATCAGATTCAAAACACAACCATAATTCAAAAAGTCAATAAGTAAAGGAAATTGACTTCTATACTCTATTTTTTACTACATACACTCCATTTTTTGTCTTTTTTATGTGAATTTACCTTTTTACCCTTTCATAAATTTACTTTTTTACACATAAAGGGATAATAGAGTAAATTCACCCCTAATAAAGACAAAAAAAAGGGAGTGTATGTGATTAAAAAAGGAAGTATAGAAGTCAATTTCCTAAACAAAATGCAAAAAGACAAGAATTGGGGCTCGAAGGGGTTGCATCTTGTACAGGGAAACAAGGATCTTGTACTGTGGCATCTCAGTTGTTCGTTTCGGCAATCAATGGTCTAAATTTTATCTCGGTAATGAACGACTCAGATTTGCAAAAGTTGAAATAAAATTTGGATCATTGATTGCGAACGGACGACTCGAAAGATAAAAAATTATTTACGTAAACACATTATTTTTTAACTTAAAATTATCTTATTAAAAAATAAATACTTATTTTACGTTTCAAAACGGAGCCTTAAGATTTGAACGGGGCCGGACAAACATCCATTTCTACTGCCAGAAGGCTACGGACCACGGGAGGCGGGGGGGCTGCTGCCCCAAGGGGGCAGCAGCGTGCTGCTGTCCTGGGCTTCCGGGCCCGCTCCGGTCTCGCTCCGATGATCTGAAACGTTCACTTTGTAGAGCTCGTCGAGTAGAATAACTATGCAAAAAATCAGCTTAATTGGATATCATTAAGTGCCTGATCGGAGCCCATATAACTCTCGGTCCATGGGTTACAATGGATTTGATTCAGTGTTTCGGATTCATTCTTTTTAAGATAAAAAGATTCCGATCAGGCACTTAATGATATCCAATTAAGCTGATTTTTTGCATAGTTATTCTACTCGACGAACTCTACAAAGTGAACGTTTCAGATCATCGGAGCGAGACCGGAGCGGGCCCGGAAGCCCGGGACAGCAGCACACTGCTGCCCCCTTGGGGCAGCAGCCCCCCGCCTCCCACGGACCACGTGCTACAGCAGGAAAAATTTCAAAATTTCAAAATCTGACCAAAAGTAGTAAACGAGAAAATGGCCCATAAATGGAGAAATTTTTTAGTACGGATAGGTATCATGTAGTGCTCGCTTGACATATTTGAGCTGTCCGATATATTTTTAGACGGTTTAAATTTGGAGGGAGAAAGAGAAGGGATGAAAGGAGAGAGAAGATTTTAATCTAAATCGTCTAAAAATATATTGAACGACTCGAGAGTACTAAACGGACACCACATGAGATATATATCCGTTCTGTACTGAAAAATTTCTCGCTATGTAGAAATGCTTGCTCTTGTCAATTCAATTTAAAGGCCTTTTTTATCGGAGCAAGTCAGCAAGTGCTGTCCAGCAAATTCAAAAAAATTCGAAATTTCAAAACCCGACCAATTTCAAAATTTGAATTTTTTCGAAACAGTTTCCGACGCGGTAACCGTTAGGATAAAGCCAGCATATAAAAAAAACCCTACCTCGAAACTCCTTTCATTCATCTCTCTCTCTCTCTCTCTCTCTCTCCATTACCAGTAACCAGAACCGAAACCCTGCAAAAATGAGAGAGTGCATTTCAATCCACATCGGCCAGGCCGGGATCCAAGTTGGAAACGCCTGCTGGGAGCTTTACTGCCTTGAACATGGCATTCAGGTAACCCATTTCCACAAAAACCCAATTTTCTTCTTTTTTTTTTGAAGTTATTCTACAGCGGTTTTATCAGTTTTGGGTTATCTGACTTATGGCCTGGCTGTTTGTTTTTGCAGCCTGATGGACAAATGCCGAGTGACAAAACAGTTGGGGGCGGTGACGATGCCTTCAACACATTCTTCAGCGAAACTGGGGCTGGAAAACACGTCCCCCGTGCCATTTTCTTAGATCTGGAACCCACGGTGATCGACGAGGTGAGGACCGGAACCTACCGCCAGCTATTCCACCCGGAGCAACTCATTAGCGGC
Source organism: Rhododendron ovatum (assembly GCA_019656835.1). Lineage (NCBI taxonomy): Eukaryota > Viridiplantae > Streptophyta > Magnoliopsida > Ericales > Ericaceae > Rhododendron > Rhododendron ovatum. The sequence continues at coordinate 35,263,113 of CM033800.1, read as the reverse complement.
AAGGAAGACGCGGCCAACAACTTTGCCAGGGGACATTACACAAGTAAGGAATATTTCTCTTCAAATCTGTTAGGCCCCGCTTTTGACTGATCAGGCTAGTTAATGTGAATGAGATAAAGTTATAAGCTTTACCATCCCCAAATATTTTCACTTGCACGTGCACACACGGGAGGGTGTGCCCCCAACTGGCTGTATTATAGTTATGGGATTTAACGATATCTGTCTGTGGTGTTGTATCTAATTTGTTGCGGGATTTGTTATTCTATGCATTTGTAGTACACCCATTTATTGTCGTAAAATATGCTAGACGCATTCAATAAGGTGAAATTATTGTTGAAATTAGGTCGTGCTACTTTGAAATCCAACTGCGTCTTTCATAGTAGTTAAAACAATTGACAATCACAATATGAGAGTGGTAATTTCAATGTAAAACCTAATGTACTCAATTTTTGTATAGCACCATGTAATCAGTTTTTGTAGAGTACCGGAAATATACCTGTTTTAGAACGAATGAAGGTATCGATACGTCGTAAATGTCTTTGAAGTTTAGTACTAAGAACGAAACAGAGAACAAACAGAGAGCTCTGTTTTTGAAACCCTCAAAAACAGCATGAGACAAAGACAGCTCTGTTAGTTATGAAAAAGAAAATTGGTGATTCAAATAGATAAAGAGAGAATACAGTCAGGAAAATTGAGCCCACCGGTTTGTTTTATGGTTTGTAATTCAAATCACAGGCAGTATAATATGGTCTAGTTCTCAAAAGCTTGACATTTTATTGATTTCTTTTAACAGTTGGGAAAGAGATTGTGGATCTGTGCCTGGACCGCATCCGAAAGCTGGCCGACAACTGCACCGGGCTTCAAGGGTTCCTGGTTTTCCACGCTGTTGGAGGTGGAACCGGTTCTGGACTCGGTTCACTTCTTCTCGAAAGGCTTTCTGTCGACTATGGAAAGAAATCAAAGCTCGGTTTCACTGTTTACCCTTCCCCTCAGATCTCAACCTCAGTTGTTGAGCCATACAACAGTGTCTTGTCCACCCATTCTCTGCTAGAGCACACCGATGTCGCTGTACTCCTTGACAATGAGGCTATCTATGACATCTGCCGTAGGTCTCTAGATATTGAGAGGCCCACCTACACCAACCTCAATAGGCTTGTCTCGCAGGTATAACACCTTCTCCAATCAAATGGTTTTGTGGTTCAATAAGGGCTCGTTTGGTATGGCTTCTTTTGTTAGCTATATGTTCAAAATCAAGAGTTTGGAGACAATTGCATTCAGATATATCAAGATTTTAAGCAAATAAGCTAATGAGACCTACTACTTGAATGGTGAAAGGTTTTATGAAGGGTTCGAGATACCCCAAAAAACCAATTGCTCTCTCATTGACGTTTCATCAAACACATTGTAGACTGACTCTCTGTTTCTCCACAGGTCATTTCCTCCCTCACTGCCTCCCTCCGCTTCGATGGCGCCCTAAACGTGGACGTAAATGAGTTCCAAACCAACCTGGTCCCCTACCCTCGAATCCACTTCATGCTCTCCTCCTACGCCCCCGTCATCTCCGCTGAGAAGGCCTACCACGAGCAGCTCTCCGTGGCCGAGATCACCAACAGCGCATTCGAGCCCTCCTCCATGATGGTCAAGTGCGACCCCCGCCACGGCAAGTACATGGCCTGCTGCCTGATGTACCGAGGCGACGTCGTCCCAAAAGACGTCAACGCCGCCGTGGCCACGATTAAGACCAAGAGGACGATTCAGTTCGTGGACTGGTGCCCGACCGGGTTCAAGTGCGGGATCAACTACCAGCCGCCGACAGTGGTAAGTGTTTTATTGGTTTTATCATTACTCGAGCAGTCAAACAAGCCGAGCAGTTAGTTGTTCATTGAAAACTAATTGAGTTTCAATGTAGGTTCAAGTTTAGTTGTTTACTAGACGAGCAGATCTCTTGAATTATTTTGTACATCGAAAGTCAAACAAATCGAGTAGGAACTTGTTCAAGCTTGGTTGAAAGCATAACAAGCTTCGAAGGAATTGTCCAAGCTTGATTTGTTTACATGACTAACCGGTCTTGAATGAACTTTTAACTAACTGACTAACACGAGCTCAAACTCGAGTAACTTAGTTTTATCAGCTTTAAAGAGCATAAAGTACAAGTTTTTCTCTATATATTGTTGTCGTTGCAGTAGTCTCCTATTATTTGGATTTACAAATTCTGACGAATATTTCCAACAGGTACCGGGTGGGGACTTGGCGAAGGTGCAGCGGGCGGTGTGCATGATATCCAACTCGACGAGTGTGGCGGAGGTGTTTTCAAGGATCGATCACAAGTTCGATTTGATGTACGCAAAGAGGGCGTTTGTGCATTGGTACGTCGGGGAGGGGATGGAGGAAGGGGAGTTTTCGGAGGCGAGGGAGGATCTGGCGGCATTGGAGAAGGATTATGAGGAAGTTGGGTTGGAGTCTGGGGAAGGGGATGATGAAGATGAAGGAGATGAGTATTAGGGCTGGCTGGGTTGTTTTGGAATGGGGAGAAGCCAATGGACTCATTGGGTTATGTTTGTTTAGGCCTTAGGTTTTCTGGGTAGATGTTTTTGTTTTGAATTCGACTCTGGTTTTCTACAACGTTTAGTTTGGTCTAATGGAACTGCATGTTATGGAATGAATTAAATGATTTTCTATGTCAAATTTGTGTAGTTAATCTTGGGATTATCAGTTGGGGAAGGAAATGATCACCTTAAAGGCTTAAAGGGCATTTGAATAGATAGTGGTTGTGCTCGAAAGGTTCTATGGAATTGACTGGTAAGTCCGATCCCAATAGTTTGATTTCGAGTGGCAATTTATCATGAATCCAAATATATAAATATCATCTGATAATGCATGACCGATTAATGTTTGGATAAAAATGTTTTCCGGGATCCTCCCATTTCAAGGACTCACAGAAATATGTCTTGCACAGTGTTTGAGTTGGAGGAAGCTCATAGTGAGAGCCAAGATGTTGTGAAGTTTGATAATCAGTCTCGCAACTTCTAATCAATTTAAGGTAGGCTTACGAGAGAACTTTTACGAATTACTAAGTGAGAAGAGAATTTGTAATTGTGTTGAAGTAATTTGTCTCTTTGATTTTGTTTCTCCTCTTTTCAACAAATGAAAAATAGATTTATTTATCCTCTTTCCATATTATAGCCATCAGCTATTCTTACTCCTTAATGCTTAACAAAATGTTTGGATATTGGTGAATCTCCACCCGTGTCCGTGTTTTTCAAACTAAGAGGTTCGTATCAAGTAAAGTCTTATCTACTTCCCACGAGTTATTTCTGCATGGTAAGTTAACAGTTTTTCTGAAACGTGATACCTTCGCAGAAGCCATCTCAGCCCCGCAAGAAAATCAATAGTTGACTACAAATGGTTTTCTGTAAAGTCAAAAAAAGCAAATGGAGCAGTTGAGAGGTTGAAGACGGCAATGGTGGCCAAAGGGGTTTGGTTGCTATTTTTCTATTGCCTCTGCGAATTGAAGGTCCAACGATATGTGTGTTGGGCTAGCTTGCACTGGCTCGAACCCACCAGGCAGCAACCCGGTGGCTAAAATCTCTAGAGTTAGATATTTGCTGTCCCACTACTCCCAAAACAAAGTCAGGCTATAGAATCCATATTTTTACCCTATGCATGGTGTCATGATTGGCATAAGAACAGAGTCATAGCATAATTGGTCATTTCATGGGCCAAAGGGAGGAACGCAGGATTTTATAGTTTTTTAGGTTGGCGAACATTAAGAAAAGTCGTAAGGTATAATAAGTGATTAATTTTGCCGAATATATGTTTTATAGTAAATGCTACCAAAACCATTATTCTATATTAGTATATTGTAGATCAAGATACTTCTCAAAATAATTTTATTATTTTCCCAAAGATTCTTGATTAGATGGGTGTGGGATTATTCAAAGTAATCTTCAATAATACCGGAAACAAAACTCTCCACCACAACATTGACCACAAGCCTACGTGCGACTACTACATGACAGAAGGTTGCAAAATAGTTTCACAGTGAATGTTCTCATATTGCCAATCATGCAGTACTGCGTAAGTGAGTGTGGTTAGTGTTGTGACAAGCGTACACGTATAATAGTCCGTATTTAGTATTTCGTAGCTAAAAACTACTAGTCCATAATTCTAGTGAAAATTTGAAACACGGATAGGACATCCTGGGCTCATCCGCCCCTCGGTCCGTCCTCAATCGTCTAAGCTATTTCCATCCTGACTGTACAGCACAGCAACTACACATGACCCTCTCCCCATGTCCTTGTCATCATCAGTCTAATACTAAGAAAGAAGGAAACTAAAAGACCTAATAATAACCTAATTCACCAACGGGTCCAACTTCCTCTACCAAATCTCTGGCTGCTTTTCCTCTTTCTCCCTTGAAAAAATCTGCTTCAGTCTCCTCCTGCCCAAGGTCAAAGTGAACGAGTTAGTTACCTAATTTGACTAGTCATTGCATACGTGTAATTGTCAACAAATTGAGTTCTAATTTGAGCCCAACAAGTGATGATGAATTGATGATCAAAAAGCAAGCTCCAAAATGTAAACTACTATTAGGAGGTTGCAAGGACAAGAAGAATGGATAGTGAATTGTTAAATCACTGATCCACAAAGAGAAAAAAACTGGAAAAGAGACTGTGAAATCGATCATCTTAGATGGTATGATTTCGTGTCAAGAGATTTCACTATCCGATAATTTTTTTTTTATAAATGATGACATAAGTAGGGATGGCAACAGATTCATTTGGCCCGTGTTTTTGCTAAACTTGAATCGAACCCGAATTTTAGAGTTTCCTATTTGTATCACCTATACGAAAACTATACCCGACGGGGATCGGTGCGGTTTCGGTTTTTTCAAAATCCAATTTTCTTGCGTGTATATATATTAGTGTATTTAGAGATATGTATATATAGGTACAGTCCAGTTCGATTTCCTTAACTCTTAAATCAAAACTGAACCCGCGGTCAAGAAATCATATAACAACTACCCCGATTAAGTGCAGATTGGTTTGGACGAGATTGACATCCCTACATCCAAGTAAATCCTAATCATTAAAGAGAATCCATACTCCTCTCATGGCTAGCTACAAGCACAAATACAAACTCAATGCCAAAGAGAGAGAGGGAAAAAAAAACACAAATGCTGAGTCCTCCGTACCGAAAATCCTTTGTACCTCTCTATCGAGAAATCTCATACCGTTGGACAATCAAACAGTCCGAGATTCCTCGATACAAAGAATCTCCTGTGAAATAAAATAAAATAAACCCGAAGAGAACAACAAACCTCGATGGACTCAGTGTACACCTCTGCCGCTGAGAGGCGAGGCAGGCAAGATGGGCTTGGAGAAGATCACGACATCCACAATAGGCGGACACCCCTCGCTTAAATCCTCACCTATATGAGAATCCTCCTCCCTGATCCTCAAAATCTGGCTATGCACGTGCGCAATCTTCTTCGCCGCCCACCTCCCGATCCTCGCCACCGATCTCGGCAAGTCCGCCTCCTCCGAAGATCCCACGCTCTCCTGATCCGTCTCCCCGCTTTTCTCCTCGTAATAAAACACCTTCCTACTCCGCTTACCTTTTGAGTCGTCGTCCATCACAGGTTGCTTGACCGTCATGACGCGAGTTAGCTGACCCGAATACCACCTGAGTTATTATATAAAAACTATAAAAAGTTGTGGGTTTTGAAGAGGAAACGATATTGGGATGATCAAGAATGGTTTGTGTGCTTATATAGATATATACACACACATAGGGGGAGGGTGTTAGGCCGTGAGTGGCGAGGTATGAAATATACTTGGCTTGGAAGTGAGAGCCCTTGTTGTGATTGGAAGGTTATCGTGGATGCGACACGTGTCTCGTGGGTGAGAGTAAGGTGGAATTTGGGATTGTTGACCACATAAATAGGACACGTGGATAATTCATTACGGTGGGACGAAACTAGTTGGTTTTAGCCACGTCACCCACCTCATGGCCAAAAATAATCAAAGTGCTACTCGAGAAACGCTAGCGTGCGACGGTGCTTGGGAGCAATCAAGAATGACTCGATTATCATAGGAGTACTTGGTGTATCTTGTGAAAATGATTTTATTTCATCCGGTTTGAAGGTATTTTCATCACCGAACGGAAATAATGGTAGTTTGGCAAGTAAAATCTACACCAATCGAAGGGCGAAGGCCAATTGAACAGATCCGATTCGATACTATCGGCTTGGTCGATTTTTCAATATGACTCTCAAAAAGTTCGTAACCTCACAACAGAGAGAAACAATAGTATTTGTCGTGCCGATAAGGTCTCATAGTTTCCTGGCTCAAGTCATGTCAGGACAACAAGGGTTGGATTAACAATTACTCTCTTTGTCCCACTTTAAACATTTTCTACAAAAATTCAAAAAACATTTTTACACATATTTTTTTAGATTTAAAATTGCACGAATTTCCGTAAATAAAATTTAAAGTGGGACGGAGGGAGTTTGTACAGCATACTTTCTTTGTTTTATTGTCCAAGTCTGGATAGTGTTCACAATCGGCAACATGCACGTCTTTGAATGAGAAATTACTCAATCCGTTCCTATTTAATTGTCCACTACGATTTTGCATGCATTTTTAACAGTTTATATCTCTCAACATATATTATTAAAAATATGCAATATGGATCTTATTTGATAGATCTCGTTTTTTTCTATAAGACAATGATTTCAAAAACATAATATATGTCAAGAAATATAAGTCGTTAAAAATGCACGCAAAATCGTAGTGGATAATTAAATAGAGACGGAGGGAGTATTGTTTTTCAAACCCTCTTTTATTTAGTACTGACATTATCTTGGATAACTCAACATCCCGGTGTCTATTAAATTTCACTGATCTTTCCTAAGGTTTCTGTTCCCCTGAGGTTTCTGATACTAACAGAAACCTCCCTTGAAGTTTCTGAAATATCACTTACCTCCCTTACTTTAGCTGCCCCCTTTTGTTAAGTTGATCTCTAACACCGTCAAATTTGACGATCAAATGACTAAAATGCCCATCTTTTCCCTTAACATGCTAATACACACGTACATGTATATATATTATCTATATATATTTCTCTCATGTTCTGATCAAAATATTTCTCGCATGTTTGAGATGAATACGATTTTGATTGAATTGATTCTGAACCTAAACAGAGACTTTTGTTATGGTTTTGTGTCGTGCAGAACAAAAGAGACCAAGCCAAAAACTCTATAGACCCAACCAAATGCTAAAGCTCAATTAAAGAAATGCTAAACTCACCTACTTTTTCGGAAAAAAAGCCAGAAATTACATCAAACAGAGGTGGAGTACTCTTGCATAATCATAAAAACCAACTCGGGAGAAATTCAATACACCTTAATCATCATTTACACCCAAAAAAATATTGATCAAAGCTAAATAATAATAATAATAATAATAATAATAATAATATAAAAGAAAACTACCCGATTATTGATCGAAGAATAATGCAAGAAGAATTGATGAAACCCATTTCTTATCCATCAACAAAACCAACCACCACTCTCTTGCCTACCAAACCCACACCCTACTTTCTTCTTTTTCTCATAACCAACACTACCAAGTTCACCGCCATGGTATAGGAAAAAATAAAATTCAAGAATCAGAGGTAAAAACGAACACAAAAATTTGCACAAAATACATCTAATCTTACACAGATATGAGCAAATTTACCTTTGTCAACCAGATTAGCTCTTAATACATTGATTTAGGGAAATGAGGGTTTCTGAAATTCACTTTGGGACTTTAGATCACGGGAAGCATTGGTGAGGGAACTGTAGTAGGAGACGAATATACTCGCAGTGGTGGGGTTTCTTTCATGTGTGAAGTTTTGATTCGGCTTCGATTACAAAGATGATGGCATGATTTACAATAACGATGGGTAGTAGCACTGCGATGGCGTGGCGGCGGGAAGTTACGGACGTGGTCGATCTACTGCTCACCGTCGCGGTGGTGAGTTACAGACGTGGCTATCGACAAAGCGAGTACCAGAGATGAGAGTTTTTGCTTGTGATGTGAGGCTTGATGGTGGCAGGTCCTTTTTGTGAGCAGAACCCATTAGCTAGGACTCAGATGAGTTTATGTGATTGTTTTGTACTAAAGTGTAATTAGCTTAATAAGTGGTTAGTTAGTTACAACTGATTAGTTGCAAATTAGTTAGCATTAGTTTGGGGGTTAAGGCCAGCTGAGCTGGCCACGTTCAAGTTGAGGCACATATATCTTTGTAAAAGGAACGCTGAGATTCAGTTGACAAAAACAAGGAGAAATGAATATCTTCTCTCTCTTCTCTCTCTCAAATCTATCATTTGTTCTTGACGATTAGGGTTTATTCCATATGGTATCAGAGCTTGAGACGAAAGTCTAGCGATCCAGAGGACCACTCCTCTTCATTTTTCTGCTTGCTGATTGCTCAATCGTCTTCGTTCACAAGGTATTTGCACTTCACCATGACTTCTTCTCAAACTGCACCGAGTTCTCAGTCTTCGCAAACTGTTACTCTTCCTCCTTCTCTGGCATTCTTAGTATCGAATTTTAATTCTTTGGTGAACATCAAGCTAGATAACTCGAATTATTTGTTATGGCGAACTCAAGTCGAACACGTGATGACTGCCAATGGTTTTCTTGGTTATTTGGTTGGATCTGTTGACTGTCCTCCTTTTCAAATATGAAATACTGAAGGTGAATTGGAATCAAATCCAGCTTTTGCCCTGTGGAAACTCATTGATTCTCAACTGCTATCATGCTTGACTTCTACGTTGTCTCAATCTAGTTTGCCCTATGTTTTAGGGTTACAACATAGTTTTCAGGTTTGGAATTATCTAAATAGGCGATATAATTCTCTATCTCGAACACATGTACATGAGTTGAAAGATCGTCTGCATAATTTCAAAAAGACCTCTACTATGGAGGAATATTTGGACAAGATTCAAGAATTTGCACAAAAATTAGAGGCGGCTGGTAATCCTTTGAGAGACGATGATCTTGTATTTCATACCTTACGTGGATTGAAGAAAGGGTTTAAGAGTTTTAAAACTGCAATACGAACTAGAGGAGATACTATTACCTTTGAAGAATTGGTAATGATGTTAAAAAGTGAGGACAGTCAAATGCTTAATGACAATGATGATGAAGACTGCACTCCTAGTACTGAACATGCATCTGCATCTGCTTTGGTAGCTACTCAATCTTCTATGCCTGGATCATCATCTACGCAACAACTTTTACCTGCTCAGTCTAGTATGCCTCTATCGTTTGATGTTCCCATGAGTATCCCTATGGTTTATCCTTCTCAGAATACTTTTGGCTCACAAGCTCAGCTTATGTCTCCACACATGATGTTTTCAAATCAGTTTCACAGACCCTAAAGAGGTTTTAATAGAGGACCTCGATTTCCAAGGAGACCTTGTGATATTTGTGGAAAATCCAATCACATCACCAATTTTTGTTACTATGGGCCTTCTATGTTTGATCACACATCTGGATTCTAGTGGAGAGGACCTTCTCAGTCTTTTGGAATGTCTCAATTTAGTATGCCTCTGTCTTCATATGGAGTTCCTCAGTATGGAATGCCTCAATCTGGTGGAATACCATTTGGAGTACCTGTGTTTTCTTAGTTTGGAATGCCACAAACTAGTGGAATACAGTATGGTGGACCTCAGGTATCTCAATTTGGTGGATCTCAGTTTGGTACTGGTATTCCAATGCACTCTTCTGGATATTCAGGAAATACTATGGGGTCATCTCGATCTCAGCCTACTTTGGCACCTGGTTTGTTAGGAAGTTCTCCTAATTCTTCTATTGTGTTTCCTGCTTAAGCACATTTTACTGGATTTCCTAGTAATTCTGATCACACTGTTGCATCGCCTGGGTCTGGCCATCTCACTCCTATGATTGCACATGGTTTTTATGGAAACTTTAATCCTAACAATATGAGCAGTCCTGGTGCTTCCTCCTCCAATCAGTGGTATTTTGATAGTGGAGCCACAAACTATATTACTCATAATCTGCACAACATTGATCATCCTCAGCCATCTGCTATGTCTTATGGTGTTCAAGTTGGAAATGGGACTCAACTTCAAGTAGCTCATACAGGTCAAGGTCTGTTACCCACTCATTTGGCTCAATTTCACTTATCTAATATTCTGCATACTCCTAATATCACTCACAATTTACTGTCTGTTCATCAATTTTCCAAAGACAACAATTGTGTTCTGATTTTTGACTCCTCTGAACTTGTCATTCAGGACAAGGGTACTCATTAAGTTCTGTACAGGGGTCCCTGTCACAGGGGGCTGTATCCTCTTCTGAAATCCTCTAAGGCTTTAGTCTCTCAAGGTGCTGCTTTTGTGAGCATCGTTGACAATACCATGTTGTGGCATAAAAAGCTTGGTCATCCTAGTACTCCTCTTTTTCATTCTTTAATAAAGCAATGTAATCTACCTATTACTAGAATAGGTAGCTTCAATTGTTCTACTTGTAATATGGCTAAAAGTCAAAAGCTCTCTTTTCCTTTATCTGAGACTAAAACTTCTTTTCCTTTTCAACTTGTTCACATGGATGTATGGGGACCATCTCTTATTCCATCTAATAAAGGATTTAGATATTACCTTCTTATTATTGATGATTTTAGTCGTTATTCTTGGCTTTTTCCTCTTCATTATAAATCTGAGGTTAAACATGCTATCACTCACTTTGAAGCATATGTACAGACACAATTCCACACTTCTATTCAATATGTTAGAAGTGACAATGGTGGTGAATTTGTGAACAAGTTTCTGTTGGCATTATTCTTGTCTAATGGGGTTATTCATCAAACCACATGTCCTCACACTCCAGAACAAAATGGTGTGGTTGAACGAAAACATAGGCATTTGATTGAAACTACTATTACTCTTCTTATTCAAGTTTGTCTTCCTTCCAAGTTTTGGCTTGAAGCTCTTTCTACTACTGTTTTTCTAGCCAACAGGTTACCTCATTCTGCTTTGAATTTTAAAATTCCCTATGAAATATTGTTCAAATGCAAACCTGATTACATGGCTCTAAAGCCATTTGGTTGTAGTTGTTTTCCATGGCTCAACCATATACTACTCACAAACTGGAACCCAAGTCTAAACATTGTATCTTTTTAGGTTGTTGTCCTGCCACAAAAGGATATCGATGTCTTGATCCTGTGACCTCCAAGGTCTATGTTTCAAGGCATGTCAAATTCATAAAACAAGAGTTTCCTTATATGTCCTTGATAACTCATCCATCTTCTTCCTATTCTTCTGTTGTATCCAAATTTTATGTTCCTCTCACTGATTTTACTGACATATCAGTTTCTGTTTCTCTTCCTACTTCTTCTCTTCCTTCATTTTCTGCTTCACCTATGCACACTGAGTCTGCTAGTTCTTCTTCTCCTATGGTATCTTCTTCAATACCTGTTGCAGCTCCTTTGACTGTCTCTGTATTCTCTCCTTCTGCTTTTACTTCAGATCCTCATACAGACCTTATGCCAATGTCTGCTCGTTCATCTTTTTCTTCTGCTCCATTGAATTCTGTTGTTCCAACTCAATCTTCTCCTCTGTTATCCTCTAGGCCTGTTCCAACGCATAGTATGATGACAAGATCCAAACATGGAATTTTCAAACCTAAACATCCCTTATGCCTAACAGCTCTTAATCTGTCCGAGTCTATACCTAAAGTTGAACCTACTTCTTACTCTGAAGCTGTTAAACATTCAGTTTGGAGACAAGCCATGACAGAGGAATATAGTCCTTTGGTAAAACAAAACACCTGGGAATTGGTTTCTCCTCCTTCTAATGCAAATGCTATAGGTTGTCAATGGATTTTTAAAATTAAACGTCACTCCAATGGTAGCATATCACGGTATAAAGCCAGACTTGTAGCAAATGTCAATCTACAATATGAAGGTCTTGACTTTACTGAGACTTTTAGCCATGTCATCAAACAGCCCACATTAGAATTGTGCTTAGTCTAGCTGTTCATCATAATTGGAAGCTATGTCAATTAGATGTCTCCAATGCTTTCTTGCATGGAGTCATTGACGATGAGGTTTATATGAAGCAACCCTTGGGTTATAAGCATTCTCAACATCCAGCTTTTGTGTGCAAACTCAAAAAGGCATTATATGGTCTGATACAAGCTCTAAGAGCTTGGTTTTCTGTCTTCTCTGGCTTTCTCATTCAACAAAGTTTTCAGAACAGCAAGGCTGATGTGTCTCTCTTTACTCTGAAGAATGATCGAGGTATTACTCTCGTTCTTGTATATGTTTGATTAGCACCCAAGATTGTATAATCTTGGGGCTTAAATCCTTTAATTTGTAGCTTTGTTGCGTTTAAGTATTTGTTTTTATCCCATTTTGCACGTAAGGTGTTTGTATGTGAGTTTCAGGAAAAATGTGCTAATAAGGCGGTTTTGAATGTCAATCAACGTTCCGGGATGAACCAAGTGTCCAAATGCCCGCTAGTACTCATTTCATTATCACCAAAGCCTAACGGTGCCACAAGAAGCCTCGGAGATTGGCCGGAGGTCAAGGTTGGCAAGGAACGTGTCAAAGTGGTTCAAGCGAGCCTAACGCATCGAGGATGGTTCCCAAGGGCATCCAAGAGTCCAAGTGCCCACGGCATACCTCCGCCAAGTCCCGTGGATCGTGAAATCTAGCAATGAAAGGCCGTCGTGTCACGCCAAGGCTTGTTAGCCCCAGCTGAACCAGTTCTGCAGTTTTTGCAGCAAGGTATCGGTACCTTGTTTTTGTGGTACCGGTACCATTTCTCTGATATTGCCAACAGTTGGTTTGGTACCGGTACCATATTTTTGAGGTACCGGTACCAATGCTCTTCGACCAGTACCTTTTTGCTGAATTGTTCAACCTTCCATTAATGGAAAGTTTCTACTTTAGGCATGTTTTTGGGATATTTTGGGGGCCTTTTGGTCCTTTCTTTGGCTGATTGTTTAGCCTTATAAATAGCTTTCTTTGCCATATTTGGCCATTATGTACTCTTTTACACTTTAAGTCTTTTATGTTTTAAGAGCTCCTTAGTTATTGCTTTCAAGTTCTTGCATTCAATTCCTCAACAACTCAAGTAAGTAGTGGTTGGATGATTAATTCTCAAGTGTTAATGTTGTAGCTTTAAGTGGGATCTCTATATAAATCAAGTTTGTTTTCAATTCTATCGGTTAATCATGTTTTCAATTCTTAACATGCTTTCTAGTCTTTTTATTATGAGTGAGTAGTTAATCGGTTAGGTCATGGGGTGAGGTTCACCCTATGGATTAGCCCATTAAATGGTTTCTCTTAACTTTAGCTTAATCCCAAGGTTTTGAATGAATTAAACCCATGATTTCTAGCTTTGATCATGGGGTTGGTGGCTTCTTTGATCAATGAAGTCTATCGCCTTATGCTACGTGCTTGATAATCCTACGCGTGCGAACGATCTATTTTCGTCTCTCACTTGCGTTGAATGAGTTCAATTTGAATTAGAGCTTTGAATTAAGTTATAAGTAGTCTTCAGCTTTTAATTCTTCTAGTGGAATCCGGACGGTTTCGGTCCACTCTTGAGTTAGATGAAGAAACCGTTTGACGGCTAAGTCGTGGGTAAATCGACCCCTTTGACTCGACCATCTTAACCTAGTTTATTTCCAAGTTTAATTTCATCAATCGAATCAAAAACCATAGTTGGCCGCTTGAACGCCACAACTCTCTCCTTAGCTTCTATTCCAAATTCGCTTAAGAAGATTTCTCTGTGGGAACGATTCCGGTCTTACCGGTTATTATGCTTTCAACGACCTAGCCCTACGCTTGGGGTGCAAACCTATTTCAACGGTTAGGTTTTGACGAAGCAATGTTGATGATATCATTGTGACTGGAAGCAATCCTGAATATATCACTGATCTTGTTGCTGTTCTTGGTACAAGATTTGTTATGAAAGACCTGGGGACTCTTAGTTATTTCTTGGGTATTGAGGTACTGAGACATGGTTCTTCTGTTATACTTTCTCAAGCTAAATATGCTACCGATTTGTTAATCAAAGCTGGAATGCAAGATTGCAAACCAAGTGATTCCCCCTTTTCTGTTAAACCAGCAGTTCTGGAACCTAATCTTCCATTGATAGATCCTCGTTGGTATAGAACCATTGTGGGATCCCTCCAATATCTTACTTTAACCAAACCTGAAATATCTTTTGCTGTTAATGTTGCTTGTCAACATATGCATGATCTTAGGGAAAGTCACTTTATGGCAGTGAAAAGAATTTTGATGTACATCAAAGGCAGCCTGCAACAAGGTCTTGTCTTTAGTCCAGGTCCACTTCTTCTAACTGCATGTTCAGATGCAGATTGGGCAGGGAGTCACATGGATAGAAGGTCTACTACTGGTTTTTGTTTGTTTTTGGGCTCAAATCTTATCTCATGGTGCTCTAAGAAACAACATACAGTGGCTCGATCCTCTACTGAAGCTGAGTATAGAGCCCTTGCTCAAACCACTGCTGATATTCTTTGGGTTCATCAACTGATGCTTGATCTTCATCTTACTCCTTCTATTCCTTATACTTTGTGGTGTGATAATCAATTTGCAATAGCCCTTGCATCCAATCCTATCTTCCATGCAAGGACTAAACATGTTGAAGTGGACTATCACTTTATTCGAGAAAAAGTTCTGAACAAACAGGTTGATATTCAACACATTGGGACATTGGCACAGATTGCAGATATTTTTACAAAATCTCTGTCCGTAGCTCGGTTTCAATTCTTGAAGACCAAACTCATGGTCGTGGAGACTCCCATGAGTTTGCAAGGGGCTGTGAGCAGAACCCATTAGCTAGGACTCAGATGAGTTTATGTGATTGTTTTGTACTAAAGTGTAATTAGCTTAATAAGTGGTTAGTTAGTTACAACTGATTAGTTGCAAATTAGTTAGCATTAGTTTGGGGGTTAAGAGCTGGCCACGTTCAAGTTGAGGCACATATATCTTTGTAAAAGGAACGCTGAGATTCAGTTGACAAAAACAAGGAGAAATGAATATCTTCTCTCTCCTCTCTCTCTCAAGTCTATCATCTGTTCTTGACGATTAGGGTTTATTCCATACTTTTGATGGTGTGATGGTTTATGAGGAGAGAGAGACATTGGTTGTTCATGGGTAACTGAGATTTCAGCACCAAAACTCTTTTAACTTTAGTTGATGCTGTTAAGTTCTTAACGCCAACATGACAGAAGGGGGAATATGTATATTGTCAGCTAAAGTAAGGGTTGTCAGTGATACTGCATTTCAGAAACCTCGAGGGAGATTTCTGTTCATATCAGAAATCTCAAGGGAGGTCGGTGAAATTTGCCCTAGAGTTAACGATACATTTTAGTAAACCACTGGAGAGACCAATTGTAGTGTAGTTATCCAGGTCAGATGGATTTTTTTTTTCTAACTTAATATGACCACGCCCACCCACTAGAGATGCTCGGCATGCAGCACCATGTCATTGTCACCCCAAAATTAAAAGCCTAAACATGAATAGTATGGTTCAGATTAATTAATACTGATAGCAACTCTAACCCTGTTTGGTGAAGAAAATTTAGGGTACTTTATGTAAACTTTATATGAGCTTCTAGTGTATGTGGCATCAATATGATTATAAACCAGTAGTCATCTAATCGACCAATGCCAAGTGAAGTGACTTGACCCACAAAGATACGAAGATCTTTATGCGAGAAGATTTTCATTGTCGAGTAGGTATCATGTGGTACTCGCTTAGCGTATTTGGACCGTCCATTTCGGTTTTAGACGACTGGAATTTGGAGAGAGAATAAGAAGAGATGATGTTGAGGTGAGAGGAGATAAATAGTGTGTTTTAATTTGAGCCTTCCAATACACTTTTGGGCCGCCCGAATGTGTTACTCGGAAACCATGTTGGCCGGGTGACGTGGTACTCACCCAGCACTTAAAAATTTCTCCTTTTGTCGGTGTGTTTTTTTTAAAGCAATTGTTTTGGATACAAAATGAAAAGAAAGAAAAGAATTTTTTTAAGCAATTGCTTAAATTTTTTTTTTAAGCAAAGTGGATTCATGAGATTGGTTCCAAAGTCACATCGAATCTGAACATCCTAGAAACCGTTGCCTGCTACCGACTCTGTGCTCGTGAGATATTGGGCCATGTATTATGTGCAATTCGATTATTTAACTACAACTTAAGGAGGGAGATAAGGGAACAAGTGGGTATTTTGTTTGGGTCAGATTTCATCCGTTTCGAAAACTCACATAAAGTCTACTCACACAGATTTTTTGAGCACAGATTACTGTGTGGGATCCACTAAGGGTCTCACACAAGTAATCCAAACAATTCATTAAATTTAAAATATTTTTTTGAGGATTTTCGCGAAAAATCAACTATATCCGATAACTATAAGTGCTCGATCTATATATCTAAACTTTCATTCAAATTTTAGATGCTCAGATCATTTGTGTGGGACCCTTAGTGGGCCCCACACAGTGATCTGTGCACAATATGTGCACAAAAAATCTGTGTGAATAGTCGGACTCGAAAACTCATGTATCGAGAGATTTTCCGGGCGTTGAATTATGTGAATCTGAACCGACTAGAAACAGTTGCTTGCTACCCACTCTGTGCTCGTGAGATATTGGGCCATGTATTATGTGCAATTCGATTATTTAAGAGGGAGGGAAGGGCACAAGTGATGTTTTGTTTGAATCCGATTTCTTTTATTCCGAAAATTTTTATGTCTCTATGTCGAAGGATTTTTCAGCCGTTGAATTGTATAATTTTTTTTCATGTTTTAAAATTCGATGTCTAAAAAATTCCCCGACACATGAGTTTTCGACAGAGAGGATCCTGCCTCGTTTTGTTTGGGAAGTGGGGATTCCTTTATCCGATGTCTTCTAATGATCGTTTCTAGGATGGAGTTTAGAAGAGAAAGTTCAAACTTCAAAGGCAGGGTGAGAATCAGTAGCACGTGGTTTGGAGAAATTTCATTTGGGTCCCAAGTTACAGGAGCCTACTAGCCTATGACCATACCGACAATATTTCACCTGTTGGAGTTTATTATTCGTGACATGATCCATTTCGAATGCTTGCGTAAGTAAGAGAGGTACACTTATTTGCGGCACCAAAGTCTACGTCCACCGTTCAACATTCATCGCTCCTTCCATTCCTCTCAATTTCACCGTTCGAAAGTGTTTTGGACTGTCCGGATTTTAAAAGACTCTTTCAGGCTCTTCCATGCAAAAGTTTTTTCAATGTCCGAACCATTAATTGCCGAGACGAACGATAAAATGTTAAGCGGTAGACGTAGCACTGCAGGTTTGCAGGGAAGTGCTATAATACACACCCCTTATTTGAGTATGGATCATATGCACCCTCATTGAAACACACCAAAATGTTATGATTTCCAAAATGTTATGAATCTATTGTTAAAAAGTTACGAATCATATTGATGAAAAGTTACGAATTTTTAGTATAAAAATTACGATACAAAATAAAATATTATGAATGACCGGTTCTACAAGTAATTTTTTAATTATAAGATGACACAATATGAACCATACAATAAATGCATCTAGTGCACACCTTAAAAAAGTGTGTATTAAAGACTTTTTCAGGATTTGCAACACCACCAAACGAGAATATCCACCACACATATTTTATGTATTTATCAGTATCTAAGTAAGTGACTGGGAAGATCTCATCACGGGGGAAAGTCTCAACTCATATCCACAAGAAAAGCAAGAGAGGAGAGGGAGAGGGGGAGGAGGGGCGGCTGGGTTTTGGAAACCTTAAACAGAGAAAAGCGCAAAACTTCTCTCCCTTCAAATTTTCTGTACCCAATTTTTCGGTCATCAAATTATGTGAAAATCTTTAACAGATGAAAAGATTCTCACATAATTCAACCGCTAAGAATGCACTAAAGCATCGATAGATAAGAATGGAGCTCCCAAAAACTTCGTCGTTGAAGCACGCATTTCCTTCAAAGCTTCCAGATTTTCCTTTTTCTGGCTTGGACTAAGAACGCAGAAAAGAAAGCAAGTTTCATCAAAGCTTACAAAGCCTAGAGATGAGAGACAGCGATACATGTATGATCAACAGAACACTTGTTTCTTAAAACATCATCAGCAATCTACTCAAATCAGAAACAGAAGCAAAGGCAAATCAATTTAATCTACCAACTATTCAAATTCATGTGACTTGTGAACCAATCAATGAAAACTCCTAATTGATTGAAGAATTCAGAATGGCAGTCGGGTAAGAGAATTTCAACAGAAACAAAGAATGCAAAAGACAAAACAAGACACGTTTGATATCTTGATTTGCGCACGCTGTTTCACTCCTCATCCTCCTCATCTCCATCTCCACCAGCAGCTTTCTTAGCAGCCGCCTTTTGGTTCTTTCGCTTGACTCTTCCAGGGCGCCCTCCTCCAAGTGGACTTGTGAGAGAGAAATCAATGTGTTTTTGAGAGTCCAACCTCACCATGAATGATGGTATATTGACCACCTGCCTCCCCACCCTGGCACAAGGAGAAGAATTTTCATAACATAAAATATCCAAATTATAAAACTAGAACAGATCATAACAAAGAGTAGCTCAATATGAAAGTCCTACAACACACAAGCTTATGAAAATGTCAGAAACTCATGACAGAGAGGCTCTGCCAGGCAAAACACATTTCCAACAGACCCAATAGGTATTCATAAATGCTAAACCTTGAAGAGGCACTGGGAGCATGTACATTAATAAACTTCAATTATTATTTTTTTTCTTTTTTCGATGCATTGGAAATTCAATAAACTTCAATTCCAACTGCTAATGCAGCCTTTATTTTAGCACAGTCAAAACACACGTAAGTGATTGTGTGTGTGTGTGTGTGTGTGTGAGAGAGAGAGAGAGAGAGAGAGAGAGAGAGTTGAATACACAAATCAATCAGGATGTGTGTTCAGCGCGGACAATAAGCTACTAATACAAAGCCAATGCAAGCACGTTCATAACGTGTATGCAGATCCAACCGAATACATAGACTGTTCTACGTTGATTAAGGAATAAAGTCTACATAAAAGAATCTTCAAATCAATTGGATACTGGGATATTACCAAGTACGAGCAACTAATCTCAATGGTTATTTCACATACGCCGCGTAAAATGAAATGACTACAACTTAGTACTGAATTACTGATGAGTAACATATTTGCATAAACCAAGAGGTTCGATAATGAATTCTACAATAATCAACGAATAGTGACATTAACTAAATAAAAATAAGGCACCTCACCACATGTATTCTTGTTCTATATCCCTCTACCAGTGCTATACTTTTCTAAAAACAAAGCTCCCACCTTTTACCATAAATATCTTTTGAAATTGGAAAGAAATCAAATTTCCCATAAGTCATCTAAAAAAGTACTTACATGAAGTCAAGAGAAGTATGAATTTTGCAATAAATACACATGGGTAACCGATATTATCACAGAATATGCATTACCAGCACTAAGGAAAGAAAGACAATGTATGCCAAAAGCATCATAGAGTCCTAGATTCAAAGATTTTCAGCATAAAGGAAAGATAGCTAATGTTAATGAGTCCCCTTTAATCTAAAAGGTAACCAATTTCATGATATATCCAAAGAATCACCAGCACAATTCACAATCAGCTAATCACTATATACCGGAACTTTCCACAATGGCTTTTCAAAAAGGTAATGAATAACAGCATTAGCAGTGTCATAGGTAAGAATTGTAAATTGAACGGACATTATCTACATACGCCAATAAGGCACCTAGGCTCCAACTTCAACAATGAAAATATACGACATAACATACCTGATATGCCTCTGCCTAATGAGCACACGAGCATGGTGAATGGACTTAGCCATACCAGTCTTGAAAACAAGGGTTTGAAGACGGCGTTCAAGGAAGTTCTCCACAGTCAAAGCCAAGACATAATCAAGCTTGTTCTGGCTCTCATCCAGGAGTCCATACCTATTCATCCTACGTAGAAGGGCCTCACCCTCAAAGATACGGCGAGGATTTTTCTCATCAAGAGTGAGAAGCATTCTTGCGGCATTACGGATGCGGCTCAGAGCATACTGCACCCTCCACAACTCCCTCTTACATCGAAGCCCATACTCTCCTACAAGCTTCAGCTCGGCGTCCAAACGCTCCTTCTCATAAGGACGGCGAGGCTTCTTAAAAGTTTTTCCATCTATAACCATGAACATTTGCATTCAACACATAAATCCAGGGTCAAGATAACATAGATCATGGTGCAACAGAAATAAAGAGGCCATCAAATACAACAGAGTGAAATATCCAACATGAGGGCACATGAACCGGAAGCTACACCAAAAAAGGGATTAACTTGGGCAAAATAGCTCATCAAGAACCTGAAGGTAACCGTCTACATTACTTTTAAAAAACCAAGTGTTCTCAATTTCATGCCCCAAGTGTCGCTAAGAAGTGTAAGTACTATGCTGTGACCTGAAAGCCTCTAATTAATTGTCTCATATAACTACATTGGCCTAAAAAATTGCTATGTAGCAAGAAACTAAGTAAACGGTGCAAATCCAACTTTAGAATTCAGAATCAAAGCTCTGCGATTTTTGTTTCCTCTGCCTTCAACTAGAATTCACCAAGAATTTCCTTTTGCAACTATTCAACCCGTACCTTGAAGTTTGAACCAAGTTCAATGGTATCCATATTAGTCAGCAGCTCGATGCGCATAGCAGGTTTGTCAGCGTTTATTGTGTAATACAAATTTCTATACCTAAAAAATTGCTACGTAACAAGAAACTAAAGTATACGGTGCAAAATCAACTTTAGAATTCTGAATCAAAGCTCTAGATTTTGTTTGCTATGTATCAAGAAACTAAGTGTGCCGTGTACATTCAACTTTAGCTCGGTCCAAGCCGCACCCACAATGAATCTGGTCCACATATTTTGTATCCGGAATATTTCTGTCAAACCCAATATTTTGGGGGGACATCCAGCACAGATCCTTCTTGCATTTTAATTTTCTCGTCGTTTAGATAAAATCAGTTACTGAAATGACGACCGGAAATCTTAAAAGAAAGCATTTATACAGCTAATAAAACCTCAAGCACACAAGAATAGGAGAACTACAATTAGATGAAAAAGCAAATGTAGTGCGTTCATCAGTGTGCACCAGAGAGAGAGAGAGAGAGAGAGCATACAGTTGCGATAGAAATTGACGTGAACCATGGCTCCGCCGGCTAGCCGTCAAGTGCCAGAAGAGCGGGAGAAGAGCTAGAGAGGAATAAATATAGACGATTCCTTCGCTATATAGTGCGAGCCCTAAATCTTAAATCAGCCCAATTGGCCATTGTGCCACAATTCTTCGAAGCCCAATTGGCCCAAAGCTAGTGGAGCTGGGGGGCTCTACTGGGTCCAGCTGTGACTTGAAAAGAAGGGAAAATGACGGCACATGACGTGTTTTGATAATTAATACCCGTCAAGGATAAATTAAAAATATTTGTTAATACTAAAAATGTCCCTAACGAGTATTAATTATTAAAACACGTCCTTAACCGTCATTTTCCCTCAAAAGAACGATTTTCATCTCGAGTTAAAACATGTACATTATTTATTTTGTAAAGCTCGACGAGAACATCATCATGTTCCATTTTTTGAAACGTCAATTTCGTCCCCTCCATTCCCACCCCCAACTCCCTCGTACCAATCCAAATGTTTATTTCCCTTTTTAGCCCCTTATGTCCTCACACGTCTTGATGAGCATATGTATACATTTGTATTTTGTGTTTGATTGTAGCAAACTAGGTCCACACAGTGTGTGCGGACCGGACGGACGCAACACGATTATTTGTGTACAAGTATTTGCATAATTGTTTACGGTTCCAACTAACCGTGGTTTCTGCAAATAGCGAGGGATGAGAAATCTCTCGTTTATTTTTGACCAATCCGAAGAAGAGAGAATAATCGATGTGTACTTAAAACTAACTCGGACATCCGCTGAAGAAAGAACTCTCTTTGGAAGTTGTCTACGGAGTATTTCTCAACGAATACCCTAGGCCTAGATTCCCGTAATTTGCAGAGACGAGCCGCCTCAGACTCTCTCTCTCTCTCTCTCTCTCTCTCTCTGCTTTCTCTCTCTCTGGGGAGAAATCAGAAAACAATCAACCAGGGACAGCCTACTCGCCATCTTCGAGCTGTTCAGAGTAACCACAACTACTCTCTCTCCACCCAAAGCCATGTCCGCAAAATGGCGAGCCCTACAGCACCGCCACCGCTACACCTACAACGCCGTCGTATTCCCCCACTCCTACACCACCGCCCTCCACAGCCACCACCACCACTCCTCGACCACTTCCCCCTTCTTCTCCGACCTGAACCACCTCGTCTCCCTCACCTCCACCTACGCCCAGCTCCACCACGCCAAAAAACTCGCCAATTCCTTCTCCCACCTACTCCAAAACCCTAACCAAGACGACGACGTAGACGGAAGCGACGTAGTTTCGGTTGCCGCCCGATTCTACCTCGAAATCCTCTTCCTCGAGAACTCCTTCCCCCTGCACCGTACCCTGGTCTCCGCCCTCGCGAAGAACCGCAACTTCCTGTCGTTGATTCGCGACTGCTTCCGTACTCTCTGCGATGAGTACGGCGGCGAGAAGGGGATGGGAAAGAGGTTTTGCGTTTCGCGCGTGGCGTTGTCGATGATGAGCTCGCCGAAGCTAGGGTTTTTGGTTGATGTGATTGAGGAGTGTGTGGTTCTGGTTGGTTTGGATGCTGTTTCTGGTTTGAACTCGGTTGTTAAGGAGACCACCGAGTGGTCTCGGCCTTCCCCGATTGTCATGGAACAATGTCAAGAGGCTTTGTCTTGTTTGTATTATTCGCTCCAGCGCTTTCCCTCAAAGTTTACTACTAGTTTTAATGGTAGTTGTAGTGATTTAGTTTCCGAGAACTCGAATGTTTTGGATGGTAGTTGTAGTGATATGGTTTCAGAGAACTTGAATGTATTGGAATTGGTATTGACGACGATTTTAAGTATCCTGAAATCACCTGTGTTTTCAAGGGATTGTTTTGTGGCCGCAGGGGTTAGCTTTTGTGCTGCTCTCCAGGTTTGTCTTGGTCCTGAGGAGCTTGGTTTGGCAATCATGGAAGGTATATTTTTCCAAACGAATTGTAGTCTCGTTGATAGTCGTGATAACGAAGTTAACAATGTGATTCACAAGGTGCCCTTCGAGGGGGATCTGTATTATGAAATTCGCAATTTAGCTGTTTTGAGTAGGCTCTGCTTGATTAGAGGAATCCTTACGGCTGTTTCTAGAACAGTACTTAATTTTCAGTTTGTCGTATCGAGGGGTGATGTTACTGGGTTTTGTAGTAATGGAGATAGAAGTAACTTAATTCAGACGATTCTGTATGATGGGGTTTTGCCTGAGCTGTGCAAATACTGTGAGAACCCAACCGATAGCCATTTCAATTTTCATACCTTAACGGTATTGCAGATCTGTTTGCAGCAGATGAAAACCTCAATCCAAGGTAATCTGGGTAATCTAACAGAAGACTGTTATCCAATATCAGAGGACATGGGGGCCCGGATACTGAGAATAATCTGGAATAACCTCGAAGATCCTCTTAGTCAAACTGTCAAACAAGTTCATCTGATTTTTGATCTCTTCTTAGACATTCAGTCTACCCTGCATTGGTCACAGGGTAGTGATAGAATCAAGTCGTCCTTGCGGAGAATCGTGTCAGATCTTCTCCGCATGGGACCACGTTGCAAGGGAAGATACGTTCCTTTAGCTTCTCTAACAAAGAGGTTGGGAGCAAAGACTATTTTAGATCAGAGCCCTGACTTGTTGCTTGAAACTGCACAAGCTTACATTGATGACGATGTCTGCTGTGCTGCCACTACATTCTTGAAGTGTTTCTTGGAGTGCTTTCGTGATGAATGTTGGAGCAGTGATGGGATTGAATCTGGTTATGCAAAGTACAGAGGTCATTGCTTGCCTCCATTTTTGTTTGGTCTTGCTTCTGGAGTCTCAAAGCTCCGGTCAAATTTGAACACATATGCTTTGCCGGTGATACTTGAATTGGATGTAGATGCCATCTTTCCCATGCTTGCGATCATTTCTGCAGCGCAAGGTGGAGAAGAGACTGAGCTTGTTCATCCTGAGCTAAGTGGTATAAATATGTCTCTGAGAGTTGAACAAAAAGTTGCCATTTTGGTCTCATTACTCAAGGTATCTCGCTTTCTTGCTTTGATTGAAGGGGATATTGATTGGTTTGAGGATTCTTTAGTATCTCAGGAAGGGGAAGGCCATAGGGTGGACAAGATTGGTTGTTATGCTGTTTTCTCTATAAAGGGTACAAAGGTTAAAGTCCTGGCTGAGTGGCTGGCAATGGCACTCACCCATGTTGACGAGTCACTGCGTATAGATGCAGCAGAGTCGCTATTTTTAAACCCAAAGACGTCAAGCTTGCCATCGCGTTTAGAACTTAGTCTGATGAAAGAAGCAGTGCCGTTGAATATGAGATGTTGCTCAACAGCGTTTCAAATGAAGTGGACCAGCTTGTTCAGAAAGTTCTTTTCTCGCGTGCGGACAGCCTTAGAGAAAGAAATGAAGCAGGGTAGGTGGCAACCTCTTGCCTGTTGTGACGGAAAGGTGGTTTCTCCATGTAAAGGAACTGATGAAACTGAAGTTCACAAAGCTGAGGATCTCTTTTACTTCATTAGGTGGATGAGTTCCTTTTTGTTCTTCTCCTGTTACCCTTCTGCTCCATACGAAAGAAAAATAATGGCCATGGAGCTCATTTTAATAATGATTAATGTCTGGTCTATTGTACCTCCTTCACTAGGAACACGTGAGTCCATTTCTTCTGATCCTAGTCTCTGCCCTTACAGTAAAGGGTTTACTTCACCTGATTCAACTTTGCTGTTAGTTGGTTCAATTGTTGATAGTTGGGATCGGCTGAGAGAAAACTCCTTTCGCATTCTCCTACATTTTCCTACTCCACTACCAGGTCTTTGTAGTCAAGACATGGTCCAAAGAGTAATTACATGGGCCAAGCATCTAGTTTCCAGTCCTCGTGTTAGAGAAAGCGATGCTGGAGCTCTGACTATGAGGCTCATATTTAGGAAGTATGTGTTGGAACTTGAGTGGATGGTCAGACCTTCTAGTAATATCGTCTCCTTTCATTCGGAGACCGAACTTCCAAATGGGGATACTCAAAGTTGTATGTCTACCTCTCCTGCAATAGTATATGTAAGGTCTCTCATTGATTGGTTGCGCATTGCTGTGGAGGAGGGAGAGAGAGATCTTTCTGAAGCGTGCAAGAAAAGCTTTGTTCACGGTGTATTGCTTACCCTTCGTTATACAGTTGAGGAATTGGACTGGAATTCAAATGTAGTCTTGTCCAGTCTTTCCGAAATGAGACTTGCGCTAGAGAAGCTCTTGGAATTGGTTATGCGAATAACATCACAGGCCCTTTGGGTGGTTTCCGCTGATGCTTGGTATTTGCCTGAAGACATGGATGATATGGTCGATGATGATGCCCTTTTACCTGAGTTTGCTTCTGTCATCGATGCTTCGGAGTCTGCATCTGAACACGGAGTTAAAAACTCGAAACTTGTGAGGGATGCAAGGCAGTCAGAACAGGTTGTCATGGTTGGGTGCTGGCTAGCAATGAAAGAGGTACTTAAATGTGTTTTT
The DNA here is from genome assembly GCA_019656835.1 of Rhododendron ovatum. Classification (NCBI taxonomy): domain Eukaryota; kingdom Viridiplantae; phylum Streptophyta; class Magnoliopsida; order Ericales; family Ericaceae; genus Rhododendron; species Rhododendron ovatum. The sequence continues at coordinate 35,237,362 of CM033800.1, read as the reverse complement.
GTGTGCTGGGTAGTTGCTTGCATTTCATCATTTTCGTTTACGTTATCATGAAATGAAAATGAAAGACAAAGAGGCTAATAGGCTAATGTTGGTGAAAGAAGTTATTATTTCGTCGTTGTCTATTGCAGTTCTTTAAAATTATTTCTAAGGTTACCTTTCACGTTTCCAGGTGAGTCTTCTTCTAGGAACAATCATAAGAAAAGTTCCATTGCCTATGTCAGACTCGTCCGATTCTGGGGATCTTTTTCCTGATGCTGCCAGTGCTCCAAGTATGGCATCAGACTTGGTGCTTGACCTGAAACAACTTGAGACAATTGGGAACCACTTCTTGGAAGTCCTCCTAAAAATGAAACACAACGGTGCAATTGATAAGACGAGAGCTGGATTTACAGCACTTTGCAACCGTTTACTCTGTTCTAATGATCCAAGGTATTATTCATATACTTTTTTGGTTCATATAGTCTTGTTTCAAGATTCATAATAATACGAGGCATACCGAAAGGAAAACAAAATATGACTTTCTCTTGGATATTGCTCTTTTGTTGAACTTTGGATTTCCACGATGTTCAGCAATGGATTTGCATCCTCTTCTTTCCATGGCATACATGTATTAGAAATTGAACCTATTGGTGAATCAGTGTCGAGTTATGAGCTGATATACCCCGTTCATAACTCAACACTTTTTTTTTTTTTTGCCTTATCAGCTTAGAGTATGTGGTGTTGAGTCATAAGGTGAATCATATCCTTCAGAAGTAGTGTGTTTCTTCTAAGGTGATGCCCGTTTGGAGTTCAACTCAAGTTACACAACAATATTTTGTTGCATGACTAGATTGTTTCTCAGCTTTTCATGTTTTGAAACAAAAAGTTGTTGAAACTATCTTAAATTTGTTTCTAGACAAAGACAATTGCTTTTACCTTGGTTTTCAATGTAGAAATGATTTCCTACTTAATGAATCTGGGTTTTTATTAAATTTTACTTGTTGCAGTCAGTCACAAATCACGATAAACCTATGTGCGAAGTTATATGCACATTGTTGATCTAAGTAAAGTCATAATTTTTGTCTTGTTTTTGTCAGACTTTGTAAGCTGACAGAATCTTGGATGGAACAACTTATGGAAAGAACTGTGGCCAAGGGCCAAACAGTAGATGATTTATTGAGGAGAAGTGCAGGTATTCCAGCAGCATTCACCGCTCTTTTTCTCTCAGAGCCAGAAGGTACACCAAAGAGGCTCCTTCCAAGGGCACTGCGATGGCTAATAGATCTAGCGAAGGGGTCGTTGCTGGATCCGTGTGATGTGAATAACCCAGATAATGACTCATGTAATAGTTTGCCTGTAAAGTCAAACCAACCAACAGTTTGTTCAGTGTCTCCCGAGATGGATGTCAATGGAAGGACCTCAAAGATTCGCGATGAGGGTGTTGTACCCACTGTGCATGCATTTAATGTTCTCAGAGCTGCTTTCAATGATACCAATCTAGCAACTGATACATCAGGCTTTTCTGCTGAGGCGTTGATAATCTCCATACGTTCTTTCTCTTCTTCCTATTGGGAGGTCCGGAACAGTGCCTGCCTTGCATACACTGCTTTGGTTCGTCGCATGATTGGATTTCTTAACGTGCAGAAACGAGAATCTGCACGGCGTGCATTAAGTGGACTTGAGTTTTTTCACAGGTGTGCTTCCTTATCATTTTCCCCTGCAATGTCATATCGACAAAATTTCTTTCACATCATAAATCATGTCCATGAGCTTCCAGAAAATAAATATTGATGTTTTAAAGAATTGCCTGATTCTATGATCTTCATTCTTTGTTTTTGTTTGGATATGCTAGTATGATGTTTGAAGGATATGGAATGAGTAAATTTTTTCTTTTTAATCTCTGTTGTAACAATCTATCATTCTATTTAATGATTTCAATTAATTAGGACTCAGATGACAATCTTGTGTGAAAAGTAGTTCTTGTAGGGAGTTTTCGCAAAACGGAAAAAATCACGTGGGAGTTGTCTTTATCAAGAACTCGTATTTCTTCCTGAGATTACTATTGGCTTTAAAAGAGTGACACCTATTTTAGTATTCACTACATCTTGCAACACATGAGGACCTTTTTCATTTGTGTGCAAGAACAGACAGGCAGACACAAACACTTTTTGGGTTAAAATTTTCTGGAATTTGAAGGAAGAAAAGGAAAGAAAGTTGCATTGTGTACTCAATGGACTGGTGATGATAGTAGTTCCCTTGCAGTGGGTGTGAATTTTATTCAGAAATTTGTCTAAGACATTATTTGATTCTGGATTCCAACTTTTCATGCATCTGTGTTCGAGCTTATTCTATTGAGATATGGTGTTTCCTTTTTTTTTCCTGTCCTTTTAATTAAGATTTTGTTGGATCTTTTCTGTCTGAAGATATCCATCACTGCATCCCTTCTTACTGAATGAACTGAGAGTTGCGACTGAGTTGCTTAATGATACGCCTCCCCAACATCCAGAATCCAACCTGGCAAAAGTAGTGCACCCAAGCTTGTGCCCCATGCTGATTCTTTTATCTCGGCTCAAGCCTTCAACAATTGCAAGTGAAGCTGGAGACACCCTGGACCCTTTTCTATTCATGCCATTTATCAGAAGATGCTCCATCCAAAGCAATCTTCGAGTTCGTGTTCTTGCATCAAGAGCTTTAACAGGACTGGTATCTAATGAGAAACTTCCAATCGTCCTCCTCAATATTGCCTCCGAATTACCTTGTAGAGAGAACCAAATGGCTTCAGTTCCAGTCAACATGAATGATCGAAAACCTAAGGTTTCGTTTAATTCAATTCATGGAACCCTACTGCAGTTGAACTCTCTGCTGGAAACTAATTGTAGGAATCTTGCTGATTTTGCTAAGAGAGATCAGATTATTGGGGACTTGATCCAGGTCCTGGTTCCGCATTCTTGGATTGGGAAACCCAAATTGTGCCCTTGCCCCACCATCAACTGTGGCTTCTTAAAAGTGCTAGATAACGCGCTCAGTATTGTGCGGACATGCCATATAAGCAAAAATATTGGTCCCATTTGGAATCTACTCTGGGAGTTGTCTTCAGAATGCTTGAATGTAGAAGCTACTAATGGACTATCATATTACGATCCAAGTGTTGTGGAACTTCGCAAACAAGCAGCAATTTCCTACTTCAATTGTGTTTGCCAAACATCTAAAGAAGTAACTGATGAAGATTTCCTGATGCGGCACAAATTCTCTCCACCTGTTTCGCATTTGAAAGTGATTCCTGAAATGGAGAATGCCTCTTTCAGATTTCAGCAGAGGTTGGTGCTTTCTCTGTCAGATGAATCATATGAAGTTCGAATTGCCACATTGAAGTGGCTTCTTCTATTTCTAAAAGCAATGGAATCTGGTACGGAGGCTAGTGATCTATCAGAGATTAAGATAAGCATTGCACGCTGGATCAACACTAACCTTCAGGAAACAATGTTGAAGCGTTTAGCGGCTGAAAAGAACCACAAATGTATGTATTACATTCTTAGAATTATTTTTTTTTGGAACTTGCTGCAATTTCAGAAAAAGGGTAGCAATCAGTGTTCGGAAACTGGATATGTGGGTGATATGGATTGTGATTCAGTCTTACAGTTTTGGGAAAATTTGGTTTCTTTATACGAGCTTACAAGACACGCGAAGACTCGTGAAACACTAATCTGTTGCATGGGAATATGTGTGAAGCGTATTGCTGATTTAATTATGGTCTCCATTATTTCAAAAGGAGAATTGAAGAGAACAGGCAAATCAAGCAAATCTGACTTATCTGGGAGACTGGCACACATGTATGATTCCATCGCTTTCTATGTCAACCAAATTGAAAAACGTAGTGCCTCATCGGAGCCTGCGAACATGCGGAATGCAGCTGCAGAATCTCTTGTCGCTTCTGGTTTGCTTGAAAAAGCTGAGGTTATTGGTTCTTTGGTCATTAATAGTCAAATTGGTTTTGAAAATCCTTCTCCCTGTTTTGAGCCAGAAGAAGCTGTTAATACGTATGCACATAAGATACTTAGAATATGGTTCACATGCATCAAGCTTCTAGAGGATGAGGATGTTGAGATCAGAAGGAAGCTTGCTATCGATGTGCAGAAGTGCTTTGCGTCCAAGAAAACTGGAGAAAATGCTCAAGTGGAGAAAGTGATTGAGTTGAGTTTTGAGCATCTATCTTCTATCTTCGGTAATTGGCTCGAGTACTTCAATTATCTTTCTCAGTGGGTTTTAAATGCAGCAAGATGTGTCATATCCACAGGAGATCTGGTGAGACGTGTTTTTGACAAGGAGATTGATAATCACCATGAAGAAAAGTTGTTGATCTGTCAGATTTGCTGTTCTCATTTGGAGAAGCTTCCGATTTCAAAATCAATGGCAGTTGATTTTTCCAACAAATTCGGAGTGAGGAATTTGTTACTTATGTGGAGGAGGAGATTTTACGATCAGTTGATTACATTTGCAAAGACTTACGTTGATAAACAGGGAGGTGCTGATTGGATCAGCAGCGTGGGTAATCACAAGGATGCATTTTTACCACTATATGCAAATTTGCTTGGATTTTATGCCTTGTCCAAATGCATTTTCACTTGGGAATCTGTTGAAAATGATGAGTCCCTACTTCCGGATGACGTTGGACTTGGAGAATTTATCAATCCATTTCTTAGAAACCCTTTGATTTTGAACCTGTATTTGTTAGTAGTTAAGCTGCATGGCAAAAGGGTTGATAACTCTTCTAGAAATTTGATAGAAAAATGCATAGGAGATGGATCTTGCTGGGATGGCTTTGACCCTTACTTTTTACTCAGGTGAGACTTGATTTGTATACTAGCTGCTTGATCCATATAGAAGGTGACTGAATCATGTAACATTTGTAGGAGAAAATTTTGTCTCTCTTTTTCAATTCAATTCAATGCTCCAGTCAAGGCTTATGGTTGAATCAGGTCTGGACCTTATTGCAATTGCTTTATTATTACTTCGTTCATGATTATGAGGTGGCACCACTCTTACCATGGAATTTTTGGGTCATAGAAATAGAAGGATGCAAACTTCTGACCACATTACTTTCTGTTATTTTCTGTTCAAGTCCATTTTTTGCACTCTTTGTTTCTCCACAAGCACATCTGCAGTGGCATTTACTGGTAGTGGTATCCCCTTTCTTTGCCGAAGTCGTTGCCCAACAGGACAATTTCAAGTTTCTTGTTCCATAAGAGAGAAGTGAGAAAAACTAATAGAGGGAGAGAAAAAAATAGTAGCCAAGTTGAATTTTTGTGAGATTTTCTAATTTTTTTCAAAAAGAAAAAAGAATATATATAGGAGAGTGTTGGGTTTAGTACTCCATATTATAGAGCACCATACCACCATTTAGACGAGTTATGAGAGAGAAATCATCTCTTTTATTCGACATGTAAAAACGTACACAAGAACATATTGGTATCTATGAAAGGACGCACGGGCGCAAAGCAAGTACTATTTATTTTCCTCCATAAACTTATTACATTATACTCTAAGGAGATGACTATAGGATATAACCAAAGTTCCCTGATTTTATTTTCCCCTCTTCTGATATCCATCTGAAGGAACCCTGGATAAAAGAAAAAGGAAAAAACAAGTCAGCCAAATATCTATCGAAATTAATCCATAGTTTGATAAACATTTAGCCCCGCTAATTTAACCATATTTCATTATCGAATCAGATTATTCAATGAAAGACCACATATTTGGTATTCAACTAAAATATTTAACGATTCGGATTAAATCATGTCACAAAGTGTGATATATAAATACAAGTTTTGGTATTGCAGCTATTTAAATAATAAAACTGAAATAAGAGAAATTAGAGCTTGAAATCTTAAGAGTATATGAGTAGACTGTGGACATGAAGCGTTATTAAAATACTCCATATTTTTAAAATCAGCGGTGCTACGCCCACCGCACACTTTCACTGCTCCTCCAATCTCACTGTCCGTCTCGGCAATCAATGGTTCGGATTTTACAAAACTCTTCTAAGAAAGAGTTTTTTAAAATCTGAATCGTCCATAATACTTTTGGATGGTAAAAATGAGTGCGGTGGGAAAAAGGTGAAAAGGAGTAGTAGATGTAGACTTTTCGATTTAAAATAGTGCCTGATGATGAACTTACGTGCATTTTGTTTTACACTTTACTGCGCACCCGTGCAAACTGCAAAGATGATGGAACTAGGGAGGTCGGCACCTGCGAACTTCTTTAAAAGGATACGGATTCATTCTGGCAAGCTTATTATCGGGTACTACCGGAGTATCATGTAGCATTGTCATGTGGTACTTTCCTTAAAAAAATGATCGCCACCACACAATGTGCACTTTTTGTCCTCTGACCATTCAACAAAAATGAATAATAATGTCCCTACTCCCTACTGCAAAATGGACGGATGCATTTTGAGGGCATGTTTGCTGTAGGATTAGAGGGGTGGATTAAGGGATGAGAGAGTATAGGGTTTCGCTTATTTCTCATTTTTAATGTATTTAGTCCTGCATTTGTGGCTGACTTAACAAATACCATGGGAGTGTGGGATTAGCTAGTCTCCCTTTCCTGATTAACTCTCTTCTCATCTAATGACAAATGCTAATAATCATCGTATAAAGGTTTCATTCTTGTAAACTTATATTTTCTTCTTTCATGTGTGTTTGTTAAATTTTCGTTAAATTTTTCGGATTAATCATCCATTTCAACAAAATGAGTCTACAAATTATATAAAATTATGATCAAAAGCAAAAAAAAAAATACTTAAGACAAAAAAATACTTACCAAAAAGCTATCTTTTTGGTCTAACGTGTCGTCTTATATAAACTTTTTTCAACATCTACCTATAGTTTTATACTTTTCCGATTCCTCTTGACGAAACGATTGATTAATCCCAAAAATTATGTCAAAAAACTCAAGAAAAAGTTACGAAAAGTAAAAAAATACCGAAAAAAATTTTAGACAAAACATACAATTGACCACATCAAACCAAAATTGCCTAGCGATGAAATCAACCAAAGTGATTCTTTTTTAAAAGAGAGAAAAAGTAGGAAATAGGAAATTTAATTAGTAAGATGGGCAGCCAATAGATGTTTCTCAGTTGTATAAAATCAACATTTTCATTAACTTAGATTGTTATCGCATCGCGTTCTTAGGACTCAACAAAAAAGAACATCTTGCATAACTACTACTCCTTCCATTCCACAAAGATGGTCCACTACAAAAGGATATGCAATTTTCAAATTAAAAAATAAAGTACTTTCATGCAAAGAATAAAGAATCACTTGAGATATTTAATATGGTCTAAAGAAATTTGAAAATCATGCAACGAAATGATTTAATTTTTTTCTAAAAATTGCACGTCTTTTCGTAGTAAACCAATAAAATGTCGATTTAATTACAAATGTGATCTAACTAAGGGGCCATTGATAATGCTATACATGAGCTTCTTAGATAACCTAGGTGTTCGAACTATTTTACATGCACCTCGACTAAGTTGTATTGTCCAAGACAGGCTTCGCCTGGTGCAGTTTTTTCTAAAAAGAGTTTAGAGGATCGTCAGTTGTAACCTCTTGATGATCATTGCTGCTCATTGAGATTGCTTGGACTGGCTTGTCTTTGACCCAGACTAAATGGTATTATTCTAGAAAATTACATGCTAGAGTTGTATGGAGAGCTCTAGAATATTGTGGAGAAAAGAGAAAGGAGGGATATTTAGTTGGAGGATTCTTAAAAGAGAATAAGAGCCATTAGATGAAAATCATCCTAGCCATTAATTGAGGAGGTGGATGGCTATATATGAGAATAGGGTCATTTGGAAGTATCACACACATAAAGTCCCACATTGTTTAGATACCATAACTTCATACCCTTTATATTACAAAAGCTCTTTAGTGGGCTTACGAGTGTGTGAATACCCAAGGAAAGGTCTAGCACGCTCGAGAAATTGGGTGAAGGCATAGGCAATTTGAGAAATCCGATTCAAAAATCAATTAACCGGGTGCACATCATGAAAACTTGCGGGAAAAAGCCAGTAAATTAGGTGCACACTTTCTACCCCTTTCTAAAGCCTCACTCTCACTTTTGCCCGCAAGTTTCTTTGAAGTAAGCCTCTAGTTGCTTTCTCGTGGCTACCTGGCCAAATCCCTTAGGTTAATTTTGATTGGCCCCTTACGCTCAAAAGTTTTTGAATATTGCACCCTACCAGTCGATACGAACTAGTATGCATTGTTATAGTGTCTTCACTCCTTTAATTCTTGAGTGGTGCTAGAGCCACAAACACATGCACAAACAAATACGCAAATCCACTCACATCAAATGTTGGGCTCACACACAATGCACCATTCGCGTAACCATTTTTTTTTCCAAGATTAATTTGGTAGTCTCCATTAAAGGGAAGGGGGTGAGGCGAAAACCAATTTTCCCACCTGCTCTTCCCCAATAAGTACCTGAACTGAGGTTTTTATGTAGTTAAAAAGTTGAAGTCATTAACATATATAGATAGATGTTTCTCTCTGAAAAAGTTGGAACCATCACAGGACATGATTTTAAAAAGCTGAATAGCTGCTTGCAAAGCTCTTCCAAGAATCTCCTATGTCCCCATTTTTTAGAATAATACAACAGGGGCAGCTATGAAACTAATTTTATTTCCACAACATTTTGTATGCAAATAATAATGCATGCTCTTGATTGGTACCGACATGGTCAACGATCTATTTGTTTTCTGTGCTCTTGATTACCGAAGACAAAAAGAGAAGAATGAGCTAAATCACGTAAAGATAAGAGACCACATGCCCAAAAGATATACCAAAAGGTCCAAAACCAACTAAAACCATAGTAAAGGTTACATTTGTCCAAAAATTATCCACAGTCTCAATTGTGAGACACCAGCCTTAAGGAAATAGTCTTTGAAAATGAGCTTAGGAAGAAGACAGTGAGACAAAAGAGTCAAGAATTTCCTGTACTTGTTCCCAACACATTTAAAGTCTACAGAGCTATAATCGGATGGATTATGCCCACAGGAGGCTGGAATATGCCAGCATCAGCTGCGGCCCTCTCAAGCTACTGTTGTAGTGGGAGTGTAACAGTTCTACCACTGCGATATTGGATCCTTATCTGGACATTGGGGAGTTGATAAGCCTTAAATAGTGTAAATAATGGGGTTTATCTATCCCGTTTTTCTGCTCTTGCAAGCGCTTTTTACTTATTTCTATTTGATTTTCCGCGCAAGTTGTGTTTTTGTTGAAAAGTAGGTAATCGGAGCGAGCGAAAATGATGTTTCCAATGCTCCCAATAATCTCCGGAGGAATCCGGAAGCATTCGAGTATGTGTGGCACATTAGGAATCGCTCCCCGAGTCTCAAACGAAGTGATCAAAGCATGAAAAGAAGATTCGGGGCTCTTAAAGACCGGAAGAAAGAAGAAAACAGCAAAAACCAGCCAAAGAAACATGGGGTATCAATACCCCCAACACTGAGTATCAATACCAAGAAGCATGCTGTCCAGGGAGGACAGAGGTATTGATACCTCTTTTAGGGGTATCCATACCCGGTGTATGCGCGCGATCTTTTTAATGACATTTTTGTAATTATTTTGTAAAGGGGGTATATATACCAACTTAAGCCCGATTTCAGGGCATTCAATACCTGCATTTTCTCTCTCTACCTCCATTAAAGCTTTTGCTCCCACGTCTCTCCTCATTCATGCTTTGAGAAGGGATTTTAGGTACGATTCGTTCATTTTCGAAGCTTTTCGCCTTCATTAAAGTTGTAAGGAATCTTCTTCTCTTCGAGAATCTTGTGTTTATTTCGCATTTAATCCATGTTTAATATTTTCCTTATCTTTACCCTTGCTCATTATGTGTCTCCTTTCATTATGTGTGAGTAGTGTAGCAAGGCTAGGTTGTGAGATGGTTAGCATCCCGTAACCATAGGTATTTCTTGTTCTTCTCTTGTAAATCTTCATTTTATAGCTTAAGCATGTACTAGGGTTCATTTTATATATCAAAACTTAGAAGTGTTAATCTCTTTGATCAAATGTAGGCAAGGGTTACACTTCTTATCACATTTGATGCTTGGAGCTATGTCCCTCTATGTGTTTGTTTAAATGTCTCAAAAGAACCTTAGACATGCTTAGCACCCTTGTAAAAAGAGAAGAATAAGATTACCTTTGTGTTATGGGTGTTGATTATCCCTAAACCTAGCCTTTAGTTTAAATCTCCAGTTGAAAAGCCGTAATTAGGTTAAGTAGCCATTCACCTAAAATTCTCAGTTGGCCGTCTCAACGCCAAAGTTTGGTTGGCGATCCTAACGCCAAAATTCTCTACGCAAGCTAATCTTTGAACCCAGTTATGGATGCACTCTCTGTGGATTCGACCCCGGACTTCCGGGTATTATTATGTTTTCAACCGACCTAACCCTACGCTTGGGGCATTCTTATTGGAACACACTTTAAGGTTGCAAGCAGGAGTACTCCTGGACGGCAGGCATGCGTCCGGGCAGCATCCGGAGCCCAAACATCACTAGGACGGGTAATGGTTATCACGTTTTTATAGTTATAGTGTCTAACCCTCCTACGTACCTTGGCTTCGAACAATGCATGCAGGGATGGAGTCAGGGAGGGGCCAGTAAGGGCGATCACCCCTACAAAAAGAAAAAGAAACACTTTTATTATATGTAAAAAAAAAAATCTTATGAAAGTATATAGGCTCGCCCCTGTGTAGAATTTTGAAAAAAAAAATATAATAGTAACCTTTGAAATACGAGGATACCAATATTATTACTAAAGGCTAAGGGCTAAGGGGTAAAATATAACAAAAAATAGAAAATTATAGGGTTAATATTGTGAATATTCAAGTAATAAACTTCCACCTTTTGTTAGATGGACTTAGTGTTTTACAGTTTTATTTCCTTTTGCCCTAAAATCTTAATGGCACACCAAATCCCATCTCTCTCTCTCTTGGCACAAACATCCCAATTGTTAAGACTTCAAAGGCAATTTTGAGAAAACAAGGAGAATAAATTTTGGAAATCCTAAGTAATTTTGGTGAAATTTAAGTTGTAGGTATGTTTTTTCCCAATTGTTGTTCGATCTAGACTTCTACTAATTCTTTATTTTCTGACGGGAAAAATCAAGTAACATGAAAGCCCATGTACCGAATTCGTCTAGTTGTAATAAATGAAAAAAGAAGAAGATGAACAATAAAGAAAAACAAGACACATACATCAAGATCGATCCCATCAGTTAAACTGATTTATATATTTACGTTATTTTGAGTTTTAATGGATTGACATAATTATGCATGTGTATTTATATTTTTTTCTCGCATGCACAGTCGCCCCTGCGTGATGAAATTCCTGGCTCCATCCCTGAATGCATGGGCCGTAATCCGCTCCGCCATCACCTGTTGTAGTCCTGCTCTCCTGGTGACATATTCAACAAGCTGGTCTTCTTGCGCCACCAGTTGGTGCAAATCAATGTCTTGCATATTTTGATGGAGGATCCTTGAGATACCTCGAGCTAGCTCAGAGGTAAGTAACTCACTCTGAGTGTATGCTAGCTGGGCCCTAAGCAATTTTAGTTCGGCGTCAATCTTGCCGTCAACCAAATCCTGAATCTCCGTCCAGTATACCATTTTCAACTTGCAATATATCAGAGACAAATTGCCACCAGCTATTAGGAAACAATATCTACATGGCATTCCCATAAAAATGCTTAAAAAAGAAACTTATGCTCAGTAAGAATTGATATCTCGATAGTCAATTAATTAGGTTTGAGAAAAACCTAAGTATATCAACACTAACCTTCACGAAACATTGTTGAAGTGTTTAGAAGTTGAAAAGAACCACAAATGTACGTATTACATTCTTAGAATTATTTTTATTTGGAACTTGCTGCAATTTCAGAAAGATGGTAGCAATCAATGTTCGGAAACTAGATATGTGGGTGATATGAATTGTGATTCAGTCTTACAATTTTGGGAAAATTTGGTTATTGGGGTGCTTAGTTAGATTTGAAAAAATATTGGACAAGAGAAATGGAATTTAAAAGAAAGAAGAGATTGTTAACCTCATAGGCACAGATGTGATAAGGCTGTATTGAAGTGTTTTTTATTACATTACAAAAGTGAGTACAACTTAGCTCTATTTATAGAGCAAATTTGCTGACTTTCCCATTTTTAGAATAGTCTAGTTAAAATGCATGTGCTTAATTACAAAACATCTCCCATGCTTCTTCTAGAATTATCTAGTCCTACTCATGTGCATAAAAACAAATAATTTCTACACACTTCTAATTATTTTAAACTTGCATACTTATTCTACATTATTCTAGAACAAGATTACAAATTATTTTTCTAACATTGGTTTCTTTATATGAGCTTACAAGCTAGAGATGTGAAGACTCGTGAAACACTAATCTGTTGCATGGGAATATGTGTGAAGCGTATCGCTGATTTACTTACGATCTTCGTTATTTCAAAAGGAGAATTGAAGAGAACAGCTAAATCAAGCAAATCCGACTTGTCTACGAGACTGGCACACATGTATGATTCCATTGCTTTCTATGTTAACCAAATCGAACAACGTAGTGCCTCATCAGAGCCTGCGAACATGCGGAATGCAGTTGCAGAATCTCTTGTGGCTTCTGGTTTGCTTGAAAAAGCTGAGGTTATTGGTTCTTTGGTCATTAATAGTCAAATTGGTTCTGAAAATCCTTCTCCCTGCTTTGAGCCAGAAGAAGCTGTTAATACGTATGCACATAAAATACTTGGTATATGGTTCACATGCATCAAGGCTTTTAGAGGATGAGGATGTTGAGCTCAGAAGGAAGCTTGCTATCGATGTGCAGAAGTGCTTTGCCTCCAAGAAATCTGGAGAAAACTCTCAAATGAAGAAAGTGATTGAGTTGAGTTTTGAGTATCTATCTTCAATCTTTGGTAATTGGCTCGAGTACTTCAATTATCTTTCCCAGTGGGTTTCAAATGCAGCAAGATGTGTCATATCCACAGGAGATCTTGTGAGACGCGTTTTTGACAAGGAGATTGATAATCACCATGAAGAAAAGTTGTTGATCTGTCAGATTTGTTCTCATTTGGAGAAACTTTTGATTTCAAAATCAGTGGCAGTTGATTTTTCCAACAAATTTGGAGCAAGGAATTTGTTATTTATGTGGAGGAGAAGATTTTACGATCAGTTGATTACATTTGCGAAGACTTATGTTGATAAACAGGGCGGTGCTGATTGGATCAGTAGTGTGGGTAATCACAAGGATGCATTTTTACCACTATATGCAAATTTGCTTGGATTCTATGCCTTGTCCAACTGCATTTTAGCCGGGGAATTAATCTATTGAAAATGACAAGTCTCTACTTCTAGATGTCGTTTGACTTGGAGAATTTATCAAGCCATTTCTTAGAAACTGTTTGATTTTGAACCTGTGTTTGTTAGTAGTTAAGTTGCATGGCAAAATTGTTGATTCCTCTTCTGGAAATTCGATAGAAAAATGCATGGGAGATGGATCTAGCTAGGATGGTTTTGACCCTTAGTTTTTACTTAGGTGAGGCTTAATTCGTATACTAGCTGCTTGATCCATTTAGAAAGTGACTAGGTCATGTAACATTAGTAAGAGAAAGATTTGTCTCTCTTTTTCAATTCACTGCTCCAGTCAAGGCTTATGGTTGAATCAGGTCTGGACCTTTTTGCAATTGCTTTGTTATTTACTTCATTCATGAGGTGGTAAAATGTTGTCACCACTCTTACCATGGAATATTTGGGACGGAGAAATAGAAGGATGCGAACTTCTGTTTTTTGTTCAAGTCCATCTTTTGCACTCTTTGTTTCTCCACAAGCACATTTGCAGTGGCATTTACTGGCAATGGTATCCCCTTTCTTTGCCGAAGTCGTGGCGCAACAGGGCAATTTCAAGTTTCTTGTTCCATAAGATAGAAGTGAGAAAAACTAATAGAGGGAGAGAAAAAAATAGTAGCCTAGGTGAATTTTTGAGAGGTTTTTTAAATTTTTTCCAAAAAAAAAGAGAGCATGTGGGATGTTATAACTTGCTTAGTACATACTTTATATGTCCCACTTTTAATGTCCCCATTGGGATCAGTGCAATTTCAAACAAAAAAAAGAATATAGTTCTACATATTAATTAATTTATTTATTTTCTTACACCAATTAAAGTGCTCATTGAGTACTTTAATTTGATGTAAGAAAATAAAAAAAATAATGTGTGGATTTTTTAATTCGAAAATGCATGGATTTCCATAGGAGACATTTAAAATGGGACGGAGAGAGTATTATAGAGCACCATACCCAAAATTTTGACTAGGTATGAGAGAGCAATCATCTCTTTTATTCAACATATAAAAACATACACAAGAACATATTGGAATCTATAAAAGGACACAAAGGCGCAAAGCAAATGTACTATTTATTTTCCTGCATGAACTTTTTACGTTACACTCTCTAAGGAGATGACTGTAGGATATAACCAAAGCTCCCTGATTTTATTTTCCTCTCTCTTCTGATATCCATCTTAAGGAACCCTGCAAAAAAGACAAAAGAAAAAAAATAAGTCAGCCAAATTATCCCTATTTCAGTATCGAATCAGATTATTCAATGAAGACCACATATTTGGTATTTAACCTAAATATTTCACGATTCAGATTAAATAATTGTCGAATATATATCATGTCACAGAGTGTGATATATGCTTGTTCGTATTGGGTCTCAAAATCCTTGCACACGGTCTCCAATAATTTTCTATATCTCTTTCTTTATTACTCTCAAAAATCTCCATCAAAATCCAAACCGAACAGGATAGAAATACTCCATATTTGAGTGCATGATGATCAACTTACGTGCATTTGGTTTTACATTTTGCTGCAGTCAGTGTTGCGAGAGACAGAGACACCAAACGAAACCCCGCATTTCTGCGGGAGCGCAGTCGCTGCGTCGTCCCTGATGGTCCGGACCCGACCGGCAGCTCGCTTGGCGCAGGTGCACGCCATTTGCCTGTCCGGCTTGGTCGGCGTCATGGCCTTGATGCTTCTCACCCCGTTGCAGCATGCCTGCGAAGGAGTGCCAGCCTGGGTCAGGTACGACATGCAGGGCGCGAGCGCCGCATCGATCTGGCTGCAAGTGATGGCGGCAGCGCTTGGCTTCGCCGTGAACTGAACCGCGGCCAGTACCACCAACAATGTGATAGCTAGTCCTCCCTTCATGTTCATGTATCTACTGTGGTATTAGTGCTCTATTTTCTTTGTTTATTGTTTTCCTCTTTTTGTGCTCTGTTGTTGGATTTGGATTGTGGATGTTTTGGGGTATTTATAGTGGTTTGAGGGTGTAGGGCCAAGATTTTACAGAGGTGAAGATACCGCGCATTGGCCGGGTTTTACTTTTTTGTACTGTCCGTAGTGTCATAGTTTGTGATGAGACTAAAAATTGCATGCATCTATATCTCTGCCACGTATCGATAGATATCCGATCGTAGACAAGTTCACAACCACCAAAACCAATAATCAACCACAATGGCCGATTCATGACCACTACGGTTGATTGATCCGGCCTATTAAAAAAAAAAAAAATTCATGACCGCCACTGCTCGATTTTATGTATCGTTCAATACTTTCAATGCGTTCAATACTTTCAATGCCGTTACGCACAACTTTTTCTTTTTTTCTTGTAATTGTCACTCAAAAATGTTACTGTTATGGATCTCAATATTGCTATTTAAAACTCTGGGTGGTGTACAGATAGGAGTTGAGACATAAAGGACAGAAGTTTGTTATGAAGTTTTGGCATGTTTCTTTGGTTTTTGGAAGTCATCTACCTCAACTAGGGAAAGGGTTGAGTGTGATTTTGTCATCTTAATTTGTTCTTGGCTATTGATGATGGAACTAGGGAGGTTGGCACCTGCGCACTTCATTAAAGGATACTGGGTTCATTCCGGCAAGCTTATTATCGGGTACTTCCAGAGTATCATGTAGTATTGTCATGTGGTACTCTCCACAAATAAACGATTGTCACCATACAATGTGGATCACTTTTTGTCTCTCAACCATTCAACAAAAGTGAATGATAAGTTCCTTACTGCATAATGGACGGATGCATTTTGAGGGTATGTTTGTTGTAGGATTAGAGAGGGGTGGATTAAGGGATGAGAGTGTATAGGGGTTCGCATATTTCTCATTTTAAATGTATTTAGTCCTGCATTTGTGGCTTAACTAATACCATGGGAGTGTGGGATTAATTAGCTAGTCTCCCTTTTCCGATTAACTCTCTTCTCATCTAACAACAAAAAATAATCTTCATATAAAGGTTAATTCTTGTAAACTTATTTTTCTTCTTCGTTAAGTGTGTTTTGTTTATCTTTTCTGAATTTTTGTTAGATTTATATTATATTTTTTTGAATTAATCATCTGTCTCTGCGAGAAAAGTTAAAAGAGTACAAAATTATGACTAAAAGCAAAAAAAAAAAAAATACTAAAGACAAAAAATACCAAGTAACTGTCTTTTTGGTCTAAAGTGTCATTTTATATAAACTTTTTTTCAACATTGGCTCATATTTTATACTCTTCCGATTCCTCTCGTCGAAACGATTGATTAATCCCAAAAATTATAACGAAAAGCTCAAGAAAAAATTATGAAAAATAAAAAAATACCAAAATTTTTTTAGACAAAACATACACACACCTCCTCATTCTTCTCACATTTTTCATTTTTCTAAAAATAATTTAACAATCAAACGAGCCATGAGTCTCTAAATCCACAATGTTTGTACTAGAAAGAGTTGATTCATTCATTTCAGAACATCCAAATCAGTTTTTTTTTTTGTATTTATAGCTATAGAAAGTGGTCAAATTTGGCTTTGAAAACAGACAAAATGCATTACTTTGAAAATGGACAAATAGCTTTAAAAGAGAAAAAAGAAAAAGGACAAATAAGATGATCTAACACTAGTCTCAGAGTTTAAATTTTAGTAAAATTATTTTACTACCTTCTGTATCAATCCAAAAAAGGGCAGAAAGCCATATAAGGCGAATAGAATTAATTATATATATATATAGAGTCCCCTTCTCCTAAGGACCACCTTATTTTAATAAAATAAGGACCTCCCTTTTTCAATCAAATTTTGATGATCCGAGCCGCTCAATGTATTCAGAACGTGATTTTAAGGGTACCCGCGAGAAATCAGCAAAAAAAAAAACCGGGAAGAGCTTCATCCGAGCAGTTTTTGTTATGTTTTTATCAAACGGTTCAAATAAAAACTGCTCAAATCAAGCCCTTCTCGGTCATTTTTTTTGCCGATTTATCAGGGGTACCCTTAAAATCACGTTCTGAACACATTGAGCAGCTCGGATCATCGAAATTCAATCGAAAAATGGGAGAAATGGGGAGGTCCTTATTTTAACTAAAATAAGGACCTCCTTATTTGAAAATAACTGTGTATGTATATATATATATGTATATATATATATATTTGCCATCACACTGTTCTTTAATTATCTCTAATTTTTGTCACAGCTTCATGTTTTCCCATGGGGATTTCTTTTTCACTCTTCTCATATTCTTCCATTCAAGGACAAAAAAAAATCATATAATGAAAATAAAATTGGAATATAAACAAATTGTAATGTGTGAATGGGCATGTGCTATGACTGCTATCTAATACACTGTCATTTATCGCAGTTTTCCACTATAACTAATTTCCTTAATAATCCATAAAAGAATTCAAAGTAGAAAAAGAAAGGATAATTATTTTTACTCTTTACTTATTTATAAATGCACTTTAGCTTTTACTATTTATTATTAAATAAGTGCACACAACAATCTATAAAACATTTTTTTTTTTTCGCATGTGATGCAACAAAGACAAAATTTAAATACATGTACAAGAAAAATTAGAGTGTGAAAATGGTGAGCATTTCAAAGAAACAGATGTAGAGGGAAGACCTAAGCCACAAATTCGCATGCGTGAGCGTGTGAGTGAACATGAGTAGAAGTGTAGGTGCGAGCATGAAAGTGCATTTGAATCACATTCCAACCTATTAAAATTTGCAATAGCAGGGATTGAAAACACAAGCACAGTGCGAGAATTAAAGAATCAAGAACGGAAACGTTAGACATTTTGAAAGATTATATGACTAAAGGCAATACATTAGGCACATAATTTTTTAGCAAACTTGCGCTTGGCAGTAAACCTACGCTCGTATTTTTAGGCTTTGTTTGGAACTTATGGAAAGG
Source organism: Rhododendron ovatum (assembly GCA_019656835.1). Classification (NCBI taxonomy): domain Eukaryota; kingdom Viridiplantae; phylum Streptophyta; class Magnoliopsida; order Ericales; family Ericaceae; genus Rhododendron; species Rhododendron ovatum. Next base: position 35,219,103 of record CM033800.1, on the reverse strand, counting down.
AAATGAAATGAAAAGAAAATTAAAAAATTTTCCCTTCCATTGTTTGATTGGAAGAGAAAGAGAGAAGAAAATAAAAGTTTTAAATTCAGTGAATGATAAATTTTCCCTCCTATTTTCCTCCATTTTTCTTTCTTTTTTTTCTGTAAATTCTAAACAAAGCCTTAGGACTTGTTTAATAACCTAAATTCAACACTTAAAACTGAATCAATTAAGTAATAAGTGATTCAGTAGATTTGATAATCACATTTTACATTGCTTAATAAATTAAGTACTACTTAAAATACAAGCTAAAAAGTTGAAAAAAATTAAGTAGCTTTGAGCTACTTAATTCTGGCTGAATTTTTGTGTACTTACATTCAACCACAACTCCACCACCAACACCACCACCACTACACCACCACCACCACCACCACCACCACTACCCCTTCCTCTACTACCATCACCACCACCAGTTCCACCACCACCACCATCACTACACGACAACCACCGCTCCTACTACCACTTTACCACCACCACCATTACACCACCACCACCACTTCCACCACCTACGCCACTCCTCCACAACCACCATTACACCACCACCACCTACACCACATCACCACCACCACCACCATCACTACACCACCACCACCGCTCCTACCACTACTTCACCACCTCCACCACTCTACCACCATCATCACCACCATCGCCACTCCACCACCACTACCATCACTACACCACCATTCCCACATACCACTCTACCACCACAACCACCACCACCACCCCACCACCACCACCACCATCACCACCACCTTCACCACCACCCTTCCTCCACCATTACCATAAGTATATTGTGACTGTTAGTAAATTAACAAAGAATTGGAACAAAATTAATTCGTTATTTTTTTAATTCAGTACTTAATATATTTATCAAGCAGTTTTTCAACTTAAAAATTTCAACATTCAATTTTCAGTACTTAATTTTTCAGTTTTCAGTTTTCAGTTTTATTTAACAGTCCCCTAATCTCCCAATAGCAAAATTTTTCGCGTTTCTTGATATTTTGAAGGATGTTTCATGCTGCATATAAGCTCGCGTTTTCAACCTTCGCTGTCGGGAATTTCAGTGGTCCTGGTACCTTCGGATGTTTCCATGCTCTCGTACTTCGACTTGGGGCAGGACAAGAGGAGGAGAGAGAGTAAAACCCTATCTACTCCCCTCTCCCTCTCTCTCGCTGTCAAACGAAAGTTGGGGGATACCGCAAGAATTGGAGAAAGAAATGCAAGTAATAAAAGCATGCGATTCTCGTATTCAGCTTCTTCCGCAACCTCATCATCGAAACCAGATCCCAACACAAACAAGGCGTTGCTTGGGTCGGCGCGAGCTCTGCATTTCCTCTCTCTCTTCTCCCTCAGAAGCACAACACAACGACGACGTCGTTTTAACTCCCTCCATTTCCACTCCAAGGTGCTCTTCAATTCTATCCAAAAAAGAAACTTTTTTTCTAATCATTTGTTGTTCTCTCTTTTCAGAGATCAAACCCAATATTTAGGATTATCTAAAACTCACTGGTCCCACCTTCCCACTTTAATTTTGGCTAAATGTTGTCAAAAAAAATTCCCTTTGAACAAAATCAGTTTCCAACAGTTATTTCATCATTGGATGTAAATTGAGCCACATTTGTTTAATCCCATGTGACCATGTCTATCCAGCCAATCAAATTGGTGAGATGAGACTGGCTGAAAGACCATTAAAATCAACCTTGTTATTGCTCTGGAATTGAGTTATTAATCCTTGTGTTGCTCTTAGGATTGGTCGAGATCACGGAAATGATTTGGTCGAAGTAATACAGAAGAGCTCGAATTTCACAACTCGTCGGACGTTGTTTACTAGTGTATTCATGTACTCATGGTATCATCCTTCAAGGTACTTATCAGGTTCGCACAACTCAGCTTTGTTTCCCTTTGATGCAATTTTCATTTTCAAAAGAGGTGTGTGTATTGCAGCTTGACCCACTTAACGGAATGGATTCATAATCTAATTGTTCACTGATTATGTCCCTTATGCACGTTTTGGTATATTGAAAATGATTTAATGTAGCTAATTGACCTCTTACAGTATAATAGCTTCTCGTTCGAATGGCCTGCACATTCTTTTGGCAATGCCAAGCATTATGGGTTTTGTAGATATTAAGTCAAATGTCATCTTTATTCAACATTATTAGTGGAGGACATCTCCATACTCGTGTCAATGTTTATTCATGCTATTTTTCTTAATTACTTGGGTTCGTACTTTAGGTGTGCTCTTTCGTTCTTACCTGCAGTTTTCCAACTGATCATTTATTCGAACTTTGGATATACAGCCCATGCTTTAGGGGATCCGTCTGTCACAATTGAGGAAGTGACGCCGCCTGTTTATCCTTCTGGTGGACTCTTCCCTTCTGAGGTTTACTTGCAATTATTTCCGTCAAATTGTTCTCCGTTTCTTTCTGAGTGGTGCATTTGTCAATTTCACACTCCCTCAGTAATGGGTTTGGTTATGGTGGTTCAGGTGATTTATGTCTTTTTTGGCAGGAAAGGATTGTGAAACTCTTTGAGAAGAACACTTATGCTGTTGTCAACATCTTTGATGTAACATTGCGTCCTCAGCTAAATGTTACGGGTATGGTGGAGGTAATCCTGTGCAATTTTTGGACAAGTTGTGTTTGAACATTTAATGGTGCTAACAAGACCCTAGATGTATTCTGTGGCCCATGCACTAAATCTTTATTATTATAACATAAATAAAGTGCGAAAATTGTGTACTTCAACTGTTTTGCTGTCTTCTCATGCTTGTACATGGCAGATTCCTGAAGGTAATGGTTCTGGAGTGGTTTGGGATGGACAAGGTCACATTGTAACAAATTATCATGGTAAGCCAGTTAAGCGATTTATGTGCTTTTGCATGCATGCATTATCATACAGGAAGATATAAGTATTACATATAAATGAAATTAGCTACTTTGCGTTAAGTTGTCATTCACCTGGTTGGTGAGTGTGTCATGCCCTCGGTAACTGTTGAGATGATAATGATAGTTAATCGTTTTAAGTTACAGCATGGGAATTGAATGATTTGATGTTACAACAAGGGGGTTGAAATCTGACTAAATCATGTTTCTTTCAACTGTCTAGTAATAGGTAATTCCCTTTCGAGAAATCCAAGTCGTGGGCAAGTTGTTGCACGAGTTAATATTCTTGCTTCAGAAGGGTAAGTTTCAAATTGTCCTTTGCCAGTATTTCATTGATTGAACTGCATACTGGATGGTCAATCTTCAGTTAAGTGCACATTCTTACTCTTTTTGCCTCAGTTCCTTATTGTGCTTGGTTTTTGAAAAGGGTCCAAAAGAATTTCGAGGGCACGCTGATTGGTGCAGACCGTGCCAAGGATCTTGCTGTGTTGAAGGTAAAAATTATCTTGAAACTTTATTACTCATGGAATTCTGCCTTTTTGTTGCATGTTGGCCGATCCCATACTTATGTACTCTCTTTTGAGTTCATAAGGCCTGGACTATGCTGAATACTCCTCCTTTTCTTTTGGGATGATTATTTATATTGTAGTTTCTCTTGAATAACACTTGTTCTTTCCTATTTAATTTTTCTCATCAGTGATTTAATGAAAAAAAAGCTGTCTAAGCTCTATCATTCTTTTTAATTGTGGAATTAATCATGTAGGATAGCTTAGCCTTCCTATCGCCATTTGAAAGTGTAAGACTATGATCCCTAGTAAATACATAGTTGTATGTTCCAAATGCGTCAACTATCTTCGTGTGATTAGACGACAATACAAAATACATTTTCTAACTAATAAGTATGATGCCAGAATGATGTGGGTGATCCTAACTTGCTGGGTGTAATCTAAAAATGTTCTTATGTGGGCACAGGTAGATCAAACTGTGGAGAGATGAATACAAAAGAGTGATATGAGTTGGCTTCTTATCACCTATGAGAGAAAAGGAAGTCTTGGGTTGGTTTCTAATGGGGAACAATGAGAGAATTTGGACTAGGACGTTTCCCCAGACGTGCAGAGTTAGTTTCCTTTGGCGGAATTTAAGTTCTCTACTTAGTGTTTACCAAATGCTAGCCTCTACTTAAACTATGGCATGTTCTCTATTGTCATCCTCATGGTATTTTATTGATTTACTAACTTGCTTCTCAGATTTTCTGTGACATGCCTCTTATTCAATTTCAAGAGAGGGACAGAAATATTTCCTATGGACTAGTTTGCTGGTGTGTACATTGAATTTATTATTCATCTTCACCACTGTGCATCTATACAATCTAGTAACACATTAGGAAGGAGTAACACAATGGAATTGCAAACTAATTTGAGTTTCATTTGAAGGGTGAGGTAACATCACTGCTTTAATGGTGCCAGTCTGCCAGCCCAAATAACATCCCCTTGGCTATCCCTTTTGCTACGTGAAAGAGATTATATATCTGAAGGAGGTAGATTGACCTTATCCAGCTTATTACTTGGTGTCTATCTTTTGTATTGCGACCCTATGTAGCCTTCCAACTTATTTGACGTCTATCATCTATTCCTTGTCCTATGGCCAGGAAAGTAGAGAAATTGTAGAGATATTCCATTTCAGAGGTCTAGAGAGGTTCCACTTCAGAGGTCTAGGGATGAATTTGAGTTCCATTTGTTGATTGGGGTGTTGTATGCCCGCCTATCTCAAACAGAGGGTCGGGGTCCATTAATTGGCTGTTATTAAGAAAGCCTTGTTTGGTGTGGCTTTGGAGGTTTGCTTTGGACAGCAAGCCCAAATGGAGAGAATTTTGTAGGAATAGCGGGATGTAGGTGTAAGGTGCCGCTCCGGATGCACTGTAAAAAGAACTTTAGGAAAAGGAAGGTTTTTCGAACTCACATATTAAGAAAATGAAAAATAATTTTTCAAAATTTTTTGCACTGTTTAAAAGATCTCAATGAGATCTATCAAACAAGATCCATATCGATAGGAAAATTATTTGCATAAGCACATGATTTTTGAGTTTGAAAAACCTTTCTTTTCCTAAAGTTTCTTTTACTGTTCATCCTGAACACCCCCTAATGGGTGCACCATTCGGTAGTAGAACCTTATTGGATGAGTTTGTAGAAGGGCATCACGAGGGGCATCATGAGGGTGAGGAATGAATATGCACAGTGAATCGTACCCATGGGTATTGGTAGGTGGGTGAGGTTTTGGCTGGTGCTTGGACCGGTCATAGACAACTCAGAGAGGCATTCTTGGATCTTCTATGGTTGGCTTCTGACCCTAATGCGACCAAGGAGGACTCTCACACTTCTGGTGCTAGTGGGACTGTTTAGAGTTCTTGGTTTCTTATAGCTTAGGAGGATTGCGAGATGAAGTCAGTGGTGGCTATTTTCATTTCATTGCAAGGTACAGTCGTGCGGCATCATGCTGATGTTATGGTTTGTGGTGCTTCTAACAAAGGTGTTTTTTGAGTGACTCCTTACCACCAGTTAAAGGAATGGCGGAAGCTACTTTCACGAATTTAGAGGCGTTTGCCGAAGTAAGGCTCCTCCTTGGGTCATTTTCTTTGCTTGGACAGCAACTTATGATGCTATCTTGAAGTGACAACCTTAGGAAGAAATAAAGTGGTGACCATTTGATGTTGCATGTTTAACAAATGAGAGTGTGAAACACCATCTCCTCCGTAGCCCTCTGGTGAGAGAGTTGTAGAGTCTGGTTTGTTCTGCTTTTGGTATCACATTGGTAATGCGGGCTTTCAGTGGGAGTTAACTATAACCTACTGGTTCTTGGGTTGGCTGGCCAATGAAGTCTGACATGAAGGTTTGGCACACAGCAACAGGTTTTGTCGATAGGTGAACAAAATGCATGGGAGCTCTTTTGAGAATGTCGATCTTCCTCTTTTGCAGTTTTCGGAGATCTCTTCTCTTCTCTCCTTATCTTTTGCCTGCCAGAGGAGTTTCATTCATTATTTTGGGACTTTTGTCTTTACGTGCAGCTAGATGGTTTGTTTCATGGCGCCTTTTGAGTCGGTAGGGTTCACCACCTCAAGGCGTTTTTGATAACACGGTTCACTCTTCATCTGAAAAAAAAAGAGGCATCTGATTTCATCTTCTTTCTCTTGGTTCCGTTTTTTGTATTTGTTATGATTAGTTGGTACTTCCCATTCAATGGCTTCATCTTTAGAGGGGGCAATGTATCTATGAGTCCATCATTTTTGGATACCACACCAAGAGAGAGGCACATCTTTAAAATTGCTCGAGGGATTTTTGTGGTTTGTTCAACCTGTATGTTCTCACTATGCATATTTCACGAATTGATATTTCGAAAATGAATTTTGTTTTTTTGATCTGACTTTAGAAAATGAATCCCTAACATCATAAATAACACAACAGGTGGAAGCCTCTGAAGAATTGCTGAGGCCAATCAAGGTGGGGACATCGTCTTCTTTAAGAGTTGGCCAACAATGCTTAGCTATAGGAAATCCATTTGGTTTCGATCACACTCTCACTGTTGGGGTTGTTAGTGGACTGAATCGTGACATATCTAGTCGAAGTGGAGTCACAATCGGTGGTGGTATACAGACAGATGCAGCTATTAATCCCGGAAATAGGTACTTTGTGTGAATATCCATTCTCTGGTTCTGATTTCTCTCGGTATTATTTTGTATGGTATTCTCGTTTCATCCCTTGTGAATGTGTATTGGGTAACTTTTGGATTTCCAGTTGTGTTCTTTTTATTACATGGTTAACGACCAACTCATCTAAAAGCTTAAGCTATTAGAGAGAGGGGCAACTTTATTATTTATATTCTCAACACGCCCCCTCACGTTTAGCCACACTCTTCTCCATAAGTGGGCTAAACATGTGTAAATTTCAATCATTAGGTAGGTGGTGAGTTTTGAACCCTGGATCTATTGCCAGATCTAATACCATATTAGATTGTTAACCACCAACTCACGTAAAAGCTTAAGCTGTTAGAGAGAGGGGCAACTTTATTATTTATATTCTCAACACTTTTCAATGTAATCCTGGCAGTGGAGGTCCTCTACTGGATTCAAAAGGGAATTTAATTGGGATCAACACAGCTATATTCACTTCGACAGGTACTTCCTTGCCTCCACCCTTAATGCATCATGTGTAAGAATCTGAAAAGACTAATGAAAGTTGTCGGTACCTGTTAGTGTGCTGAGTGGTGATAGTAAAAGCCCTTTTTGAGGCCTATACTCCATATTTACTCGAGGGTATTCTCTTTAGAAATCCTCGTCAGATAGAGTGATGTTATGTTTTTGTTGCTGCAGGGACATCTGCTGGTGTAGGGTTTGCAATTCCATCCTCAACCGTCGCAAAGATAATACCTCAGTTGATTCAATTTGGCAAAGTATGTTCTCTTGCTACTAGATCAGTTTCTCTCTTTTATTAAGCCTACCCTAATCGGATCCTATGTGTCCTTTTCTCTCTCACAACTTGGGTTTAAGAACTGCTATCAACATTTTTAAAAAATGGCTCTTTGGAAATCATTTTTGCAGGAATTTGTTCAATATGAATTTGAAGCATGCCAGATAATAATTTTATGTTTATTCCATCCATGTTAGGTTTATCGAGCTGGGTTAAATGTGGATATTGCTCCCGACTTGGTTGCTAATCAACTTAATGTGCGAAATGGAGCTTTAGTTCTGCGGGTATACCTCCATAATTTTCAGAGCTCCAAAACTGTTTTATGTATATTGGTGTTTTTTCTTTGGTAAGTAATTATTTTTTTTTAATAATTGGTGTTGTGACCTGAACCTGGAGGTATAGGAGGGCTATTGTTTCAGTGGTACTCTGAGAGCAGCCACTTTGTATATATATTGCCAAATGTTAGGTCTGTCTCCAATCCTCCCCAATCCGTACCCCAATCACTAGATAGATGGGTTCTATTATTGTTGATCTCCTGCCCATACGCCAATCACTAGATAGGTTCTGTTATTGTTGGTGGCGGTGATGTTGTAACCTAAAGTTTGAGTATGTCTTTTGCCTATGTGTCAGGTATATTTTCTTGAATTTCCTTTATGGTGTTGTAGGTTCCAGGAAATAGTCTTGCAGCGAAAGCCGGGATACTTCCCACTACAAGGGGCTTTGCTGGTAATATTGTGCTGGGGGATATAATAGTAGCGGTCGACAACAAACCTGTGAGCTATTTCTTATTCCAACTCTTTTGTCAATAATATTTGGTTAGTTTCCATTTGTCAAAGCTGCAAGCTTAGTGCTTGCAAGCCTTGCATGTCACCTTTCACGCGTGTGGGAATACGTTTACTTTTTTGGGTGTGTAAGTAGAAATGTAAATTTATGTTTAGGTACGCATGATTTTATGATTTCTCTAATTTGGAAGTAATCACCAAAGGACCAATGGGCCTCAAAGGATAATTTACTGTGCATTTTGTTCTATGTGGTACTGGTATTCTATTTTGCTTCTTGATAAGGATTTCTTGAAAACTCTTGCAATGTTGAATATTTCCAGTGATAACTATTGAACAATGACAGATTCACAATAGGAGACTTTCTGCTTTGGGGAGATGGAAATTAGGATGGAATCGTTTTGCATATAAGTGTTTGCTGAAGAATACAATCTGCTATGATATACTTCCATATCTGTTTTCACTTTCTTTTGGGTGAACAATTTGGTGTATCGACGATAGATTTTCCAAAATGAAGGGGGTACATTAAGCAGAACATATTTTTGGGTGAACAATCTGCTCGGTGTTCTTGTGCAGTTTACCCATGTAAATTCCACAAGCTATCACTTACTGTTGTTTTCTGGTTGAACAGGTTAGAAGTAAAGCGGAGTTGGATAGAGCGTTGGACGACTATAATGTTGGGGACAAAGTCCTCCTGAAGATTCAGAGGGGTAATGAGAACTTGGAGCTGCCTCTACCTTTAGAGCAAAACGATTCATGACAAAGGAGATTGATAGCCATGTACTTATTTGTAGTTCTTACCTTCATATTGAATTGGAGAGAGAGAGAGAGAGAGAGAGAGAGAGAGAGAACCTGAAAATGGGTAGCAGTAGTTTCCACTCCTGTCTTTGTACTTATTTCTGATGTATTGATTTTATGTTTACCGTAGGCTGAAGTAAGACTTTACCTCATGAATGAATTGTACTAGCAATTATATGTAATGATGCATTTCATTTCAAGCCGTTTGTTAAGAGAGCAGTGCTAAGGACGTACATGTCCAGACATAAATCCGGACACAAAATCTGTTTGGAACTGTTGATGCACATGGGAGCCATACGATGCACGCGGGACCTTAGAAACATAATTCTTCAAAATGTCATGCGCTTCCACACTCAATCTTCGCACTGCACTCGCGCTCTCGATCTTTGCCCTCACGAATTTTAGTACTCTGAGATGAAATTTACAGATGATTTCATGCTCGCACATGCGAATTGTGTGTCTTAGCGTGGGACTAATATACATTGAACAGTTATAGACAATCATTTCCGGACATCTCATACCCAAGCATTTCTGTCGCTGAGATTGGTTCAATCTGCCGAATATTTACATGTTAGTGAAATTGTAAAAGGTCTAAAATGTTGTGCTCTGAATGGCTCGGATGCGTGCCCAGATACCACGTGGACATATCCTATTTGCGCTAAAAAACTTCTCCGCCTAATTAATAGATTCAGTACGATGACTAACGTCCATGAAAATGACAGTATACTGGATTATTAAGCAATAACAATAATTGCATACCTACAATTTCTTGAAATAGTTAGGCATATAGATCTCCCTAGAAAAAAATTTGGATACAACGGTCGTGGGGTGAGTCCTACGCATATATAAGTCCCACCTCATATAAGAGGAGCATTGCAAATGACTGTTGTATTTAAATTTTCTCTTGGCCGTAATGAATTACTCGTGGCCGCAAAAAATTACTCTTGGCCAAGAATTACTTTTGGCTGCATCGATTTGCACGGCCTCATCGAATTGTATTTGACCGTATCGAATTGCACTTGGCCGCATCGAATTACTTTTGGCCGCATCGAATTGCACTCTGCCGCAAAGAATTATTCTCGGCCGCGAAGAATTACTCTTGGCCGCATTGAATTGCACTTGGTCGCTACGAATTGCTCTTGGCCGCTACGAATTGCTCTTGGCTGCGTCGAATTGCACTCTGCCGCAAAGAATTACTCTCAACCGCAAAGAATTACTCTTGGCCGCGAAGCATTACTCTTGGCCGCTACGAATTACACTTGGCCGCATTGAACTGCACTTGGACGCTACGAATTGCTCTTGGCCGCGTCGAATTGCACCTGGTCGCTACGAATTGCTATTGGCCGCGAAGAATTACTCTTGGCCGCTACGAATTACACTTGGCCGCATCGAATTGCACTTGGCCGCTACGAATTGCTCTTGGCCGCGTCGAATTGCACTTGGCCACATCGAATTGCATTTGGCCGCGTTGAATTGCACTTGGCCTCACAATTCTTTGCGGCCAATTGCAATTATGTGTGGTCAAGTGCAATTCAATGCGGCCAAGAGCAATTATTTGCGGCCAAGAGTAATTTTTCGCTGCTAGGAGTAATTTTTCGGCCATGAGTAATTCTTCGCGTCAAATTCTTTTTCTTTTTAACTAATAGGTAAGAGAACAAAATTGTTGTTCAATATAACTTGAGCCGTTGGTTTAGATGATTTGGAATTTCATAATCTGTGTGGGATTGAAAATTGTAGATTTTTTGTTGGAGCATTTTGGGTAGACAGAGTTTCAAACTCTACTCCTTACTTGGTTATTTGTAATCTTGGAACTATTTTGCTTTTCTATTTTTCTAGGTCAGTTAAGAAAACAAGTGCGATAGGGGTGTCATTTTTGAGTGAGTGGACGTTCAAAAAATTGGATTCGAGTTAGAATCCCGTATGATTATACATTTTTAATATCTCTGATGCTATCCCTGAATACAAATAACATAATTAAACAGATTTTGTAACATTTGTTGTGTTAGACTATTTATGAACTTAGTTAGATGGACTATGTTTGAAACTTATTCTTAAAATGAAAATTTCAGAGAAGTACATTTTGTTGGGAGAAGAAATTTTTTTCTAATTCATGGTAACTTGTAATGCTTCTCTCGCATGAGGTGAGACTATATGCATATCCGGGACTCACCTCATATGAGATGGCGTTAAAAAGAACCGTTATATCCAAAAAAAACCTTCGAAAAAGTAGGGTTTGATACTTCATTTAGACTATGTTTAAAAAGCATTGCGCCGTACTTTTAGGCACAGACAATTACTAGTAAATAAATAATGGTAGCTAAATAATATTAAAAAAAAAACCTTTACCCTGCAACTAAAATAACATTATACTCCTACATAACAGGATTTTTTCTTGCTTATGCACGGATAGGATGCTTGTAAGCTTTCTACTTCAATTATTTTACACTTTTAATTCGGTTTTTTCAACTATTATATTAATTTCTGAATTGTTAAATGTTGGGTCTTATGGAAAACGCCGAAAAATTAGACGGCAAAGTTGAAAAAAGTACTGTACCATAAGCTATGACGAAATCTATTATATTATCTTAATGTGTAATTTTGAATGAATTGTGGGTCTTATTCTTTCACTGCTTTTTTTTTTTTTATAACCAGGTGTATGAGTCAGTTTGCATGTACCTTGACTAATTCCAGGACCTTGAGATGGACGATTGGGCAAATCCTCCAATGATCCCAAGGTTTAGAAATGTTTGATGTCCGAGGGTCTTATGTGCATGATTGGGTCGCCGGAGTTAGAGATCTATGTTGGTGGATGATGATAGCGAGGTTTTTTTTTTTCATTTTCTTGTTTGTTTGCGATCCTTTGGTTCTTCTTCTCCCATTTGTGGAGGTTTTCTCTCCGGTTTCTTACCGTAAGTTTTTCTCCTGGCTGGGTTTCTCCCAGTTGGGTTGTTTTGGATTGTTTCTTGTTTCTGCAAGAAAATGTTTAGTTGGTTTAGGGTATAATCTGTGAGATTAATTCCCGCTGTCTTGGTTACTTGGTCCTTTGTCTAAGGACGAATTTTCATGTTGATGTAATATTTGGTTGGAGTTATAATATCATCTGTTATCGATTGGCAAAAAAAAAAGCACTTCAATTATTCTTTCACTGCTCAATTCAACTGCAGCCTAACTCTTAACATAATCTCAGTTATAGACTTGGAATTTTGTACGATAAAAGGTTACGTATTAAATGTGCTAATTCAAGTACTAATAAAATCATAAGTGGCTTACCATGATTACTACCAATATCAGCTACGGTAACCTTTCGGGATCACTGAGGTTTGTCTGGTCATTAATTTCATGACTCAAGATTATTCGAAGTCCACGTAAAACTGATATAGACGCCCACAAATAAAATAATAATATGATACATTAATCGGTACTCTTACCGCAAAATCGAATATGATCAAACACTTCAAAAATATGCTGTCCATCATCTAGTTATTTATCAAATTCATGAAGTTCATTGCTTATGTTGTCTTTTGCTAGTTGCATACACTAATTACCCGCCATATAAGAATCTTGAACTTCACTATCAAACTGGTACTACCTATATTCCTGTACTCAATAATCCTGTTGTTGGAAACAAATTCCCATCAATATTTCATGGATTTGCAACCTTTCTTCAGTCATAACCATATAACGAACGAATTCCAATACATTTCCTTCCAAATATTTTGTTTCAAGGAAAATTTAATATCACTAATTCACTATAAATTAAGATGATGAGTCAACTTTTGATTTATTAATTACTGTAGTTCCTTTGAGATAGGAATAGGGCTCTCTGATGGTCTTATATGGCTCATACCAAACCATATGGTTCGAAATTCAAAATTGTAACTCAAAACATGCAAGCAACTCTGCACTTTGGGAATGAAAGTTTCTTTCAATGAGATTATATATACCTTGATTTCTCATTGATAACTAGACAAGATCCTATATGGTATGTATGATGCCAATTTTGTTGGGATGCTTGTTTTGTTATGCCGTTTTCTCTTGGTACGTACTTTTAATCTCAATTTGTGTCCTTCTATTTAAAGATTAATAAATTCTTTTTTGTTGTTCAAAAAATATATATATATATATATATATATATATATATATATAGTATAAGCTGTAGATAAACAGTCTTGTCTTTGTTACTTGTGGTGCTGTTATTGTTGACTTCTACAGGAACTCTCACAACATTTTTTTTCTAGAGCCTGATTAAAAGGGCCATGGATTTGGGCTTCTAGATGACTAGAGAAAGAACAACCAAAAACGAAATTATAAAACGTCTTTATTTAAAGTTACAAACTAACAAGTTTTCAAAATTTTCTTGTTACAGATGTGGCGGTTTAGTTGTTCCTATCATTTTAAGCCAATATGCGGCTCTATTTCTCATACCGAAAGTAAATATAACATAGTTGGGGTCTCGCAGAATTAGTCGAGATACACATAAACTGGTCCGGACACATGAGTTAGCGAAAAGATTCATTACCACACAACGTAACGGTCAGTAAGAGAAGTTAGTCAAAGCGAGTTTAATTTGTAAAGCATTTGACATGGCAGTGTTAAAGGGATTAATGGTCACAAGGAAAGAGCTAAGTACGAGAAAGCTTTGGTTTGAAGAATTTTGACCCGTTTTCCTACTTGGGTTTGCACGCACGGGTTGCAAAACCTAGGTCCTGGCCCTGGTGGAATAGACAGGAAGGGTTTCAAACGAGGGCTAAAATTTTGGAGAATTGCACTAACTTTTGGGTTCCCCAGTTGGGCCATTTGACTCTAAAGATTTGCCGACTCATTTATGATTCGGTGCTTGTTCTCCAACGAGCAGACATGGTTAGCAAACTTAAGCACCAACTCCTTCAAAACTTGGGCACTCTTCTTAATTAGTCAATGAAATGTCAAACGTAGTAATGGCTTGGTGGTCTTGACTTGTGACTTAAGGGTTTGCTTCGGTTTTAGGTTCAATTCTTCCGCCCTTACCAGCAACTCCTGAGACCGCCTCACCCTCATGCGTAACAGTGTAAGCGTGTGAAACGGTTATGAAAGGGGTTACAAGGATCAATTTGAAGTGCATGCAAGCTTGTCCGGGACATCCAGCAATACAAAAAAAGAAAAGAAAAGGTTGACATAATTTTAGACAAGGGCACTGTGGTCTTTGAAGAAAACAACGGTAACAAATTGCAAATTGTTCGTTCCTTTTGAAACGTCTGCGGCTTCTAAGGTCGGGGGTGTGGCATTTCCAATAAATTGAAATTCAGGAATTTCCCACTTCAAAATGAAAAAGATCAAAAGTGTATATATTGACCAGTGCATCATCTTGACATAGCTGAATGTAGGGGTTGCAAACAAGTCCAATCGAGCCGAGTCTTGGAATGTTCAGGTTCATTCGTTTAGTTTTTAACCGAACTCGAACTCAATGAAACTTCGTCGAGCCAAGCTTGAGCCGAGCTTGCTTAGGTTTGAGTCGAACTCAAACTTGTTTACGAGCCTTAAATATTAGATATTTATGCTATCATACAGGTCTAAAACTGTAAACAAAATTTTTAATTTGTGCATAGATAGGTTCATACATATATAAAATTATAAAAACATATTAAAATTTAAGTTTTTAGAACTTTTAAAAGTTCGTACAAGCTATAAGATTTCGTTATATACATGTACAAGTTTATACATATCGAAAGTTATATGCGAAATTCTTATGAGAACATATATAGACACTAAGTTCCCAAGCCTAATCGGGTTGAATCTTGTTATAATTAATATCTACTCCTAGTCATGTGAATTGGCCAAACATGTAATATAACATGCAGTTCCACCTAAACTTCCGAACCTTTAATTGCAGTAATGAACAGTCTAGATTTGGACTATCTCGTCCAGTCCAAAACTTGAACCAGAGAGTATCCGAACCCAATGTAAAAATAGGAATCTGAAATTGTGAGGGGAAAAAATAGCTCTAAGACCAAACTGTGAGGGCAAAACAGTCATGCTCTTCTAGAAGAGGGAGACCAACAAAGGTGGAATTAGTATGAAAGGGAAATCTTTGAGAAGTTGCTGCACAATATTTTTGCTGAAAATGAGACAAGATGAACTACCCAGTCCTCATTCCATTTTTCCTTTTCATATTGGTTTCGTATTTAATTTGTTTACACTCAAGTTTTTAGTTTATGTGGAAGCAATCAATGAACAAAAAATAAAGTAATGGCGTATTAAATGTCTCGGAAAATTCGAATCGATTCATGGTATTTTTACAAGAATTTAGAGATGAATAGAATAAAGTAACAGTGTTCTTAAAAAGTCTATAATGACATCGTGAAGCATGGCGTTTTTGCGTCGTTCTTTCTATCTTCTTTCTTGGTTTTTATAATCGCAGCTTCTTTTCATGAGTTATTCAATACTACAAGCTTCCATGAAAGTGACACAACCTAATCAAATATGAAAGGTGTGGCTATTAATGCCGTTATATATAATATATAAGTGGTGAAGCATACCGGTGTTCACACCTAAAGCAAACACTTTTGTTACAAGTGACATGAATACTTCAATTCAAATATGTACGAACAAGAAATCCTAATACCAGACACACATATAAGCCCAAATACTAAGGACAAAAGGCAAATAACTAGTGCAAATATGCGTATATAGGTTAAACTAAGGTACAAGTAAACTGGTTCGGGACACTCAACATTCCGAAAAATGTGTATATCTTTACTTATATAGATATGTAAAGTTCCTTATTTTTCCTCATTAATTTTCTCTTGGGTGTGAACTGTGAAGGTGCAAAATAACCTCCTCATAGAACCAATATTTCTACAGGTCTGGTATTTAATTATTATAGCATTCCAGAGGGAGATGTTCTGATTATTCCTTTAAGAGTCAAATGGTTGTTTATAATGTATTACTTACTTTATATAATCTACATAAGATCCAAAATATCCCATGCCTCTGGCAGGTAAGGAGTTCATATCTGGGACTGGGAGAGAGAATGAGGGGTCAGAGGTCCTGAGAAAGAATGGAATAACCGAAAAAGCTCCAAGGTTACACCGGTTTGTGGGCTTGTTTCCCACACAATTGTCCAGTATACGATTCTTGGAGTCAGGCCGAAAGAAAATAATTTCCCATGATTCCCTAGTTTTAGCGTCGATGGCCTGCCTTTGACCGGACCAGGAAGGAAATTAGTGAGGTGAGCGTAAGCTAGTCCAACACTCTTGACCGTAAAAAAAGAAAAGAAAAAAGAATGGAATAGAAAGTGGCAGTTTTTGGATAACAAGAATTACTGATATTTATCCCAAAAAGGGTCTCAGAATAATTTTCAGAGTATCTAGAATGACTACAAAATTTGAGCTATTTTAATGGCCAACGGCTAAGTGCATGGTTTACAAAAAAAAGAAACAATTCCAAGACTGAGTATATTTTAAAAAGCTAATGATTTAACTAATGTCACGGTCAGAAGATTGCTTCGTAATTCCATCGAATATCGCGACGAAATATTAGGAGAAGCACACGTGGGGAGAGCGCGAGAGGTGTGTGAAATCGGTATGATTTCGCGCATCCCCATGAACAGTTGAGAGTTTATTTTGAGATTTGGAAATTTGGATGTAAACAAGCAAATCCAAAATGTGTTCGTGAGGTTCATCTGTAGAAGTCCACGGCCTTGACTTGTGTTCCATGGTAGCTGTTTCTGAGAGAGAGAGCGCTTAATTTAAGCTTCTCCCCTAAGTTATTCTTGATTTTCGCAGAACACACTCTCCGTTGCAATTACCCAGAAAAGGTGGCTAAGGCTTCGGAGTCAGACCCCTACTCAGGAAGCATAACTTGGCTTTTTGAACCAAGAGAAATAATACTGTTTTCCACTCTTGAGTTTGTGCCATTGAGTTGCTTCACAGCTTAAATTGGTCCAGAAACAAAGGTACCCTAGTGTTCTTTTCCGTTCAGGTTTTCAGTTTCTGACTTACACCTGAAGTCTTAGTTTTCGATCAGAGAGAGAGAGAGAGAGATAAACGAAAGGAAGGAGAGTATGGATGAGAAGAGTGATGTTGATAGGATAGACGATGTCATGTTACCGGGGTTCAGATTCCACCCGACGGATGAGGAGCTTGTCGGGTTCTACTTGAAGAAGAAGATTCAGCAGCGGCCTCTTCCTATCGAACTGATTAAGCAAGTGGACATCTATAAGTATGATCCATGGGATCTTCCAAGTAAGATAATCCTTCACCCCATGCTCAAAGTCTACGAAATACAAACACTCTTAACTTGCTTTTGTTGTCTTCTTCATCCTTTCGGGTTCTTGGTTGGATTACATCCTACATAAACAGAAGTTTCTTCTTCTTTTTTTTCTCTTTTTTTTCTTGAGGCGACCTAGCAACGCAAGAAGTTCACTTGCCTTTTCTTGTACAGGAAATTTCTTGACTCAGCTACTATATACCATACATTCCTTACTAATAGAAGCTATTTCCTTGATTTTCACCAGAGCTGGCATCTACCGGTGAGAAAGAATGGTACTTCTACTGCCCAAGGGACCGTAAATACAGGAACAGTGCACGGCCAAACCGTGTCACAGGAGCTGGTTTTTGGAAGGCCACCGGAACAGACAGACCAATTTACGCCTCTGATAGCACCAAGTGCATTGGTCTCAAGAAGTCCCTGGTTTTCTACAGGGGTAGAGCTGCCAAAGGACTCAAAACTGACTGGATGATGCACGAGTTTCGACTGCCTTCTATCTCTGACTCGGCACCTAAGAAACTTTTCGACAAAAACATTCCTGCAAATGTAAATCTGTAATTCTTAGGATTCTTCAGTTTTACGGGTGTTTTTATCAGCTAGACCGCTCGCTAAATTGTTGTTTTCATCATTGTACCTACAGGAGGCATGGGCGATTTGTAGGATATTCAAGAAAACCAACTCTATGGCACAAAGAGCACTTTCTCATTCTTGGGTATCCCCAATACCAGAAACTACAGCATCTGATATACTGAACTTCGGACCGCACTCTACTCATTTAAGTTCGGAGACCCTCTTTTCTTGCACAACTGACATTGGATCAGCCACCCAGTTATGCAATACTTATGACTTACAGAAGGTCTCTACTGCCGGTTTTTTGCCTATGGATGTCCCCTCCTATAAACCCATGAATCCAGCAGTTGCCAAAACATCTCCCTTTCCCACAGGCTTATTTTCACCTCAAGAAATGTCAGAACTCACCACCAAGAACACACATGGTTTTTCCTCCATAATTTGCAACCTACCACCTGCTATAATAGGGGATGTTAGCAAAAACTACGGGAGTATAGACTTTCAGGAGCCACAACGACAGTTGAATGGTTTCTCTATTAGTTCACAAGATATGCAGGGCAGCATAGGCGGTTTAGAGGATGATCTGGAACTAAGGAAATATTCAAGTGAAGGCCGTGATAGTAACGGATGGGAAAACATCCGATCATTTGTCTTTCCTTTCAGTTTGCCATCGGATCTTCCTGACGAATGGAAGCCAAGTCTTCAATGGGATTCACCCCCTTGTCCCAGTGAGATGTCCACCACTTACCATGAGTAAACGGTATACTCAATTGAATCGATACACAGGGTAGGTAGTTTACATCTCACTTTAGATCAAGTAAGTAGGTGCTAGCATCGAGACATATTCTGTTTACGGTCTTGGCATCGAAGACCTATTCTGTTTACAGTCTTAGTCTTAGTAACAGATGGGGAAACATCCGATCATTTGTCTTTCCATTCAGTTTGCCATCAGATCTTGCTGATGAATGGAAGCCAAGTCTTCCGAGTGAGATGTCCACTACTTACCATGAGTGAATGGCATCCTAAATTGAATCGATACACCGGGTAAGTAGTTTACATCTCACTTTGGATTAAGTAAAATAGGGGCTTGCATCGAAGACGTATTCTGTTTAGTCTTAGTGTACAGTTTCCTGTATTACGATCAATCAACATGTACTTAAAGCGAAGATGTACCGTTTATCCATGCTGTTCTTTCCCATTCTTTTTGCTCCAGTCATCTTCCTTTTTGCATTGTGTATGTTTCGAATCATGTCTAGCTATTTGAGTTTTTCATTAACTTTCGGTGACTTGATTCAAGGGCTACTTCTTAAACTTTGACTAGGATGCAAAGGTTCGCAACATTTTAGAACAGAAAATCAAAGAATTTAAGTCAAAGCTGGAATACTTATTACGGGTGCGGGCCTAAAAAGTGATATATTTGGCATTTGGAAAATGACAAATGACGAAGCAGTATATTTCATAAATTGGAAGTTGCAATACATGCACTATTTTGCCAAGACGCACGAAATTAAAAGCCGAACGTTGATTTACCTGCATTGACATTCGACAGAGAACTTGCACTCCGCCGGGGTTCTTCCAGCCATTCCATGAACCAAACCAGGTTTCCCACAGCCTTACCGCGACTGAGAAAATTGTTGAAGTAACACTACTCGAAGCATACACAAGAATTGCTCGTACAACACGCAACCCTTCAGACCAGTCAACTACCAGCGTTCATGTCTTGAAGTTAATGTTTCTATCAGCACAAACATTTCAAATAAAGTTTGAAAACTCATGGATACCCAGCAGGAATATCGTGTTTCAACTTAGTCTTTCTTCCTTCTTGCTTCTTGGACATCGTCTCCTTGTAATCTGGCTTTCAAGGCGTGAGTTCTACACATGAATTTGTATCATTATATATGATTGACAATATATCGAGCAACTTACACCCATAGATATGATGATTATGTGTATCAAGGATAACTGGATGACCCCAAAATTGGGTGGGCGAGTTCTTGTTAGTGTGAGACTTGCGTAATTGTATGATATTCGATGCTAGCCCTGGAACTGGAAAACAAAAATCACAAATTAAAGTGGGTATCATGGTATAGGAACACATTTTGCAGCACCTAAACCATGGAGCCAAGGATTTTTTTGACTTATTTTTAGTGGTCAACACCCCTACACTGTTATGTTATGTTTGGAGTTTGATTTTTTTTTTTTCTTAAATTTTTTGGAAGAGGTAGCTTGATCTGTGAAGAGAAAGAAAGAGGAAGTAATAGCAACAGAAAACCCATTAACACCAGGTTGTTTTCCGTCGTAACGTTCTTGTCACCTGAGACGAATTGTCACCTGAGACGAATACTACCGTAACTCCAAAAAGTTTCAAAAAGTTCCGCTAACATTGAACGTTGAAGCTGAGCTATATCACTGATGCATAGAATTACTCAATTTTCGAAACTGATTTAGAATAACCAACAAAATCGAAACTCTTAAGCTACAAGTTTGAATCTTGAATTTGCTGAAGCTAATCTGAATCTCAACACAAACACGATGCCTAGTAAGAAAACTCATCAATTCGTTCACATAGCACAAACCATCCAATGGCTATGGAACCACCTGACGGCGGAGGATTATACAAGCAACTATTTTGGCATAGAGAAGAATTTTGTCATGCACAAGTTTTGATCTTTCACAATTCCATGAAATACAGAGCAGAGCAAAAATCCCACAAGATCTTATATCAATCCAAAAACTAAACCATGCATCAGTAGGAATTAAAAAGGTAAAGAACAAGCAAGATAAGTCGTCAACAAAGAAGATTCAACATCTGTTGCTACCACCATGTTTGCACCCATGGGATTAACAAAACCAGACAAAGTCGAAAGCATAAATTTAAGAACTTGAGCGTCCAGACAGGGCCCTCATCTAGCAGAAAACACCATCTCATTCTTTCTTTCCAATCCCGTGAGACAAGTTATAGATGCCCCGTCCCTGGACAGAAAGCAGAAAATTTAAGAAAAAAGTGTCGTGACAAAATAAATCAATTAAAATGGCCCTAAACAGCAAAATCTCAATGCCAGGAGTAGAAATGAACTCACAATAAGAAACAAACATGAAGCAGCAAGAGCTGCAGGGATGGCCACCGATGTGAGCTTGTCATAAGGACCTTTAAGATACGTGTGTTTGTGGACGCTTTGGTAAAACTTTTGCTTCTCAAGAAGCTTCTCCCTTGGCCTAAAGGGTGTCTCTATCCCCGACATCCTGCATCATTTGGTTAAAGAATAGAATTTGAATATCTCAGCAGTCAGCACATAAGCAACTTCCACACTTCTCTCTTTCCCCCAAACACCCCTTTTATCTCACTATCATACGCATTCTTGTGTTTGCCTGGTGTCAGTGTGCATAATTATTTGCATGCATATTAAAAGCTTCATCTCCACAATGTCACTGCTCAACAATGCCAACAAATCTCTTAACCAAATTCATATCGTAGAAAGGATTGGGTCCATTTGGATGGTTAGCTCATTTTCTTGGGCCATGACCAAACTAAGCCATGTCATGCTTTTACTACTACAGAATTCCACATCGCTTTTGATCAAGTATAGAAGAACAGTCTAGTCATCCGGAGTGTATACAGTAATCCTGATGGAGAGCAATAGACAAAACCATAACGTACTGGGGAACTGACCCAGGGACAAAGGAAAAGAGAGGAAGATAGGTTCATTTACATCACACAACAAAGTTGTTCTCGACCTTCCAAGTATCAAAGGAAACTAAACCAGAAGTATTTCCAATGCAAATCCAAATTATCACACTGAAACGTGGTTGGCTGAATCTTTTGGTAAAACATTTTAACTAAATTAGGAAGCGGAAAAAACAAAGCTACTACAGTAGAAAAGAAAATTTGAAGTTTTCACAACCGATATGACTTCAGGAAAGTCATCAGCCTAAAAGCATAGACATAATTTGACATGGGGACAGTACATAAGTGAATTTAGAAATCAAAGCATGATAAAAATGTTAAAATGTACCCAAAAAAAGTTACGAAAGAAAACATATTGTTGCTGACAAATCAGACCAATTACAAACAAATGAAGGATCCCGAACCGTAACCGTTTTCTTACCCGAGCCATAACCGCAATTTTCCCCGCGGGTGCGGATATGGTGGAGGATGTGAGATAATGGGTTCGGATAGGTTGTGGTTCAGCTGATAACCGAACAGTTTCGGTTTGTATGTCAGTGTAGTGTTTATCAGGGAAGATGGTTCAGATTTTGTATCTCCTTCATATGATTCTCTGTTATTCTTAAATTGTGTGCTGTGATTTTGTTGCCCTGAGAAATAACCAAAAACAATTCCACGGTATGTATTTGCCCAAATACAGCAAAAACTGCCCTTCCACTTGCATCCTTTCAAGAAATTGAACTAGAGCTAAAAATGCCGTTCCAATTACAGATATCGACCCAAATAGAACCAGAAATTCAACGCTCACTACATAAGCATGCGAAATCGGGGAAAAAAAAGGGTGTGTGAGAAACATGCATTCAGGTGAAAGGTAGAACAATCCAAGAAAGTATGTGAAGAATCAGATCATCTGGAATCGCACTTACTTGATCGTACTGGTCGCGTGTGGAGGCTGGACGGTTGAGTGATGCAGCGATGCCGATGTGTAGATCGACGGTGTGGTCGGATGGGGAGCGAGAGAGGGAGATCGCGTGGTCAGCGCTTGGAGGAGAGAGAGAGAGAGAGGGGCAGATTAGGGCTGAGGGTTGAGGGTTGAAATCAAATAGGGCAAAATGGGGAATTCACTTTGGTGGTGATTCGTTGGGCTGGGCATTGCTACCTTAATTCATGATGGCCGTTAGATCACTTAAATCATTTTATCATATAGAGAAACCAATAATTTATGACCGTTGGAAATTAATAATTTTATAACCACGCAAAACTTTCAATAATGGTTTTTCTATTTTCTGTGCCAAATTTAGGTTATGTTTGGAACTTATAGGAAAAAAAAGGAAGGTAGGAAAATAGAAGGAAAAATTTAATAATCACTGAATTTAAAACTTTTCTTTTCTTTTCCCTTTCTCTTCCAACCAAATAATGAAAGGAAAATTTTTTTAATTTTCTTTTCTTTTCTTTTCCATAAGTTTCAAACAGAGCCTAACTTGATAAAGGCCAACGCCATTGTTTAGCTTAGAAATAATCAGACACTGAAACTCTTTTTTCATACCTCATGCCAAATAATGATTTTGGCTTGAGAAATGATTTTACCATAGGAGATGTTGCTGAGATTTTATCTTAGAGTGACTTTTTCATGCTCTAATGATACAAGTACTAAGATGTTTGCAAATCGTTTGAAATTCAACTCGGTACGATGTAACAATAGTATGTAGTTTGTTGTGTTTCTTATGCGTAGTAAGGCTTTAGGACTTGAATAATTTAGGTTGCCCTTGGATTGTTCAATGTATACAACGGTTCAATTCCATGATTTAAGGTCTCCACAATGATGTACATCATGCTATGAAGGGTATGGTTTTTTTTTTTTGTGAAATGACCTATGATGGGTATGCTTTATGATTATGGATTTGGAGAACTTACAGAAAAAAGTCAAGATGGCCGAGTTGGTCTAAGGCGCCAGTTTCAGGTACTGGTCCGAAAGGGCATGGGTTCGAATCCCATTCTTGACAATCATTCAGCAACTCTCTTTTTCCTTTTTCATTCCCTTTTCTTTTGGTGCCAAAATGTCCTACCTTCAAACACACATCCACCGACGGGCTTGATTGTACCCAAGCAGTTATCTTATAGACCTACACAAGAAGACTAGCGGTTATCTTATGGTCCTCACAAAGAAGACTAGGCTTTTTCATTCCCTTTTCCTTCGGTGCCAAAATGTCCCATCTTCAAACACATATCCACCGACGCGCTTGATTGTACCCAAGCGATTATCTTATAGTCCTCACTCAAGGAAGACTAGAGTTCGAGTCTCATAAGAGACATTCTGAACTCCCTGTGGACTAACCTAACGAGAGGCATTCTGAACTCCTATGGACTAACTTGACAAAAGACGTTCTGAACTCTCTATGGACTAACCTACTCACTTCCCCCCATTGAGGCTATAATGACCCCAAAAAAAAAAAAAAACCCCTACACATCAATTAACATCAATCTTCATTGGAACAATGCCACACACACAACTTTAAAACACAACTCCAAACACAATTATATCCGGAACTGTTTGATGTCCATAAGTTCACATGCATCAAACGGATCCAAACAATTATGTCTAAAGTTGTGTTTCAAATCAAAGGCGTGTGCAAAGACTTTCCGTTTTCACGGAGGCTTCCACGTCCTCCTTTGTTAAAAGCCTCAGGTTGTGTTTGGTTCATGGATATGACTTATGAGAAAGTTGTCCAGTGAAAATTAAATAAAGAAGGAAGAGGGGGGGGAGCACATTTAGTACGTATGCCAAAACGAGCTAGCTCCCTCCAACTCAACACAAAGACTCATGCAGCACAACAGAACTGTGTAACACTGGGAATAATGACAATAAACCATTAACAAACAATGAGCTGAGAAATCAAATGTCAAATATTCCGACAGCATAAAAACAACTACAGGAAACAAGATCGATTTGTCGACAAATGAACAAGAAGTACCCAAGCAATCAGTCTAGGGCAAACTGGAATAAAGGACATCCTTTCAGATAATAAGGCACCACGAGGCTATATTTTCCACATTTTTCATCATCGTCATCATCAAACTCGAAATATACTTTCAACCATTATATGGAAGCTAAAAGAGCTTTTGCTCTATCACTCCACAATTTCAGCTCTTCGAGGTTTGCTTCTCCTTTGCCTTTTGGATCTTCAGAACCTTTTTCACTATCTTTT
This sequence comes from Rhododendron ovatum, assembly GCA_019656835.1. NCBI lineage: Eukaryota > Viridiplantae > Streptophyta > Magnoliopsida > Ericales > Ericaceae > Rhododendron > Rhododendron ovatum. The sequence goes on along the minus strand of CM033800.1, from coordinate 35,194,455 downwards.
GCTCTTCGACCAAGAAGGCTCGGATGATCCTACCACATCCACAATGGGAAAATATCAGAAAGACGGATTACTGCCCAATTGCTTACACATCAAAGTACTTGTTAACTAATGAAAATCACAGGAGTCCCATCGTAGATGCCAATTACCTCTCCCGGACAGCACCTGCAGACAATACACCACCATAGGCACGGTTTACCGTCCTACGGTTCCTGGACAATCTAGATCTCTTGTATTCAGCAGGTCTCAAGTGAGGAATCTGCAGAATTTGAAATAAAACTGATGTCACATCTCCACAGATCTTTAATTGCTGCTAACACAGGCCCATTAACTTCACAGCAAGCATAGCCGAGTTTCAAACTTCAAAGACCGATTTAACTCACAAGTAAACAAACTATAAAAAACACTCATGAAGGAAACGATTCAATGTGAAAGACAATGATTGGATCATGTCTAGAACCGGAGAAATGATACTATTACACAACTTGCAACCCACAATCATCAACCCGCCACCAAAAGGAAAAGAAAGGGTGAAAAAATATAAGAAAAATGGAAATGGGCACAAATAGAGAAAAAAGGGAGAAGGCCAAAAGTAAAAATTGGATACTGGAGCTAGCAGTAAAGAAGCAGCAGCAAAACATATGCAAGTGAAGTTACTCTCATTCACAAATAGTGGACCAAGTACTACACGATACTAACAAAATTCTAAAACAATCTATTCAATCATGGCAGCTAAGACAAAAAGCTGATGCAGAGGTCTTTACCGGGTGAAATAAAAAAGCAAAACAGACAACCATAGCTTCCCATAATCTTAACCTTAAACACAACATACATTGTTCCTGGAGATTCACACAGACCAACTGATGACCGTAAAATGCTGTTCCAATTTGGAGAGTCACATATTGGTCTTGACGGTACTAGGAAAAGAGGCTTCTTTAGTTTTAACAAATGCCACCAAAACTTTTCGGCCCTTAAGACTTCCTTTTACCCCCTCAAAGATGTCAATAGTATACCATACTAACGCATTATCTTGAACCATAGTACTGTGAGAGGCAGAATACCTAACTAGAATGCGTTCCATATCCAGTTTCATACCTAACACAGCCCTACTTTTGAAGCCTGCATAATTATGGCAAGCATAAATTGCAACCAAGTCCCTCAAACCATAGATCAAGTATCCTAATTAAGTGTCGACAAGGATAGGGACCACCTCAACAGCTCAAACCATGCTTCATTTTCCAAAAAGCAAGAAGCGATGGAAGCATAGTAGCATACTAGCATCTAGGAAGCTATTGTAACCAAGATTAACCAAATTGTACAAAACCCAAATCTCTGAAAAGTTAACACAAAACAATTTTTCTCTAACAACTGCTTCGCGCTAGTCGGCGGAATAGGGGTACCTAGCACCTATGCCGACTTTTAGAACACTGGTCCCAAACAAAATATTCAAAGCAAACCCAATTTTAGTTGACATAAGTGGATCAAAACCTGACATAATGATCTTGGCACATGCTATCTTAGTAGTCACATTGATTTTCTCACATTGACGCAAGATAAGAAATCAAGACACGTGACATTATATTTGCAATATACTTCCTCGTTCAAATAAAGTAAATAAGGTCACGGGCTGTTACACTGATGAGTGAGACATAAAGCAAAAAGAGAAACATACCCTTGGATTCTCTTTCCAGTCACAGGACATTTGGGTCCACTAGCTCTCTTCTTGGTGCTCTGATACACCAACTTCCCTCCTATAAATCCATACAAAATTTAGCTCAAAATCAGTAATCAACAATCATTTCCTTTTTTTCCTATCAGACAGGCAAAACCCAGAAGCCAAAACATGAACTTTTGGATCGCATTGATAAATTAACTTACAGGACACATAAACAAGAACAGAATCTGCAGATGTATATAAGCTAGGGTTTTGGAAGAATACCAGGGGTTTTGACGATCCTGTTCTGGTTTGATTTGGTGGCATAGCTGTGCCGTTTACGATAGGTGAGTCTCTGAACCATCTTCCCACGGGTTTCAGCACTCACTCTCTCTCTCTCTCTCTCTCTCTCTCTGGATGTAAAGCGAAGATGAAGACTGAGCCAAAAGATCGGCGGAGGAGAGAGAGTGTATATATATACTCCGTAGCAGTTTCAGTCTTTGAAGCCCTAGATCTCACGGCTCTTGGTGAATGATTTTCAACGGTTGAGAATTAAAGCTGATCAAAATAGCAAATAGACCCTCCCAAAAAGGTTTTTACTCTACAATTAAATCATGTTAATAAGGGTATTTTACCTCATGTTTGGGATGTTGAATTGTTTGTTATGCGTTAATCGATCACGCGTTTATAACTAACTCAAGCGCGGTATTTGAGCTCTGCATGGAGGCAAGAAAAAAATTGTTCTGTTAATGCAATTTTATCTCAAATCGATTATGATTTCACATTAATTGTAAAAAAATACTCCGTAAGTACGAGAGAGTTTTGACGCGGGAGAAATAATCGTATTTTTATAAAGTGTAGAAAAGAAAACAAAAACAACTTCTTTTTGGAAAGGCAACACAAGATTTTAATCTTGAGCATTTAGGAGGCGGTAGTCTGGACATGACAAAATTTTGTCTTTTTTTTTTTTTTTTTTTATCCTGACATGACAAAATTTTGTCAATGCGAAACTTTAGCTTTTTTTTTTTTTTTTTTTTTTTACAACCAAATATTTGGATCAACTTGTACGTACCTCAACTAATTCTGAAATCTAAAATTAACAACCGAGCAACCCTTCAATTACCCCAAAAGTTTGAAATATTTGACCTTTGTCGGATCTCTTTAATGTATTTAGGATGATAGAAAACTTGGTTGTTTTCAGCTAATTGTGAGCAAGGCAAGGTATGGCTTACCTAAGTAGGAATAAAGGCACAAATCAACTTGGAAACTTGTGGATCAAATGTGAATTGCCCTCAAAAGAGGGGGGAAAAAACCATATTTATACTCCCTCTGTCACATTTCATTGTTCATATTTGAATTACGTGTCATTTTTTAATTGTTTATATCTTTCAATCTATAATATTTTTCATAATTTTAAAAAATTATATTATAGAACTAATCGAGATCTATCAAACAATATCCATATTACAAATTTTTCAAGATCCACATTAAAAAATATAGGTAAAAGACATAAAAAAAACAAATAGAATAATGGACAATGAAAATTAGTCGAATGGGAATATAAGAGCATCCGCATCACTCTTTCTACATTTTGGACCAATTTACACCTTAAAAAGTCACTTTATTACTTTAGCTATCCACTTTTAAATGTCTACTGCATCAGACTCTCTATTATAACTAGGTCTTACAAATATAATATTTTCTTTGCCTATTTGTACATTCTTTATTAGTATTACAAATTCTTTATTAGTATTGCAACCAAGAAGCCGTTTGTTTGGATCAACAGTGCTACTCTTACTGCATATTTTTACTATGCGCGTAGAGTCCACTCCGTGTATCAAAAAAATACAAAAAAATATCCACAATTTAAAATAATTTTTTATGAGGCCCTGTAATAAATCACTGCAATGGATATAGTAAGTATTTTTTCTGGATTAGTAGGGGCGAAACTAAGCAGTTGGACAATTTTTACCCAACGGCTTTAGAAAAATATTACCGATATCCGTTGGAGCTGGTTTTTATTAGGGTCCAATAAAAATTATTTTAAGATTTATGAACATTTTTATGTATTTTTCTAAAATCCGGAGTTGGCCCAACACGGATCTGTAGAAATCAACGATTAGTCTAGACTTCTGTTGTTTGGATTGGGACGTGGAACAAGATATGGGATGAAGACAAAATTCAATTTGAGGCGAAAACATTAAAATACTGCTAATGGAGTGAATAGTGACTCGCTTGAAGAAGCAAGCTACTGTAGCAAATCTTAATTTGCTGGATTCCCAAACGAGGCTGATGCATCCTCTTTTCACATCTTCCCTCGCTATTTTAGTTTTCAAAGGAGAGTAGAGAGTGAGATGTGGATGCCCTAAAGACTCCAAATGCTAAACAACTTTTGTAAACATTTTAGACATTTTAAATAGAAAAATGCTTACACCACACAAAAGTGCGCATACACATACACACTCACATTCACTGCGGAGTTTCTAAGCTGCAGTAAAAGTGGGCACGCTTTACCTAGTATATTTAAAAAAGTAGTTATAGGTTCACACTCATGTTCACTGTGGATCATGCCCACCTTCATATATGGAATGGAGCTGGCTACACAAATTTGAAAGGAAGCGCATACCAAGGCTTAGTTCCGCTAAGCAAAAAGTGCAAAAAAAAAAAAAGTTGTCTTTATTTAATTTTTTTTTGCGCTTGTTAATTTTGAGAATGTGAATATCAAAATTTGAGAAACTTTCCATTCCCAACACTTAGTAAAAAAAATTATTGGAGCCACTCCAAATTTGGATGGTTGTTATTTTTACAAAATTAACCAGAGATGCACGTAAGTAAACTGACCGAACACTCGGTTGTTTTAAAAAAAATGATTTGAGTATCTAATCAAGGAAGAACAATCATCGCACTAGACTCACGCCATGTATTCTCGCTCTCATAAATTTTACTTGAGATGTGTTTTTAAGATGCTTTCGCGCGAGGCCATGTATTCTCGCTCTCGTAAATTTTACTTGAGATGTGTTTTTAAATGCTTTCGCACTCGTACTTTCACACGCGCACCCAAATTATGTTAACTTGGGTGGACAGTGGACATAAAGCAAAACACGCATAATTGTTAGGTGAGAGTTGGGGCATCTTTTTTTCATGACTAACGTTCCACTAATGCAATCAGAAGCCGTCTATTAATTTTTTTTCCTTCTTTTTTTATAATTGGATATCCAGACCAGTTTGCTCGCAGCTCGACTAATTTCGGACCCTGAAGGTAACAACCATGTATAATCTCCAGTGACTCCAAGGTTTGAAATGTTTAGCTTCCGTGGGAATAAAACATGTAATCTTCTAAAGGAGCACGTATTACTTTCTCATAACCACTTGACCAGGCCTGTTCAGGTTCAAATGCCCATCTTTCCTAATGGGCAACCTTATGTGTTCAGACCAGATCATGATGACCCAAAGAAGTGTGGACGCTGTGTGCTGGTTTTTCTTGGAATGAAAATGAAAGCAACTTGGCCAACATTCCTTCTTTACCTTACCTTTCACGAAACTAAGAAAAAAAAACCCAGAACACACGTTGCAAGAACTTGTCAATCACCATCTCTACCCACCACAAAAATGGATTTCTATTCCTCTAGATAGATCTAGGTATGAAACAATGGGGGAAAAGAAAAGAAAAGAAGGGTTAATTAATTACAATTTTATTAACAAGGAAACAACAGAAACGAAGGCTCTACGCGTATCTTCCTATTTTCAAAACTAATCTTGGTTAATTTATTCCTACACCAAATCAGTTGGTCTGTTGTTAATCTATTCATGTTCAACACCCTGGCAACCAAATTCATGTCCACCTGCGAGAAGAAGTACAGGACGTGGTCCGAACCGTCTTCGTTACTCTTCTGAAACCGCTTCAATATGCAACTTCCGCACCTCAAGAGCTCTCTAAGCTTCTTCTCCTTCTGCATTCCAAGGATGAGTACATTGGTGACTTGTGTTCAATCAATCGAGCAGTACTCGATAGACGGAATGAAAAAATTGGTTGACAAGAACTAACCTTTTGCAGATTTGCTCGGACCTCCATCAGAAGCTCGGAGTCTTCTGGGTTTTGGAGTTCGACGTGAGGAGGCCCCTTTCGACATTTTGCATTCGTGCTAGAACAATCTTTATCTGCTCGAACGAATCGCCAGAAGATTCGAATAGACTCCTCGATGATCTCTACTAGGTCATCACTTGTAATTGCATAGTCTCCTCTCTTCATTGCCTTCTTCCTATCCCTAGTGTCCTCTGCACACAATTTAGATTTGGTACTCAGCTACTTGTATCTAACACTTTCTGCCACAAACTTAAGGAATGAGACTATATATAAGCAGATGATATCCTTTTCAGAAATTCTTTGGACATAGATATGGACATAAATGTGACTAGAACGGTCTGATGCATCTGGGGCACATTTGCATCGAACGGCTTCCAACATATCTCTGACTGGACATTTTTGACGTGCCAAAAATGTTTAAGCAATTGACATACCGAAAGTGTTTTTATGAGTTTTTACCTCTTATAACAGGAACTTGAAGAAGATTGCGAAGAACGCATCGGCTCTTGACATAATACTGAACTCTAGGCCCTTGGAAAGGCTCATCCTCTACAAATCGTTGCATGAGCACCTGAAACTGCTGATATTCTCCTGCAACTTCATTGTACAGTCGAATTCCGCGATGATCTGATTCCCACAGCTCCAAGGCCTTCCCATATTGCCAGTGCAAGATTTCCCAAGAAAGGCACATCTGCCCAACATACACAACTTCCAACTCACTCTGCAACTCTTCCATGAACTTCGTCGTTGGATCGCTCCCCGTTTTCTTACGCTTGCTTAGGAAATTCTTTTCCGGGAAAACGGATTGAACCACAGATTTCTGAGACGTCGAAATCGACTTGAGTGGGTCCTTAAGCTGCAGAAAACCTGTAATCAAATTGGAGGATTGAAAAATAGATGGAACAGGTCTCCCCCCCATGCAATAATCATACTGGGAAAAGTTATTTGTGAATAGATCAACCATTATTTAAAAGACGTTTTCCTAGATTGTGTGATAGTATAAATAAGAAAGGTAGGTTCATTTAAACATATCAGGGACCAATATGGTTTCGTGGACCACCATCGTAAATGTAGATCACTTTAGGATGAGAAAACTCGAAAATTAGGTGGGGGGAAATTTGAAAAGTTTATAGGTTTGGATTTGACATTTAGTTCTATGAATACGACATTTAACTTAAAAGCCTTAGGGCTTTATGGAGTAGCTTAGGGCTGGCGCAGTGGTCACCTAGCTACCAAAGACTTCAAAAAGTCTCTCGATTACAGATTTGACTCTTATCCGCGTGCATTCAATTCCTGTGTCAGCCAGTTTATACCATCGGATACCGAACAATGGGATTGGCCTGCTGGCTCATTCGATCCATTAGGCCGGATACCGAACCCTACGTGCAATACTCATTGCTATATTCTCTTAGTTGCATGCATATTGAAATCACCTAAACAGCACAACAAGAAAAAAGTAGGGAACAATGCAAATTACCTTTTCACCCTTTTACCACCCAAACAGAGTTTCATCATCATTCCAATGCTAAAAGGTTGATGTTCTTTTATGTTACTGCTAGCCAAAACTAATCAGATATGGTGGGTCATCTCCCTAACTTCCCATATTATGATAGGTAGGTGATATTAATTACTACTCTCAATTGATTGCAATTGGTTAAATTATGTTGGAACTTCTGCAGATAATAATGGTTAGGCCAGGTTTTGTTTTTCACAGCTTCTATAATGAGAATAACAAACACTGGAAGAAATCAAATGGGGAAAAAAAATAAAACAAAAAATGTTGGTGATGGTTAACAAGAAATCAAATCTAAAAAAGGGAGGGAAGTATCAAGGGAGTGACATACCTATTGCATACATCTTCTGGAAATTCAAGATGTCGAATTTTCGCATCCGTTCTCGGTAACTCCTGTACAGCTTGTGAAGGTCGTCCATTCGGTCCGCGCGCTGGAACTTCTCGTCGATCTTCCATGGCTTCAAATCCTCCATCATTTTCGGCGACTCCTCGGATTCTTCGAGAATCGTGGGTAGCCCCGTGGCCTTCACCTTTTTCAGCTCATTCTTCAACTGTTCTATCAAATCTTGGTGTTCCCACAATGTTTCCATCTTGTTTGAATCCTCTGAATCCCAATCCTGGGTTTCCTTTGAACTGACTTTTCCAGGATCAACTTTATCAGTTGACTCGTCCATTTTCCCAGGAAAATCTTTTTCTGATAAAAAATCGGAATTCAAATTCCCTTCATCTTGGAAATCAGCCTCTTGCTCTTCCATTGAAACGTTATCATCCTCATCAAATTCAACCCCTTTGGGATCCTTGTTGGAATCATCGAAACCGGTTTCATCAAAATCCGACATTTCTCCTCTGAAATCCCGATCCGATAAAAAACCATCACTGTACGAATCCATCAAACGTTTCATAACTGAACGCAGAGGACTCGAACTGAACGACTCTGAGTCAGAATCCATACCCGAAGAATCCTTTTCAAAGTGAACCTGAACATCATCAGAAGCTAAAATTTTCCCTGTGTCAACTGGCTTTTCTTCCTCTTTTGTGTATGTCATTGCCTCGATTTTCTCCAGTACATCATCTGAAAAAAAATCACTAGTTGATTCCACTGGTAACTCTTCTCCAATAGCTTCTGCTTCACCATCAGCTGATTCCTCTGGTATTTCTTCAGAATCTTCACAAAAAGATTTTACTTCGCCATTAATTTGCGAAAACTTCCCATCATTTGCACTATCTCTATCACCAAAAGAACCAACATTTGAATCATTTGTTAGTTTATTTGGATTAAAGCTCACTACCTCCGTTTCAAACCTGATAGAATCCCCAATTTCTCCCCTGATTCGACTGAATTCTTCGTAAGTCGGAAACTTAAACGTGAAACTGAACTCTGGTGTCTTTTTCTCGGTAAACCCATCATTAAAATCAATTGAATCTTGCTTGGGTTCTACCTCTTTGTGCTTCTCTGGTTGTAACTCCGGCTTTGGCTCGATAAAATCCAAATCTTTTCCTCTGTTTTCTTTGGAATAAATGCCCACACGGTTTGAATTACCCTTTGAATCTCTGTCATTTCTTTTGAATCTGTAGAGAAGAAACATTAAAAAATCCTCATAAGAGAACACACAAAACAAAGAAGAATTACTATCAACGTCTAAAACTATTGCCTCGTCCGCAAAACAAAACAAAAACTTAAATATGACGCACTTTTTTCGAAAAAAAGAAACTCACCTTTTTCCGCGAGTTACTATATTATCAGTGGATCTTTAAATTTAACGAAAAATGTATGAATTTTTCTTGACATAAATGGGTTTTTTTTTAGTTTTAATTTTGCAAATCTTTTTGAGACAGGAATAATATCAACAGATAAAAAACCAAATAAGTGACAAAGTTGGAATTTTTTTCATAAATTTAATTTCCCAAAGTTTTCGTTTTCAGACCAACAAGGCGACAATCTTTTTGAGACGGTAAGTAATATTTATGGACAAAAACCTCATTAAATATGAAAGAGCGAGTTTGATACCTGAACAGGTAGGCCCTGAAGAAACTGAACAGGGGAACGAAGTAGGTGGAGAGAGAAACCCAGAAGATTCCAACAAAAACAACCAATTTTTGGTAAATAAAATGTGTGCTAGAACCCATAACCACTGAATCGAAATGGGAAACTCAACAGAACTAGGTTTCATCGACCCATCAATTTAACCTGCCTTTAAATTCGTTTCGAAGCAACAAACAGGGGAAACAGAAACAGAGCAGGTCAGAGAACTCATGGCTGCTGTGAATTTTTCAGGGAAAGAATGGACCTCGTACCTGAAAATGAAACATAAACGAAACATCAAATGATTGACGGATAGAATTGTGAGGAAATTAGATGCGGAAGAGGTGGAAATTTGACCTAATATTTCGGGAGAGTGGAAAGCAGGATTTAAGGGGAGATAACTACCTGCGAGCGACTAGGGTTTGAGTTACTATGTGGGTTGCTTAGGCCTGGGAATTCTGAGGTTTGTTGTGTGTTTTGCATATGTGGGAAATTTATCAGTTGAGGGGTCAGTTTTTCGCTGGTTGTCCTCTGCACCGTGTGTGTAAGAGAGAGAGAGAGAGAATGAGGTTAAATTGAAAGTTTACTCCATTCTTGGGGGCGGAATGTATTGAAAGTTTACGTCAATTTCATGATTGACTTTAAGATTTTTTTGGAAGGGGTAGTTGGGGAATAACTGAAAAATGAGACCGACCTTTATGTACTTCTAGAATTGAGAATTTCGAGCATAAAACTCAAACTCAAAAAACTCCAAAATGGAGATGGAGAATGGATGAGATATATTAGAGGAATATTTTGTAATTTATTCTCATTTTTTTGCATTTCGTAAGGCAATTTAGGACTCATTAGGAGGGACTATTGTATTTTTAAGATTTTGTCTCAAAATGAAAGTAGGGTCTCTATTTTTAGATAATTAAAAGCAATTTAGAGAACCAAATATTTAAAAAGTACAATGGTTCCCCTAAATTCTCTCATAAAGTAAAAAATGAGAATAAATTACAAAATCTTTATCCAATATCTCATCCATTCTTCATTTTGGGGTTTAGAGATGGATTGGATATGCTCTAGAGAAGGAGGTATTACCATAAAATGTTAGGCATTTTTTTTTTGGTGTATGTTGCGGATTCTTTCTATACATATATACATATTCTTGATAAACGGATGTTCGGAATAGTTTTCGCGCATCTCGATTAATTCCGCAGCTTTGAAAGTAACAATCAGGCATAACTCCCAATGACTCTAAAGTTTGGGATGGTTGGCTTCCGTTGAATTACATAAAATCTTTATGGTAAGTTATGCAGTTTTTGGTTATATAGTATGCAGTAATTTTTTTTTTTTTGATAAATAAAATGCGTGTTACCAAAATTCCCTGCGTGTGTACGTGGCTCACACGGTTTGTGAAACAAATCGGCTCACACGGTTTTGTGAAAGAAATACTATCAAAACGTGTAATCGGTTGTAGGGGATTTTAGCTGGCTTTAATTTGTTCTTAAGAAAACCCCAAATGGGAAAACTCCAGATTAATTAATATACACACCACACACGTTTACTTGTAGGATTTGGGAATACCACTGCTTGCACCAGCTATTAGTAGTATAACATTGGGTGGTTCATTAAATACTTCTAAGAATTGGAGTATTTTTTCTTTTTAATCTTTTGTTTTTTAAATTTTTTGTGGGTTTTATTTTAAATTTTTGTCGAACAATAGGATAAGATAAAATAAATGATAGCAACGAAAAACATTCCCCATGGAGGGGGAGTTAGAAGCTGCAAAGAGGACCAAACTCTCATGTCCAACAACCAACACTTTTCTTCACAAAATCCACCTCGATCTCATCAAACATTCCAATGGAATGGAGGAATAGAGACTGGCCTAAGAAATACTGGAAGAGATTCTTAAGGAGAAATGGCATCAACACCCACAAGGGGTAAGCAGTCAGTATACTGGAACAGCAAAATCGTACAGATTTTGCGTACAGATTTGTTGTGGGGCCCACTACGGGTCTCACACAAATGATCTAAGCCGTTCATTAAATGTAAAATAGTTTTTCAAGGGCTCCCCTGAAAAATCAGTTCAATCCGATACTTATAGATTCTCAATCCAATCACATAATGTTTCATTATCTTGGAATCTAAATCAAAAGTTAGATAATTAGATCGAGCACCTATAAGTATCGAATTGAGATGATTTTTCGCGAGGGCTTTTGAAAAAATATTTTACATTTAATAAACGGCTTAGATTATTTGTGTGGAACCCGTAGTGGACCCCACAACAAATCTGTATGCAAAATCTGTACGATTTTGCTATACCAATAGACTTACTGAGGGGTAAGAGAGTCCAACGCAGAGGAGAGAGTCTCACAAAAAGAAAAAATGGAAAGCAAAAGGAAAAAAGAAAAAAGAAAAAAAAAACCCCTCACAATCAACACCAACCAATCTAGCACTCCTACTCCGGCAGACTAAGCGTGCGCCAAACGGACTCCGACAAACACATCCGTAAGCTAATTCACAAACTTGAGACAAAAATAAAAGAGTACATCAGTTTAGAGCATGAAACTCTATGGGCATCCGCTCTTAATTGAAAACAACATTCAACATACTATCTAATTGATGAAACTCAACATCCATTTGAAAACCCAATTTTTCCAACTGATCCGCACAAGCATTTTTGTCGCGACAATTATGCATCACCTCTGTCACTTCCAGTTGCTGCAGAAAGATACTTGCAATCGTTCAAGTAAATCCACCATAAATATTGAGTCTGTCCCAATTTTTGTATTCCGAAGCCGTAGACTAGCCTCCCGTTGCAACCGTCTTGCAACCCCCATGATTCTGCAACCAAATTAGCTGCAGTGTTATGACAATAACCTGTTGCCGCCTGTGTTGAGTTGCACCGAGATGCACGATTCGAGTTTAACTTAAAAAATAAATGATTATCAAAGTCTCTCAAAGCTTACAACCCTGTCAAGACGTCTCTCTAAAATGGCTTTAAACTTTATCCTTACAAAGGCTATAGACTAGCCAATATCATCCAATGTAGTACCCAAGAGTTTAAATAACAATCATTTTCTCCAACCCTGTACCTATCACTATCCAATAACAATTTACATGCTTCTTCCATGTAGGTGGCTACATATAGCGCTTGCTTGATGGATCTGGTCAGAAATTGAGTGACCAAATTAAACAATTAAAAAAGTAAGAGATGGAAAAAGAAAGCTAAAAAATTATTGAATGGCCAAAGTAAAAGTTCGAGTAACCTGAAAGGGGGAAAATGTAATTTGTAAGCGACACAACAAAACTTGAACTTGAATCTTCAGTCTCCTTTTTGTCAAAAAAAAAAAAAAAATTCTTCAGTTTCCTCTTTCTACCGTCAGTAGGAGATCCAAAGTGTTGGTCTCTAGCTGGGGTTCTCTACTTTGGGTCCGTTTGATTAAAGTAAAAAAAAAAACATGTAAGAAATAGAAAAAACGACAATTTTTGGTATTTGATTAGCATAAAAATGGTAGAAAGTGCTCAAAGGTAAATTTTCTTATACGACTCATTTAAGCGTGGTTGCATAGTTTTCACTTTCTTGGTAACAAAAGATTTTGTTTTTCCTTGTGAAGGTTGCCACCTCTTTTGACACTTGCCCGTTATGCCTATCAGCCTATAATTGTTTTCCTTTCCTACCAGAATCCATATTGTATTGTGAGGGTACAAGCATTTTCTTACAAGATTCTTACGAAACTTTTCTACGGGTCCTTGTCCTTGTGACAATTGTATTCACATAATGATTTTCTTATAAAATTATTGGAAAATAATTAGGCAAATGTGTAGCTAATAACGTAGATGATGACGTGAGTTTTTCTAAATTTTTCATAATTTTATAGGTTCAAAGGGTCTTTTTGGCCTCAGGTCATCGAATCAAGATCTATTCTTGTGGATTTTTCATGGGAAGCAACGCTCCAATATTTAAATAATTTGAGCCATTCATTTTGTATGTCTCAATGCATTTATTGTCCATACAAAGTATTAGGTTGACCGAATATCAATAAAAACCTGGTTGATCTAACTTGACATAAGAAATGGACGACCCGAGTTTGACCATTCATTTCTCTCATAACAAGTGTGCTTCATTCACATGGATACCGATATCCGTTAGGCTTGGTTGTTTGCATAGATGATAAAGACGTCGAGAGTTATCAAATGAACAGTTAAAATTATCAAATAGAAAGACAATGAAACTTATTTTGCGTCACATGAGTGATCAAACGAGGAATCATCATATCACATGAGAGGATCCTATCCATGTAGCTACATCCTTCATAAATCTCTCCAAGGTGCCACTTTGCGTATTCCTTGGTCGCTAGATTAGGTAGGAAAAGGGAAAAAAGAAGAATTTCAAAATGTTATATGAATATTTTACTTCGCCAATGTCACCTTCCTATTTTCTTTTTGAAAAGAGAGGGAAAAAGAGAGAAAAAAAGCGAACAATGTAATTGAATGACTCGGTGTCCTTGTTTCAGGCAAGATCGAATTTATTTTATTTTATTTTTTTGAACGGATAAATCCAAAATGCTCAAATCACGATATTTGCTATCCACGCTTTGTAGTTGCTGTATATGGTCTGTATCTCCTCCCCCTTGTTGTTCTCTTTTGTAATACACAAAATGAAGTCTTCACCTCTTTTCTCTTTGCAATTTAAAAAGAATTTTTTAAAAAATTCCCCCTAGATTTCTCCTAGATTCTCCCTACTCTCAACATTTCTCTCTCTATCTCTCTCCACTTATTACCCCTACTATTTTTCAAAAAAAATTTTAAATTCCAATCCAAACAAAGCATGGTGATTTATCGACGTCGGTCCTAAAATGATGAGATAAAGTAGCTTTGAGGAAAATTAAGTCTGAAATTCTTTCACTTCTTTTTATAAGAAAAAAATGGCATGTTCAGAGAGGAACAATTTTAGTGTTCAAAAGGATCCAAATAGCTCAATCTTCAGTTCTTCGAAACATTAATTTTCATCTTAGAGCTAAGGTTCCCAATTTTTCAAATGTAAAGCTAGCCCTCACCTCGAACCGGGGGATGGTACAGGCACTGCTGTGCGGGTGGCCGGTGTTGTGTTGTGCACCATTTGAGCCGTTCGGTTGTCAATTCAACGGTTCAAATCTCATTTCTACTGTGTAGCATCAAAATCGTTTATTGCCAATATAAATTCTAGACTATTAGATTGCCGAACGAACGGCTCGAATAATGCACAAGTTCTACCTCACTCAATCCGAGGATATCACTCATTGGTACTCTAATATGTTTCAAAATGGAGTCTTCTCGGTTATAAATTTTTTGTTTCTTACCTCTATTTGTTGTTATGCCATTCTTGTTTTCTCCGAATTGTTTTATATTCTTTCAATAGAAATTTAGATTACAAAACAACAAATAGTTTTCATTCCTCTGTATTGCCAGCTGCCAAGTCTTTATTTTCTTAATTTTACACTAAACAGTTAAGCGACAAACCAATGCAACGGTAAATAACCTTTGTTTTTGTTTTTGTATTTGTTGTCATTTATATTTTCGCAGTCCAACCAATGAGGAGTTGGTTAAGTGATTATGTTGATCAAGATCCAGGTCAAGTCATCAAAGTCTCTCATTGGCACAAAATATATTCCAAACACCATCCACACATGGTGGGACCTTAGCTTCGATCTCAACATAAGTGCGGTAAGGTTCTTTATGGATAATGATGTGGTGTGACGGGACCGATACTCTCCGGAGAATAGGACTGTAAACGAACCGAGCAGTTCGCGACATAATTACGTTTAAAAAGTATCATCTTTATAGATATTAACGACAGTTTCAAACCGTCATTTTAATATTCAGACTTTTAATGACTGTTTCAAAACTGTCGTCTTTCACGTTGAATGACACTTTTAAACTGTCATCTTTTACGATTATTGTAGTAGTGAAGATTTACGTAATTTGATACACAAACTTTGTATCTACTCCACAGGGAGAGGGGAATAATCAATGCAAGCCTTCCGATTTCCTCTTAATTGTGTATTTTTGCTTAACAAGTTGATCTCACTAATACTTCCTCCCCCCAGAAAAGAGTTCATCTCACTAAAATAAGCTTAGAGACAATAACAGGCGTCTGAACGGACCTAACCCCATTCGAACGTGATTTGCTTGTCTCGACTGTCCGAATGAACATGACCACCCTCGATTTTCCGCTTGACCAAAAAAAAGAACATGACCACCCTCTGTATGTGGTTTGAAGTAGCTTTTGAATCTTGATCGCATATGAGCATGTATCCAGACGATCCTCGATCCTGTTTGGACGGAGTCTCCCATTTTGCCCCATATTGAAGACATACAACTGGAGTATTAATTAATGTGAATTTCAACTTGCAAAAACGCCATGTTATGCTAGACAGAATACTGGAATGAAAGTTTTGTCACACGGGATTCAGAGACTATTCATGACCCTAAACTGCAAACCTGCTATCCATGGGACTCGAACTCGGGTCACCACTGGAGAAAGAAATGAGACTACTAACTTGACAAGCTTGGTTTATCCAAATGTCGTCTCGTTAATAAACATTCTCTATTGGCAATTTAACGCAAAAACCAAACCAAGCCGAACCCTATGTCCCAATCACTTGGAGTCGGCTACATGAATTCGTTTCCTCCATTGAGCTCTATCAAGGGCTACTTGTCAATTTAACGCAACAAGATTTAAAAAAAAAAAAAAAAAGAAAAGAAAAGAAGGGCAGATAAGTAAAAGATTTAAAAAAAGATAACAGGGGAGAGTAGACAACATTCAATTTTCAAGCAGCGATTTTTGCAGACATGTTGCTTAAAATGGGAATCCTCAAACATACGTAATCAATTTTGTGGAGTAATTATCAGACTCTGTGTTCAATAATGGAGTAGTCCATTATTTTGGGCAGACTTCTTTCATTTCATTTACACTCCCTTTTATTATTGAGTATTCTTAACTGTTTACATTCTATCCAAACTTAGGAAGATATTAACTGCTTTTTAATGCGAAAAATAATGGTTTTACAATAATAGTAATAAGGAAACTAAAGAAACAGATTCCCGTTAGAGAGATGCTACAACCACACCCAAAATTACACACTCAAATACACACCCTCTCACAAAATACAAGGGTCCCACACGCACTGCTCACACACAAGAGCAGTGCGTTTGGGACCCTTGTATTTTATGAGAGGGTGTGTAATTTTGGGTGTGGTTGTAGAATATTTGTTCACGTTATTGTGTTTGCCACTAAAGAAATTGCCGTGTGGGCCTTTCCTTTTGGTTCCAGAGAGATAGGGCAATGTTAGGGGTAGTAATGGTAGAACTCACGATATTATTTATGTGATTTTCTTGGCAATAGGGGATCAAAGCCATCCACGCGGATGGTTTCGTTTGGACTCTAGGTGTCATGTTCCGAAATTTCACGACCCGAGCACGTGAGTTCTAAAGATAAGCCACCAATCAAATGTAAAAAGACTAATATTTGGATCGCAGGGTCAAAGCCGAATCCTACAAATCCTATTCAAATTGTGCCCATAATAAGTGCTAGGATTTTCATAAAAATTTGCAAGGCGTTGTTTGTTTGGAAGACTTTTCAAAGTGGTCACAGTCAATGGGCAAAAACCTGGACAAACCTGGACAGTTTGTTTTTATCACCATTATAGTATCTCATTTCGGAGCATTGTTCTCTTCGCATTAGCGGATTTGTCTCCTGGTCATTTGCTCGTGGAGTGGATTTACACCCTTTTAAGCCAAACCCTCTATATCTTTGTCTCTCTCATGCATTTTGTTTGTGATTTGGTTTCTTCGAATGATTTTGCATATGTTTAGTTTGTTACTTCTCCTCCACTATCATGACCATCAACGTGCGGATCAAGAAAAAAAAAGACCATCAACGATCATTTTTGGATTGGTTTTATCCTTGTTGAAATTTTTAGCTTTTTACATTGTTCTAGTTGAGACGAACCAATAATCCAAAAAAAAAATTGAAACAAAATTAAGAAATGCATTAAAACAAAATTTGCAAGGGGTTGTTTGTTCAGACTCTGTTCAATAATGGAGTAGTCCATTATTTTGGGCAGACGTCTTTCATTTATATTCCCTTTTATTATTCTTCTTAACTGTTTACTTCTATTCAAACTTGGGAAGATATTAATGAGGAAGCCAAAGAAAAATAATGGTCTACAATAATAATGAGGAAACCAAAGAAACAGATTCACGAGACTGTGTATGCACTAGGAAATTGCCTTTCCTTTTGGTTATGGAGAGAGAGAGAGAGAGAGAGAGAGAGAGAGAGAGAGATGCTAGGGACAAATCCAAATTTACATCTATTCTTACATCTTTTCTCACAAGTAATAGTAGCAGCCACAACAATATTTATGTGCTTTTATTTGGCTAAATTATTTGGAAGCGTCCGGTCAAGGCCACCCGGATTGCAAATTAGGGCCAATATATTCCCACGACGTTCTTAATTTATGTGTTTTTCTTGGAACCGGGTTGTAAATGTTTATTGTAGCATTTCTAAGTTTTGGTTAAAATGATCTACTTTTCCAATTCTCTCTCGTGAATATTAAATACGATTGAGATAAATTGAAAGTGCAAAAAGTATAAGATTTACTGTTCTGCTTTAGACAGCTGAACTCTCAAGTTTAAAGTTCCATATGCTATTTGTATTCATGGTACCGATTTTCACACTCCGCTGATCTTCTACAACTACTCATTTTTTTGTCATTTTATATATTAGTTTACAAGATTAACCTTTTAGTTGTATACTTTTTCACACTTGAAAGGACAAAAGGGGAAATGCATTTATTAATAAAACGAGTGTAAAAATCAATTACCTATATTTTGTTATGACACAAAAGTGTAAGAAGTAAGGCCCAATTGTGTGAGTTAAGTTGTTGATAGCTTAGTTTATGTATTTGTGTTCCAATAGTATAATTAGCATTGCGTTAATTTAAATACGCCATTAATCAAAAGTGGATCCCATAATTGTACTTTCCAACTAGTGTTGTACTCATTCAACGCACAAGACAACAAAACTCACATTGTTGTGTATTTCGGGCTCATGCAGCAAACATATAACGACCCGCCCCTCCCCTTCCCAGCTGATTTTCTAATCATTCATTTAACCACGTGGCTCAAAAGATTAATCTCAAATTATATAGTTGCTGGTCGGCCTTTACTTATATGCCATATTACTTTTCATTTCATGAACGATGTGGGACTATTGCCTCCTTTTGGGCTCTAACAGAACATGCACAATGCTAATTGATAAAACTTTTTTTTTTCCTTCCCGGCCCGTGTTCATTGCACCGTAGTGTGTTTTCCATTCTATGCACGAGAAGACAAAATCTACCATTATGAAATTAAGAATTTGAAGTGTGAATAAAATAACTTCAAACGAATTTGCAATTTTGAAAATGTAATATAAACATAAGAAAACAAAAACAAAAACTTGTAATATACATTTCTCTAAACTTTTTATTGCCTAATCTCTCTCTCTCTCTCTCTCTCTCTCGCTCTCTCTCTCTCCATTTTTTTTGTAAATAATAATAAAATAAAAAAATCTTTAAAATTAGGATTTGGAATCTGGAGGCTTTTGGGGTTCAAACGTATTTGTATAAGGTATTAGTTGATTGATGTCTATCTCCTCAAATATGTCTCAAAATAGGAATGTCCCGAGGTAGACAATTACAATGGGAATTCGCACAGTTATATCTTGAGTTAGCTAAAAAGTCACTGACCTAATTTATGAAATGAATTTGTTTCTTTACTCGATTAGATTTAGTGGAGATGCATGGCCTCAGTCAACCACAGCCACCTTTACTTGTTCAATTTTTTCCCCCCAAATTTGAAATAGAAGAAGTAGATGAGAGTTGTGGACCGGCCACCTATTGACCTTTGTGGAGAGAATGCATTGCATAAGCCCAATTAACCTCCCCCACTTGTGGACTTCTAGAAATAGAACAGGTATGGCTATTTGGAAACTTCCATGACGAACACATATTTTTGTTTGAGGAAAGACTTCCAAATTCCTGTGGGTCCGAAAGTAAGAACTAATCTCATGATACGAATAACAATCCGAAAGAAGATTCCGGGACGCTGTGATAATAATCCTAGCGTCCATGGTAAAAAAGAACAAGTGAGGTCTTATATTTTTTAGGATTAGTTAGTTTCACATTTGGCGAGGGGAACTAAAAATAGGATTGAAGTCGATTGGGGGGCGGGGGTGGGTGATTATTTGCCCAACTGATACCCCGCGTAAGAGATCCAGACCTATTAATCTGACGGGGTCAAAAATGATTTTCAGCTCCTTATCACTTCTTTTATCACACGGAAATCAAGCATTGTACAATTAATCATGTACTATATACAATCGCATCTATTATACCCACATGTCTTCTTTATCCCGATTATCAATCTCACATTTTCCAATCTTTCCACAAAAAAATCCGGCAATCAAACATGTCTGTGTCTTATAAACTAAGGAACATCGAAGCTAAACCAAACCAAACCAAACCTATGAATTGGAACGAATGACTCATAATCGGTGGACAACCTTTATGATTGGACTCTGAAACTCCAGGGCCTAATGCAAGTTTCGAAGCCCAGTTATGTATCTATCTTTCTTGAAGCCTGGCCAGTTTCATTCACCTAGGAGAATCAATCTTGCCATGGATCCAACCTTAATTTTCAGCAATAAGCTTTGCAATTTTACGGGTCAGATGCGTCCCCGGTCGAGACCACCAGGCTAGAGTACAAAAGATCCATAGTAATTCAAACTCAATGGGCCCTAAACATCCGATCCAAGTTAGGAAACTACTCATAAGGGAAACAAATAAACAGCGCCGCTTGCGAACAGCTCATGGGTCGACTCGGCTAGTCTAGTAATCAAACTTTATATTCATCTCAAAATTAATTGGCAGTGAGTGAAGAGGCCTCAGATGTTATTAAGTGATTACCCATTCCACTCCCAAGTAATGTGAGATTCATTTCCTTCACATTCCCCCTCACGTGCAGCCGCGTTTGAGGTCTGTCATGTGTAGCCACTTTTGGGTCCTATCATCGTGCAACCTTTTTGCTATTTTGTCATCGTGGGGTGTGGATTGTAAATTTTATAAAATGTGGGGTGGAAAGGGTCCCGCTCTGATACCATATAAAAACTTTATATCCATCTCAAAGCCAATTGGCAATGAGTGGAGAGATCTCAGATGTTATTAAGTAATCACTCATTCCACTCCCAAACAATGTAGGATTTATTTCCTTAACAGAGCCAAGCTCAAATTCGAGGCTTAGGCACGTTCACTAACCGAGCCGAACTCAACACTCCAAAACTCGGCTCGGCTCGTTTGGACAACTTGACTCGATTAAAGAGGCTCGTTAAGTAAGTTGGCGAGTTTCGGCTCATTTACACTAGCCGAGCTTGAGTTCTGAGTTTATGGGAAGGGAAAGGAGAAGTTTGGAGTGGAAAGCCCAAATGCAATGCCCCACCACCACTGATAGAGCGGTGTCAACTCAAGCTTTATCAGTGCTCAGTAGGCCAGGCCCATGTTTCAAAATTTAATGAATCGCACACTTTTTGGGGTTTAAATGGGTTCATATGTTATCCATCAATGGCCCAGGTTTAGGGTAGCAGCCACTGTTACTAGGTCCAGCCTCCACATGGCAGATTGGCAGTCCCCTACAAACCCCACCAAGCACTGCCACGTAGGGTCCCGCAGTATCGAACAGATAACTTCTTTGTCTAACTATCGTTTTATATGAATTTTTTTGTTTATTCAATTCTTTATATCTTTTCATTTCGTCTCGTCGAGACAAATAATTAATTCCAAAATTACAATAACAAATTAAATAAAAAGTAAAAAAATACCAAAATAAATTCTGGACAAATATTTAATGAGGTCATTTCCAAATATTTTCTTGCCTATTAACGATTTATAAATATCTACTGTGTAGTAGAATGGATGCACCATTTCTAACGATATTTTCTTTTCCTTGGATTTGTCTTACTGCCAAAAATGGGTTTGTGTTTAAGGAAAAAAAAAATTCAATATTATGGCTACATATATATACTGTCATTCGGCATTGTAATTACTTTTCTTGGGGTTTTAAATAGACAGGCAGATACGCTACCTATGTATATACTATTCGATAACGAGTATTGTCCTCAGCACCATTTGGTCGGTTTACCCCATCGCATGTATTTGGGACAGAAGTTAAGATCCCACCATATATTATCCTCTTATTCTTCATTGTGGTCGCCTCTTATTCTTCATTGAACGGTTCGAATGGATTTCACCATTTCTTTCCCAGCTAAATTAGAAAAAACGGTATCACATCTATCGATTAGTTTTCCGCTCGCAATCACATGGAGAATTTCGAAACCCTATTTAGGCTTTTAGGCCCTTTAACCCGGCCTGGCTTGCGTTCTTACAAAAACTAGTGCCATCATGAGGTAGGACCAATAAATTTCTGAAAATATGTATTTAATATCTTTCAAGTATAATCAAAATCTAATTAAGTTGACCTGTGAAAGTCAAGATGCGCATGTTGGTCCAGATACCTGAGTTTAAAAAAAAAAAAATGACCTGTGGAAACAATAATTCCATTCCGTCTGAGAGTCTCCTTAGTCATAATCAACTAGGTTTAAATAAATTATAAGTAAATGACATCAAGGCATTTAAGTCCAACTCAATTACTCCAACACTATAATCATTCTTTGAACATTTGCTGAGATATTGATTGCTCACATGGAGAACTGAAATAGTAGATGATCATCACAACGCGAAGGGGCTGGTCTAGTAGTCAACGCCTGTGATTTAGGAGTTTTATGAATTCTTTTGGAGTTAGTCAATACAAAGATTTGCTCTTACTTTTATTGGAGCCTCTGGAAATGGACGATGGAATTAACCCAATTAAAAATTAATCAAGATGTGCGTGAGCTGACCTGAACACCTAAATTATAAAAATAAAAAATAAAAAGGATCACCCAGCACATGCATGTGCGGGATCACAGACGCGTCTTTGGAAACAATATCCTGAGGAGTTGAACGTGTCAATGCTTGGATCAACAATCAATGTGGTAATTAAGTTCAAAAGAAAATAAAAATACAATCAATCTGGTTCAAATCATTTCAATTTGTTTACACAGTCACACACGTTATGTATCAATGGCGTAGCCGAAATTTAGGTAAGTGGGGGTACATTAAGCATGGTCTTAGAATTTTCTAGCTTTTACTTACGGTAAACAATCATAACATGGAAAAATAAATCTAAGACATAAAATTTGCTACAATATACTACATATTTATAACGAGTCTTTATGAAAAACAAGTACGTAAAAGAGTAATTTTTTTTTAGAACTTGACAAAGATACTAAGGAGGAAAGTCTTATAAGAGAAAAAAAATGTGTATAATTTTTTGATACAAATTTTGATGGTCTTTATAATTTGAGGTAAAAGTGAAATTATTGAAAATTGCAATGGGGTCTCCGTGTGGCTCCGCCACTCTCATGTATGATCATTCTTTTCAAAAAAAATTATTTATCTACCGACCCGCCATCTCTTTTTTGCAATAATGCCTTCTATGAAACCGGGTGAAAAACCACTTGGGCCCATGGTTCTATAGAACTATAGGCTAGGGCTGTAAACGAGTTGAATCGAGCCGAGTTTTATCTTGCTCGAGCTCGGCTCGTCTTAGTTTTCCTTAGCTCGAGCTCGAATCGAGCTGAAATATATGGGCTCGAACTCGGCTCGAACATATATTCAAAAGCTCGAGCTCGGCTCGGCTCAACTGGAATGGCTTGTTCGGTACATGTATGGGTATTGGTATATGTATGTACATGCAAGCTCGAGCTCGGCTCGAATGGCTCGTTTGGTATATGTATGTACTTATGGCAGCTCGCGAGCTCAACGAGCCAAGCATCAAGTGGCTCGAGCTTGGCTCGTTTATGAATCGAGCTGAAAATGTTGGCTCGAGTTCGTTCATTTACTTGATGAACCGAGTTCGAACGAGCCGTTAGCAAGCCGAGTCATGAGCCGCCCGCGAGCGGCTCGGTTCATTTGCAGCCCTAGTCTATAGGTCTCAATTATTGGGCCGTTTCGCTCCAAACCATAGAACTTCAAGGCCTTTTCGCGCGCTATTGTCGGTTTGCACACCTACTAGTGCCTAGGGCTGCAAACGAGCCGAGCCGAGCCGAGTTTTAGAGTGTTTAAGCTCGGCTCGCCAAAAATTTAGTTGGAGCTCGAGCTCGTGACGAGCTGCAGAACTCGAGCTCGAACTCGGCTCGATAAGTATTTACAGAGCTCGAGCTCGGCTCGTTCGGCTCGTTTATGAAACAAATATATATAAATATATATATATATATATATATATATATATAAAATATAAATATGTAAAAATATATACATATATATATATATATAAATATATATAATATAGTCGAGCTCGCGAGCCAATTCGAGCCGAGTTTCGACTAGCTCGAGCTTGGCTCGTTTATGAAACGAGCCCAGGATTTGAGCTCGAGCTCGTTCGTTTTTGTCTCTAACCGAACCGAACCAAGCCATTATCGAGCCGAGTTCCAAGCCGCTCGCAAGCGGCTCGGATCGTTTGCAGCCCTACTAGTGCCTGTTGGAACGCAAACGGTCCATACGATCAAGAAAACGTGGACATGACCCACTCTACGGGAGAAACCAGACTCCAGAATTTTAGCCCAACTTTACAGAAGAATCCTGCAAATCCAATTACCTCTCCAATCCCTAATTTACTGCACATGGTTACAGAAGAACGTACCCTGCAATCAAATTAATTAACCTCTCCAGGCCCGGAAAAATTTTCAGTGCCGAGTGGATATCACGTGGTGTTCGTTCGAGTATCCGAACCGTCCGTTGCGTGTTTGAACGGCTCAGATTTGGAGAGAAAAAAATGAGAGAGAAAGTATTGAGTGAGAGAAAAGAGAGGTTTCAATCCGAGCCGTCCGAAAATATATCGGACGGCTCGAATGCGCGGAGCGGATACCACGTAGGATATATCCGCTCAGCACTGAAAAAGATCTCAGCCAAGCCCTAATTACTGCACATTGTTCTGAAACGGGAGTACTATTACCCTGTTTTATATAGTATTAATTACTAGTACTACGTACATGTGTTTATTTCTGGAATCACATCAGTCGTCGTCGATCGTACTATATATGCTATGCCTATGATAAACCCAATTAATAAATATGGGCCAAAACCATCCTGATCGGAATCAAAATCCCAAATACTAAGAAACATTTTTGGGAGACCAAGTCTCTGGAAGACAGCTAGCTGTTCCCTTCTTAATTCTCACCGAAGAGTCATGACAGAGACAAAAATGCAGTTTACTGGTAGTATTACTCTAGAAACATTTTCTGGTTTTTCTAAACTCAACCAGGGCTAAAACGATCGTTTCCGGCTCGTCATGAGCTCGTTCAAGTTCGACTAGGAAACTTAAACGAACAAGCTCGAGTCAGATTAATTGGCTAGTTTTGTAAACAAGCCGAGCACGAGTCAGCACAGGCTCAACCCCAGTCTTCGAGCTAACCTCATTTTTGGCGAGCAGAGAGTCTGGACTCCTGAC
Organism: Rhododendron ovatum; assembly: GCA_019656835.1. Classification (NCBI taxonomy): domain Eukaryota; kingdom Viridiplantae; phylum Streptophyta; class Magnoliopsida; order Ericales; family Ericaceae; genus Rhododendron; species Rhododendron ovatum. Next base: position 35,169,569 of record CM033800.1, on the reverse strand, counting down.
TCCTTGAAGTTCGTCTCGGCTCCGCTCGTTTTACTCCCTGAACTCATGTCTATACTGATTAAAAAAGAAAGATTAGGGTCAAGTGGTAACTAATAATCCACTGTACGTATGATTATGGTCCCCACCTGGAGTTTTTGTAGTCATCTGGCCCACGTAAGTTCATCATGCATGCATGGACCATCTTTTTCATGATTCCATAAATCTTTCATCATCTGATCAGTAATCTTGTGCATATTACCACGTTTGATTATCGTATTCTGAATACGAGTGAAATATGGGTCTCATCTGTCATGTTTTTTTTACCGATGCAGTAGTGTTAATTGTAGTTGACAACAAATAACATATTCTTCAAATTAAATATGATCACCAAACGCGATTATCACAACATTAGTGTTGGTAATGTATGTCTCTCTGCCAATCTTGGCTAATCACTCCTCCTGTGTAATCTTCCAAGTTCCAGGTAAGTATGTTTTGGTATGCTTATTCGTTGCACTTCTTTGCTTCTTTTTATTTATCTGTACTAGTAGGAAGGTATGCCTTCCTTGCATGTTCAATCTATATTGTTGTGTTTCTTTCAATAGATTTGATCAGATTATTAGTAAAAAAAGGAAACATCAGGACTGTCCCTGAGGGAAGGCGAGCATCTCAGACCCCACCTTTTTTTTTAAATTATGGGCCTAAAAGTTTATAGAGTATTGTTCTAGGTATGACAAAAAAAATTCCATTTTGTTAGCGTAATTACTACTTTTATCACTAAAAATGTACCGTAAGAAAATTAATAATATTTATGTGATCCTTTGCATTCTTGTAATGAGAAAATTAATACTCCATCTGTCCCTTTTTAAGTGTCCTGTTTCGTAATTCCAACTTATTAAAAAGACATCATCATTACACTTTTCATATCAATTTTTTTCTCCACTTTCCCTACTTACCCATCATCATTACACTTTTACTCACTAACTTTTCAAAATGAAATCTACTTTTAGGGACAAAATAGACAATGCACCAATTTTTACCCCCTAACTTTACAAAATGGACACTTATTAAGGAACAGCCCAAAATGAAATACTGGACACAAAAAAATGGACGGAGGAAGTAATATTTAAGTGATTCTTTGCATTCTTGTGCTGATCCATACTTTTGGAATTTTACTGTACCTAATTATATATTTTTTGAATTTTACAACCGATGTAATATTTGTTTTTGTTTGCTAGTTCAATGTGTATGTATGTCAAATATTTTAAACTTTGTGGCCACTTAAACTTTATTCAATTGTTAACTTTAAAACTCTTAAATTAGTAAAACTACGTGCAAATTGGTCAAGACACACAGTTATAAAAAAAAAATGAACTTTTTTTAAATTAAAAAAAAGCTGTAAAGAACCGACATTACCAACATCACCGTAATGCCAAGATCGTCATGGCATGGGAAAGCTGTAAAAAACTACAGTTCGCGAATTGGAACTAGAGGGCAAAAAAAGAAAAAGAAAAGATAGAGTTTTAATTTAGAGAGAAACTTATTTACGGAGCCGCTACAAAGTGGCTCCTTACGGAGCTGAGCGATCTCAGTTGTCTGTTTCGATAATTAATGGACAATATTTTTTTAAAATCCAAACTGTCCAAACGCACGCGATTGAGCCTGTAAACAAAGTTTACGAGTTGCTCCATAAAGAAGTTTTTCTCTTTAATTTACGAGAAATACTAAGTGCAAAGAAAATTGCCAAAGAAAAGACCCTTAAAGTATATATGAATGGCTCAGATACACTGCACAGTAAATCTGGGCCATTTATATACACTTAAAGGGTCTTTTCTTTGTTAATTTTCTTTGTCTCTAGCACTCTTTCTAATTTACTACTCTTTATCAGACCTGAGTGAACCACATTGAATGCCACGCGGTTTTGGTGAGGCAAAAGAGGCATAGGCACAGCTGACTTTAGCCTTTAGCCCTTATCAAGAGTAATTGCCACCACCAGCTGCTGTTTGTCCATTTTGACTCTTTGGGGTACCGCCACAAACCACCCTTTTTCTCCTTTTAGGTCAGCTGTCCTTAATTTAATCCACAGGGGGGTCTTACTATTTTCCTATAAATGCATATCACCCAATGAACACACAACAAGACCATTGTCTCATCTTTTTCCAAAGACCCAAGAAAGGTAGAGATCAAGAAAACCAGGACAAATAGTGAAATAGAGAGTGAATTTCTTTTTCTAGTTTTCCGAAGTAGGAGAAGTGTGGGGGAAATGGGCAGGCCACCTTGTTGTGATAAAGAGGGAGTGAAGAAAGGACCTTGGACTCCTGAGGAAGACATAATGTTGGTTTCTTATATTCAAGAACATGGTGCTGGGAATTGGAGGGCTGTTCCTTCTAAGACAGGTTAGATTCCTTTGCCCTCTCTGTTTCAATTTCTGGATCTCAAGGAGCTGTACTGTTTTGCTCTTTAGTGTTTTTGATTTAGAAATGCATAAATGAGCTAAGAGAGAGAGAGGTCTTGTGAATAGCCTTGTTCCGGCGTGGATGGCCAGCCTGCCATATTAACCGAACCGGGGAGGGAAACAGTCCAGGTGAGCCATGCGCGTAAGCTACTCTAAACACCGTGACCGACGAACCAAAAAAAGAAAGGAAAGAGACAAGAATATTTGTTCTGTAGAAATAGAGAGGGGGAAGTTGAATTTTGAGAAATCTTTTTTGCAGAAAATGTGTGTAAACATGTTACTTGAAGACAAACACTCATTGCTTTTCTGTTGTGAACTTGTGATAGTTTGAGCAAACATAGATTCTAAAGACATTTTTCCCCCTGTCATCACCAATGTAGGATTAGTGAGTTAAATTAGAATAGAGGTGTGGACGACGCTGTTACATCAGCTCGAACCTAGAACTCATTGATCAGCTGGAAGCCCAAGTCCTTTCTAGAGAAGTCGAAAAAATTCTTTTGGTATTTACCCAAAGATGTGCTCTTTTTCCCCAAACAAGACCCTAAAACAAAATTTCAAAGTCCATGACTAACGAGATTTTAGAAAACTAAGGTATGAGAGAACAGATTCTGAAAGCTGAACCATCTTTAGAACTGTATCCAAATTGCTTGTGTAAATGTTTAGAAGGTGTGTTGAGTCACTAAAACTGTCTTTTTGTGGGTTTTTTTTTTACTTGATTCAGGGTTGCGTAGATGCAGTAAGAGTTGCAGACTTAGATGGACTAATTACCTCAGGCCAGGTATCAAGAGGGGCAGCTTCACAGAGGATGAGGAGAAGATGATTATCCAGCTCCAAGCCCTTTTAGGCAACAAGTAACCCCCCCCTCTCTCTCTCTCTCTCTCTCTCCCTTAATAATTCAATACTCCCGGAGTACTGCGTCCCAGCAAATCTCGTAACGACATACGAGAGGTGATGACACATTTTTGTAGGCAAGTGGGAGACATGAGGTGATCCAAAATGTGTGTTGCTTTTATCTCATTTGCTTGAAGCAATATGAAACAATGCCACGTAGTACTCCGAGAATAGCTTACAATTTTCCCCTTCTCTCAAGATTTGGAGGGTTTGGTTCTTTGGTTTAAGTGTGCTAATTTTGTCATTGTGATTTTGGTCCAGATGGGCTGCCATAGCTTCTTACCTACCAGAGAGAACAGACAATGACATCAAAAATTACTGGAACACTCATCTGAGGAAGAAGCTCAAGAAACTCCAAGAATTTCCTCTTTGTCATTCCAACATTGGGTTTTCAAGTTCCCACTCAATCTCTAGGGGCCAGTGGGAGAAAAAGCTACAAACTGATATCAACAAGGCCAAACAAGCCCTAAATGATGCCTTGTCTTTGGACAAACCAAAACCCATTATACCTGAATTGAAGCCCTCAAATGGGTATTTCTCCTATTCTAAAACAACCCAAGGATCTACCTATGCATCAAGCACTGAGAATATTGCCAGGTTGCTGAAAGGATGGGTGAAGAAAACACCAAAGCTAGAACAAGTAAATTCTTCAAGTGTGAATGAGACCACCTCTAGTGAAGGGGATCAAAGTGGTCCAAAGGATGAGGGTGTTGATTTATCTGAGGCGTTCGAATCGATCTTCGGTTTCGAGTCTTTTGAATCATCAAATTCTGAATTTTCACAGTCTATGTCCCCTGAGGCCAGTCCTTTTCAAGATGAAAGAAAGCCAGATTTGGGTGATCAATTCCCGTTGTCAATGCTTGAGAATTGGCTGTTTGATGAAGGTGGTTTGGTGCAAGGGAAAGAAGAATTGGCTGACTTCTCATTTGATATTAACGCAGAGTTGTTTGTCTAGACTGGATTCTTGTACTGAATTTGTAATTCATTCTATCTTTTGTTGTTTTCTACTATCGTCTTGGTTTTTTTGGGTCTAGGCCTTGACATTTTAAGAGTTTTTTTTTTTTAGTGGACTCGTAGCTAGGAATTGATCGTTACCCATTTGTTGGTGCTGTGAATTTCGAATATTGTTAATTAAGCTTACCCACTTAATTATATATCTGATGTCAGAATTAAATTTCTAATTGCCTTGATTTTATTTGGCTTGGTTTTAGAAAAAATAAAAAAACTTTATCAGAGAGATTCAGAGACTTATACATATGTCTTCTTTCGCCAAATATGAGGAGAAATTACAAGACTCCATATCTATGGGAAAGGGGAAGCGACCAGCTGTAAATGAACTGAACTATTCGAGACTCGGTTCGGCAAGAGCTCGTTCGAGTTTGATTCGTCTGCTAAACGAACTGAACCTAAACCTCAATTCTAGGCACGTTCCATAAATGAGCCGAACCTGAGCCTAACGGTATTCGGCTCGGTTAGACTCGCAAACCTATAATTAAATTTAATTAATAATTCAATAGGGGTCTATTTGTAAAATTAAAATTTTTTACGGTTAGTATATATAATTTAATACTTATTTTTCTCCCAAATTCTATACGATCAATGAGAGATCGAGGGCCTGTTTGATAAAATTGAAAACTGAATGTTGAAAAATTAAGTACTGAATGCTGAATTTTTTAAGCTGAAAAACTGTTTGATAAACATATTAAATACTGAATTAAAAAAAGATAAATTAATTTTAGTTCTGATTCTCTCTTAATTTACTAATGGTCACAATGTACTTATAATAATGGTGGAATAATGATTGTGGTGGTGGTGGTGGTGTGTTGGTGGTGATGGAGTGGTGGCAGCAGTGGTGTTGGAGTGTTGGCGATAGTGGTGTAATGGTGGTGGTGAGTGATGGTAATATAACGGTAGCAGTGAGTGGTGGTGGTGGTGGTTGTGTAATGGTGGTGGTGGTGGTGGTGGCGGTGGAGTGATGGTGTAATGGCGACAATGAGTGATGTCGATGGAGTGATAGTTGTGCTATGGTGGCATTGTGGTGATGGCAACGGCGGTGGCGGCAGCGACAGTAGTGGTGGTGGCAGTGTGGTAATAGTGGTGATGGTGGTGGTGATGGAGTGATAAGGGAGTGATTGTGATAGAGTGGTAGAGGAGTGGTGGTGAAATGGCGGTGGTGGTGGAGGAGTGGTGGTGAAGTGGTGGTGGTGGAGTGATGGTGGTGATGGAGGAGTGGTGGTGGTGGAGTGGTGGTGGCAGTGGCGAGAGTGGTGGTGGTGGAGTGGTGGTGATGGTGGCAAAGTGGTGGTGGGAGTGGTTATGGTGGTGGTATATAGTGATTAAATGCAAGTACACAAGAATTTAGTCAGAATTAAGTAACTCAAAGCTATTTTTTTTTCAACTTTTTAACCTACATTTTAAGTAACACTTAATTTGTTAAGCAATATATAATATCGTTATCAAACCCACTAAATCACTTATTACTTAATTAATTCAGTTTTAAGTGTTGAATTTAGGTTATCAAACAAATCTCGAGTTTGGATTCTCTTGAGTTTAATGAGCCGAGCCGAATCAAACCCGAGTCTTGACGAGCTCAATTCGAGCTTAAATTCGGCTCGGCTCGTTTGAGTTTAACGAGTCGAACTCGAGCCAAACTAACATCTTAACGAACCCAACCGAGTTGAATCCGAGTTTCGAAAAATTTTAGCGAGCCGAACTCGAGTCATGTTGTTCAGGCTCGAATCGAACTCAAGTCAGACTAGTACCTTAATGAACCCGAGCCGAACTTAACATGGTTTGGCTCGATTCGATTCATTTATAGCCCTAGGAAGCGAGTATAAACCACTACTATCTCGCTTGTAGTGAGATTTGAACCCACTATCTCGCCTGGAGTAAGATTTGAAGAACCCAAGACCTTTTCGAATACATCTGCCGCGCCAAAAAATTCAAGTTCATCGAATGTCGCGAGTAGATCAAGAACGTTCAAGAGGATCAAGGAAATGACATCTACGCTAGAGCTAGCCATTGGCCCAAGGACTTATGCTTGACAGGTTGATTCTTTTTTATTATTATTATTATTTATTCTATGGACATTATTGGATCTTTAAGACAGAGGTCAAAGTATGCGAATTTACTACCCTTCATAAATTAATTCTGCTCCATCTCGTATGGTGTGTGACAGAGGTTGAAGACCAATGTAGATAACTGCAAAATGGTGGGCTATTATGCTGCTGGAATTGATGAAGCGTCACCATTCACCAGTACTTGACTTTCTAGTTTCTGTAAAATTTGTGCAAGTCCGCTAAGGGGTTTTTTAATAAAGATTTTTTGACTTTTTCTTACTTTGTTTTTATTCAAAAAAAAATTTGCGTTCGTTAGTTTTGTACCTAATTTTTGTGGATTATTGATTCGTTTCATCAAGACAAATCGAAAAACTAAAAAATTATGACTTTTACCCTCTCTCTTTTTTTGGAATATCCAAGATAAAACCCAAAAAGCTGACTCGCACTTACACTAACATGTCTAAAGTCGGATCAACCCGTCTTGATGCACAAACTTGAAATATTGATTCGGTGTATTATAAATTTGAGTTTGATTGGCAAATTACATTTCATGGGATAAAAGTATTTTAAGATAGTCATGTGCAAGGTACACGACTTTTATATACTACAGTGTTGACACTAACAAAAAAAATAATTTTCGCATTATCATTTCTCTAAGATAATATTATCATATAATCTTATAGTTGGTGCGCATTCATTAAGGAGGAATTGCATTTTACCCAACCAACTTAATGGCTCTTTATTCCCACATGGTGGAGATTAGACTATTTTTCACACAATTCACGATAAATCCCTTAATTTTTTTTTTTTTTTATTGTGTAAGAGCATCTCGCAGAAGTAATAAAAACTACCTTCAAAATTGTAACAAATTTTAGTGTTTGTTACCTCTATTGGAGATGCTCTAAGCATCTCTAAGGAAAGAAGTAAAATTTTACATCAATCAAATATGTACTTTGGTGACCCATGTGGCAAGGTAAAGAGTTATATGATGTAAATGCACTTCAATGGGCTCTACAAATTTAAATATTTTACTCTTTCTTTGACTCCAAAGGAACCACCAATTAAAAACAGAATAATTGATGATCAGATGTCAATTTAAAGACTCATTTCTCATTCTTCAAACTTAAAGAGAGAGAGAGAGAGAGAGAGAGAGAGAGCTACACCAAAATGTCTTCCTTTGGAGGGTATATTTTGATGACATGACTCTTCAAATTTGGTTTGGTTTTACTTTTGCTACCTCCCTTTAGAGATGCTCCAATGAGACAAGTTTTAGACCTAGCATTTTTTGTGATGGGCTTCATCCTTTGTCTTCCAAGTTATTCCCTCAATTATACGTGGGATAAACAAAATTTGTAGGTTCCTTAATGTTGGTTTTTACCTGGGAGATAAACAAGGTTTTTGCCGAACCAACAAAGCAACATTTTACTGATAGTATTTGACAATGACAAAACCAGTGTAGATGCTCTAAACATCCATCCACCCCGTTTAAAATAAAGCCATTATGTATCATATCGGTCGTTACCTGACGAGATCTCGGACATCCGATACCGATATTTACTTGCGTATCGTCCGATATAGACAGATACAGTCCAATATCGACCGGTTTGTGACCGTATCACCGACACCATACGTTTTCCAATACCGCGTTTTTAAACCCTGAATTTCACCCAAAAGTTGTATAGAACTGATGGATCGAAATCATTGCAGAAGGCAAGTGTTGACTGTATTTAATTCCTATCTCAAAAGGAACCCTGCTGTAAATTTCACTCCTGTACTGTAAATAGGATCACAAGATACCCTTGGTTTGAAAAGGAAGGCACTCCCGATTGGACTCTCTCTTTTTTTGCTGGCTCATAAAAATATCTTATCTGGTTAGGGAAGAATCTGTGGGCAGGAGGATTTGCATTGGAAATCTGCAGCTTGGCCTTAAATGCATGCATGTGAAGTGTTTTGAATGTAGTAACAACTAATAAGGCTTTAGTTTGAAAGCAGAATATGAAAGTAATCCGAGCTAGCTGTAAAGGCATGGGACGAACCATAAGCCCTTCATCATCAGTATCTCTACCAATTCACAAAGAAGGGTTTTTTTTTGGCTCATTTGTATGACTGTTTTATTCTTTTTCCAATAATGACCTTAGTCAGGAATGAAAGGGCAGCCAAATAAAAATGTCCCTTTCTGAACTGCGCTATGTCTGTCTCTCTATTACACGAAGAACGAATTATGGAAATTTTCCGTAGGAATTTTGAAAACCATGAAGAAAACAGAACTGAGGCTCCTCAATATATATACATCAACAAGAGGACCTTTAAGCCGCAACACTTGTAAATTCATTGTAAGAGGAGGATTGAATTCAACCATCAATCACACTTTATGGGGTGTACGTAGTATTAACCAATAACCATTCGTAGTTGCTCGATTTTAGACGTGTCTCATCCAGATTTGATGACCTAAAGTGGATCTGTTCGGTTACCTCGGAAGACCCTAGCTCCGAATGCCCAACTTCATTCGATCACTCGAGTTTCCAACAGATCGATTTTTCTACTCTATATTACAATTACGAATCTTATCATAGATGATGTACGTTTCTGGTTGTTTAGGGTTTATGTTAGGTAATTTTCGTGCTTTTCTAAGTGAACTAATTCTAAGACAAAATCATGTGCCCAAGGACACAACCTCATAAAACCTCCTCATGTTCTTTGAAGTGTATAGCATGTGCATATCGATATTACTGGCATACTGCAATAGGGACACTTCCAGATAGCGCATTTATTGCGGATCAAAAATAAAAATATAAAATGATAGAGCATTTATTTAAATGACATTTTATTAAAATCCGGGGAAAACAAGCTAATTCTAGTTAGCACCCTTGAGCTTCTGTTCAATCACATTTCCACCCCTCAACAATATATTAGTAACAGTTTCAATCGATCTTACTCTCTAGGTCAAGCTACAATGTCGCCCTTCTATGAGTTCTATCAGTGAGACCAATGGAATTTGGCATGTCAGCTGCCTTCATGGCACGTTCCTAAAGGAACAATTACAAGTGGAACCAAAGGGGAACTTTGGTGAACAATTTGTCTAAAATCACACACAAATGCAGTACATTGTCCGCGGGACCTTTAGTGTATGTGAGAACTGTGCACTTGTTTGCAACACTAGCACTGTGTTAACGGGAGATTTTATTGTAACTGTTGGGGTATTGTAGATGCGGCCAGAAAAAGATTCCGCTCTCATAAACGCCACACAAAAGGAAGTGTGTGCATTACAACTTTTTTTTTCTTCAAAAATGCTATGTACAAAGAAAGTGTATCTGGAAATTATCCAGAATACACTTTTAAAGATATTTATAACCGTTAATAGACTTTTATTAGTGGTAAGAAATTCTTGTTCTGGGTGATTTCCGGGCATATTTTTTTTGCACCTAGCATTCCTCTTCTTTTGTTTTTGATAACTCGGGTGTTTAGGTCAGATTACATACACCTCGACTAACCATGTGGGACCAATCCCAACCTTCGAATAGTGGGGAGCGCAATTAAACCCAATGACCTCATTAGATTTGATAGAATTTAGAAACTAAGACCTTAAAAGAGAACAAAAGCCTAACTAAAACCCGCCATTGGGTACATTACAACTTGATTTAAAGTACCGGGGATACTCTCGCAATTGCAAGTAAATTATAAGGCTTTGAATTGAGTAAAAGTATAAAAATTTTAGGTGCAATTTAGTCCTAAAAATTAATTATCAACTCCTTCAAGAATTGTATGGTGGTCGTGTGCTCCTTCAATAGCACGTGATCACTCAGACCCTACTTTAAAAATGATCACATCTCGACGTCTTATAGCATTAGGGGCGTTGCAAGGCCACTTGAATACTTCCATGTTACACAACTTCTTATTAATTTTTTCATAATCGGATGTCTGGATCAATTTATATACACTTTGATTATTTATGAGACTCTAAAATTAACGACTAGATAAACCCTCCAATGTTTCAAATTTTTGACCTTCGTGTGATTCGAACATGCGACCTCGTAGACGATAAATAATACTACTTACGACTTTTTTTCATTTCTATTTGGCCAAACCCCTTCAAAATATATATTACGCAACTTCTAATGCTGGAGATCCATTACTCCAGCCATGAGAGACTAATAATGCTTTTTTCCTTCATCTCCGCTGCATACCCCCATAGGCCCATACTAGGGAATTATTGGAAAAATGCAGCTTGCTGTTCAAGTTCAGTTTGATTGGGCAAGCACATTGAAATTTGGATTTGATCAATATTCTACATGGAAAAAGTGCCTTTTTCTTACATAATAATGACTCTTCAGTCTCTTCATTTCAAGTACTTTCTTTGTACAAGTCAATGCCAAGAATTCTTCTCATTAAATAGCCCTGACCCCATCATTTACTTCTTAACAGGGTTGGCTCTACTAGGGTTCGAGGGGTTTGTCTCAAGCGAATTGGGGGGGAAAATGTGCTAAAATCTTGTACTATTTAATAGTTCTTTTTTATTGTCGACACTGAATCAGTCATACAAAGTAACTATATTGTTTTGTATGCAAAAATTTTTATACATTTTTGTCACCACTGATTCAAAATCCTACAGCTGCTGCTTGTTGTATAAGCTTCAGAGGCCGTTCCAGTAACTTGGAAAAGTTACTTTTTGAAAAAGAAGGTAGTTTTAAGCTTACAAATTATGTGCTTATGCAAATAATTTTTCTATCAATATGGATATTGTTTGATAGATCTCATTAAGATCTTTTAAACGGTATAAAAAATTGAAAAAATATTTTTCATTTTCATTATATTTGAGTTTGAAATTATCTTCTTTTTCCAAAAATTTCTTTTTAGAGAAAGTGGAACACCCTCTCAAGTTGATTTGTATTTCAAGGAAAAATAGGAGCCAAAAAATCTCAAAAAGTCTAGGGAGACAAAATAGGATTTTACCCCAATGAGATTGGCGTGCAATTCTTGATTTTTACTAATGCGATTGGCCTCCCAACAAAAAAAAAAGATAGTGAAACATTTGAGGGGTAATAATCTGTACTGGTTGGGTATTTCGGGAGGCCAATCGCACTTTTCAATGTCTAATTCAGTTGATTAAAGTGCTACTAAATGAATAAATCCGATCATCGAAGTGGATATGCATGATATGAGTCCACAAAGTGACAAGGTCGGTCCACTTTTTGAGTGGGGTGAATAAAATTGGCACTCCTCCCTCAGCCTATTTTATTTTTCCAATGATCTAACAAGAAAAAATGCTCCTTGGGAAAAGGCCGCACCAGAAAGGCTGAATTTCACATCTAGAGGACCAATATGAAAAGCCTTATAATTATGTGGCTTTAGGCCCATCGGAGATAACGCATTGCCCCGAGAGCCCTAACGAGTGAAGATTTTTGTACTCCAACTCCTGTAATTCAGATTATAAGAATGCAAAAAAAAGGAAGGGGAATTTTCAAAATGGCACCTAAACTTTGCACCAAATGTCACAGAGACACCTGAACTTAAGTTTATTTCAATTAAACACATATACTAACAAAATTTCCAAATTTAGACACCTGAACTTAAGTTTATTTCAATTAAACACATGTATTAACAAAATCCCTAAATTTAGATCCCCGCCGTTATATTTTGTCCAAAAATTGTTGACAAGGCATCTCTAACCCGTTTAAGTTGTCCCATTGCACATGTTTCCAACAAGAGGCGATGCACCCAAGCGAAACCCATAGGCAAACTTCATTATTAGTACAGGTGTTTAATTGAAATAAACTTAAGTTCAGGTGTCTCTGTGACATTTTGTGCAAAGTTCAGGTGCCATTTTAAAATTTTCCCAAAAAGGAATAATATTACACGAAAAACTTACAATATTAACCAAAATTTATGCAAATTACTTTGTGAGCACACCAAAAAACTTACAATCAAAGTTTCGCCGTGTGGCCCATGTCTTTAAAAAAAAAGTTTTGACATGCGTTCAAAGTGATTTGGGCCGCCCTGGTCTTAGTGGATTACAATGCGGTTGGGGCGCAAGAACACACGTATTATAGGGAAAAAAATATTCGGGATATCGCCACGTAATGCACCGGGCATCTTCATTGCCACACAATTATGTACGGTTCAAGATCAAAATGTGCGGACTCCACGCGATTGTGTGGTGGAGGAGAGTCGTGATACCACGTAGCGGTGTCCCAAGAACACTGAATATTCCACAGTATTTGGAAATTCCCTGCTTTTTCTTTTTCTTTTATTTTTAACAGAAGAATTCCAATGCTTTTAGAATGAAAATGTGCGACATAAAACTAACAGGAAATCGCTCTGGGCTTAGCCCATTGGTCTATCCCTTGGCCCTTGGGTTTCAAGCTAATGGAGCAATTTGCAAAAAATCCAACTTCAGCACATACAAAAAGGTATGATAAATTACCAAAATCACCCCCAAGATTTTTAAAAATTACAAATTGTCACCATATTTGGCAAATTGCAAAATATCTCTTATCGCATTACAAATAACTCCCTTAGAGTGAATTGGTCGCTAGGAAATTCGACAGAATCTGTCGAACATTATCAAATTCTAATTATAATGGATCACATTGTCCTTTTTATAGCTGGTGAAAGGCTACAGAAGTGTGAAAATAGTCTTTCACTGTTCATAGGCTAAAAAAAGATACTCCCTCCTTCCCAAAAAGAATGACAATTTTTGAAATTCGTATAAATTTTCATCGCTTATATCTTTCAATCTATAATGTTTTTCATGAGTTTGAAAACTTTGTATAATAGAATTAATTGAGAACTATCAAACAAGATCCATATTGGATATTTTTTGAGATCCATATTAAAAGATATAAAGAGTTGAAATTGACATGGATATGAAAAATTGACATCCAATTTGGGACGGAGGGAGTAGTTTGGTCCATTGTAATTAGATTTTGATGATGACACATTGATTCTATTGAATTTTCTAACAATTACATCACAACAAGGGAGCAATTTGATATGTGACAAAGGGGGTATTTTGTAATTTTCCAAATATGAGGGGGCAATCCATCATTTTTAGAAACCTCGGGTGGTGAGGGGGCAATCTTTCATTTTTACAAAGGGGGTATTTTGTAATTTCCAAACGTGAGGGGGCAATCTGTCATCCAAAAAGAAAAGGAACCAACAGAAATGACACATTTTTACAAGAAGATGCCAATTCGTGGCATGATGAAGACAAGTGATGGCATGAAGTACTGATACTACTGCTTGGGTGGTGGTGCAGTTGTGTTTTGGCCTGGTTAGGCTCCTATCCAGACCATGGCACGCAGTCTTGCATTCGGCCCTAATGCAATCTGTCATGGCCTTGTGTGGTCTCAACCTAGCCGAGACAAGACCAATGTTGAAACATGTGTGAACGTTAAGTCATATATCGAATAAAAAGAGAAAAAGGGCCGGACCTTAATATATACAATTAGATGACTCACCACTTACAAGGCTTAGTCTTTTAAGTGCTTAGTCTTTTAAGTGGATATGAGTCATTCAATGTATATTGGGTTTAAGTGAGTGGTGGATTTAATTTTCTGCTGTTATGCCCATACAAATTGGACTTCAAGCACATGGTGACGGGTCGATGTATGGTACGAAATCCCAACAATCAGATGTATTCCCTATGTTATTGTTGTTTTTGGTCTTCCAACATTTCGTTGGAAGTTTGTATTTTTCCGTTTTCTGTTTTTTTCCCTTTTGGCATTATACTTTTTCTTCAAACTTCAAATTACTATGAGTTTTAGCCACTCATTCCTCCCCTCCCTCAATATTATACATCAGCAGAGTTAGCGATGTGTGAATATGTTAGTCAATATGGGTTCCAGAAGATACTGTCTATAGCCGTAAACCCCAAATTCGCCATATCGAACTTGGTCTCATTTTTTAATGAATCTTTTCAGTGGCACCGTTTTTTATAAGCACGTGGATTTCTTGTTAATCAGATCTACTTGGATGATTCTCCACTTTCAATTCAAGTCTCAAATTAGGTGTCTTTTGTTGTATATTTGTTGCAAAAAATACATTTCAATCCGCAAATTTTACCAATAAAAATTTCATTAATATACAAACAAAAATGCAAATTACAATAATAATCAAGAACAATTGAAACAACAAACCGAGTCCTATACGAATAGTCTCCTTAAAACAGTTTGCCGCCTCATGATAAAAAGGCTAGACCACAGTAGCTGGAACACCTCCGAAAACTGCCTTGACGAGCGACTAGTGTTTGGGATCCGAGGAAAAATGTGTTGAACACACACAAAAAAATACCGGGACAAGATGTCCTTTGAGTTGCTTGGCCAGCATGAATTCTGAAATGGAGTACCAGCTGCCAGATCATTTACTAGAACAATGTCGAGATACGATAAACTTAAAGAGAGGCTGTTCGGTTGTCTCGAAATACCCTCCGAATTGTCCAAGTTCATTTACCAAGAATTCCATCGTCCTTTTTTTTTGGGTCAGGGTCACGTTCCATTTAGATAAGCTAACCAAATCTCGTAAAAATTCGGTGGTCCAAAATCAAGTACCCCTTGTATTATGCGAGTACTTTCATTCTAAAACCAAGAAAGTAATTATCAAGTGGTCCATTCAATGGTCATATATGTTCGTAACCATGTCACATAATGCACGCGCGACAAAGTGAGCAGGAGTAAAAAAAAAAATGCAAGCGTGAATGCATCTTTTGACAAGATCTTAAACTAATACGATTTGAGAAAGCAAAAATTGAGAACGACAGAGCATATAACGAAAATTGAGAACAAGAACGGAGAGTGTGCTACCGGAAGAGGGAAGATTATGTGACCTGATTGAATGAATACATATACGATTGTAGTCTGGGGGTGGGAAATCGATGAAATTCGATCAGGGACAAATAACACTGGTGAACTTCGAAGGACAAATTGGCCTGCCCGGACACCTGAATTATCAAAAGCACCTGCCAGAGGGCAAGTTGCATCAATCAACTCGAAGTTTGCCAACTTTTGGTAATCATTTCGGATCAAAACGTTTGATTAGCTAGTCATGTCTAGTTTTGGTGAATTGTTAGGTCAAATGCCAATCAAGTTAGGAAGGGAGAACCTGATATTCGGACACCTAATTAAGATGCTGTAAACAATAGCCATAAAAAGCATTATCGATCATAGTTGGGCATTACAAGGATGGGTACGTAATGGGTTCGGTTGGTAAAAGAAACAAAATGAGATAGATTCATCTTTCTTTATTTCCCATCCTCAAAAAACAGAATCAAACTTTTCTTTAGGTCCCCATCAAGTAGTATATCAAACCCAGATATCTATCTATTAGTATTTTCAAATTTAATTTTGATTTGGAACCAACTTATTTAACCGAACAAACACAAGTTTAGATTCGAATCTTGGTTTGTTTATGAGCTGCCCAATTCAGGGACCTTTTAACTCTCCCTTCTAGTAATTCGATATGTACGTCACCTTAGATGACACTTTTTGCATCATGTTGCGATGCTCCCCTGCGCATATAACACGCTGGTTCATATTAAATGCCTTATAGATGATACACATTAGTAATTAATCGCCATTCGATTTATAGCAAAAGCATAATGAGGATGTTGGAGATGCCTAATCACATGAACACAAATGGAATAAAAGTTACTACTGCTAAATTGGCAAGCTACAATGTCAATCAATGCCCACCTCAAGTCACCTGTACTGTCTGTCCCTGTATCTTTGTTTCTATGCAATGTCAGCCGCAATATATGCACAGATCGAAGACTCTTCTCAGGAAGATACTATAATGCAATCATGCAGCTGAAATTGCACAAGAATAGAGGTGCAAACACTTTTCGTTACAGAAGATTTGACCTCATCAATCAATGCCTAGCTCGTACGAACATTATAAAACTGATCAATTTTCTAATTGCAAATTTTCCAATGTCTTTTTATTTCAAATTCTCCAATGGATGCCTTAAAACTGTATCAAAACCGTTGTTTCATGCTACACACAATTAAAATAAAACGTGACCTAGTATGAATCCAACTGTGGAGAATTTATATATTGACCCTTCGGTAGGTTATATATAGAGCTGATCATAATGGTTAGAATATCGTAATCACATGTAACATCATAATCATCTCGTGATATGAATGTGAGATAATATAATATGATTTCCTTGATTGTAATTGATTCCGATTTGATTGTAATCAGGAAGATTTCAAACAAACTTTTAGAGAGTGCAGGTACTTTTTGTAGCTTGGTTCTTTTGTCAAGCTAACGGTGATGTTTTTTATTTAATCAGCTAAATTTTTTTATAAATTTTTGAAAAGGATTATAGAGATTTAATCGATCAAGGGCACACTGGTGAAACGCCACCCAAGAACCAAACCCAAAAGAAGGTAGAGAGCCAACCAAAACACCAAAAAAAATAAATCCGAAACATCCGCTCAAAAAATCCAAAGTGCCAGAACATCCAAGACCGAAAGAAAAAAAAACCCGAAACCAAGATTACAACCCAAAACGGCCAAGCTGACGGTGATGTTTATCCATCAACCACAGCAGTAACCAAGGACGGAATCAGGATTTTACCCTAGCAGTGGCGAAATGTATACTAAAAAAATCTAGTGGTGGTGAGACTATATAAGTTGGGCATAATTATTTTTTTACATATAATAATTACATTTTTTAAAATTCTTGTCGTGGCGGTCGCCGCCACTAGACCCCCTGGTCCCATCCTTGGCAGTAACTTAAAGAGAAAAGACAGGAAAATGTATGGGAATGACTTTCATACTTTCTCATAAATGTAAGCCAAAATTTGATTTTTTAAATTATCTATAACTACACTGTCTTTTTTAAGGAAAATGAAGTAAACTACCGTTTCTCTAAAAATATATACATATATATTGAACTATAGAATATAAAATTAGAATTTATTAACCAAGTACCAATTTGTCAAAATTATTTATCAAAAAACGTGTTGTAAAGTGTGCATGGGCCAACCCAGGTAGTTCGAATATACATTCAAGGGACAAGGAGTAATGATTAATTACTTAAAGGATAGCAAAAGACACAGTTTTGAGTCTTAAGGGTGATAATGGAAAACACAGTAAATATAAATTCTAAAATGCTAGGGGTACATAAGAAATGTACATATCAGTTTTGTGAGGCTCATCACGGGTCTCACAAAGATGATTCAAACCACTCATTATTTTTCAAATATTTTTTTATGAAGCCCTGTAAAAAATCAGCACAATCCGATATCGGTAAGAATTTTTTCTTAATTTGTAGAGGCAAAACTACTTAACTATTTAGTTTCGCCCCAACAAATTCAGAAAAAATTCTTACCGATATTGGGTTGAGCTGATTTTTTACAGAGCTCCATAAAAATATGTTTTAAAAATAATAAACGGTTCGGATCATCTCTGTAGGACTCGAATTGAGCCCCACAAAATCTATATATACATTATATGTACATATTATATATACCATTAGCAGCACTCCGTTATCTTCTTGACGTTTTACAAGACGGACACGTGGATGAGTGAGGTACAAGGTGACTCCAAATATGACCCACCCCATGTCGAACATCATATCCTATCGGCATGGATGTCGGGTGGGCCAAGTTTCACTGTTTATTGTGATACTTGGGACTTGCTACATGATATCAAAAAAATAAAGACATAAGTTACGCCTTCACTAACATCTGCTAACACACGTAATCTTTTCTTCATGTTAATTGTGGTAAGCGCATCTTGACGATTAATCTTATCGTTCACCGGCGGAAGCCAAATGATGAAAATTGGGACAGAGTCTCACGTGAAGTGGTCCCGCACAAGAATATACGGCACGAGGGTGGGAGTCTAAGAACAAACTAAAGATTTTCTACAGCCTCTAGCTGTCAATTTGACTACTTCGCCAATTCCTAGGGGTTATAGGAGTAGCTATTAGGTGGAGCTAGACAAATGTTGTTGGCATCGTTTCAGTGTCCCCACAACCTGCCCTTTTGGTACTCAGTTTAGGGCAACACAAAAGAGATTATGCTGTATTTGGATTTAAATTTGAAATTTTTAATTTTTTTAAAAAAATAATAGCCGTAATAAGTGGAAAAAGATAGAGAGAGAAATATTAAAAGTAAGGAAATCTAGGAGGTATTTTTTGAAAAATGCTTTTTGAAAAGCAAAGAGAACAAGGCAAATTTTTACACAGTCGGTATAAATATTTATTTTTTTTAAATCAATTATACTGCGTCACGTCGTCATATTTTATTGGTTGGGACCACAATTTTGCAACGTAACGCGATGTAAAGAATTTATTCTCCACAAAAAATTAGGGTTTAAAACCGTCTTCTTCTTTTTATAACCGAATGTCCTGCCCAACTTGCACGTATCTCGATTAATTTTGAAATCCTGAAAGTAACGATCAGGCATAATCTTCAAAGGCCCCAAGATTTGAGCCTGTTCATTTAAAGGTTTTGAATTTTGAATTTTAATCATTATCCTATTTTTCTTCAATTATTACTCTCATTTTTTTTTCTCTAATTCTCTCTAATCATTACTCATATTTTCAATAATTACTCAATATCTCTATACACTCATTCCCTATAAATCCAAATCCAAAAAACTCAAGACGAACGGGCTCGGATGTTTGGCTTTTGTGGGAATGGAACCCTGTGATCTCATAGGGAGGAACTTATTACTTTCTCAAACCTGGTCATTCTTTCTAACAACCAATTGCTCTCTATTAATTACTTTTACTTTTTCCATCCATTTTTAAGTGTCTAATTTCGTAATTTCAACTTATTAAGCAGATATCATTATTACACATTATACTTCAACTTTTACATCCACTTTCTATAACTACCCTCTATGGAGACATAATTATTACACTTTTACCTACTAATTTTTCAAAAATAAATCTATTTTTAGGGGCAAAATGGAAAAAGTACGCACTTTTTTCACTTATTTTACAAAATGAACACTTATTAATGGCTAATCCAAAATAAAATATTGGACTCTAATAAAGGGACGGAGGGAGTAAGAATTTGGCACTGACAGTTGCTTGCTAGTTTATGTACTTATTATATCACCAGCGTGCTTAATTAGTATCCCTCCTCTTAATTTTATTAATTAGGTTAGCCATAAGGTTAATTCATGCCAAGTACGAGATTTGATTTATTCTCCTAATGATACCGTTTTATTTTCTCGTTGTCACCATTTAATAATCGTAGACACCGTGATTATTAGGCTTGATTATGCATTTATGAATTTATGGTGTTGGATTGTTTTAATAAGGAAAATGCTAGAATTGTTAAAGTTGAAAAACATATTAAAATGTGTAAAAACTGTATAGAAGTGTGTGAATGCATAAAAAAGTGAAAATAGGGTATTCGAGCAGAGAATAAATTCTTTACACCGTCGGTGTAAACATTTATTTTCTCTAAATCAATTGCATTGCGACACGTGCCAAAACAGTGATCCCAATTAATAAAACATGGCGACGTGATGCAATGCAATTGATTTGGAGGAAATAAATGTTTACACTGGCGGTGTAAAGAATTTATTCTCATTGGGGTATGGTTTTTCTTTTTTCTTTTTTTTTGTCTTCATCTTAGTTTGTGGACAGCCATTGGACTGCCAGTAGAAGAACCCTTATATATATTGATTGATTTTCCACTTCTAAGTTATTTTCTTGATATTTCTAAAACACAGATCTAGACAAAAAAAAATAAACATATTGATTATCAAATCAAACTGAACCTTAATTAAGTTTCTAATCAATTAAATTCGACTATATGAATCTATTGTTTCCTTTGTGTTGTTTCAATGGCGCGCATCATGTTCCATATACAAAAACGAAAAAACTTATGTAGTAGTTTTCAATTATCATCTCTCTAAAGTCAATTTTAGTCTACCAATCCCTTAGTATCATGCACTGTAATCACACTCACCGGCCCTAACTACTGCATCAACCAATTTGCATGCGAGATACATGTTTAAACCACCTCAATCTATTAGATCTCATATTGTTGTTGTTCTTTTTCACTTCTCTATTTTGTGTTATGCGGGTAATTCTTCCTTTTTTTTAACGTTCTTCCAAAAAAAAAAAAAAACAGAAACTATACTAACTTGAGTAAAGGCTTTCAATTTCTATTGTGACATACGATAAGACTGATTAACTAGTGACACGGCAAGTTAATGTGCCAAGTCAATAACGAATTATTTTTATTATTATTATTAATTTTTTTTATAAGCATCAATAACGAATTATTACTTCCTATAAGTATGCCTTCCTAGGGTTAGGGCTTCCCACAAACCAAATACATGACCTGGACTTGACCTCTCTCTCCCACATCTCTCTCTCTCTCTCTCTCTCTCTCTCTCTCTCTCTCTCTCTCTCTCTCTCTCTCTCTCTCTCTCTCTCTCTCAATCAAATGAGAAAACGTCAAGTGGTCCTAAAGAGAAACGAATCAGTTTCAAGAAACCCTACTTCTACCACTTCATCTTTGAACATAAGGAGTGTGAGATACGCAGAGTGCCAGAAGAATCACGCCGCCAGTATCGGAGGGTACGCCGTCGATGGATGCCGGGAGTTCATAGCCAGCGGAGAGGAGGGGACCGCCGGTGCGCTCGCTTGTGCCGCCTGCGGCTGCCACCGCAACTTCCACCGGAGAGAAGCCGATCTGGAGACGGCAACAAGTGAGTCTTCTTCACCTTCTTCAAATGGGAATAGGGTAAGTGCAAACAACGTTTGAAAATTTTTGTGGGTTTGGATGAAAAAGGAGAGGTTCATGTAATCAACAGACTCCTTTTTTTTTTTTCTTTTTTTTTTTTAAATTATTCTCCTCTTGTTAGTATATATTTTGGTTGAATATTCACGGTTGATGGGCTTGACTAAAACTTCAAAATGATAATTAATTGTGTACGAAATGAAAGAAGGAAATAGGTAGCTGTCTTCTCTTGGAAAGACAAGATGGCAATTTTCTTTCTTTTCATTTGATTAGCAGATGATGATAGTTGTTTAGAATTATATATGTATCAATTGATTAGATGTAAATAATTACTACTACATGTGACTGTGAACGAGTGAGTACTATTATGTGATGTGAGTTGGATTGTTTGTATCTTCTTTCCCTTGCCATTTATTTTGTCTTGAAATTTTAATCTTTTTGTCCTAATTTTTTTTTAAAAATCTTGTAATTATTGTAAGTAAATTTTAGACGTAGAAGATTCATATGTAGATTTTCTAATAAGTAAGTGGGAGAATCTTTAATTCCTTAATTTAGTAGGCTAATTTTAAAATATTTATCCTTTCTTAATTTAGTAAGACAGAGATGAATGGCTGTAATCCCTAATAATGAATGATTCTAAATTAGCTGTCTGAAAAGATGAGTTGATTTTGGGCCCATATCTACCTAATCATGCTGGTGGTTGTCGTGGAAATTGTATAATTTATTAAACAATGTCTTTAAAAGGTGATTAGATTATTCCTGATCAATGTCTACCCACCATAGATTGACTCAAGTCAGTCCTTGCTTGCTTTTCATTGCTTTTTGTATTTGAAAGCAAGCAAAGATTATGGATTGTTGAGTGTACACAATCAAGTTCTTCTTCTTCTTGATTAATTGTTTAAATTTTGGGGGGTTTTTTTGCAATTCTACATGATATTAGAGCAGACCATATAGATGATGGGTTTTTTGATAATTGAAATATTCACGCGTATTTATCTTGCTTATGAAAGAGAGCATGTCAACATGTGAGGAGAGTGTTGAGGATATACATAGCCTAGTTCCTCCTTTATTTAAAAACTTCCGTTCAGTTGTCCAGAAAGTTGTGTGGAAAATTGGTTCCCAGGAAAAGTGAAGTGAGGTGAAGTAAAAGAAAAAGATAATTATTTTTCTGTGACTGTTCATTTGACAAAAGAATTTTGCAAGAATAATTAAGGTTTAGTTGTTCATTTGTCAGGAAAAAGAAACTTTCGGGAAAATTTTGTAAGTGTTCATTCATTTTCCTTTTCCCGCGACGCAAAATCCTGTGTTTTTTGCAGGATCACTTTTGCAGGAAAGTAATTCCTGTAGGAAAACTTAAAAACATGTTTCCCACTACTTTCCTGCCAACTAAACACTACAAAAATCATGGGAAAATTGATTTTTCCATCCTTTCCTGTACTTTCCAGGCAACTGAACGGAAGCTTTTGGATTAAATCCAATGTTTTTACATAGAAAGATACAAAGTCCTTAATCTTGTCATATACATATCATATCTCTAACACTAGAATTTAATTATTCCATTACAATAGTGATGCAAGCTCTCTTTTTTCTTTTTCTTTTTCCTTTTTTGGTACTTCAGAATATTATAAAACGAAACGAACAAAAGATTTTGCAACAGATGCGCAAGCATAAGTATTAAATTACAGCCCCAACAAATGAATGAGAGCCCTACCTAATTAGTCAAGGAATATTAAGGCGATCTCGAGTCATGAACTCCCTAATCTACAAATGCAAGCTCATTTGCACATTCTTGAACGTATTTACATTGCAAAAGCAAAAACAAAAAGATTGATAACAAGCTCCTTTTGGGCATCAAAGGCATGTGCTAGAGATCTAAGAAGAATGAACTATGAGATGCTTTTTTTTGTTTTGATTGCTACATGTTCATATAATTAGTTCATCAAATGCTGGGAAAATTAATTATATTTCGCCATGTGATGATGAGATGCGTATGCAGAAAAGCTCAGATTAGGTATCGAACATGGAGAGGGACCAAACCTTCTGGTATATGTTAATTTCAATTGGGCAGATGTCAAATCTGGACATCTCTTTAGGCCATGTTTGGGGTATAATATCTTGGCAAGGTGACAATGCCTTCTGTACTGGCTCTAGAACTTCTTTCCACATTAGAGGAAATATTGAACCAGACCAGAGCTAAAGGACATTTCTTGTTTGTGAATGAATGTATGTATGTACTCTAAGGGGTACTGCATGCATCTTGGAGAATTCAAACACGTTTTTCTTCGAACAATAGCGAACGTGCTTTTGAAATCGGAATGTGCTTGTCTGCTTGAGATATGCTTTGATGAGGAAAATGAGTATCGAACTTTTGACAGAGTTGCGAGATTTAAATGAAGGGGTGGAGAAAAACGTGTGTATATCTTTGTTCTATAGGTGTGTATATTTGAACTTTGAAGCATCGATCACGCCCCAATTTTGTGCAAACTTTGTCTTTTATTCGATCTTGTGATGTTTTTATAAAAAAAATACTTTTGGTGGATGGTAAATTTAATCATACCCTAAGAAGATATTTTCTTATGGCTTTCTGCAAATCTGCAAATAACTATTCTATTCTCCTAGTTAATTTTTGCGTTGGTATTCCATGTGGATGGTACCATTCATGCATAACAAGAAGTGTGCAAGAAATAATGGTTTGCTACATGTAAAGTGCAGACTGCAGAGCTTGCTATCCTCCTGGCTTAGAATGACTAAATTTAACTGTTCATCCACACCCCTTGAGATTTTTCCTAATGATAGATATGCCATTCATGTATGAGAAAGACGATCAAACCTCTATGGTTTTTAGGTGCATTTCATCGATACCACAAATCAACACTTGTTTGTTCGAAACACTTGATGAAATAAGTGAAAAGTGACTTTTATCCTCTGATAATAAAAAGTAATTAAAAAAACTAACAACTCTATTTTGAATCAGAGTAACACTGTTTTTTACCCATTAGAAGAGCTTATTTGATCAAAAAAAATAAATTAATAGTCTTTTATTTTTTACTTGCTGAAAGAACCGTTTGGGTCAGGAAGAACAACTTAATTATTTTTGGTCCAAATAAATTGAGGCTTGAGAGCTTTTATTACCTATTTTATTATCAAAATGGTGAATTTAGCAATATAAGCCACTTTAACGATTCCATCACATGCTTGGCCGAACAATGCTAGTTAAGATGTCAGTGAAATAAATATTGAAACTACAAGGAGTTTGCAGTCATTTCTCATACGTAGATAGGGGATTAGTTATTAAGAAAAACCTCAGGCGATGTCAATGAAATTTACCCTTTATATATCGTAGCTGCAATTTTAATTTGAGAGAATACTACTTATATTTACGATAATATAACAAGATCAAATTTTGATTTCAGCTTAACAAATAGAGAATGATTAGTGTATCATCTCGAATTAATATTAGACCAATATGCGGATTTTTTTTGTTCAACTTGTCACAATGTTCACATTTTCACAAGTAATTAAGAGCATCAGCGGACACAAGGGGTTAAGAACGGGGCGACAACGTAGATGCAAAACTCTAGAATAACCTTATTTTCCTCATTTTTTTCTTTATATCTCTAATATTACAATTTTAATTTTTGAAAATTGATTTTGTCACTCCCTTTTTTGTTAATGTCACTCCCCTTCTCTCACAAAATAAATCATCTAACAAAGACACAAATGGGAGTGACAAAATCACTCCCCTAATTTTTTGGTCACTTCAAATTTTTAACAATTTTAATTTGGCCTCTTCAAAACTATGTAGTATTATTTTTTATGATGGTCATTTCAAACTCTAAATAATTTTGTATTAGACCTGGTCTTTGTAAAGCTCCTACTGATGTAGAGACAAGGAGGAAATTTGAGAGAGTATAACGAAACTAGGTAAACCATTGGATGCTTCTAAAGCAACTTTAACTTGTCATTATGTTTCTTTAATCCATAAACATTTTACTGCATGTGTTTAGATCTATTAGGCTGTTAGTAAGGCGTCACATGTTATATGAGTACGAGGTAATGAAACCGCATTGATAAAAACAAAATTGTCACATTTGCCATGGGACCTACACGGTGCCTACATAGCAGATATCATCATGAGATCAGGAGGATATCAGGTGTTCGCAAAAACTAAACTAGAAAGAAAACCCTGAGAACAATAATAGTATTGAGGGCCAACATGTGAATAGCTTAAAGCTTAACGGGATGAAATGTGATTAACCCATTAAACTAGAGATTTTATGTTTTCCCAGTCATTCCAGGTTAACAAAGAAATTGAGGTTTGTAACAAAACAAACAAAAAACAAAAAAAAAAGGACAAATTGAGGCCCAAGATGAACTTAAATGGACTGTACCCAGGATTACGCTTTTCTTGGTTGTTGGACTGTCCTGGCCCATTAAAACACTTAAAACCATCATCCATGTAATGGGATTAAGGAAATCTTAAATATGGGCTGATTTTGATAATATCATTAATGGATCACTACTCGTCATTTCATTCTCAATATCAACACCAAGTGCCAAACAAGCTTTCCGTTCTGCTAAGGGAAATAAGTACTTATTTTTTTAATTACAGGTGATATGTTGTGAGAGAATGACATGTTTCGTAAAGTGAAAAATAAGTACTTAAAAAATAAAAACTTTAGAAGAACGGGGCTCACTTCATTGGATTTGGATCACCTCTTCGTAGATAAATTTTTTTTGGAAAAAATTACTCAGTGCTCCTTAGTCGTTGCCTCAATTACTCACTTCTAACTAGACAATGTTATTAGTTCTTATTTTTCAACATAGATTAGCAATAAAATAGTGAAGGGGAAAATGATTGTGCCATGTTATCCAGTAACAAAAAACGCAAAATGAAAGTATCAAACTGTTAAATATCTTGGAAGGTTTCAACTTAAAATCAATTGACGTGTAACCTCTAAATTATACAGTATCAATTAAGATTGGTTGGATCGGTGAGTGATGTGAGATAAAATCTAACATTTCCCCTCGCTTGCAACCCGAATGCATGTGGATGTATGGATTGATGAAGTGAGGCAATTGACTCATGTGGAGACTCAACCACATAAGTTTAAGCAACCTTAAACCATGTTCTAATATCATGTTAGATTTCTCGGAGAATTTTAACCTAAAACCAATTTGCTTTGATATGACTGAAACCCAAGAGAATACGTCTACTAGTAAATGACTGAAAGAGAAGGACCACATTATCACAAACTTAACCTTGGTGGTGTTAGTGCTGTTGTGGTCCACCAATATTGCCAAGCAATTACTGCTCCTATGTCTCAATTTTGTCTTCTAATAAATACACCTTATCTTTCCCCAGAGAAGCTCAAATTTAGACCAAGGAAATGAAGATCTAGTGGGGGATTAGAGTCTAAAGTTGATTATCTTTCAATTTGACATCTTTTGGACCTATTACACAAGTGGGAAGAACCAACTTTGGGAAAGGCTATGATAAGTTCTTTTCTTAAAACAAAGACTTTTTTGATCTTTTGAGGTTTAGGGGTTTTATCCCTCTTAAGATCTTCGATTCTTCTTACAAAAAACTCTTGAAGTCATCTTACTCTCACGCGTAAGCGTAGTAAACGTGTGAAACGGCTGTGGGAATGACTGTTGAGAATAGTCCGAGGTACGCACAAATTTGCCCGAACGCCCTGAATTATCAAAAGAAAATATCTTGACTAGTTTTCCGAAGATTTTGAACCAAATTTGAGGGCTCTTATTACAAGGGATTTATGCCATTGGAGCCTTTAATTAACAGAGGACGTTCAATCATTAGGCAATTTTCTTATCAGGAAATTTTTTAACCCATTGATTTAAAAGCCCACTTGGAATTCCAAAAGTAGTCCAGCTCAAACCCGGTAAGGACATTAAATGGGTTACAAGCCAGATCAACATCACTGAGAATCATTATGAATGAGGGAATCCAATGAAAATAAACCCACCAAAACCCTGATCATGTGGGTCTTCCAATCTTTCAAATCAGTATCACACAAAGTCATGTGCCTAGGGCGTGGTCCTGTCCATTAAGAAAAAAGGGTTCGGATTCTGTGAATTAGACTGAACAGGACATGCAGTCTTAAATCCAGATCGTCCATTGTTACAATTAATATTGTAATTAACCGGTAAGGGTTGTTGAACAAAATTGAACCACTAATTATATTAATGAATGTTTGCTTTTGGATTGTCCCGTTCAGTCCATAACTTGGACCAGAGAGAATTCGAACCATTTTCTCTTCTTCAAACTATCATCTCATCAAATATGTAACTTATTGCAAGTGGATCATCAAGTTGGCACATGTATCACCCAAAGATTTATTGGGCGTAGAATTTTGATACCTTACTTGAAGATGCTCTTAGATACTTAAGTGTTTAGTTTCGTAACTTCAATTTATTAAGCAGACATCATCATTACACCTTTCAAATTAACTTTTACCTTCACTTTTTCTACTTACCCTCTAGAGACATCATCAATATTACACTTTTACTCAATAACTTTTCAAAATAAAATCTAGTTTTAAGAGCAAAATAAAAAATGCATCAATTTTTACCCACTAACTTTACAAAATAGCCACTTATTAAGAGACAGCCCAAAATAGAATACTGGACTCTAAAAATGGGAGACAGATGGAGTATTAGTCAAGACTATGACGGAAAAAAAAATCACATTGTACTACAAACATATTAAATAATTATTTGAAACAATAGCGTTTTAGAAAGGTAGTACTTGATTTTCATACTGCCCTCTTGTATACCATGTAAGGTATCACCATTGCATTGATAGAATTTACTCTACTACATGATATAATGGGACACATATGTTCTACTCATGCAAAACTGTGGGCAGAGCTTAAGCTGGCTAATACTCAAGAGATAGTCTTTTTCACGGAAGCTCTGGGTTGTTCACATAGCGCCGCAATCAATGGTTGATATTCGTTTTCAATTATGATCGTTCATAATTAACTCTTCTCCGAAAATGTTTCATTAACATTTTATTTAAGGTACTTCCGTAAAGAAGATGTTCTCATTCTCAAGATGGAAGGAATGCTAGGTGGAGTACTTTCCCCTTTGTTCGTTCCTACCTTAATTTCCTGCTGCTGCCTTCACTGCTCAAACTCCTCGTTCTGGCTTTCTAACCGGCTACGGAAACTTGAATAGGAAAAGGGGGAGACGCTAAGTAGCGAGATAGCGGCTAGAACTTTCTATTGAACAACAAGATTAACTAAACTCGATCGGGTGCTGAAGATTTCAAATTCTCTTACAGCTGTGGTTGGTGCTACTCTTACAAGTTTTCTAATCTTTGGTTCTTGTTCTCCTAGTGCTATCGTCGACCCTTTTTCTTCTCGCTTCGGCTTGATCAGTGAGGGCTAAAGAATGCACAGAGAGATGCTTAACACTTAAAAAGAATGGTTACTCGGACAAGAAACTTTTATGTATCCCGGGGATACCAACCCTCTTGGTATCCCCTTCTGGTCTGTTTCTTATTTTTCGGTCATTTTTCGATACATTTTGATGATTGGCTCCGTTCATTTTGTTGAGTTCGACAAGAACCTTAATCGTACCAAAAATCATGTTCATCGGACTTTATTTGATATATGATCGGCACACTTGAAAATGGGAAAAAAAATCAAAACTGGGTTCCGATTCAGTGTGTTTTTGGACCCAGGTTTGATTTTCTTCAATTTTCACGTGTGCTGATCATGTACCTATTTAAGTTTGATGAACACGATTTTTGGTATGATTATAGTTCTCGCCGAACTCTACAACATGAACAGAGCTGATCATCCAAATATGATCGGAAAATGGCAAGAAAATGTGAAATGGATCAGAGGGAATACCAAGGGAGTTAGTATCCCTGATATACATAAAAATTTCTCACATGGTCACAAAAGCATTAATGCTAGTGAGGTCGTGAATCCCTTTGCACATTCACAGTCCAGGCACATCGATCATTTCCCATCTCATGAACATGCAAAATATGCAGTTTTCTTTCCACATGGCTGCAGCACCATTTAATTAGGGTTTAAAAGCAATTGCGTAACACTCTTGAACAAGTGAATTTGTAGTACTCCAATTGCA
The DNA here is from genome assembly GCA_019656835.1 of Rhododendron ovatum. Lineage (NCBI taxonomy): Eukaryota > Viridiplantae > Streptophyta > Magnoliopsida > Ericales > Ericaceae > Rhododendron > Rhododendron ovatum. The sequence goes on along the minus strand of CM033800.1, from coordinate 35,140,354 downwards.
CATGAAAGACATTAATGTCCACCATGTGATCCAGGCACATTTGTCCAACTCTTTTATTTTAATTTCTGTAAATTGTTGTTGGCAAACAAGGTCTCTATCAATGGAAACCGGGGATCCTGCAGTGCACAATCCGAATCGTCGAAAAGTATTTTTAATAGTTCGGATTCGCTAAAAGTATCCTACAGATAGGATGTTGTTTGAAATGTGCACCCATTAGTTGTAGAGATGGACGGCTCATATCGCGCACTACAGACCTATAATGCTCCAAGGCGCAATGGGGTCCGCAACAACAAAAATAAAGAAAATCGAAGTGTACTTTTTACGTTCATAAGCCAAACAAACGCATGTTGACCCAACTTAGCTCGTGTTATGTCTCAAGAGGGGACATATGAGACATGCAAAAAACGTGTGCTAATTCGTAGCCCCATTCCCTGTTTGGTTAGACAAATGAGTGATATAGTCATTTTTAGCACGTAGGGTAGCTTGATTGAGGGAATTTTGGGTCTTCACGTCAGATCTGATAATTTTAGTCCGGTCTTCACGTCATTTTTAGCACGTAGGGTAGCTTGATTGAGTACTTCATTAGACTAGAACTTCGATCAGTTGGGCCTAAATTATTTGGACCCCCCCCCCTAAAACATTGATAATTTTAGTCCGGTCGCAATCTTTCTACTCAAACGGTCGCGGTATCCAACTATGAGCTTAGAAAGCTTCAAATTATGAAACTTGTTGAAGTGTAGATGAGGTCTCTAACTTGTAATTTCTGCTTAAGTTATGAATTTGCGGATGAATTCATGAAAAAGATAACGCAAAATGTGTTTAAGTTATGAATTTGCTGATGAATTTATGAAAAAAATACGACGCAAAAAATTGTGAAAGAAAATCGACAATCTTAACATGTACAAGTAAGCAAATGGGACATGTGAACTCATATGCATGAATTAGTTTCGTACACATTGGGTTCAAAGTTATATTTTAAAATTATGTTAGACATCCAAGCAAGGGTATGGTACGTAGACATTAGTAAACAAAGTTTCGTGCACATGCGCTCCCTTTTCTTTCTTTTTTTGAATAGCAAAGAAAAATTTATTAATCTTTGAAAACAGATTACAAAGATAAATGTTGTGTTTGCTTCCATTCTCAAAAAGAATTTTTCAAAAAATACCCCCTAGATTCCTCCTACTTCTAACATTTCTCTCTCTATCTCTCTCCACTTATTAACCCTACTATTTTTCAAATTTCAATCCAAACAAAACATAAAAGAATCCACGACACGAGGCATCAAGCAGAGCAAAAAAGAACTCCGACAATACGTACACATGCGCTTTCTTAATCAAATACTATATAGTTTTTCTTCTCTAGCATTTGTACTTGATCGAAGTTTGGAACCTAAGATGTCTCATTCAATCTCATGATACAAAGTCAAGAGTTTTATGACAGAGAGTGGACATCAATTCCATCCATTAATTTAATTTCCACTCCAAACTCATAAGAGCACCGGAATCGGCTTGTCCCATTTTGAAATTACAATTATTCCATTACCTTGATTATTTTTCACGTGGATGTTTTACTGAATGGACCCTGTAAAATGGACATTTTGAATAGTTAAAGCATGTACGAAATTAGCCCAAGTAGGTTAAGCAGTTTATTTCATATTTTCAAACTCAAAAATAATGTAAATAAAAAATAATTTTTCAATTTTTTTTGCATTGTATAAAAGATTTAGATGAGATCTTTCAAACAATATCTATATTGTATATTTTTTGATTTCAATAAGCCCATAATTTTTAAGTTTGAAATTGTCTTCTTAGAAAATAAGAACTTTTCTTGCGTTGCGGAACGGGCTCTATACTCCACGGTACAACCAATCATACAAGGGAAAATGAGCCACAATGCCATATCCAAGCGAAATTAGGGGCGCCCTTGTGGGAATCCAAATAAGAGAATCAACTCATCTCCTGCCCATGAAAATGGACTGGTCCGCCCAGTTGGCCAGTTTGTGGGTTTTTCCCGGTCTCACTGTGACGATCCAAATTGTCCATATTAGAAAGCTTGTCAAGAAATTTAGTCACGTTAGAAATCAAGCTGATCGGATTTTGTTTGATATGATTTCGAAACACACTTGTTTTAGACCATTACAAGGCTACAATAGAGAATGAGAACCCATTTAACCTCATTTATCTCAAGACAAATGCGATCCGAAATTATATCGACGGGTGTACGATTAACCTGATTTTTTACATGATTGGTGCATTGACAAGTTCTTAATTGTAAATGGCTTAAATCATTAAAATAGGCTAGTGAATGACCTACAAATGGGCTAACTGGACGGTCCAGTTCATGAATGGACCGGAGAGAATCCTCTCCCCCAAATAAGAGATCCAACTACAGAACCTTACCAGGTTCTGTGAGCTTTTGAGTAAACACTGGCCCACCGATGTCGAGATTGATTAGTTCCATACAACATGTGTCTCTCACTCACATCCGCATATGGTCCTGTCCTATGTCAACTTTATACTTGAAATCTTTTGTGTCTGAATTGTATCTTTCGTTTCACGAATCGCATTCTAGGACCTCAAACCTAGGACCAGTTATGTTAGTTAGGACCTCAATCAAACCTTACTTGTCACTAGACATGTCAATGGATCAAATTCGATCTGAATTCAATACAGACCTCAACCTTAATTGTTGCCCATCGTTGTTCTAAATCATCCAAGTTTGATTCATATATGGACTAGCTCCTTGCTTTTTACTGATTCATTACAATTGATATTTTTTCCCAAATACAAACATTGTATTAACCTTTTTAATTTTTTTTTGGAAAGATACAATGTTCGGATTAGTTTACGCACACTCGACTAATTTTCGTAGGACTTATTTCATCATCCACTAACGGGTGTCCCGGTTTAAGCTGGGCAAAGTCACGTTCGCTCATAAGAATTGGTAACACATAAAAGGTTTTAAACTTGAGGCAAAAGAGAAAGCAAATCCTAAGGAGTTTGGACCGAGTGGATGTTCAAATCCTACAAAGGCCAAACATTAATTCCAAACCTTAGGGCTAGTAGAAGGTTTGTCCAACCATTAGTTCCAGGGCTCCATAATTAGTTAACCTGCTAGCCCATACATCCGGTTATAAAAATTATGCAAATCCCTAAGCCCCAGACATAACCACGATGCTAGCCCGTTGACTTTTCTTATTTGATAATTCAGGTGTTTAGGTCAACTTTTCCCCGCATTTTGACTAATCCTAGAGGATCAATCCTACCGTCCACTAGCGGAGGGCTATTAAAAGAGTTCATTGCACTTGAGAGGTTTTGAATATGATATAGCTCAGGAGGGAGAAAATTCCTGAGCCACAGTCTTGACCTTAGTCACATAATTCTTGAAAATGCCTTCCGCTTCCACTCTCAATACTCTCTCTACGTTCTCAATTCTTGCTCTCGTAAATTTTAGTAGATTGGGCTGAAAACTTCATAGACGTTTTCACACATGTGCCATCGCTCAATCATGCATCCACACACGAATTATGTGACTTACATCTTGACCACCAAGCGTTGGGGTTGCCAGTCCAGTGACTCGCAATTAAGGACAGTGGCACATTTGGTTGAGTTCATGCTAAATTTTTCGTCTTCAGAATAACGTTAAATTATCAGTTGTTTCTGGTAAAAATACCAAGGCGTCTAAACTAAAAATATCATCTGAACAATTCAAACAATACGGTGAACTCAAGTGGTACAAAAAAAAAGGGTTTGTTTTTTCTCAATGGGAATGGGTCTCACCGTCTCAGGTTCCCAGCCCATCACAAGTTTGGTACAAGGTACGGGGTACCCCATCAAGGCATCAAGGAGTTCACATCACAGCATAATAATGTGTCTTGGGACAACAGCAAAAACCACTTTGTTTTATTCCCCCAATATTATTTTTATCAGGTTTTATCGATATTTTTATGTTTCAGGGAAAAAAAAAACACAAAAAACTATTCTATATGTTGCATTCCAAAACCACCTAAAACTAGACGAGACGTTGCTAGCGGCAGAGGAAAATAAATTAAGAAAATGACTTGTCTGCGGTTTGGGTGTGATCTGCACTTGACCCTATTTTGCTTTTGTTTCAATGATTGATTCATTCACATAGTGGAGTTCACGGGAAAAAAAAAAATCAAGTTAATCGGATACAGAATATTACCTAATCAAAGAACATTTATAGAAGAACATGTTCTTCCGGTTATAATACATTGTGCCTAGCTCATTTTGTTTTTTACATGAATATGTTTCTGTTAGATATTATTGATATTCGATTGACTTAATTTTTAAATGACTGCAGTACTGAATGAGTTTCGGAATATGAACAAACAGGATCATCAAAATGGATGTGAAATGAGGTCGGAGTTGGCCAAACTGCACGGTGTTCAGTCCACACCCCAATTGCAGGCAAAGAAACCGACTTCATAAATTAATTCACGGGGTAAACTTAGAGAAGTTTTAAATGGGGTAGTACGAGACTATTGAGTATACAATGGGAGGCAATTATAAGTGCCTCCTTGGGATCCTATGCAATACTGTACCTTGGATCGTCAAAAATAACACCCTAGACCTGATGTTAAACTATATATAGAAGATCTTCGGGGCGCGTTTGGTACTTCACATTATTTCCTTAAGAAATTAAAGAACGTAATAAGGGCGGGTTTCTCCTTAAAGTTTGTATATAGCTTAAGAACTTTAGACTAGTTGTTTCTCTAAATGAACTTGTAGTTGATGTATGTGAGAAGAATAATATTTTTCGGTAGCTTAACCCCGTTTAGATAATAGGAGAAACCTAGCTTAAGATGGTTTGACAAGTTACTCGTTTTATCCGCTTATATACTGTTGAGAATATAAATAATAAAATTTCTTCTCTTTCTAACAGCTTAAGCTTTTAAATGAGTTGGTAATTAACAATCTAATATGGTATCAGAGCCGATGGCTAACGATCTATGAGAAGACTCTCAGCGCACCATTGAATGGGCTTGCACAGAAGACACTCAATGGAGCAGAAAAATCCAAGGTGACTCCCGATGAAACAAGGTGGCTCGATGTTGGAGTGTTGTATTGGATAGCTCATTATCGATGGAGTTGGCTCGTTGGGGAGCATGGTGCTGTTGAATTAATGAGCACATTGGCTCTCAATGGAGTTCTCGTTCGGGAGTATAGTGCCAGTGACCAGGCACGTTGGCTCCCAATTGAGATGACTCTGAATCAATGGAGTGGGTGCAGAATAAGCCCAATTCGGGAGATAGGGTTGAGAGTGTAGTAGATCAGAATCAATGGGGAGTTTGGATGCAGAGAGAGATTAAGGCCCAATGTTCGGTTCACACATGAGGGGGAGATTTGTTAGAACATGTGTGAACGTTGAGTCTCACATCGGATAAACAGAAAAAGAGTTGGACCTTAATATACAATTAGATGACTCACCACTTATAAGACTTCGCCTTTGTGAATATGAGTCATTCAATGTATATTGGGTCCAAGTAATGTGGTGGACTCTCTACTGTTACTCCCATACAAATTGGCAGGTTGATGCATCGAACAAACTCCCAACAAATAGATCCTGGGTTCAAAACTTATCGTCTACGTAATGATTAAAATATATATGTGTTTAGCTTGCTAATGAAAAATAGTTTAGCTCCAGTGAGGGACGTGTTGAGAATATAAATAATAAAATTTTTCCTCTCTCTAACAGTTTAAGCTTTTAGATGAGTTGGTAGTTAACAATCTAATATATACTACTCTAAACCATCATCACTCACATGGGCAAAAAAAGAAGAAGCAAACAAACAAATACTTATGGATTCTTGTAAACTTAAATTTTTTTTCTCTTTGTTTTGTGTGTTTTGTTTGTCTTTTTTGAATTTTTATTAGATTTGCTGTATAATTTTCGGATTTAAATTCCGTCTCGACGAGAGGTGTATGAAAAGCAATAAATTATGACCAAACGTAAAAAAAAACTCACTTAAGACGGAAAAAAGTATTACACAGCTGTCTTTTTTTTAAAAGTGTCATCGTATATAACTTTTTACAACATTAGTCCGTATTTTATACTATTCCGATTCATCTCATTGAAATGAATGATTAATCTCAAAAAATTACGATGAAAAGCTAAACAAAAAGTTACTCCTATGAAAAATAAAAAATAAAAACTGAAAGAAATTCTGGACAAATAAGTTTACAAAAACGCAAACTAAAGTTCGTACTAGTAATTAAAAAAAGCAAACTAAAGTTCGTACTAGTAATCAAAAAAAATTTTGTGTTTGGTTATCATTTTACTTTAGTTTTAGTTTAGTTTTTCAATAATTACTTTATTTCGTCTTCCAATCATTACCTTATTTCTTCAATTCTTACTTTCTCATCTCTCTCTCTCTCTCTCTTTTCAATTATTATCCATCTCTTCAATCATTATCTTATTTCTCTCTTCACCCACTACCTAAACTAAACTAAAATGTTTACTTTATTTTACTTTCACTTAGGGAAAAAGAAACAAACAAACTAGCAAACCAAACAGGGCCTTAATCCAAACAGGCCATGTACTGCTCACATCCAGCTAATTACCCGAGTCTGTCACAAAGTCAATATCCAGAGGACCGACCCATTACTTGGGGTAGTTGGGTGTTCAGAATCAGACGACACCAAAGATGCAACCCTTTACCCAAAATAAAAGTCTGATTAATTTAGTGACCTCACCAATAAACCACAAACCCCCCACAAACAAACAACCCTCCGAACAAGGCTTAGGATTTAGGAGTTTATTTTCTTCAAAGTTTTCATGTTCGAAACCTTCACGTATTACTATATTAGTATAAGCTTTGCTTCGACTTTGACTGGACTCACTTCGAGTGGATGGTGGAATCGAACTCTCGAAATTAGTCATGGACTCGTAGTTTGCGTAAGTTGATCTGGACAAGTTCTTGAATAAAAAAAACCGAAAGGAGATATAAGAGAGTTCAGGTGAATTAATGGACAAAACTGTACTACTAACAACTCTTGCGTCAGCTTCCACTTAATAATTAATACTACTACTCCATTTAATTAATTAATCAAACACTCCTTCCCTTTTAAGGTAAGTTAAATAAAAAATATTAGAGTCAAGGGAAAGGAGATCTGCATGTTTCTTAACTTACACTGATTAGTGATTAATCTAATGGATAGGGTTTAGTTTTGATATATATTAATATAATAATAATACCCACGGCCTACGTACAAGAGATTATTTAAGTAATTAAAGTACACATTATCCAAAGCAGCCTATTACTATAACATGTTAATTTCAGGTTAGCCGCATAATGCAGGAATATTTACTATTTTTGCGCTCTTGGGTTGATTTCAATTGGTGTAACAGTGATCACATTGTTACACTAACACATTCCATAAGAGATTACTATATGGTAGATAGACACTGAGGGTGAGTTTGGCCAAGAGCGGCTGAACCCGAGTGACCGCCCTACCCATGCATGTTTCAAATTTTTATTAGAATTATAATACTAGTTTTTTTTTCTCAAAAAAATTGAATTGTAAAAGTTTGCCCCACCCAACATGCTTTTGAACAATAAAATAGTATAAACATATGCCCAACCTGGAGTTTTTAAAGAAATTAATGCTATTTTTGTAGTATAATTTTTTAAATGTTTTGTAGCATTATCTTGCATTTAAAATAAGAGTCGCCGACTGGACTACCAATAAGTAAGAATAAAATGACAGAAAAAACACATTTCAGTACACTTTTTACACTTTTCGATACACTTTCACATGCTCTCGTTCATTTTTCACATATTATAATACACTTTTTAAATCTTAATGACATCGCATTGGACTATCTTTAGCATTTTTTAAAATAAATAGGAATGCGCAAAATTGAACTATGCATTTATAGTTAAAGATGATCATATCTTAGTAATTAAGTAAGTTTATCTTTTTTACTGAGAAAAAAAAAAGTGGATCGAAAGGATATATATCTATCTATCTTGTCGGTAATATTTTTACAATTTGTCTTGAAAAAATTTAATATTGTCTTTGATATGTTGTATCTCTTTTAATAATTGCCCACCAACCGATAAATTTCTGGATCTGTCCGCTTTTAACTCAGGTGTCTCACTGTTTGCCTTCTTTGAAATATTATCAAAGTTGAATTATTATTATTATTCGTTTTGGAAGTAAATATCAAAAGTAAAAGTTTTCAATCAAAAAATTCAAGAATAGTTTTAAATGTTTTTTTCTTTGTCAACTTTTTTTCTTAACCTCAACCATTGTTATATAGTAGTAGTACATTTGTCACCACTGATTAAACTCAAAGTTTTACATTTTTTATTTTTTTTTAACAAAATATTCACCGACTCAAATGTAGTCCGAAATTGTATGCATCCCATTCAACAAACAAACAAAACCTATGTGCCATCTATCCCTTTTGCCGCTATTACTTATGGATTTCCAAAACCACGAAAAAAATCAAAACGATGAAATACTTTATAGGGGTGAAGAAAATGGTAAAATGATACCTACAGCTCAAAATCTAATCAAATTATCCACTAAACGTTTCTGGATTAACATCAGAAATCCAGATAATGCTCTCTCTCTCTCAGACAATAGTACACATCTCTCTCTCTCTCTCTCTCTCTCTCTCTCTCTGTGTATGTGTGGCATAGTAGAAAAGAGATTCGGTTTCAGAAATGGGAACTGGCGTACTGTATGCCGGAGAACAAATGTTCAGCATACTATACAATTAACTGCGAAAAGAAAATAAACGAGATCCGGAAATACTGTAGAGCAGCATGTAGTGCGACAACCGACCATCCGTTTACAAACCAGATTGCCGAGATGGACAACTCTGATGCGCCACTACAAGGTGCACTACATGCCCTGTTCTCCAAATAAACAGGCCAAAAAATACCCGTCAAATTTATTAAACGATTCAAAAAACAAACCACCCATCGAATTTCATGATCAAAGCAGATTGCCACTGAAGAAGAACAAACGAATGCAAAAAAAATAAATAATCTCGAAAAAAAACAGACAAAAAGCAATGCAACAGCAGATCGGTACAACAATGAACAAACAAAGTAAAAAATTCTCCCGTGGAAGAAACAGTCCCCTCCAGACTCCAGTGTTATCCTCAAGAACAAAAGTGATCATCATTTATCACTAGTCATTAATTAGCTAAAACAAAGATCATCCCAAATTAAATGAGGACCTAGCTAATTACCATATATAAGACACATTAAGACCGGACTCTCTCTCTAGATCTCCCTCGCTCTCTCTCTCTAGATCTCTAATAAAAGCAGTACTTAACTAGTAGTAGTACTTATTTTTATCCATAATCTCAAAAGGATTAACAAGAAAGATTAAGAAGAAGAAGAAGACCCATTAGCAGCCTGTGCACTACCGCCATTGTTGTTGTCTTGGCCGTGATTGTAATTAGAAGAAACCGGCGGCATCGTGGCGGCGATTTCGAAACCGCCGTTGCCGTTGGCCTTGCTCTTCCCGAAAGTGCTCTTGTTGTTGTGCATCCAGACCTTGAACACCCCCTTGTCCACCCCGATCTCCCCGCAGAACCCGGCGATGAGCTCCTCATCCTTCCTCTGCATCTTCCACCCCACCCGCTCCGCGAACTGCAGCATCTTCTCCTTCTGCCCCGGCGTGAACTTCGTCCGGAACCGCTTCCGCCCCGAGCTCGGTGCGGAGGCGGTTCCGGGGCTGATCCTGCTGTCATGCTGCGGCGGGGCGGGGCACGACAGTCCGCCTCCACCGCCGCTCAGGGCCAGCAGCATGTAGGACGAGGAGATCGGGGGCGGGGACGCCGAGTTCGATTTCGGGCTGCTGTGGCCCCCGCCGCCGCGTGTTTGTGCTGGGGGAGGTGGGGGTGGGTGGTGGCGGTGGTGGGGTTGGTACTCGATGACGGCGGTGGAGGGCGGGGATTCCTCGGGGTCGCGGCGGTGGAAGTTGCGGTGGCAGCCGCACGCGGCGCATTTCAGCGAGCTGGGGTTCGCGGGGTCGGTGGAGGGGGAGGGCATGAACTCGCCGCAGCCGTCCACCGCGTGGCCGCCCATGGTGGCGGCGTGGTTCTTGAGGCATTCCTTGTACGTCACCACGGCCGCCGCGGGCGCCGGCGTTGGATTGAGGTGGCGCTTGAGCACGCCGTTTACTAGTGGCTTGATGGGATGGATCCGGGTCGGGGCTTCGGATTCGGCTTCTGGGGTTTTAATACTGGCGTTGGTGGATATATTGTTCTCCATGGGTATTCCAAAATCATCAATTGCAGTTTTAATGGAGCAAGCGTTTTTTTCCTTAAGAGGTGATTAGATTTGTGGAATTTTTTAGGGTTAGTTGTTTATCCATGGATGAGGGAGACGGAGGAAAGAGGTTTTAGAGAGAGAGAGAGAAAGAGAGAGAGAGAGAGAGAGGGGAGAGTTGGTTTGATGATGATGATGATGAGGGTAGTGATCAAAGTTTTGTGGTTGTCATTCTTAACCATTTTATGGAGTACGGTAGTATTTTTATTCTTATATATTAACCCTGGTTGTAATATGGGGTTAAGTTTCTGACCCCACTTGGGTTATGTCATGTGGATAATAAATAGGCCTATTTACTGCTGCTTTTGTAATGGAGTATTTCGGGTTAAGACTCAACCCAATCAACGAGTCAATGTTTTCATTCTTTGACATGTTTTGACAATAAGTTATGACAAGACGTTAATCTAATCTTAAACTTATTAGGGTGTAATCCCTCAAATTAACTTGACTAAAAGTCATATTTTCACCGATCTCTAAATATATTATTCTCCTTAAATATATCAACCAACTAAAATAAACCCAATCAAAGAGTCAATGTTCTCATTCTTTGACATGTTTTGACAATAAGTTATGACAAGACGTTAATCTAATCTTAAACTTATTAGGGTGTAATCCCTCAAATTAACTTGACTAAAAGTCATATTTTTACCGATTTTTAGATATGTCATTCCCCTGAAATATATCAACCAACTAAAATAATGCTTCGTACCATTTAACAGAATCTTAACCGTCGGCAGTCCATTTAGTTTAGCAAAACATCTCAAGCCCTTATCCAAACCAGAATCCAAATCTACGTAATTTAAACTCTTCAAAAATCAATCCAGGAGTTCAACCCTTTTGATATTATTCCTTCTTTTTTTTTTACACCCAAAACTTAGATTTTGAACAGGTATTTTCTAGTCGTGATGGGTTGTTGATGATGGTGGTGGTCAACAAATTTTAGCGGTCAATAATGGTTTTCGGTGTCACGGAAGGTGCAAAAGTTTTCAACATAGGTAACATAAAATCAAATCGGGGGTTTTCGAAAGGTCGCCAATTGGCATTGGCGGTGGAGTGGTGGCCGGTGAAACCTGGTGGTAATTCACTGTGGATTTGATGTTGGTGTTGGAGGTGTTGGACAAGAGAGAAATTTGGTTAGAGGTGGTGGGTGGTGGTGAGGAGAAACGTTGATGGTGGACATTGGCAATTTTCAACATCTGAGTTGGAGATGCTCATATATTAAGGGGGAGTTTTTACTCGAATTTGTGATTTTGACTAAGGGCTAGAGATGCTCTTACCATTGTTATGGTGAAAACTAGAGTCGCATTGTGGATGAAGACCAAGTTCGGAATCAAGATTTATTCGGTGGAGGAGTTTAAATTGTTTCTTGACGGTATTCGTAAGCTCAAATTGTAGTTTTTGTTGAGGTGTAGTGGCTGTCTAACTTTTTGTTGGATGGGCTAGTCACTGTTTTCGTTTGTCTTGTTCTACCCTCGATGTACCCTTTCGAGTTTCTATAAAAAGTTTCGTTTGCCGAGCAAAAAAAAAAAAAAAAAAAAAAAACCCAAACATAAATCCGATGGACTAATTCCATATTCATCGATTAATTCCATTTTCCTTATCAGCTAATACAATAAGCTATTTGAAGAATGACATAACACGAGAATTCGGAATTATTGTCCTGTGAAGAATTAAAAAAAAAATCCAAATAAAGCCAATGCCACGCTAGCTTGTTCAAACAATAATATGACTCATGTTGCAGCCTATATCAGTATGTTCTTATATTTTCCTCAGTGACAAATTAGGCATGATCCTATGCCACATAATCTTTCACCATAACCTATTACTTTCACACCCGATAAGCGTTTTCAATTTTAATAGGTTGAGATAATTTTGAAAGACGATTTCACGCTCGTCCCAGTGTTCAGGGGGCATTATATGTGGCCTAGGAGTGGAGGGACATGACTGAGTTAACCAGGATTTTGGCTTCACCGAGTTGTAATTAATTTTTACCCGTTTTGGACGGAAACATTAAGCTAGAGTGCAGGCAGAGTCGAAGCATTTACTGTGACTAGCCCTTATTCGTCAAAGTTTTTGCCAGTACAAGGACAGGACCACTTTTTTTTCACTCAACCTGACAATTGATTTTAAGCACCCATGTTCCATTCAACCCGAATTATTTATGGGACATAGTTACGGAACTACCCCTAGTCGAAAATGCTAACATCACTAATAGATGTAATTGTGTTTTGATATCCGATAAAAGTGTATTGGTATTTATAAAAATATTTTAATATTTGTAAAATATGTATCGATATTCAAATTTATTTAAAATTATTAGCATATTATCATTCATCTAGTAGGCGGAGGTCAGCAGTCAATAACTCAGGATGTCTAGCCAGTGCCAGCTTATGGGCATCTCGATAATTCAAAATAAAGTCTGAGTAAAGCTCCGTAGGAACTAGCTTTATACTCTAGGAGGAGTTTATAGAACTTGAGAGATTTCAAATTTGAAACTTTAAGAAAGAACAAATTCCTAAATCTCAAATTTCGACTATCGGACTTGGATTGGCCCCGCATATATATTTTACAAAGATCTTCTTGGATGGACTGTTGCAATTTATGGCGTAATCGTGGCAAAATTGTCTTTCGACCTAGATGTCTCTAGGTCACCCTTCTTTTTTTATTTTCGAGGAACATAGGCCACCGTTCATAACATCCCTAAATTTAAAGGCACTTTTGTCGGCTGGTGCCATTAAGGAACATTTTCTCGTAACTGATGAAACGACGTCGGCTGAACATACCAACCGGACGTTATCACATACGCGAAGCTTTTGTCACATAATTCTTCGAAAAGTTTACGTGCTCGCGTTTTAACTTCTAGCACGGTGCTCCCACACTTAATTATTGATGCGCGTGAATTTTAGGGTGTGTTCAACTATAATATTTGTTTTTAAAATTAAAAGTGTTATATTATAAAAATAATAATATATTTCGTAAAACGAAAAATAAAAATTTTAGCAGGACAGAGCAAGTCTTAACTGCTTGGCTTGGAAGGTGTTGCAAAGATGTTTTACGCGAATTAAGCGCCTCAGGCGTGGAAGTACGCGATCCAAATCGCTTTTGACGTCTAATTTTTGGCGCTCATTGCATGGAAACTGAGAATTTAGCAATTAAATACAACAACGATTAGGTTACTGATGAGTGCCACGAGTTAAAAGGTTTTACAGGTGTGGCGACACGTGGATGTCGAGCCCTTCGTTTCTTGCTTGCCACGTAATTGCATTTCATCGGCGTATTATATTAGTAGTAGATTTTTAAAAATGAAAAGTCAAATACTATCGCTAACCAGTCAACCTAGCAATGAATTATACATCAGACAGAGTACTTAACGGGGAATTTAAAAGTAATCGTATGGTAGTACTAATTGACACCTACACTAATTCCAACTGGACCACCAGAGGCACTGACTACGGTGGTGGATTTTTTTTTAGGGAGGATAAAAGGATAATTTCACTATCAAACTTACTTAGACAATTGCTGACTACGGTGATAGATGGTGTCATTACAATGCTACGAACACGGATGTCCGAATACATGCTAGCACGCGAGAAGTTTTTGAGGTGCAAACCGGGCATGGGGCACGTGGTGCCCGGCGCGCATCCCAAACTGTCCATCCAAACATATTTTAGACTATTAGGATTTGAGAGAGAGAGAGAGAGGAGAGAGGTGTTCAACTGATGAGGAAAGAGAGTATTTGGAACCAGGCCGTCCCAAGACATGTTTGGACGATTTGGATGCTCGTCAGGCGTCACTTGTCCCGTATCCTATTTGCACGCAGATGTTTGTATAGTCTTTAGATGCACGTAGAAATTACACCCATCATGATTACCATTTTTTAATCTAGATCAGAAGTTCCGGCATCTATAAATATACAATTTTTGAAGTTTTAATTTCGTACTCAGTCAATATTTTGTTTCAATTGAATCGTTGTTCCATCCCGTCAAATCCTTAAGTACGTGACAGACGGAGATTATGTTGAGCTAGCGTGGAGGATACGTAGTACATTTTTGGCATTGCCTTCAAGTACTTCCTCCATTGTCCTCGGTTTTTCTTTTATTTATTTATTTTCCTTTCCTTTTTTTTTTTGGTAATATAGAGTATTTCAGGTCAATTTGTGCGCATCTCATACGAATCCCTACAGTCCCTCGCACATCCATTTTACACACTTACACGTGGCCACGTGGGGGTGAGGTGACCCCAAAAGTTGTTGACAAAGATAATTAAACCTGAGGCCTTAGAATGGATTGAGCAAATACTTAAATCTCAAGTCAAAACTGCTTGGCCAATCCCTCGGTGTTCTCAGTTTTTCTTTTGTTCATAAATACCCTATCGAAGAAAATATTAGATTACTACAAGAGGGGCGTCGATGTTACTCCACTGGTTAAATACAAAATCTATTAAGGGTGTAAATCGTGAGAGAATAATCTATTTTGTAAAACGAAAGCTAAATAATTAGTTAAAAATTAAAAATCTTAACGGAACGGAACCTAACGATTTTGAAGGTCATAATACTTTTAGATGATTCTCGTTAACCACTCGATGAACTATCCATGAAGCAAGAAAATATCGGAATAACAGGGGATTCTTTATATATGCACACTTTAACTAATGTTCTTAAATTTTTTCCCTCTGTAACTATTGTCTACGACTCTATTGGATAGTTACACCACTTTTACAAGTTTTACACGGTCCAATGAACTGATTTTACCATTTCCAAGTTGGAACGAATGATCGATCATCACCAAATGGGATTCGTACATATCAGGGATGTGTTGACATAATCAATCCCATCAGACATTTATGGTAATGGTTTAGAGCAGGAAAAGTATGGATATGTTCCTTATTGATTCCATAGTCAAAAGTGTCTGAGTTCCGGCATTTGAGATTTTGGATTTTTTTCTGTGCACAATTTCCGGTAAATATTTTTTATATTTCTTTATTTTTATCTCTCTACTCATTAGCTAAAATCTCAAAACAAACATAGTTTTAGTGATTTTTTTCAGAGGTGCTCGAGCACCGCCACGTGATGCTCTGTAACTTTTATCCACTTTTTTAGTTTTATCCTTATTTGAATTTTTTTTCACGTTTATTAGTTTTGCGTCAAATTTTTTTGGCTTTTTGATTTGGAAAAGTATTTTTTTTTAATTTCACCCAAATATTTTTGAACAAGAACCACTTTTAAGTAAAAAAAAAAAAAAGTCAACTTTTTTTTTTACTTAAAATTAGTCATTGTTCAAAATATTTGGGTAAAAGCAAAATTGTTTTATTTTTCCAATTCATCTCAACGAGACGAATCAAAAAGTCAAAAAATTTTGATGCAAAACAATCAAACGCAAAAACAAATTCAAATAAGGACAAAACCAGACTTTTCTGAAAGTCTTAGGCCCCGCTCTTGAACTCAAAATAAATTAATACTTATTTTTTAAGAATACAATTTCAAGCTCAAAAATTATATGCTTACGCAAATAATTTTCTTATAAATCTGGATCTTGTTTGTTTGATCAAAGATCTTTTAAACGGTGAAAAAAAATATTAAAAAATTATTTTTCATTTACATTATTTTTTTAATTTAAAAATATAAAATAAGCTGCTTATTTTTTAAAAAAATTTTTAGAACGGGCCTTAGTGGAACACCCAAAAAAATGTGTGTAGATAAAAGAGTATTAGGGCGACCACTAAAAGTCTAAAGCAAAGTTCCTTAACTGCGCCGGGTAGTGGTGTACTGCTCGAGTGCAGGTAATAATATTCCTTAGGAACAGGGTAGCTTTTGTACAAATATATATTTTTTTTATCAGCAATAGTTATGTACAATTTAGGGGAAAAGGAGATAAAAATAAATTCGTTGAGTTATTTACAAAAGGAGATAAAAATTACAGAGATTCGAGATATTTATTTATTTTCTTAAACATTTTTTTGGTATCTAATTTTATTTTTTCTAGTATGATTTTTTCTTGCACAGTTAGTTGAAGTGCTCATAAATCAACCAAAACAAATAGTTACAAAAACAAAACAAAAAAATGCTTGTTTAGTAAAGTACCATAGGCTCACCACATGCTTATTGGAAACTGAAGTATTCCAATTAAGGAAATTGTAGATTAAATGTTATGAAAAACTCGATGATACCTAATATACCTGGCCAATTTCTCATAAATTAAATTCACTTTTACCGATCGATCCTGAAAAATAGTGAAAGAACTCACCCATGTTGTTTGCAAAAATGCATGCCTCGAAGTCCAAATATATGTTGCGCGCAGTGTATCAATAAAAAAATGAAATTCCGACATCGATCATTCTTCCTACTCCTAGGCTTATATTGGAGGGTACATGCTCCATCGGTATTTACCTATAAAGTTAGAACTTGAAATTTAAAAAAAAAAAAAAAAGGGCGATACATGATAAAGATTTCACTTTTACCTTTAAGGGTAAATTTAAAATAAAAGAAAATAAAGATCATAAAAAGGTTGTAAGTGATGGAGTCTAAATTCAATCAGAAGGTTTAAGTGTTGATAGCTGATCTAACCCACATCATTTGGAACCAAGACCATCTCACCCCAATAATAGTTGATGTTAACGCCCTTTGAATAATCATTGTTTCTAGTAGACAATAAAAAGACATCCATGACCTTCAATTTTGCATTGGTAATTCACCTTTTTAACCCTTGTGGGTGAGAGAGTGGGAGTGAATATATAAAGCGAACAATATTGTTGCGCAAAAACAAGTTCATCTCAAAATGTCTTTGAACTTTTTTTTTCCCAGTTTTCATAGGGGGTGTCGATAGGTTAGCAAGTTACCACATGAGGTATCGATGTTGTAGTGTTAGCTAGGTCAACTCTGGAAATTTTTGACTTTCTTCTACCCTTTTTTCTTTTTTTTTTTTTGGGGGGGGGGGGGGGTAAAATAGGGAGACTTTTTTTTTTTTATCATTTTAATGTCAATTAAACAAGAAAAAGCTACAATTGTGCAATCGCTTGTCGTTTCAAAGGGCACCTCTGCTAATTTCATCTTGAATGGAGGATGATGCTTGCCTTCTTACTAATCCTAGCTACCTTAATTAATCATAGTCCTTAAGTTGCAATGAGTTGTCGTCTTGATGTGAACTTAACAATAATTGCTTTTAGAGGAAATGTCTGATTTGAAAGGCACATCCCACATTGTGGTCAATTTCCCTTCTCAATGAAGCTAGTGTTACTTTGGGTTAAACGTTAGTTAAATCTTCTCTTAAAAAATGATTTCATTTAACTTAAAAGACAGTTTACTTAATTAAGCGATAGCTTAGTTTGATTACATCTCATTTGAAGTACATATAAGACAGTTTACTTAATTAAAGCAAAAAGCATAATTTGATTACATCTAATTTGAAGTACATAGATTAATAAGTTCCAAAATATACGATTAGAACTTCGACTTCCCAGAACATAAGTTCAGTCGTCACGATATGAAATCCAGGGTTCGCCGGATTCCTCTCTAATTCGGAAATGATATTGTTCGCTGGTTGGTAAGATTCTTCTCCTTCTTCTTCAACACCTGGCATCATCGGGGCGGGGCAGGCCAGTCCACCAAGTCACTACCCAAGCTCGCCGCGGGCTGGGCTGAGCGGACTTTTTTCTTTTTCGGGCTGGGCTGTGTTTCTTAAGTTGAAGCCCAAGCCCATCCACGGGTTAGCGGGCCAAAGTTCGAGCGGGCTCACGGGACGGGGCTGCACAAATTTTGAAAAGAATGGTGGAAAAATGGAAACTTAAAAAGTTTGCGTGAAAAAACTACACCCTTAATTTTTTTTTTGGTAAATACTACACTCCTAAATTGTTGTTCCTGAGCAGAAAAGGACAATGATTAAATAATAGAAGTAAATAAAAAAACATTCAAACATTCTTCTTCCTCCTTTTTTTTTTTTTGCCTTGGAACATTTGGATGGAAATGGCATGCAGTACAGTTGCATATGTTAAGTCTTCAACAGCGTAAGGAATGAATGGGTATGCTCCCAAGGCCACTGATTTTTGGGCTATCGGACAGGGTCTTGCGGGCGGACTCACAAGTCGGGTTGAGTAAAAATTCATAGGTCCAAGCCCGGCCCATGAAAACTTCGGACTGGACTATCTCGCCCATTGGATGGAATCGGGTTGGACAATAGCCCGATGGACCGGGCGGGTTTCTGACGGGTCGTGGTCCTTCTGAGTAAGTGATGACCCTTACCCTTAACAAAAGGAAATGCTATGAATTAGGGGTGTGCACGGGTCAAACGGGTTGTGTTTGACTCCGAACCCGACCCGACAGGTCGGGTATCAAAATTTTCAAACCCACAAACCGAACCGAATAGGGATAGAAACCGTCCACTAACTGTTTGGTCGGGTCGGACCGGGTCCGACTAAAACCCCATACTAATCTTCATGAATTGGTCGTCTTTGGTCGGGTCGGGTAAGAAACACAGCACCCCAAACCCCGAACCGAAATTTAATTTCTAACAGAAATGGAACCCGTACTCGTCCGAACCACATGTTTGGCCTGCCCGAAACCCTTCGAATCGGATCGGGTCCTCGGTGTGAGCGGGTTTTTTGCACACCCCTACAGTATGAATGTCATTTCAGCGGATTGCATGCTTTAAACTTCTGGAAGGAGCGAGAGAGAGAGAAAGAGACAGAGAGAGTGAGAGAGAGAGATTCTTTGGACCCCCGCCCACTATTTATGTGCTTTTGGAGGGATCACGAAGCAAAGAAAAGCCCCATTATTTTTTAAGTCTTATTAATTTGGGAAGATATGAATGAGGGGGGAATGGGTGACCATACTGTAAACCTAATCCTTTATCTCTCATGCCTTTTTTGGCCCAGTGAAAAATAGGATAAGATTGTGAGAGAATATAATCTCTTCTGTTGGACTACCGAAACGGGTAGATTAGCAGCTCCATCCCTAGCTAGCCCACTTGAAGAAAAAGGTAAATTCAGTTCAGAGCCAAATTGATCCCCCACAAAAATAATTGCAAATCCTTAATGATGTGTTTGAAATACTTTTTGAAAAAGCAGTAGAGATAATAAGGCCCCGTTCCAGAATATTTCTTAAAAAATAAATACTTATTTTATATTTTTAAATTTAAAAATAATGTAAATAAAAAATAATTTTTTAATTTTTTTTGCACCGTATTAAAGATTTCAATGAGATCTATCAAATAAGATCCATATTGATAGAAAATAATTTGCGTAAACACATGATTTTGAGCTTGAAATTGCCTTCTTAAAAAATAAGGACTTATTTTCCTTTCCGGAACGGGGCCAAGTGGAGAGAGATAAAAAGAGAAATGATTAAAAGTAGGGGGAATATTTTGAAAAATACTTTTCAAAAAGTGTCCAAACAAGGCATAAGGCTGTGTTTGAATTTTCAAATATCTGTGGAGGAAATGAATAGGAGAAATGAAAAATTTTAAAATAAGACATTCAACTTCATTTATTTTCCTACGGGAGTTAAGCGATCAGAAAACGGAACAGATTTTGAAATGTAGAAATAAGAAGGCAAAATAAGAAGGTAAAGAGTCAATGGAACATGGGTTCTTATCGGGTAAAAACTAAGTACTTGTTTCGTTTGTGGAACGGGGTCTGAATATTCATTTTTCACAGAAAAATCAAGATCCAATTACATTCTAAGAAATACTTCAATTAATAACCATTTGTCTTGATCTAAAGATAAGACGGGTGTTATCCTGCACGGATGGACCTTATGGTAGCGTGAGTCGGTTTTGAAATCCTTGTAGAAATATTTATATTTTTTCCTGGAACTTTACATATTTAAACTTGCCCTAAATATTCCACCAAGACTACAATATTTAGCTTTCACATCGTCAAAAATGATCTAATTGCAATTAAATGTGTGAGGTTTTAGATATTTGATTCCGTCGTCCGTAAAATATAAAGCTCATCCCCTCGTAAAAATGCTAGTAATTTTGATCAACTGAGAATGCGAAATGACACGGATAAATAAATAAATAAATAAAGAATGGGAAATGACGGGCCCAAAAAACCCAAAATTCTTGATCTTCAAGTTTTAATGGGCCATTTGGGTAAGAGCTGGTGTGTTCTGTCGTACAGTCTTGAAGCCCATGTTGGGGTCTCGTGATCTGATTGGAAATTGTTGCCTGAATAAACGATCGGGAAATTCCCCGCCGATCCCATATTTTGTATTGGGTTTTGTGCCAATCCTCTTTTGTCGCGCTATCCCATATAGGCCCTTTTCAAACATGTTCTTTTCTAGTTTGCCCTCGTCTCCTTTCGCGGATAACATATACTAAACGTGTGGTTGATGAGTGTTTTTTCGACGAACATGTGTTTGATGTTGACATATGCTGACGTGGACATATTTGTTACTTTTTGCATTACAAAGTTTAAAACTCAATAGTATCTTTTACTATATATATCAGTTTTTTTTTTGTAAAATTTATATTTTTAGAATTTACTCAAAGAGATCTATCAAACAAGACTCATATTGAATAGAAAATTACGTGCAAATTTTTTTTTTTTTTGAGAGTGTGAATTGTGAATTTTGTTTTATGTAAATTGTGTAGAGTCTGTGTGAATTCTGCATTTAAAGGGGTGTGAATTGTTTCATTTTGGAGGGTGAATTATTCCTAAATGTGTGAATTCTTTCATTTTAAAGGGGGTGAATTTTGTATTTAAGAGATGTGAATTCTTTCATTTTAGTTTGTAAATTGTGTATCTTGGAGAGTGAATTGTGATGTGTGAATTCTGCATTTTGAGGTGTGAATTCTTTCATTGTAGTTTGCAAATTGTGTATTTTGGGGAGTGAATTGCGCTCACTAGGTTTTTGGTGGAAGCTGAGTCGACTGGGATTCCATTCACCTTGGCTCTCAATAAGTCGGAGCTTGTTGATCAAGAGGTTCGGTTGTTTCGTTATACGTTTTTGAGTTAATGATGTTTAATTCTGTGTTTGCATCAGTTTAGGGTTCATTGATATGGTAGCTAGTCTTAGGCTATTAGGAATTTGATTTTATGTTGCGCGCCTTGCGCCCGAAGTTGGATTTTAAGCACACTGACTGCGAATGCTTGACTTGTGCTTTTTTTTTGAGCTTTAATTGCCTTTATGTATGAATTTGGGGTGTATGTGGGATTCAACATTCTCAAATTGTCCCTCTTTTAGGCTTATTAAAAATTTAATTCTATGAGTAGTGTAAGTCATATGACGTTTGTCGGACCGCTTTTTCACCGTATCTCTTAATTAAAATCAATTGATGTTAGGAAGAGTTTCAATTAAGTCTTTTATGGCATTTGGCATCGCAACCGCAAGTTTGTTTTTAGAGCAGTTGTTGCAGGGAGTGACATTGTATAACCAAATCCATGGGAACTCTCCGAGCCCAACAAAGTTGAAGTTGAGAATGTATTTGGATCAAGGACTTGGGGGTAACAAATAGGAAAAAAGTAATGGAAAAGTTGAAGGATTTGTTTGAACACGAAGAGGAAATGAATCGGTTTCTTGTTTTGTCACTTATGTTTGGGTGGGTACGATAGAATTTTGATTTTGCATTGCAAATTTGATTATTTGCAACATAAGTTTAATGGCCTAGGGATCTGACAGCACGCACATTGGAGCAGCCAAAAATGTTTACTCAAGTGTGTTGTTTACCCAAAAATTAGGTAAAATAAAAAGAGGTTATATTATACACGGCCCCTCCGTGTAAGTTGGGTTGAACGGAAATCGAATGGTTAATTGACACGTCATTGAAATCAGAGAAAAGTGGGGCTCCAATTTGATGGACCTCTTCTCGTCTAACTGGGGTTGGATTCAACTTTGATTTACTCCTACTTTTCTCTCTCTCTCTCTCTCTCTCTCTCTCTCTACTCCATTGATGATTTTGTAGGGTCTATTCCGGATCTCAAAAAAATTATTCAAATCACAAGTCATTCTTAAAATATTTTTTTATAGATTCTTGTAGAAAAAAATCTTAATCCGATATTTGTAAGGATTTTTTCAGTATTTGTAGGGGCCCTACGAATTCTGAAAATTAGGGGCCCTACGAATTATGAAAAAGCCCTTAACGATTTATTGATGATTTTGTGGAGCTCATTTCGGATCCCAAAAAAACATTTCAAACCACAAGTTATTTTCAAAATATTTTTTATGGGTTCTTGTAAAAAATTCTTGTTTCGTCCTGCGCTAAGCTAGCGAATAGCTCAATCCGATTTTCATAAAGGCCCTATTGATGCTAAAAAGCCCTTAGAAATATCAAATTGAGCTAATTTTTTTACAAGAACCAGTAAAAAATATTTTAAGAATGACTTTCATTTTGAATATTTTATTGGAACCCGAAATGGCTCCAACAAAATCATTAATAAATCGTCAAGGGCTTTTTAGAATTTGTAGGGCCCTACGAATGCTGAAAAACCTTTATGGATATCGGATTGAGGTAATTTTTACAAGAGCCAATAAAAAATAATTAAAGAATAACTTGCGGTTTGAATTATTTTTTTTGAGACCCGAAATGGATCCCACAAAATCATCAATAAATCATTGCAGGCTTGTTTAGAAGTTGTAGGACCTTTACAAATGCTGAAAAAACTCTTACGAATATCGGATTAAAATAATTTCTTACAAGAACATATAAAAAATATTTTAAGAATGATTTCTTATTTTGAATAATTTTTTTAAACCCGAAATAGACCTCACAAAATAATCAAAGGAGTACCCATACAAACGTGTACGGAGAGAGAGAAAAGTATGAGTAAATCAAAGTTGGTTCTAACCCTGGTTAAACGAAAAAGATGCATTAAATTAGAGCCCCACTTTTCTCTAATTTTGATGATGTGTCAATTAACCATTCAATTGCCGTTGAACCCAATTAAACGGAGTGGCCGTGTATAATATATTCTCAAATAAAAAAGGGGATCCAAATTTGATTGCAAGGATTGGTTGGTGTTAGGTTTAGTTTAGAGACCAAATGGGTGCTCCATTTGATGTGGTAATTGTTTGTTAAAGTATGCCTTGAAGTGTGAAAAATTGCAAAACCTACCCAACCCAACACCCTTTTCCCTCTGCATCCCTCCCTCCCTCCCTGCTAAACCCAGCACCAACTGTGGCAAGGGTGTAACCATATGACCAAACATGTTAGCTGGGGTTGCTTTATTTGATCAATTGGCCAGCTAAAATGACTCATGTCGGTTAACATCTCGCAAAATAATCTCACTAAATTGTTAAATGCACATGCTTTGAGGCCATGTTTGACTACCTGTGCTAATGCTGAAGGGATATATAGTCAATTAGTTGAGGATTTGTATATCTGATGTTTTTTTTTTTTAATTTCCTCTCGCTTGGAAGGAGAAGATGGGGGGGGGGGGGGGGGGGGGGGGGGGGGGGTTTGGATTTGTGCATTACATATGTTGGAGCATTCAAATGCTGAAAATGACCTCTCACAGGATTCGTAACAATTCTGGATCTAATCCAGCCAATCAACAAGTACATGAGAATATGAGATGATACCTTAATCCCTTGCAAGCATGATTTTGCTTGGTAAAGGTTTGTTATGAAATTGCTTGTTGGAACTGATGCATTGACATTTACCCCTGTTTTCATAGGATTTTTGTTGTATGTGTTTGTGTTACTCTAATTATTTTACTCTAATTGTTATTTTTTCTGTTGGTTGTTGAATCTTGTAAAACCTTGAGATGGATTTTGCAGTCACTAGAGGCATGGAAAACTAGGCTTCGCAAGTGGGGCTATGAACCAATTTTTTTGCAGTGTTGAATCAAACCATGAACTCGATGCTCCTCAGTTCACTTCGAGAGAACAGACCTCTGTAATCGTGGGTCCAAGCGGTGTAGGAAAGTCCAGTCTGATCAATGCTTTGAGAAGCCATAAGCCAGTTCTTGGTGCCACTGAAGTGGAAAACTGGTTTTGATTCTGTAGAGGTTTGCTGTCTTTGGTCTTATGATATTCTGTTGTCTTGTCTACATTGTGTGTTCCCAGTCAGTCATTTGTTCCCTTATTTGTAACCTGTTTCAGATGTTAGACAGCAAGTGGTTTGAAGATCAGCGTGTTGGAGAAGTGTCAACAAAAAAGTGGCAAAGGGAAGCATACTACTCGCAATGTCTCTCTACTTCCGCTATCTGGAGGCGGGTATCTTGCTGATACTCCTGGGTTTAGCCAACCTAGTTTAATGAAAAGTAACAGAGCAATCACTCGCCCAATATTTCCCAGACTTTGTGCATTTGCCTTTTCGTTTGTTTACGTTTTTGGTCTGCTGGTCTCTGGCATCACGTCGTTTGTTTGTCTTCATCTGCTGCCATTACTTTCCTTCACTCTTCAGATCCAGAGAATGCTAGAGGATAGTGAACCCACAAAATGCTCATTTAACGATTGCTTGCATGTTGGTGAACCGGGTTGCGTTGTAAATGTTGATTGGGAAAGATATCCATACTATTTTTCCAGCTGCTTGATGAGATAAGAATCAGAGAGGAATTTCAGTTGAGAACAATTTTGGAACCAAAAGAGAGGGAGATGTAAGGTATGATCCGTAGCTGAAACTCATGTGTCATGCTTGTCCGTTTGGTTTTGTGCTTTATATTTTGTGGCATTTACTGACTCTTGCCATGATGCGATTCTGATCACTTCGAAGGAATAGGCTGGAACTACTGGCTTCGTTGAGGTTGTTCCTTTATCTGTTAGTCCCCATGTAGTCTTTTTTTTTTTGGTTGGCAGTCTCCATGTAGTTGTTCAGGATATAAACTTCCAATCCCTGAGAAAATGTTCCTACCTCATCGTTCATGTTGGAGTTTGCAGGTATCTGAAATACTTTTAGAATTGTTAGAAAATCCAGGCATACTCATTTTTTATTGTCCGAAGAAGTACATTAGCCAACTATTTGTGGATACTTTCATCACGTGCATAAAAAATAAAAAAAAATTGCAATGATTTTGGACCATTTTGAGTAAACTGTGCTTGAGAAGTCCTGATTTTAGATGAAATTTGTTTAGCTTTTGTGATTAACTTAGTCTATTGCCTTGGATGTAAATTATTGAAATTTACTGTTGAGTACTGTTGTGTGTTGCGTATCGGTCTTTTCATTTCCTTTCAGAGAGGTGAAAGTCTGTAAAGTAATAAATGCCTGTAAAGTAAAGTCCTGTAAAGTAAAGTCTTGTACTAGTATAGTCAAATAAACGTAGTAAATGCCCAGTAACAAAAGTCTTAGGTGATGTACTATGTAGTAGAAAAATGGACGGGCACCAATTATGTAAACTCTGTTTAAGCCTCCTTACTCCGTCTATAAAAGGAGAGCTTCACCTCTGTAAACTGTTAAGTTAATGAAAACCAGTATCTTCCAAATATATCCTATGTCTTGTCTTCTCTTTGATCCTAACTTACTTAGTGTTTGTACCCACTTTGTGTCTGTAAACTTGTGTGTTACTACATGATTCTTGTGCTGATTTGCCTCTGTATTTTAATGCCTGCAGATACAAGGTGGGAGATATGGGTGTCAAGCAAGCTGAACCAACGTTGGAGCGTAAGAAGCACCGGAGACAATCTCGCAAGACGGTCAACCAGTAAATAATAGAGGAGCTGGACGAACTTGATGACGACGATGACAACTTGCTAGATGATTTCATACTAAGAGCCTTGAGGCATGAAAGCCAGTAGGAAACATGTCTCATTCTATACGCCATGCATAGTTTCTTTACCTGTTGATCGATCAACCAAAATAATAGGAAGAACACATTGCTCTACCCCGGTTTACCATGGAGGTTGAGTGGTTCACAAAGTGCAATGGGAAGAGATGAGGATTTGCCTTTAGAAATGGAGCAAAGCACTCGCTCGATGAAAGCTAAAATTGATAGAAGGTTGGATACAGAGAATCAATCAATCTGCATACGACGGTTTTACGCACTCATGCTCCACTCATATGGCAGAGGTGCGATTGTCGACACTTGCAATCTATAACGAATGCCTTAGAGCCTACCGTTTTCTTTTACGCTACACTTGTGTTGATTTGAAATCGTAACATTTTAGTTTCTGTAGTGCCTTTGTCCTTGGAGAATCGAATCCGGTGCACAAACCTAAACCTCCTACGTAGTGGGCTTCAATGGCAATTTTGTACGTGCATCCTCGCTTTGCTTTAATGGAATAGAACCGCATGCTTTGTTATGGCTTACTACTTGTTTGGGCAAACTTTTAAGCACACAAATACTAGTATTAGAAACGAGAAAGCAGCTTCGCATGAGCTCTGGCCTCTTCTCTGTAGGTACAGCTTTCAGTGGATGGACATATGTTTTCTTAGTCCCTTAAGATAAATTGCTACACAAAAGTTAGGCGGATGACCCCCACCATTTTCTACATCTTGTAAGTTAGATTGCGGTAGTGCTCATAGCGACTGTGTGAGGTTCAAGAACTGCAGGTTCATCTGCTGCAGGCCAAGTGGCTTGGGTTGTATCTCAAATACAGGAACAACCATTTTTTTCTTTAGCGCATGCTACGGTTATAATGTACATCATGTCATCGTCTAATGTGGCACTGTGCATCTCGCTGTTTAATGTGGCACTGTGCATCTCGCTGTAAAACCAATTACATGTGACGTGTGAGCTACATCATATGATGTGGTCACTGTCATATAAAATACCACATGAGATTTTCAAAGGGTCCTAAAAAAATACCTTCGAAATTACTATGATTTTGAAAAGAAAGAATTTAGCACATCCTATTCATACAGTAAGGGTTGGAATTTGTATTGAAATGCTGGCAGGTGGTATATGGTGAATCTTTAGCGTCCAGACATGTCTCAAGGAAAAATCTCATAAAAATGTACATTTACGCAAAATTCATCTAAGAAAAAATTTCACCAATCCTGAAATATAAATTTCTCTCACAGCAATAAAATCAGAACTATGTGGGCATATGAATCTGGTATTGAATCACCACACCTACAGGGATACAATCCGAAGCAAAAATGCCGACCTCATGAGACCATATCTCTATTTGTTTTACTGACAAATTCAACTAGTTCATATGTGCACAGCTTAATGCCTCATGTTAATCAAAACACAATACATACATGCATACACACATAAATACAGTTTGTTTCAAATGAGGACTTTTTCCATATTAGTTAAAATGCGGACCTTCCCATTTCTGGATCAAAAATTGATAATCCAAACCGTTCAATGTGTTTAAAACGTGATTTTTAGGATACCTGCAAGAAATCAGAAAAAAAAGTGACCAGAAAGAACTTCATCTGAGCAGTTTTTATCCCATTGAACGGTTCGGATCATCAAAATTTGATCCAGAAAAGGGAGGTCTGCACGATCCACGTGTTGGTCCTCATTTGAAACGTACAGCAAATAAATATATACAGATCTTATGAATGGTTAAATCCTGTACAAGGGACAACAACAAAGCCAATGCATCATGCATGTGAAAGCATAAGAACTACTGAACCATCGACAAAACTGAGATCCGTACCACATTGAAATGACTTTTCCCCATGCATGGAGGACCGCATTCCAATAATCAGCAAAAAGAACTGAACGACAGGTATAATCGAGACCCAAGCAAATTAAGGCCAAGATGAAAGCCCCAAAAAGAAATCCTTCTGTAATTGTATAAAGATGTAAAATCAAGGCTACAAAGTTGGTCCATTGAGCAAAAAAGCACAGAGACAGATACCTATTACATCCGGAAAGTCCTTGAAACCTAGAGGCTCATTACAATTAGTGAAAAAAACCTACTTCTTATTGGTCTTCTTCTTCGAACTAGAATTAGCTGCATGCGGCTTTGGATGCTTTTCAGCCTCACTTGGATCCAGCCAATTGAGAGGGTGTTGATTGAAGAGAGGCCAATTGGGAACAGTGATCAAAGTGGTGATAACTACCCCCGAGGCAAAAACTAGTAACATTGTCTGGAATGAACCCAATGCATAGCCTGTTGCAAATGCCACCACCGCAAAACCGACAAGCAGAATTTGCATCAACTGCTCTGCTAGCTTCTGCCCTTGCCAATCCATCTAGGAAGAGGGACGGAGACAAAGACAGACACCATCAACAATTAGTAAAGAAACATAATGGATTATATTCCTTCTGAAATCAAGTCCAAGAAATGACACTAAGAATCTTAAAGAAACCATTCTATCATGCATGTAATAAGCAAACAAACATGCTCGATAGTACAAAATAGAACAAATTTTAACTTTTCATGAGTTGTTAGAAATGACTAAAAACGAATATAGCGAGAAAGACTGGGATTATCAGAGCACTTCATATACTATATGAAGACGTATATGGATTAGATACCCTATACTAGAATCCTAAATCCTATTTAAGTGGAAAATGGAAATCATGATCTCGAAAGGAAATCTATCTAGTTCACCAAGAAAGACAACGATGACTGAGACCAAGGCACTTCTCATACCAGACCAACCCACTACAATGCAAATAGGGATCAGAAATGTGGTCAATATCACGGCACACCACCAGGCATTTGAAATTCCTTTTGCAGCACAAGAAAAATAGAATCAGCTACATGTGTTGTCCTTCAGAGACCTCTGATGATTCTAATCTCCTGGTTGATTTTTTATCAACCATATGATCAATTACAAATATTTAGAAGAAGCTTCATTTTCTTTTTGCGCTATCTTTTTTCTTAGTCATTACCCCAAAATTGCCCAACCCCCAAGTACGATGCTAGGGTGGGACTTGGGCCGTCAGACACTTATTTCCTAATCAATTTGTATAAAATAAATAGGTTTGGCCCCGAGCAGAACTGGCCTTCAAAACTTTCTGCCCATGCTACATTGGGAAGTCTGGTTTGCCAACTAATCGGGCTTCAAGCTCAGCCACGACAAGCTTTGGCAGGCACACGTCAACCCTCGTAGCAATCCCCTTAACCATGACTTATTTTATTTTACGCAGTATAAGCATAAGAGAATGTACATAAGACTCTTTACTTTCCCTTTCTCTTAAGTAGAGAGTAAATCCAGAAAAAGTAACCAACACCAGCCTAGGTACTCTCAAAGGTATTATACCTTTGGCTGCAGAGGCTCTGTAACTTTGGAGAGGGATTGTAGCATAGTTAAAGATTAAACAATTAATATTTGAGTTTCTTTCACCTACTTTATCCCCCCCTCTCTTTACATTCATACCTATCTCAGCCATTTATAAGCAATAAGGCAATATATTGGAGTAATGAAATCCAGAGAACATAGAGAGCTTTGCTGCAGTTGTGATGAAAAAACTGTCGAGCTAAATTACAAATCTTACATTTTGATTAGTTATTTTACCCATCATTGGTGCACTTGGTCTAAGCTGCGTAATCTATCAGTAACAGACCAAACAAATAGAGCAATCATTGCTATGCATCTAAATTATCCATTTTATCAATCTGTAACCATGCATGATATAACACTATGAAAGAAACAAAACAAATCCATCCACCACAAATACACTCCCACAGAGAGGGAGAAAGTCTCGACAAAGGGAGGGGCAGCCGAACCCTTGATCAGGAGGTGCAAGGATTCGAGCCAACTAGCCTAACCTTGTTGATTCATCAAAATCATTTAATTCCACAGACAAATACCCCTGCTCACCTGTTGTCAGACAAAATTGCGGACCTTATATGAATTCTGGAATCCCACACTGGGAGGAAGAACAGTTTGATACAATGGTGATACCGAAAGGAAGTTTACGTCGAGTTGAGTTCACTTTGTCGCAGTTTATGAAGCACACACGGTTATGGGATAAGGATACGGCAATACCTAAAAAAATAGGATATGGATACGGTGGGGATACAGGTGTGAAAATCATAGGTTTTTATTATTATTAGTCTCCTACTAGGGATAAAAATGGAGTGCAAAGAAATAAAAAGAGTAGTTGAATTGCCAATATTAAGCATTAAGCACATGTCCATGTCAAAAGTCATTTCAGACAATGAGAACGCTAACAAAAGTAATACAAAGCATCCAACATTCAATACATGCCAGAAGTCCAAAACAAGAAGTGAAAATTCTATTAATATCCACTCATATCAACTTTCGCCTTACATTGTCAACTTCAATTGCATCCCCTTCGCCTTCATCGGTAAATATTACAGCTTCTAATACTATATTGTATATACTATATTTATCTATTTTCCACTTACGAATACTGTGCACATATATAACATATATCCATGAATGTCATAATAAAGAAATAGAGAGAGAAAGAAACAGGGAGAGACCAATCAAGAGAGAGGGGAAGGGTGACAATTTGATTGATTTCGAGAGAGAGAGAGAGAGAGAGAGAGAGAGAGAGAGAGAGAGAGAGAGAGATTTTATGGACAAAATCACAAAAAGGCATTTGCACGTACACTGCTTGAATACTAGATAGTGGTTTCAAACTTTCAGAACAATCAAACGGTCAAACCCATCAACATAGAAACCATGAAGAGTATCAACTCTATACCAACAAAATCAGGCCCTTAAAAATTGTGGGGTGAACCTCTCTTTCAATGAGATTAAAATTCATTGTTCTTTTTAAAAAAAAAAAAACCATATACGAGGACTAAATCTCTCAATTCAGAGGGCTTAAGACCCTTTGCTCCAATAATCTATCCACATTCTCGCTCATTCTCATGATGTCACAATTATGATGGGAATGCAGATTGGCAGATAGCGTAAGAATACCAATATGTTGACTTGTACTGCAGCAATCTTGTCACTGGAAGGTCTACGGTTACAATACAGAGTTAATAATCTCCTAAGTAGCACGGACACGAGACATGGCAATTCTAAAAAAATGGGGACACAGACACAGCGGGGACACGCCGCGCGCGAGTGTATGTGTGTGTGTATATATATATATTATAATTTTCTTTTCTTTTCTCCATGCTTACATTGCAAAATGTAAATAATGAACAACTTAACTGTTAACATTCATATTTCCCCATAAATACTAACCATTAGTAGTTTTAACATTTTAGCACCCATTGAAGAAGACATGTCCTATATGATTAATGTATGAGATTAACATGGTTCAAATAAAATAAAATAAAAACAGTATGCAGGTAAAAAAACAGTCATCCTTTTAAAGGCATAAATACATATATATACAGTTAATATATAAAAAAAAACAGTATGCAGGAGCAGTTATACACATATATATATACACACACACACACACACACACACTAATATATATATACACATAAATATACACACATATATACAGAGACACATAGAGAGAGAGAGAGAGAGAGACGAGAGAGACAAAGAGGAACGAGAGACAGAGGGACGACAGAGAGAGAGAAAAGCGAGAGAGAGAGAGAGAGAGAGAGAGACGGGAGAGACAAAGAGGAACGAGAGACAGAGGGACGAGAGAGAGAGAGAGAGAGAGAGAGAGAGATACCCGAGAGAGGAGAGGAGAGGAATCTGAGATCTCCTCGTCGTCGTCTGTCTAGGGCTTGGAATTTGACAGTAAGGTGAAAATGAACCCGTCGGCCTTTAATAGGGGTTTTAAAGGCAAAATTACAGTTTAATCCAAAAGTTTTAAATAATTTCATAATAACACCAAATATTTTTAAAAAATTATATTTTAACCCCAACTGTGTCCCCTGTCAAAAAATAATATAACTTATTAGACATGCCACGTGGCGTGTCCAATACGTATTTAGGCGTGTCCCCACCATGTCCCCGTGTCCAATACATGGGTACGACGCCCTTTTGGAGTGTCGATGCTTCATAGATAATCTCAGCTAAAGAACTAAATAATATTTGAACTGAATCACAGGTCTTTAACCCAAAAAGGGAGCCTTTATAGAAAGGAGGAATTTGGGTGTAGTTCCCAAATAGCAATAGATGAGCCTTGGTTAAAACCTCAGTGCCTGTGTCATTGCCTCCGAGCACAAAGATGTAGTGTTCTAAAAGTCGCTATGCGACAGTCGGACGATCGGGCACCGCCTAGCGCATAGGCTGATTAATCGGTGCCTAGGCATTAGGCAGATTTTCTGTTTTGATTTTTTTTTAAATATTCTCCTACCCCCTCCCTAAGTTTTGAGAGCAAATATAACAACATAAGTAAAACAAAACATTAAATATGACACTCCAATAAAAAATTATACTGCCAAGCCGCCTAATCGTCTGCCTAGCCCCGCCTATTCCACCTAGCACCTAGTCCTTAATTTTAAAAAATTACACCGCTGAGCCGCCTAATAGCCTCACCTAGCCGATTAATTGCGCCTAGCAACTGATTAATCGGGCCAACGCCTAAACAACCGCATAGGACCCTAGGCGCGGCAGCGGGTACCACATTGGCTGTCTTTTAGAACACTGCAAAGATGGAGAACTTAGTCATCCCAAAGCCTCCTCTCATAGACCTCGTTGTTGTCAAAAGCGCGCCTAGGCACCAGACGAGGCTCAGCACACCTCTTGCACCTTGAGGTAGCCCAGGCACAACGACTTTTAATAAAGCGCAGGGTAGGCGCAAAAGGAGAGGAAATGCGACAAGGCAAAAGGCGCAAGAAAAGCACGCTTCTTTTAAAATTTGATCTCAGTCCTAGGATTTTAAAGATCTTACCCTCGCCGTTAGATTTGAACCAAAAAAACACAAAAGGGTCTCAACCGACTGCCTCTCTCACTCAATCTCTCACTGCCGACTGGTTTGCTATTGTCGCCGATCTCTTCAATTCTCTTGTCTCTCTCCTGACTCCTGAGGTGTTCTTCTCCCCCCTCTTCTCTCTCTCTTTTCTCATACGTATATATGTATGAGAAGCAAAAAGCAAAATCACGAGAGCTTAGTTACCAATTTGGCTTCTTTGTGGCTGATTTTTACCTAATGTCAATGGTTTTAAAAATAAAATAAATTTTGGAATTCACAGAGTGTATTAGGCAGCTTTAGGCTATTTACTATTAGCTAATGTAAATTGAACTTGTTTTTTTTTTTTTGCTTTTAGATGTCAAGCGAAGATACTACAAGTAGAACAAATCCCGCATGGAAGTATCACAGTTTGGTAGATCCCACGAACACTAATAAATTCAAGTGGAATTTTTGTGGCAAAATAACAAATGGCGGGGTTTATCGGGCAATGGAACACCTTGTGGGAGGTTATAGGGACGTGTTAGGTTGTCCAAGATGCCCACCCGAGGTAAAACTAGAAATTAATGATTATATGGGAAAAAAGAAAATATTGAAAGAGCAAATGCAAATGATATCGGGTATTAATGATTATGGTATAGATGGTGATGATGAAGATGATGTTATGGAGATTCTGATTGGGGCTGTTGGGCGAGGTAAATCTGTTCGAGGTAAATTCGTTGGAAGCAGTCAAGGCTCCGTTTCTAAACCTATGCCAAAAATGCTGAAGACTAAAGGGTCTATAGATGTATTCTTCACACATAATCCAGATGTTCTGGTGAAAAATAGGAAAGGAAAACAACTAACAATTGATGCGAATGACCCATACAAGAAAGAACTAAGAGATCGTGCGGTGACAAAATTCGCAGTGGATGTATGATGTCGGTATTGCTTTTAATGCAGTTAAATATCCGAGTTTTAGGACTGCAGTTGAATCTATTGGGCAATATGGCCCGGGCATGAAACCACCAAGTTACCATGAGACACGGATCACCTATTTAAAGAAGGAGGTGATTAATACTAATACTTTGCTGAAGGATCACAAAGAGGATTGGGTGAAATATGGATGCTCTATAATCGCGGATGGATGGAATAATAGGAATCATAGGAGCTTAATCCATGTTTTGGTGAATTGTCCAAATGGAACAATGTTTATCAAGTCCATTGATACCTCAAGCTATTTTAATGATGGAAAAAGGTTGTTTGAAATTTTTGACAAGTTTGTGGAACTTGTCGGTGAATCCAATGTTAGTCCAAATTGTCACGGATAGTGCCTCAGCTAATGTATTAGTTGGTACGAATTTTATCTATTATATTTCATACTAAGTGTTAAACATTTGTAGGTTGTACTTTGTAGTAATACTTTGTTTTTTGTTTCAACTTCTAATAGGAAAGTTTTTGCAAGTAAAGTGACCAAATCTTTATTGGACACCATGTGCGGCTCATTGCATTGACTTGATGTTGGAAGATATTTTCAAGATACCACATCTTAAGGCGGGTTTTGAAAAAGCCATTAGGTTTAATGGTTATATTTATGCCCGTTCAGGTGTAATTAATATGATGTGGCGTTTTACCGGAGAAAAGGAAATGGTGATGCATACAAAAACAAGATTCGCAACTACTTTCCTCAGCTTTATCTAGGATTCATCAACAAAAGAACAATTTGAGGAAGATTTTCATTTCAAAAGAATGGACATCTAGCAAATGGATAAATGAGCAGCTAGGCAAAACTGTGGCAAGATATGTTATGTTGGCTTCTTTTTGAAATAATATTGTCTATGCTGTTACGGTTGTTGGTCCTTTTGCGAAGGTGTTGAGATTGCTTGATAGTGAGAGAAAGCCTCCCATGGGATACATCTATGAGGCTGGCAAAAGAAGCCATAGCCAAATCATTTGGCGAAAAGGTTGAAAAATACCATGACATCTATGATATTATTAACAATAGGTGAGCAATCCAGTTGCATCGTCCTTTGCATGCTGCGAGACATATTTTGAATCCGGAGTTCTTTTACTCAAACCCACAAGTTGAGCAAGATGTTGACGTTATGACAGGGATTTACAATTGCATAACAAAGTTGATAGTAAATGAAGAGATACAAAATAAAATCACTTCTGAGATGACTGTTTACATGAAAGCTGAGGGACTTTTTGGGCTACCACTATCAATTAGGTAAAGAAATACAAGGGCACCGAGTAATTTACAATTTCACGGTATATTCTATTCATAATTTATTTTTACTATAACTTGATGGCTAATTAGTTCAAAACTTCAAATGCATAACTGATTGGTGAGTTGCATATGGTTCTACGACGCCTAATTTGCAAAAGCTTGCGATAACAGTTCTTAGCCTTACTTGTAGTTCTTCCGATTGTGAATGGAATTGGAGCGTATTTGAACATGTAAGTATCTATGTCAAATAACATATACACCTATTAATTGTTTTCACCTCCTTGTATAAAATAGAAATTCTTTTGATTCTTGTAGCTCCATAGCAAAAAAAGAAATAGGCTCCAGCAAAAACACCTCAATGACTTGGTGTTTGTGCTTCGTCCCAACGTAACCGTCGAAATAGGTTGAATTACCCCGAGCGTAGGGCTAGGTCATTGTCAGCATAATATCCGGAAGTCCGGAATCGTTCCCACAGAGATGGTCTTTATAGCTTGCTAGGATTTTTAGATGTAAGGATTTGCGGTGTTTAGTCGGCCAACTTTTGGTTTTGCTTTGAAAGGTGAAAAGTGCTCTTATGAAAAAGACTAGAAATGAGTTTTAACTAGATTAAACAAGCGGCAAGGCATTGGAGTTCATAACGCCCGTAACTTAGGCCAACTAACCAATCTCAACGAAAACTCGATTGAATCGCACGGCATAGGCTATCAACCGGAAGATTTAGCAATGAAAATGATTAGACTTGATATAGAGTTTGAACAACAAGCTTAACACAAGGCGTGACATAGCTCACGGAACCATATGTGCTAGCATATGATCACCGGAGGTTAACAACGCCAAGACTTGCATTCGAACTAAATATCAAGGTCAAGAACTAGAAGCATGGTTTGGAAAGCGAGCAAGTTCTTTGGTTCTTTTGGCAAACACGAGGCGAGACATAGCTCACGGAACCATATGTGCAAGCATATGATCACCGGAGGTTAACATCGACAAGTTTTGTTACATAAAAGGTGAACCACGCACATTTACAAACCAAACCTCAAGTCTTAAGTTGAGAAGAGCAAAGTTAACCCTAAGTCACATGACGTTAATCACTCCGTGGCCAAGCCTAATCAACTACTCACACATAACAAAAAGACTAGAAATTATACTTGAAAAGGTAAACATGATTAACCGATAAAAACGGAAATAAACTTGATTTATAAGTAGATCCAAGCCTTAGCTACAACATT
This sequence comes from Rhododendron ovatum, assembly GCA_019656835.1. NCBI lineage: Eukaryota > Viridiplantae > Streptophyta > Magnoliopsida > Ericales > Ericaceae > Rhododendron > Rhododendron ovatum. Next base: position 35,104,020 of record CM033800.1, on the reverse strand, counting down.
AACACTTGAGAATTAATCATCCAACCACTACTTACTTGAGTTGTTGAGGAATTGAATGCAAAAGCTTGGGAGAAATAACTATGGAGCTCTTAAACATAAAAAGACTTAAAGTGTAAAGATTACATCATGGCCAATAAATGGCTTACAAAGCTATTATAGGCCTTATAAATCAGCCATACAATGGACCAAAAGGTCCCTAAAATATCCCAAAAACATACTAGAAGTAGAAACTTTCCATATATGGAAGGTTGAAATATTCAGCAAAAAGTGTGCTGGCCGAAGGGCATTGGTACCAATACCTAAAAAATGAGGTATTGGTACCAATCCAACTGTCTTCTAATTCAGCATGATGGTACCAATACCTAAAAAATGAGGTATTGGTACCTCTGTGTGAAAACTGCAGAACAGGGTCAGCTTGGGCCATCATGCCTTGTCGTGCCCCGACGGCCTTCCGATGCTTCATTACATAATCAACGGGACTTGGCGGAGGTATGCCTTATGGACTTGTACTCTTGGATACTCTCGATGGCCATCCTCCATGCATTAGGCTCACTTGAACCACTTTGGCACGTTCCTTGCCAACCTTGACCTTCGAACGACCTACGAGGCTCCATATGATGCCGTTAGGCTTTGGTGACAATGAAATGAGTACCGGCGGGCATTTGGACACTTGGTTCATCCCGGAACTTCTCTTGGCGTTCAAAACCGCCTTATTAGCACGTTTTTCCTGAAATACACAGAAAAATACCTTACGTGCATTATGGAATAAAAACGACTACTTAAACATATAAAAGCTACAAATTAGAGGATTAAAGCCCCAAGATGATATAATCTTGGGTGCTAATCAGTTTGTCAAGTATAACAGGGGACTAAAATGTCGATATGATATGCGAGATACAATTGATCCCATTTCTTTGACAAATGTTGATGAAAGCAATGAGTGGTTGCATGGAGGATGGATGGAGAATCTGATGAAGATAATGAGCTAGTGTTTGGTGATGATAGTTTAACATGGCTTGATGTTGCTAGAGCTTTTGGAGCGGGAGAGAGTTCCAATGTAACTAGAGCAACAACATCAAGAGCACGAGCAAGAAGTGCCACATCCAATCCAATTCATTTGGTAGATGAAGAAGAGACGGGTTCTAAAGAGATGGAAGAAGAGGAAGATGACGAGGGATACAAATCCGTTGGTGAAAAAGAAGATGATGACGATTTACTTGGTGTTGATATGGACGATGATTAGTAAGCTAAATCATCCGTAGGATAATTAAAGTGCAACTAGGAAAAGTACTTGGATGCTTGTATTTTATTGATTTTGACGTTTTAGTTTTTTTCTATATGAGATCGGTGGCTATTTGACATTTTATGAATATTTTTATGTATCTTTTGGATGGTAAATTCATTGGCTTAGTGATTAATACTAGAAATATTAGTGTGTGTTACTTTTCCTATTTTTTTCTGCATAGGTGCTCCTCGCCTTGCGTCTCTCGCCTCAAGCCCAACAGGATTTTTGTGCCTTGGTGTGTTTTTCGCCCGTGACAACTATGATAGACCCATTGGTCACCCATAGACAATCCTAAACAAAATCTAGTACAAATTTTTTCAAAAAACCTAGAGGATTCCAAAATTGCACAGATTCAACCCATGAAACACATCACAAAGATATATAGGGGACCAATTCCAGCGTCTGCTGGTGGGGGCCAATTAAATACGGAGTAATAGACCAGGCCTAAAAGAGTTGATAGCACCTGAGAACGAAACACACACACGCACACACACACACACATATATATATATAGGACGCGTTGCACATCCATTCTGAAAAACTCTGTGAAACCAAATTTGATAGAAGATGCGATGCTTACATATTATAAAAGCTAAAAACCAAATGGATCAAAATAGAAATGGATGGCACAAGAACCCTAAAACTGAACCGCAATTTACGGATCGGAGAATCATCAAGCATACGTATATTGATGGAAAGCCTAACATGCTTAAAAGTTCATGAAAAGTGAAGAGCATGATTTGCGAGAGGAGACTGACCTTGAGTCCACCGAAGAAGAAGAGAAGACAACGATGTCTGAAGAACTACATACTTCGATCTATTGAAATGTCATTGGCAGATATTAATTATCAAAATACGTTCTGGGCTATTATTTTCCCTTTGAGTTGAGGAATCCAGTTCCAGAAACCTTCTTAAAAAATAAGCAGTTTATTTCACATTTTCAAATTCAAAAATAATGTAAATGAAAAAAATTTTAATTTTTTTGCACTTGATGAGATCTATTAAACAAGATCCATATTAGTAGGAAAATTATTTGCCTAAACACATTATTTTTGAACTTAAAATTATCTTCTTAAAAAATAAGTACTTATTTTACGTTTTGGAACAAGCCTCAGTGTCACAACCCAAATTCACTTTCAAATGCGCACCCGCGAAGGCCCTTAACCAGGGTCTAACTAGGGCTACTGTGCAGCTTTCTAAGGCCATATCTACTAGGCATAATCGATGGACCAGTGAGACGATTTATGAACCCATATCGAGAAGAGCCCAATGGCCTAAACCCAAGTTGTGAAAACCCCCCATCATTTCTTTCCTCTAGGAGTATTTTTTTCTCTTCTCTTTTTATCTAAACCAGCTTACGTGCATCTCAATTAATTTATCATCAATTTGGTTAAAGGTAGACTATTTTTTTTTGCCAAGCCGAAAATCAAAGGCAGACTATCTACACTACACGTTTGGGGGATCCGATCAACCAAGGAAAAAGTCGTAATGTCATTTTGATGCCATCAATTTATGGTTCAGTGGATGAAATTCCAAAACAGAGGGTTCCAGAAAAAATACATAAATCGTGTTCGGTCACTGTACCCTAGGTAGGACTAGAGAATTAACATGAAATTAATTTCGTGTGATATAATCCTAAGAATTGAACATTAGTCAATTGTGTGGGAACAACTCACGAATCAGCCCAGCCTTCAGCCTTTTTGTTTCAAAATCCGAGCAATTTCATTTTCCCGCCCTTTCCATCTCCGTTTTCTATAAAAAACAGCACCTTTTTACTCCCGTCAACTAATTTATGCTTAGAACTTGGAAAAACAAGGGAAATCGAATCGTCATCCCATTCCACATTCAATCGATCGACTTCCTCGACTGCTTGATTTCGGGATAAAGTCGAATCCATAGAAATTGGAGCGATTTAGGTTAGGAAAACAAATCAACAGATGGGGGTTCCGATGGAGACGACGCCGACCACCGACGAGTTCACCCACACCGGTTCCGAGTCGACTCGGGAGAGACCGTCCAGTAGTACCCCGAGGCTCTTCATCAGAGAAATGATCCTCAGGAACTTCAAATCCTACGCCGGCGAGCAACGCGTTGGTCCCTTCCACAAGGTTAGGGTTTCTGCCTTATGTTCTTTTTTCTTTTTTTCCCCCTCTCTCGATAACTCAGGTGTGTGGATCAGATTATGCGCACCTCGAGTAATTCTCGAGACTAATTCCACCCTGATGGGAGGCCCAATTAAAGTCTGGGTTAAGCCCTGTATGCACTGGTCCTAAAGAAGTTAATAACACAGGGAGGTTTCAAACATGTCAATTCCTTGGGGTTAATGTATGCATCCATGTAATTATATATGGAGTACTGAATTTGAATTTTTTTTTTGGTTGAGGGCAGAGTTTTTCGGCTGTGGTTGGGCCGAATGGCAGTGGGAAGAGCAATGTGATTGATGCCATGTTATTTGTCTTCGGAAAGCGAGCTAAGCAGGTAATTGCTGATTCGTTTTCTTTTATGTAGCTACGCTCGTGGTAGGGTTCTATTTAGACAAGGCGTAGGATCTATCTTTTCTAAAATGGAAAGGGAGACCATCAATTGGTGAACAAAATTTCTGAAGTTGTTTCACAACAGTGATTTCCATCATTGTCCTAGTAAAGTTAAAATTTTGCAACTATTTATATTATAACATGAATTAACTGTTTGGGCAAAGTGGTAAAATCTCTCAAGCTCAACGATTCACTCCCCACGTATGCACACACAGAGTTTGTGCCAAACTTCTAGTGATCAAGAAAGCCAAACAAAACGTTCAACCTTTTACTTCTCTTCAGTCAATGTAGGAGGAAATTGGACAAAAATCGCAACAAGAGGGGAAAAAAATACTCAGTGCATCAAATGAAACATTTGGAAAGTATATGAAGTGTCCAAATCTGGGTTCTTTTCTATTCCTATGCTTGTTTAGTAAGTAAGGGCTATAGGAAAGAATCAAAACAAGGTGAAAAAACTCAGTTCAGCAAAAAACAAGAAAAACTCAGTAAAGGATGTAAGTTGATATCACGTGTGGACTTTTGCACAATTTATGGTTGAACACTGGTTTAAATGTTTTGCAGATGCGTCTCAACAAAGTATCAGAGCTTATCCACAATTCAACTAATCACCAGAATCTGGATAGTGCTGGTGTATCTGTCCACTTTCAGGAGATCATTGATTTGGTAACTAACTTTCATTTCTTATGTTTTCTGTAATTCTGCGGCTTAAATGTATTTTGTGGATTTCCATTTTTGGGTGTGGTGTTTACAGTTGTACTTTGAATGGATAATAGGATGAGGGTACATATGAAGCTGTTCCAGGAAGTGATTTTGTGATAACACGCATTGCGTTCCGAGATAACTCTTCTAAGTACTACATCAACGATCGTCTGAGTAATTTCACAGAGGTTACCAAGAAGCTGAAAGGGAAAGGAGTGGACTTGGACAATAACCGTTTTTTGATACTTCAGGTTCAGAAATTTTTTGAAAGTGGTACTAGTTATCCTGGAGTCTGTTTAATAATTTCCTTTGGGTATTTGTTGGACGTATCAGGGTGAAGTTGAGCAGATTTCACTGATGAAGCCAAAGGCTCAAGGACCGCACGATGAAGGTTTTCTTGAATATCTTGAGGACATAATTGGAACTAATAAATATGTTGAAATGATAGACGAGTCATATAAGCAGTGAGTTCTTTTGCCTCATTTTCTGAAGTTACAAGTCTATGCTTTTATATACCCATTCAATCCTCTATGTTGGTGCCATGTGTCACATCTGTCCTTTTAGTTTTGTCAATATGCAGTTCTTGTTATGTAGTTAAGACATACAGATTAGACACGAATTGGAGATGTATAACGTGAATGAGAGTTTACAAGGGAAAATTTTAGGCTACATTCTCTTTGATTATTTACTTGAAGTAAGTTTAAGTACGTTTTCCCTCCTTTATAAAGATGAGACATTGCCTGCTGTGCTGTGCCTACCAAAATGAGGTAATGTGATTTACCCTGTTCATCTGATTCCTTGCATGGTTGTTTGTAACTTCAACATGAATACCACATTTGGAATATAATTTACTAGTACTTCCTTAACTTAATGTCATCTCTGCAGTTTCAACTGCTACCAATAAGCATATGAATTTTATCTCAACCTGAAACAGATGCATGTCAAGTTTCTAACACTACTATATGTTGTTTTCCCCCTCTTGTAGGCTAGAAGTCCTTAATGAGAAAAGGTCTGGGGTGGTTCAAATGGTTAAATTAGCAGAGAAAGAAAGAGATAGTTTGGAGGTACTATAGAGTCGCTGTATGTCGGTCATTTTCAATATTGTACTTTCCTTTAGTCGTCTTATCCTGTTCCATCAGGGTGTAAAAAATGAAGCAGAAGCCTATATGCTGAAGATGTTGTCATTGTTGAAATGGCAAGAAAAAGCCACAAAACTGGCTTCTGAAGCTACCAATGGTGAAATGGCGGAAAAGCAAGATAAGGTGTCAAGCTTGGAAGAAAATCTTAAGTTGGAAAGGTAGTTTTGGTCATGACATGAAACCTACCACATGTTTTGCAGAGAATTTATTATTTGAAACTTTTTGCACTATGTCAGGGGAAGATTCAGGAAAATAAGAAGACATTAAAGGAGCTTGAGGCTTTGCACATGAAGTATATGAAGAAACAAGAGGTCTTTGATATGCCAGTTTCACATTCTTTGTTGATTTTATTTCAATTGCTTTTTGGAATACCAGTTTCACATTCCTAAATAATTTCTTTGCTTGTAATAAGAGAGCTTATTTAACTGACCTTTGTGGTATTTCCATAAGGAGTGATAAGTTTATAGCATTATGATTTTTAAACATTGGAACAACCACTTATGCAAATCTTGTTTGCAAAATCTAGGAACTTGATAGTGGACTCAGACGTTGTAAGGAGGAGTTCAAAGAATTTGAAAGGCAGGATGTTAAATATAGAGAAGATCTGAAACACATGAAGCAAAGGATTAAGAAACTTGATGAGAAAATTGAGAAGGTATGGCAATATTCTTAAATACAAATGAACAAAGGCATGACTCTTATGATGGATTTTACTGCAGGATTCATCGAAGATTGATGACTTCAAAAAAAAAGGAGCGGATTCAAAATATGATTCCAAAACTGGAGGAAGATATTCCTAAGCTGCAAAATCTTTTGTCAGAGCAGGAAAAAATCTTGGAGGATATAAAGGAGAGCGCTAAAGGTGCTGTCTTCTCTTATGTATGTTATGCTTAGAGGAGGGCCGGTCTATTATTGTGTATTATTTTCATTTGATAATCTAGAAATCTTAAACTTGGAGTATTTACATGTTATGAAGCACTGACACTCCCGTGCCCGATATGGGGACATAGGGGGGGACCTGCAAAATACATGGCGTGTCCAATATATTTGATTAAGTTTTTTAGGGGGACATAGCGGGGACACGGAAAGGACGCGTTGGGGACACATGAGGGACGCGTCGGGACACATGAGTGATTAAATATGCAAATTTTTTTAATTTTTTGGGGGTAAATGTGTATTTACTTCAAATATTTTGTTTTGAAATTGTAGTATGATGTATATATGATACATGTTTACATATATTGAAGCTTCATGCTTACACATCTAATTATTTCCACTGGGGTAAATGCAATATTATTTATTTTTGTCGTGTCTCTTGCCGTGTCCGTGTCCCCATTTTTCTAGAAATCTTGTGTCAGTATTCATGCTACATAGTTTACATGTATTTTCAGTCTTTAACATGCACACATATTTTCTCATTTGTTATATTATCAAGTGATGGATGTAAGAACGGAGCTTTTAATGCCTTCATTATGAAGTGGGTTTTTTATTACATCGTTTTCCTGTAAGAAATACGTGTTTTTGAACATCTCTCAATTCTAAATCATTTACCCTTATGCCTATTTTAGTATTAGGGAGGTTTCCCATTTATTCGTTACTCTGTTTCACATAAAAAAGTTGTGTATAATATTTTAAGTTATGTGAAGTAGAGTGCTTTCTGATTCTCTCTCTCTCTCTCTCTCTCTCTCTCTCTCTCTCCACATTATGTGAATATGCCTATCCACTTGTCTTGCTCAACTAGGCCTTGTGAATGTGTGCGTACTTAGTTTTTTCTTGGATGGTTGGGTAATACTGCAATTGGAAGTTGATGGTGTAATGGTAAAAACTCCAAGCAGGATAACGAGGGTCAAGGATAGCCACTTTGTGCAAATATGTCACAGTTCCCCCTCTGGTTCGAAACTCAGAGGTTCTTGATTTATTACTTAAGGTCATCTTTTCATGTCCTTGAGTTTTTCTTTTCCTTCTTGGTTTCCATGGCATTATCAGTCTTGTCGTCTGTTGACTACGTTTGGTTGGAAATGAGAAACTCATCTTTACTGCAGCCAACAAAACGTATCATAACATAGGTAGTATGGTGTTGAGAGACAAAGTTAAACTAGCATGTGATCTCGCGGAGGCTTCCCCATTGAGTATAATTACAAATACCGTGGCTGTGGTCAAGGCTTCCCCATTGATTTCCATCTTTCTATATATTGCACTTTTATTTTGTTGTATAATGGTCCTTCAGATTATTAAGCATCCATATACTTCATGCATTCCTTCTCCCCCATTGTGCCCCAAAGACCTTAGGGAATGGATGTCAAGTTGCCAATGGAACTACCTATAGTATAGGAACCTGATCAACAAAAAGTTGTCATATACTCCTGCAATGTACTTTCTTGGTCTTTCTTGTGGTAGTGGAAGAAATAATTATTGGATCTGATCTTTGAATTGGTTGATAAACAGTTGAAATTGAGATGTTCCGTGGTGATCTTGCAAAGGTTCGTGCAGAACTAGAACCATGGGAGAAACAGTTAATTGAGCACAAGGGTAAACTTGATGTTGCATCCACGGAAAGTAAACTTCTGAATGAGAAGGTGAGGTTGGAAATCCAGCTGAGAGCTTTTGTTTTTTTTTTTTTGGTAAAGCATTCACAACTACAAGCAATGCTATTAGACAAGGGTGATATATTCCTTGCCCGGCACCATTATTTCTTTCACTCCTGTCCTGAGACATTAGTGTACAGAATGAAATATCCAACTATAATGAACAGTGCCATAGACACCTACTGGCTACTGCATCAAACTACTTTCCAGTACTTCATTTTTGTTGTGTCTTTTACATTAGTTTTTGTGTGCTAACCCTTCTTTGAAAATCTGTTTTAATTAGTAAAATTTGACATAGTACTCAGTTCAGATAATTTTTAAACATCTTTGTCAAAACTGATTGACCGACTAAGCTTTTGAACAGAACATCTCTTGAATATAAAAGTACCTTTTTAAAGTGGGTCGGAAACTCAGAACTACAATTTCTCAGGGACAAAGCAAGTTTACTTTGACTACTTGGAGTGTTATGGTTCCCCATTTCTTTGGTTTACTCTTTTCAACTTAGTGGATTTGGTTTATCTAAATGTTATAGTCAACTGTTTCAGCACGAAGCTGGTTGTGCCGCTTATGGGGATGCTCAAAAAAAGATGATTGACATACAGAATACAATTGGAAAAAAGACTTCAGGCATCCTAAGCATCCAGAATGAACTAGAGAAAAACAGGCTTGAAGCAGTGGAAGCTCGTAAAGTGGAACAAGTATATGTCTTTTTGTAGATATTTTGTATTATACATATATGTTTTTGATCATGATGTCGGGGTGAGAGCAACAGAGTCCTTTGCAGGAGTGTCTTAAAGAGCAAGAAGCACTAATTCCTCTTGAACAAGCTGCCAGGCAAAAGGTTGGAGAGCTTTCGTCCGTCATGGAATCTGAAAAGAGTCAGGGCTCTGTGTTGAAAGCAATACTGCAAGCAAAAGAAATGAACGAGATACAGGGTATTTATGGTCGAATGGGTGACTTAGGTGCCATTGATGGTGAGAGTTCCCTTTAATGAGGTTATTAATTACTGGTTGCCTTCCTACGTGTGTGTATGTAACCCAAATAGTTTTGTAAAGTCAAAATTAATTGAGCATGCTAACGTCGGATTCTTTGCACCTTTTGGTCACAAAGTGGATAAGAATCAAAGAACTAGAGCTCGTCTCGGTTCCAATAGACTGAGAACATTAAAATACTTTAACATCAACAGTTTCTAAAATTTTGGGAACAACTCATAATGTTACGGTAAAAAGATCTTAACTTCTTTCAATTTGTCTGTGCTGTTTGTTCAACGAAGTCATTCTTTGATCTTATCTTGCTCCGTGGTCCTTGAAATACATTAAATGCAACTTCATTACTCCATCCATCCCAAATTGGATTACAATTTTTGATATTTGTGCCAATTTCAATTCCTTATATCTTTCAATATGAATCTCAAAAAATATGCAATATGGATCTTGTTTGATAGTTCTTGATTAGTTCTATTATACAAAATTTTCAAACTCGTAAAAAACATTATAGATTGAAAGATATAAGCAATGAAAAATGACACAAATTTCAAAAATTGTCATCCAATTTGGGACGGAGGGAGTATTACAAACTGACATCTTGTTTCCTCTTTTAGTTTTTATATTTTTTGTGCTTTTGTCATCTTAAAGAAATGAAACAGTTATCCTGTGTTTGCTTATTTTACTAATTTGCTTAAGTTCATATCGATTGTTGCATTAGTACATCTTTTGATAACCATTATAAAGTAACTATTCCCTATGCACTTTTTTTAATCCCTTTCTTGTTTGACTGGGTTTCTTGGTGCAGCAAAGTATGACGTGGCCATCTCAACGGCCTGTCCTGGGCTTGATTATATTGTTGTGGAAACAACTAGTGCAGCTCAAGCATGTGTGGAGTTACTCCGGAGGAAAAACCTTGGTGTTGCTACTTTCATGATTTTGGTAGATATCTCGTAAACTGTGATTCACAGACCCTGCTTTCTATTTTCTGGTTATGTTGTTTAGTTCGTTCTGTACTAGTTAGAACAGTGCTTCCAAAACCTTAATCAACTGGCTAGAAATCAAATTTGGATGATGAGTCAGTTCAGTGGATTTTAGATTAATGAACTACTTGCGGTTAGAGATTACGAGTAGAACTGTCTTACAGGTTATAATTGTATTTGATGACCCAGTTCACTTTTTGCTGTTAGTTTGATACATTGATTACCACCACTGATTGCGAGTTGTGACAAAAGTTTAAGGTGTCAGAAGAGCTATACATGAAGTATTTAACTGGATTGAGACACTTTGATTTATGCTATAGGCGTTTAACTCTTTGTTTATTTCTATTCTCCTACTGTTCTTTTAAGTTTTTCTGGAAATATAACAGGGCTGTTGTAGTTAATAAAAGTCTCCAAAGGAGTCGTTTGTGGCTTTGAAACGTTCAAAGCTAAGTCTTTTAAGTTTTTCCTGGGCACGAAGCATCAGAAGTTGGTTATATTTTGAACACACGTTTCTAAGTTGCTGAATTGACCTTTTGATTATTCTGGTTGCAGGAGAAACAAGTGGATCATTCACCCAGATTAAAGGAGAAAGTAAGCACTCCAGAGGGAGTTCCTCGGCTTTACGATTTAATAAAAGTTCGCGATGAGAGAATGAAACTTGCTTTCTATGCAGCATTGGGGAACACCATTGTAGCCCAAGATATTGATCAGGTATATTTGGCTTACACAAGCACATAGACAATTAACATTGTTTGTTATTTGATGAAGCAAAAAGTGCTCGGCTCTTGGGCCTGCGTTAGCTGGGCTGGCTCCCACATCGGGAGTTTGGGTATTGTGTGTGTGTGTTTAAAGGGTCCATTATGTCTCTCCCTAGTCAGCAATTGCCTAGGTGAGTTGGTATGTGGAATTTCGCTCTTGCCCTCCTTCAAAGCAAAAAGTGCTCAGAAGCAAATAGTATTGCCATAAATTTCCTGTTTACTTTCTTAATGCATGCGTTTCCTACAACTGACCAGTTCTGTGGTTTTCTCAAGAAGGATCTCAATTGATTGCCTTTATTTCTGTAATAGACAGACTGAGCTGTGATAGAAATCACCCTTTCAAACTAGAATTTTCTTTTCGAACTTGAGATTTCGACATTGCAGTACAAACTTCATCCAAGTTAATCTAACCAAAATCAGAATTTTAACCCAAAAATTGAAGAAAATGAAAATCGAACTCACCTTTCATTGCCGCAACATTTTGAGCACATCTTGCCATCCCACTGGTAAAGAATGTACAGAAAGTTGTCAAATAATTTTTTGTCAGTGGCTGCAAAGGTCCTTTTTTCCCCCTCCCCGAGGCTCAACCCTTTTTATATAGTGAAGCCCTGTGACTCGAATTCATTTTATTATGACGCAAACCTCCATCTAGTTGAAAGTAATGACCGCTTCTAAGCCAAACTTGAAATCTGGAGCTTGGTTGGTTTTATGATGGAAACAAACTTGAAAGTAATTCCACTATGACAGTCATCTTCTATTTTGCAAGAAGTATTAATTCACTTCTTCTGAACTATTAGGCAACTCGTATTGCTTATGGTGGAAACAAGGACTTTCGGCGTGTAGTAACCCTTGATGGTGCTTTATTCGAAAGATCTGGAACTATGAGTGGTGGGGGAAGCAAGCCACGTGGTGGTAAGATGGGTACGGCTATCCGAGCTACAAGTGTTTCTGCCGAAGCTGTTGCGAATGCTGAGACTGAGCTCTCTGATATGGTTGCAAAATTGAGTAATATACGTCAAAAAATAGCTGATGCAGTGAAAAGCTACCAAGCCTCGGAAAAGGCAGTTTCGCTTTTAGAGATGGAATTAGCTAAAAGCCAGAAAGAGGTTAAAACTAATAAGTCAACTATAGTTGCTCCCATTTGGAGTTTTATTTACGTGCTAACAACTTTGTTATGGAACAGATTGACAGTTTGAATACACAACATGTTTATCTTGACAAGCAACTTGATTCGCTGAAGGCTGCATCACAGCCAAAACAGGACGAGCTTGATAGGCTTGAGGAACTCAGGAAGATTATATCTGCAGAAGAGACTGAGATTGACAGGCTTACACAAGGTTCAAAACAGCTGAAGGAAAAGGTAGACAGGTGGATTATCTTCGATTATGCAACCTGATCATTCTGGTTAATGCTTATTGTGTCACTTTTTCCCTCTTTTCAAGTCTCTGGAGCTTCAGGATAAAATAGAGAATGCAGGTGGTGAAAAATTGAAAAACCAGAAGTCGAAAGTCACCAAGATTCAGACTGTAAGTGCATGCACGACTTGAAGATTTATCCTAAGGGGATGTTTTAAACTTATATAGATTCGTGCGTCCTGGTTGTTAGGACATCGATAAAAGCAGCACAGAGATCAATCGTCACAAAGTTCAGATGGAAACAGCTGAAAAGACAATAGCAAAATTAATGAAGGGGATTGAGGAGTCAAAGAAGGAGAAAGAACGGCTTATTGGAGAGAAAGAGAAGTTGCTTTTGACATTCAAAGAGATAGAACAGAAGGCATTTACAGTTCAAGAGAACTACAAGAAAACTCAGGAGGTTATTATTTATTCATTCTCGTTTTACTATCTGTTAAGATAGATCAACTAAAGGAGTTCTCTCTTGTAACCAATGTGTGCTTTTCCCTTTTATTTTTCGTTTGTGTAGCTTATTGATCAACATAAAGATGTACTGGATAAAGCGAAAACTGATTATGAAGGACTGAAAAAATCTGTCGAAGAGTTGCGAGCATCTGAGGTTCCTTCTAATAACTTCTCTCTTATTTTGGCTGCTTTCTGGTACGTTTACATTGTGACAGGTGTAACTAATTTATTGGTGATGCCACAGGTTGATGCTGACTTCAAGCTACAAGACTTGAAGAAGGCCTACAAGGAGTTGGAAATGAAGGGAAAAGGATACAAGAAAAGGCTTGATGATTTGCACATTGCTTTGTCGGAACATATGGAACAGTATGCCTCAATCTATAAGCTGTATCCTACAACAAGAAGGCATTTATAACTTTCAAGCATATTTAGCCCCAGGCCTCCAGCTTTATCTTCATTTTCACGAAATGCAGAATTCAAAAAGATTTGGTGGACCAAGAAAAGCTTCAAGCAACTCTGACAGATCAAACTCTTGCTGGGGATTGTGATTTGAAAAGGGCCTTTGAAACGGTGGCACTGCTTGAAGCACAACTGAAAGAGATGAACCCAAATCTTGAATCAATCTCAGAGTATGCATTTCTTAGTCGATTTTTGAATTGGACAAC